>JAZDUH010000033.1:17075000-18275000 GCA_036419115.1 Scarus forsteni | reverse complement strand
GGTAGGCTGTAGCTTTGAAAAGATGTTCACTTGGTACTGAAGGGCCCAAATCATGCAAGAAAATATCCCCCACATAAAAGATGAAAAATGAAAATCCCAACAGATTAGCAGTCTCTTAAACACCCAGACCAGCCCGCTTAACACCAACAACCATGACACTGCAACATCATACAGATGAGTGTGCATCCCTACATCATTTACTGTTTGAAGTCATATCAGTTGCAGACTTTTTTTGTTATTTACACTAAAACACTCATCAGTTCAACTCTGTTAAGAATTAGAGATTTATTTTTGACTCATTATGAAGATTTAAAACAGGACTGTTTGCAGAGTCATTGTTTTTGTGATCTTGATAAAGTGACATATTTCCATCAGAATGACATCAGGATTTGATTCGTGTTTTTCTTCAACATTTGACATAATTAAAATTAATTTTCTAACAGTTGGTCAATAAAATCACACAGATGGGGAAAGATTATTGTTTATTATGAGCATTTGTGTTTCAAATAAAGCTTTTATTGTGAGCTACCTCACAAACTTAACTCTGTTAAACGCCTTTTTCCATTTGCTAAAGGTCATTAGCTGATAATTTCAGTGATTTACACTTGCAGACGTAACAAATGGAAACTGATGACAACGCAGTAGTCACATATTTAAAGACGGCTGGAAAAATCGCGACTATAGTTACCTTTTTTAGTAAAGTGGTTATAATGATGCAAATAAAAAGCTGTAGACTTATTTGGAGCCTGCCTTTGGAAGAAATCAGATATTCTAATTTGTTAATGACACTCATTTGTGGATTTACTCATGTGTTGGCTCTCCTCGCAGACTGATGCATTTCAGTGACCTTTCCTCTAAATTTTGCCTGAGCATGTTCCCTGCATCATGACAATCTGTTGGTAATTTTGAGTTTTACTTGCAAATAAATAAGAGTATCATCACATCACATGTAGCATTCTTCTCAGCAAGCAAGTTTGGTTATGCATTTACTGCATTAACAGGCTCATCTAAGGTTTATCTTTTTGTTGTATTTTAGATTCAGATTCAGACAACTTTATTTATCCCACAAGGGGCAATTCATTTTAGTTGCTTCATTTTTCATCAAAAATGGCTGATATAAATATTTGGAATTACAGCAAATACATCTTTTCAGACCTTATCCAGATTGTTCTGAATAAAAGCAGATTTTCAAGCCAAATCTAAAGACTACATTTGCCTCATTACTCCTGTGCAGAACAATGTGTTGGTTGATTTATTCCTGTTTTTATTTTTATTTTTGTTGTTTTTAAATTCTCCTTTCATGAAAGTTTTTTAAAAAAGGTTGACAGGCAATCCCAAAATCAAAATGGTTGTTCATACATGATAAAAATATTCCAAACCCAACCGTATGTTCCCCAAACCTCGAGCTCAAGCATATTCCCAGTACAGACATACACATACAAAGAAAACCAAATAAAGTATAAGCACAGTTAGATGTATAAATAAAATGCATACACCTGCTTACATTCAATTTACACTTACATATCCATATAAATAATAAAATACAAATAACAGTGACAACAGCTAAAAGAGAAAGCAATTTAAAAAAATCTGGTCCTTGACATTTAATGCTAAATATAGACTCCGAAGTACATCCCTACTGCCTGAAATAATCTTGTTTTGTTTGATTTAGACCAAAGGTGTCAAACTGGCAGATCAGGGGCCACATACGGCCCTCCATTTACCTTAATGTGGCCTGCATGTAAGTTTAAAAGGTAAATAAAAACTCTGGACATGAGGAAAACCTGAAAAATAGGTTTCTGTTCTTGTCGGCGAAGCTTTCTTTAATGCTTTTGTTCAAACAGAAGTAAAATGTAAGACAAACTTTGAAAGGCAGTACATGCTCTGCTACTTGCAGTAAAAAACAACTTAAAATGGTTTGGATTCTGTGCATAGCCCATAAAGTTAATTATGACTTAGTGCAATTAACTTTTAATCGATAAATTCTGATAAACTATTTTCTTATGACAGCTATACACAATATTTTTCCCTTTTTGTTGCCATTGAATTGCAATGAAATATGATCCTCTTGGCAATAAGGTTGATGTCCATGTAGCCTTTTTAAGGGCCCAGATTTAGATCCTTCAATCAGAAGAAGTTAAAATGCCAAACATTACAACTGTGGTGCCAAACTGCAGGGCTGGGAACATATGCTTTTCTCCTGATTCAATTTTCTAAGATTTTTTAGATGCCAATTCCATTCAAATTGCGATTCTACGATATTGTCGATTTTTGGTATCTTTAATTAGCTTTTTTAACACCAGCCAAAAAGATCAACAATGATGATGCCTACAGACTATATCAGGAAAAATACACATCACATGTGAGTCTGTTTTTAGGATTTATTCATATATTTTAACCAGTTGTTTATACTCTCTCTTCAAAAGCTTGGATTGCATTTAAAAGAGACTTATTAACACAAAAATAAAGCATTTAAATTTGATAAAGAAACGATTTTTGAACCAAATTACAAAATCGTCAAACAAAAAATCATGATATTCATGAGAATTGATTTTTTTTCTCCCACCCCTACCAAAGTGTACAACTCCTTGCTCAGGGGGGAGGAGGAGATACAGGAAGACAGAGGACAGGAAGGAGCAGAAGCCCAGCAGTGGCCATGTTTTTATTTAAATCTGCAATCTTTTTTTAACTTTTTTGATGTCCTATGTTTTTACCCTGTGTACAGCTCTAAAATGCTGCTGCTGTTGGAATCTAAATTTCTCTGAAGAAATCTCCCAAGTGATTAATAAAGGTTTATCTAATCTTATATATTTGATTATCTGTCCTTCAAATGTGAGGATATTGCTGCTTTTTTGAAGTTGCATGATCATAAAAACAAACTGCAATGTGAAATAAAGCTTTTTCTGATGTTTATTATGTTTAATGTGCACAGTCTCTGTCAGTTTTTCACATAAGTGGTTTAAAAATGTATTTATACAGCCATTATTTTAAATAAAAGACTTTGGCACTAATAGGCTCCTTTTACTCTTGTCACCTTCTGACTGATTTAAAGGATTGTTAGTCTTCAATTTGCTTCCAACAAGCTCCGCAGGGTCACTTTGCTTTATGTATGTGATTTTAAAACACATTATTTTTTCATCAATTAACTGAACTTTTAAAAAGCAGGACAGCAAAGAGCCACTACCATGAATAAGAGCTTTAACTCTGTCCCGTTTCGTGGTCTGTCCCTACTCGGCTCAATAAAAGGTCATTTTGATTTTTTCAGGGAGAGCAAATGTTTTTCATTTTACCCGACATTTTCAGTGCTTGCTGACTCACGTTGAGACTAAAGCAAGAAGGAACAGAACACATGTGGCACACTGAAAATAAAGGTTTGATTAATAATTCACCTAAAAAATCTTGAGTATCATTTGGAGACTGTGTAAGAGTGTTGACAGAAAATCCTCACAAAGCCACAATCACCAAAATGTCAAAGTGCATGATGCTCAAGACACTGTGCATGTCCTGTGAGGACAATTAAACCATCAGAGTGTGATTGTGGACAAAAACACATCTGGCTTTAATCCTTCCCTTTATGCCATTGTCACCAACTATTATATTTTTCTTATTTAGTGACAGCTTTCAGTTGATATAACACCTCATAAAAATGTCCAACTGCAACAAATCGGGTTAAAATGATTGAAAAAGATAAAATAACTGCTGCTATTTTTGCTGTATGTCTGCATTACTCTGCTGCAAGAAAGAATGTATTCTATAATCAAGTGTTTGCCACAAAAGTTAAGTTAATATCAAGAGTAGGAGTTAAAAAAACCCAATAAAACATCATAATTAGAGAATCAGACTAAGGCTCTTAGTCATTAGAAAAATCTGTAATCTCACACAGGTTCAGATTCCTCTTCACATAAATGCTGTAAAAATAAAAGTATTGAACTATAAAATAAAAATAAAACTTATTAACAAAGACATCTATTTTAGCCAGAGGTGTTTAAGTTATTTAAAGACTAATGAGGACACCTAGTGGTTAGAATTCTGAAGGTACTGCACTCTGAATTCAGAACCTAAAGCTATAAAATCTGAAAGATAAAGAAAGACAATAAACGCAGGAAACAGGAGAACAAATATGAAAACAAGACAATAATAATAATAATAATAATAGTGATAGCAATAATTATATTCCTATTCATTTGACTGGAAGTGGGTGTATTTTTCTGTTTCAAATCTGTCTTGGCACTATAGTCGGAAGTTTTTATGATCAAAAGTGCATTTTCTACACTTTTATGCACTTTCTGTTCTGTGAATGCCCTTCATTTAAACCTTCATTTCTTTTTTGCCTGCCACAGGAATTGCATATGGAAATTAACCTGGAGAGCTCTAATCTGATGCAGAGCATCTTTACTCTGATGGGTTTAATGATTTTTCTTTACATGGTTCCTGACAAATAAAACATAAATAAATAAATAAATGACAAAAAAGAACAGACAAGCAATAAAAAAGCCTAAAAGGTAATCTTAAAAAAAGATTCAAAGTGAAGCACACATTAAATAAAATCTGAATAAAGAGTAAGCAATGACTTTAATATGTTAAGATCACGCAGAAGTCAATAAAAGAGGAAGGATCTAAAAGTAGTTTGAGCTAAAATGATAAGAGCATTATGGACAGAGATACAGCTAAAAACAGTGTAAAATAGAAATGAGAGATTTAAAGCACGTCTGTAAAGTGAGTTTTCAAAAGTGACTTATCAATTCAATATTTTTGAAAAAGAAATTTCTCAGCTGTAAGAGCCTTAACTGTTTGTCTCACTTAATACCAGATTTCAATGGAAGTTTGTGTCCTATGAGGCAGAGAGATAGCGTTATCTTTTCTAAAACTTGAGTGGGAGTTTTTTTTTACACCTATCCTGTCCTAAAATGTGGAATGTTAGGAAGTAATCAGGGCAGTATAGGTACATTTGTACATGGACATATCGAGATGTAACATGACTGTTTATTATGAAACCTCTTTTAAATCTTAAAAACAAAAATACTGACTGTATATCCATCCTTATCTTTACTGTTTACCCCTTTTAGGTTTGCAGGGGGCTTGAGCCTATCCCAGGTGTCATTGGGCGAGAGGCGTGGTCCACCCTGAACCGGTTGCCAGCCGATCACACGGCCACAGAGAAAGACAAACAATCATTCACTCTCATACCCACACTGAAGGGCAATTTAGAGAGAGCATCGACTAATGAGCAGTTTTTTGGTTTGTGGGAGGAAACCAGAGTGCACACAGAGAACCCACACATGCCTGGAGAGAACATGTAAACTCCACATAGAAAGGCTTTGACAAACACAGATTCAAACAAGCAACTTTCTCGCTCTGAGGCACAAGCACTACCTGCTGTGCGACCATGAATAATTATATGAAAGACTTCAGAAGGCGATTGTGTCTGCACAGTTAGAGGCTTGAAAGAAAAGTTCTCTTTCAATGATACTCAGTCATCATTGTTTTTTTCCATTAAATCTAATATGATGAACATGAAGTGTGAACTTTACTGAAGGTTCAGTGAAGCTACTGACCTTGTTGTGAATGAGAGAAAGCCTCAGCTCGGGTTTTATAATAGCGTAGGCCATCAGGAGGTCCTGCACTTTCTTCAGTTCTTCCTTGCATTTCTTGGTGGTGGAATAATACTGACGTCGGACCGGGAGGTTCTTGAAAAGCTTCAGAACGCTTACAGTAGTACCTGGAAAAAGTAAGAAGAGCAGATTTGCTTGATGGCTTACAGAATAGAATAAACGTTTATTGGTCTCACACAGGGAATTTTGCAGTGTTGCAGCAGCAAAGGGGACAACAATGATAGATAAATAAATAAATGGACTAAGTATAAAAACAGTATGTGACTTATCATAAATATAAAGACTAGAAATACAGAACTAAAAAACACACTATAACGTAATTGCTCATGAGAATACTGCATGTTACTGGAGGAATTGCACAGTTTATGGTGAGTAAATGTGTATGATCTACTGGGAGCAGTGACTGTAGTGTCTAACAGCAAAAGGAAAGATCTGAGTAACACCTCTTCACACACTTGGGGTGATGCACAGAGCTGTCCTGCAGGGGTGGAAGCATGGATGTTAGCTTCACAAGCATGTGAAGTTTGACAGCTTCACCCACTGCCTGACAAATATTGAACAGGTTAAGATTCTCCTAAAAAAAAGCTCTCATAGCACATCAGCTCCTCCAAACCTGCTCACTTAAATGGCTGCATCATAAGCCCACCGCAGACAGTTTTGTTGTGAAACAAAGGTGTTTCCTCCCACATCTGCCTGATGCAAGTGTCATTTTATCACTCAGGGCTCACACTGCTTGAATGGAAAGTGATCTTTTCTTTTACAAAGCGCAAACATCTCTCAAAGCTATAAATACACAAAACAGTCTTGCTGTGCATGACTAACTTCCTGTCAAATCTGTACATACTGAATCTTGTGTACCAACTCAGCTATATCTTTGATAACTTTGAAGTTCCACCTTATAAAGTCATTAAACATGCAGTTATTAGATGTTTTTGCACACTATGAAACTGATTTAAATGCTCATTTCTTGCCTTGGCCCAAGTGAGACGGCTTCTGAGAAACTATTTCTCCGGTGAGGTTCAGTGTGTACTGTGTGCTGATGTCGTCTTCTGCTGTTTTTGTGGTGACAGAAACCTGAACAAAAATAGAACAACGCATCAATGAGTAAATCATTTATCGTTAAACAAAATGTAACTGCAGAGTACACTCTGACAATCAACTCAAGATTAAGACTATCACAATATACACGGACAATATGAACCTATGTCACATCAGTAAAATTAATAAATATGATAGTATGTATGTATGGAAGAAAAGGGGATATTATCAAAAAAAATCGTAACTTTTTTGGGGGAAGTTAAAAAAGAAACATAAAAGTTAACTCAAAGCATTTCTTAATGAACACTGCCCTTTATATTTTAGGATCCTTTCCAACAGGTCGCAATAACAACCCAGATAATGGCTGAAAGATTCATCATTTTCTGATCGAAATCGCAATTTCAGACACGCAATTATTTGATCGCCAAAACTAGAAATGTTTTGCAGCACTCCTGATCAACCCAGGATCTGTAGCTTCAACTGTTTTGCACATACTATTTTACAAATTTGCAGGAAGTTTGCATTTACGGAGTATCCCTTAGATGATTATTTCTCATCAATTGTTATGACTGTGTATCATTTGTTTATTTGTTGTTTATTTGTTGTTTAATATGTAGAGGAGCACCTTTGTCTTTTTCCTCCTCCCTCTCTCTGTGCTCCTGCTGATGCTAGTTGCAGGTGGAGTGTCCTGATTGGACGGCAGCAGAAAGGTGCACCCGTCGCTGAGTGGAGGAGACCCGTCCAGTGGCACTTTCCGATTGGCTGAGAGCTGATGGCCGGTGTTTTAAAAATGACAGAAGAAGAAGAGACACCAACCCTCCTCCTTCCTCACTACCAAATTGCGCCACAGCTCTCAAAACAACCGTGTTGAAGCCGATTGTTTTTGTGATTTCGTGAAAATTATCTAAGTTTAAGCAGTAAGGTAATGAAGGGAGGGTAGAGCTTTGGTTTTCGTTTTCTCCTGTTTTTCCATTAAGGAGACACTTTAGGTTTGTATCTATTTCCTTTTTCATTGGAAGTTGGGTAAGATTTTTGATTTATAAGTGTGTTTTTGTTGTTTTATTTTAGCCTATCTCCCCGAGGTAATTTTGATTTAGCTTGTAAAAAGAAAGAATTATTTAAGAAAACATTGTTGTTTGGGACAACAAAAATCGTTTTTGTTGTTTCTTGCTGGTGTGCCTTGGGAGTGACAAAGACGTGGTCAATTTTATGTTTCTTCCAGTATCCCCTAGGCCGGTCGTAATACAATATTATGATGAATATTGTGTTGTGTGCTTTTGATCATTGATTTCCTTACTGTTGTCTACACTGTTAACATAGTAAAAAATGCACTGAAGCTTAATTTGAAGAAAATCATAAATCAAATTGAAATAGCATTGTCAACTTAAAAAAAGAAATCACATTTTGATCTTTCCTAAAATCGTTCAGCCACACCACAAGTGAATGAATATTGATAGATTTGTGCCTTTTACGTGCTAAAAAAAAATCAAGGGCACTATTTTGGAGAAAGACAAGTAGACCAAATGCTACCTTTTGGATTAAGAAGATGTTAAAGGTTCACCTCTGGAGAAAAATAACATATATCAAAAAGGAAATCGTACTTGTTTGAGAAGATTTGGGGACTTTTTCCTTTGTGAAAGATCTGGATTTAGAGGAAGAAGACTGAGCACTAGGGCAGGACGAGAAATCAGATTTTGATCATGATTTTGCCATCTGACAATCATAGAAACATTATAATAAAAGAAAAACGATTAATGTACCACATTGTGAGGAGTGCCGTGTATGCAAGTTCCTGCGCTTCATAGCGCTTCTGTGTTCCACGTGCAGCCACAGCGAGTGTGTGTGACTTATGTGGATCAATAATACTGTATGTGCAGCGAGCACCGCCGCTTGCTGGTTCTTTAAATTTGTGTTTAAATCAATACAGAAGTTTTTAAATAAATGAATAATTGACTATATTAACTGTGATTTCAATATCACTTAAAATCATCGGAATTCTAATTTTTACCATAATCGTCCAGCCCTACTGAGCACTGATTGTTGTTAACCACTACGACAGCTAATATGACCCTAATATGGTTCTGAAAAGCTTTCAACTGGTATAATTTGTCTGAGAGCTTTGTCACTGTTTGCTTTTTTCTGTTTGTTGACATGAAATAAATAAACAAATAATTAAATTCATATCTACATCTATATTCTATATCTTCACCTCAGCCACAGCACAGATGGAGCCCAGTGCCTCTCCCCTGAAGCCGTAAGTCTCCAGTTGCTCCAGGTCTTCATGGCAGCAAATCTTGGAGGTGAAGTGTCTCACAGCCATCACAGGAGCATCTGCAGCTTTGATTCCATGGCCATTATCACGAACCTCTATCCGGTCCAAACCAAAGTTCTCCTACAACGTGAAATTATGGCATTAATGGTGATAAACTGCATGACAAAGCTACAAAACAAGTACAGTGAGCTGTGGAAAATTAAATATCAAAGTAGCACCACAGAAGAGAAAAGTACTGAACACTGTGGATCAGCTGTTGAACCCTTTTGAAAAGTCATGAGATACCAATCACATAAAAGGGCGCAACTGTGCAATAAAGTCTCCACTTAATTAAGACTTGAACCTTTGAGAGCTACCATATATGAGTCAGTTCACAGGGAAATCATCTTCAAAAAACTATTTCACCCTAAAAACAGCTGTTATCTTTCGTGTCTGCGGTCATTTCTTTCCTCATCTTTTCTTTCACACAGTACCAGTTTGACATCAATGCTCGTGGCCCCAGCATCCAGGGAGTTTTCCATCAATTCTTTAACAACGTTGAGGACAGAAGTGATGACTTGGGAGCTGGAGAGCAGTCGCACGGTGTCTGGAGGAAGCTGCTTCATGATTTAAGACGACCTGTAATAAAGGAAAAGACGAGAAATGCTTTGATTCTGGACTCTTTAAGGATTAAAAGGTTTTAAAAGCTGTATTTGTTCTGTGAAAGGGTCCTTAGAGAGGTCATATTATATTTTTTTTAAGTTTTCTCTTAATTTTTTCCATACTTTTTATTTATAAACTTGTAGCATTTAAATTTAGAAACAGATAAAAAAGCAAACAGATAAAACGACAATAATAATCAAAGTCCTTATCGAGGAGGTTGTGGAGTTTTGTCTTAAGCATAGAAAAAGTCCATTTTAAGTGTGTCATCATGCCAAAACTTATGCTGTCATACATGCTGGTGCACAGAGCGTGTGTACTGATACACCTTCACCTACATCCATTAACAAACACACAAGCACACACCCATTATGTAACATTACTCATATTACATTACCCATCACTGATATCTTTTTTCATGGGCTAAATAAACTATTTTTCCCACTTTGTCCTTTTTGTAATCCTATTGAGTAAGCCATCTGCTCCATAAGACGTAACTGTTTAACAGGGTCTACAAAACAAAAAACAGTGGGGCATCTTTTCTGAAGCCAAAACTTTGTGATAGCCTTATTGCTGGCAGCTAATAAGATTTTCTGCTGAGTTCATCAGGGATGAGTCCAAGATACAAAGATATAAAAGATGCATTGATACTGAAACCCAAGACTTTGGAGATGATGTTTTCAACTTCCCTACAGAAAGACTTTATATCAGAACAAGACAGGAAGATGCAAGTATGGTCAACCATATTTTCTCCACAGTCCCTCCAGCAGCTGAGCTCAGTGTGGCTATGTTTGAATTTCTGTTTGGGTGTAATAAAGAAATGAACCAATTTTTCCCAACAAAAGTCTCTCCACATCCTCGAATGTGTTGATGAAGCCCGGGTCTTCCAGGCCTACTGCCCCATTTTTTCAGTTATATCAAACTCCAGTTCTTTCTCCCATTTTTACTAAAACCTTTAACTTCCAGCTCCACTGTTTCGCAGAGATCAATAAATTCAGATACATTTAATGTGTCAAAAAATATCACATCATTGTTTGTTTTTGTCAGTGTTTTAGGATACGGAAAAAACAGCAAACAAACCAAAAGAACTGATATGTCCTTTTAGTGGGATTCAAAGTTTTAAAAAGCAAAAAGATTTTATTATTATCACTATCATTATTACTTTAAATACTTAACTTTAATGAGATAATATCGTTATTCATCAAATAACATTTTTGGTATGGTTGTCAAACTCAGTATCATCTATTTTAAGTTATTTTTATTGCTAGTTTATTTGCAAACATTTGTGCCTTTTGCAGTTGATATTGTCCCAAATATATATGCATTTTAGGTCATCAGGTAATCAACTTTAAACTTTTTAAATCTTTGAATCCCACACCATGAAAATATCTGTTTTTTAGTTTGTCTGTAGTTTTCTCTGTGTTAAGAGAATCAGACAATGATTTCATTGTCCTGTTTTATTAAACATTAAATATCCCTGAGTCTATTTTTGACCAAACAGTTGAGCTGGTAGTTAAAGGGTAAATGTAATCTGTGTTGTCCTAATTCATTAAAGTAATGCTCTTGTACAGCTTACTTATTAAACCTTTTTTGTTACCTGAGTTATAAGCATTAAGAAAAAATTGAATGATAGTTGGTAGCTCTGTCGTACCAGAACCCTCCCCCTTTTTGTTTAAGTAGTCAATCTGCCATTTTGTATGTTAAACATATCACCTACAGGTGGTCGAGCACCTCTGCGAACAAAATAAAAAGTCTGCAGCACTATGACATCTTTCTCCGTCTTTGCAGCACATGCAGCTGATTGAAACGTCCTCCCCAAAAATAGACCAACCAGTGTGACGTCCCAGCTGTACCTGTCCTATACATGCAACTGAAAAGCTACACATAGCTCACAGGATGGGAGGGACAGCTGTACTGTAAAGCTCAATTTACAGTATTGATTTGACATTGTGTCCTTGAAAAGATACAAACCAAAAAAAGCACTCAGAGAGCACAGGCCCCCGCCAAGCAGCTCTGGATCACCAGACCCAGAATAATGCCAGCATCCAGACAAAACTCAGCACATACATGGAGGTTACTATCCTGTCTGAACACAACAAGCTTTGGGAACATAACTCAACATTTGGATTTGATATGACTGATTCAATGTCGTACATGGGATTTCCCATTTTAAAGTACAAAGGGTTATTTGTGACGTGAATTTACAGTTAATTTACAACAGATGCAAACGTATACAAGCAGTCCATTCTAATATATTTATTTTTTATTTTATTCAGTTGTAGAATATGCTTATGTTTAAGTTCAACACAGTGGTTATTTTGCAATTGGTGAAATATGTTTTTGTTTGATTTATTGAGGTCACTTTTCAGGGTCTTCTAATATTTTTTATTCATGTTGTTTTAATTGTAGTATATTCTTATGTTTAAGGTTAAAATTTATTTAACCTATTGGTTAATAACAAATGGGTCAGTTTTTCTCATACCTACTATTGCTGACTACTGTTCTCTGTTTGAGTAATCTGACCTGATCAAGCCTTTTCTTACAGTCCACACTACAAAATAGGTAATAAAAGTCTGTATGATTCCTGCTGATATCGTATCGGATTGACATCGGTATCGGCCAATACTCAAGGCTGCAATATCGGTATCGCATCGGAGGTGAAACAGTTGTATCGGGACACCCCTAATAATTATTATGAAATGAAGAGGACTGGTGTTTATTAATGACGTAGCATTAAGTTTATATTCTATTAAATTGGTTTAATGGATTTAAAACAAGAACATATGTTAAATCATGTCATTTCTGTTGATGATCGACTTGGGAAAAAGCAAATCGAGCCAAGTATGCCCACAGAGGCAGGCCAGTTTGGATGGTAGTCAGGGCTACATTAATATATGTGTAATATTTGCAGGAACTACCTTATATTCAAGTTATTGATCAACCTGAGGTTTATATAAGGAAAAAAATCACAAGACCAGTTACTTCTCGATATTTAACATGCTGTAGGTGTCTTTTTTTTAACATAAATATTTTATGCAATTGAAACCTTACTAGGTATGCAATAATTAAAGTAAGTTATAAGTTTGGTGGTTAAACTAACCTGTAATAGCGGGTTTAATTGACATTAACTAGCAGCTCTTAGACATTTTATGCTAGTTACACTCGTTAGCTGACAATGAAACATCAATATTAACGGAAATATTTGTTAAGACAATACAAAGGCGTGTTCAGGCGTACATTACAGTTTGTAAATTAATAAAAAAAAACACCTACCCAGACGACTTTTTGGCTAGTTTTCTAGCGTGGTCTCTGTTTGATACTTCATAAACAACACACACGGGCTACATGGCGGAAGCTAGCGGATTCCCGCCCCCTTCAACAGACGATGATTGGCTGAAACTGAGAAGAGGGCGGGTTTATATAGATTAACTTGTTGTATTGCACCCACAGAAGTGAATTTCAGGTACAAAGTTTTGATAACGTATGGAGAGAAACTATGTTAGCCGGGCCCATCGTAGCAAAAATAGAAATAGTTATAACCCAGTGGGCCGTCATATTGAATATGTAAGAAATCGTTGTCAATTTGAGTATGTGTTTGGATTAACTTCTGAGGGGCGGGTTGCAGCCTTATGAGACAAAAAGAGGGCATAATTTCTCCCTGTGTCCACGTAACCACGTCTACATCCGCTCGGGTCAGGCTGCCTGCGCTCCTGAACTGCACACATCAACAAGGAGATAAACCATTTCTCTCTGTAGCAGTTGTTTCTATAAATACCTCCACTGCTCGTTTCTACCTGTGAGGCTGCGACGCTGGGTGTGTAAGTACTTTATGCTACAGTCATACCTCATGATAATACTCAGTTTTTACCCCTGGACGAAGTAACATTGACCTAAGTTGTGAGTGTAACAGTGGAGGTTTGGCCCTGTCTATGTACTGAAAACGAAACATGTAAAAGGACCGTCTCGTGTTTACATATCTGTTTCACAGGATATGAAAGACATTTAAGAACCGGTTTGCCTTTTATTATAATGACACATGTGTCAGCATAATCTGCTTTATTTCGCGTTCTTATTCCAGCTGTATGAAATAGTCGGGTAGTCAGCTATTACTACAAATTAATCAGCAAATAGACTTAGCCAGTGACACTAAAGTCCAAACAGCAAAACACGCAGTATCTGAGCTATGAACTATATATTGATATAGTTTCACTTTATGGCGATAGAGAACATATACATAAGCAGTTTAACACATTCATTCCATGCATATCTGTGACAAGCACAAGAATTATACACTGTGACATGGCTCAAGAAAAGAATTAAGTGGTATTGGACGTGTGTATTACCAAAGAAACAAAATTGACTTACAAGATACCCATCATTACTCAGGTTTTAATCAACAGAAGCTGTGTTTTAGCAAAAAATAAACTCAACAAATCATTATTACATTATTATTACTGCAATAGTTTATGTTTCCACAGTATGAAGCAAACTAATATTGTTGCACAGTATAGTATTAAAAGCCTGTGCTAGTTTGCAACATCATCCCTAGCTGTGCCTTTAAACAAATAAAACATCAATAAATACTAAATAAAGACAGAAAAATACACAGCAAATACATACAGCTATAAGCAACCAAGTAAGGTATTTGCAACATAACCTTTTTTTGTATATACTGCACAAATAACTGGCAATATTTGGAAAAGTTGGCATAACTGGCCAATACCACCATTTATTGCGAAATGTTGCCAAAGGCTTGTGAGATTTAGACAGTGTTGTACAAGTCAGAACAATAATTTGTCATATAATGTGTGTCAAGGATTCAGATTTGTTGCCTTTTGTGGTGTTGATTACAAGAATCTATATAATAGATTATGTATTGTGATCAGTTTAACACAAAAATACACTATGTTATCACGCTCTAATAAAGGCTGCACATTATATATTTCTGCTAAATAGTTCAATCCTTGACAATGTTTTACTGCATTAAGAACTGTATATTATATGCATACAATACACAGTTTCCATGCAAGTGTTATTTTTGTTAAGAATCATCCATGCAACTATGATAAACCTAACTGTCTGTCCAAGACGCAGAAGTAAAGATAAATGTGTAAGAAAGCCAGAGAGGCAAGACAAATAATCATATTTTCAATAATTTTGTGTAATACAATGTCAATATTGTGCTTTAACAAATTCAGACAGCATCAGACTTTTATTTCAACTATTGAAATAAAAGTTCCCTCTTTTGTCTGCACATGTCTCAAGATTATGTCATGTCAGTGATGTAAAGCTTGATACTGGATTTTTGCAGATATCCAATACGCCCATATTTCAGACTTACTATCATCAATACTTTTTTCAACAGGAGCACACAGGCTTTGCTGCACTGAAACTGACTTTTTGATTTCAGTATGAGAGTCTATTTGTGTCTGAAACGGATGTTAAACAGGAAAACAACATTGATCACTTGAATAAATGAAACTGTTGTTTTTAAAAGTGCTTATGCAGTAGTGATAAGATGAAGCCTCAAGGTATGTTTATGTATTTTGCAGATGTTGTAGCCACTAAAAGGGACATGGCCAGTGAGTGTTTCCAACATGTCAGCTGTAAATATTTGCAAAATTTGAATTATCAGCAGATACTAAAATTCAACTTTTTAGGCCAATAGTTGCAATACAGATATTGTACTGACAATATCGTGCATCTCTAATTTGTTCTTACTATTAACTTTTATTTTTTACAGAGAATTAGACCAGTGACATTTTTTATAAACATAAACAAGTTTTTCTCAATACTTTGGCGGGTCACGCTGGTGTGCTTTAAAAACTTGCCATTCATAAATTATCTGTTTTGATGCATTAATATTCTTAAACAGCTGTAATTCTCTAGTTTTGACAATCTCTATTTCATTGTCAAGGGAGGATCAGCTTTTGCAACGAGCTAGAAGGTGGGAAAGTTATTACTAATGCTCCTTTTCATAAGTTCTCAAGCTCTGTAAAATCTGGTCTGTCAAGTTTGATGTGTGTTGTTAACTTTTTAAAATGAAGGATAAATATTTCAAAGCTGATATATGTTTCTGTCTGATTATATTAGGCAGTAGATGTGGATAAGCTTACACAGACCAATGAGTTAACGCAACATGTGTCAAAGAATTTATATGGCATTACCATGAATACAGTGTGCATTGAGATGTAGGCTTAATTGTAGGTGTTGAAACCCACTGACATAAACCCTAATACTGATATCAATGACAGTTTTTTATCCATTATTTGAAAAATACTTATGTGTTTTAAAAACCCGTTTTTTCACAACCTTTTATTTTAGGGAAGACTCTTGTCTAAGCTTTTGTTCTCCTTGCCTCAGTCATCCTGCAGTTGCAGAAACCTCCTGTAGGCAGTATTGGTTTTATCAGTTGTTATCGAAGCAGATTGATCTTTCACCTCATCGTTCAACAGTAATCCTTTTATATGTTGACTGAAATGAGGACAAGTAGATAAAATGCATTAGACAAGTTCATAAAGACTCACTGGCTTGTAGACAGCAATTTTAGCTAAATGTCAGGACAGTTATGTTAACAGGGAAATGTTCATTGGTCATAGTGCCTCACACAAGTTAAACAAAGGAAACCAACCTCTTAAGCAAGCCAACCAACCGAAGACATTTTTAAAACATGTTACTCAGACAGACTCAAAGGATCCACGTAATGATACAGACTATCAGTGCAAAGAAAATCATTGTCACACAAACTTCCTCATGAAAAGGTTTATTGAAATATCCCTGTGCCAAAACGATCATGGCCTTCCATTTCTGACACTGCATTCTTTCTGCTGGCATGCAGCAGGCATTTGAAAGCAAAAGAAAGACATCATTGCCTTAAATGGATGCAACTTAAGCCCCTGTTGGTTTTCTTTAATCCTGCCTGGCTGCTGAAAATGTGCCAGAGGGCAAAGTGCAGTGAGATTGCACAATTTGTTTTTCTGTTATCACGGTCAGACCTGGAGGGAGGACAAAGTGCTGAAATTGCACTGAGCTCTGCATCTTTAAATAGAGATATACCGTAGAGGATGTGACATATGATAACTGATGCTTCTCCTCGCCATGTGTGTAGGCACTGCACAGCTATACAAACTATACAGGGCTTGTGTAAGAGTTACACTTTTTATGTCAAGTTAAGTAAATAAGTTGCACAAGCAGGGGTCACAGATTTTTAACCCCTGGTGTACATGTGTCTGCTTGATCCATGGGTTTCCCTCGGGCACAGGGAATTGTCTGTCCTATCTGTTTCTCTCAAGCACAGTAACGAAGAACATGGATGTCTAATGAAGTTTAATCTCCAAATAGGATGAAGAAAAAGGTCTTAACCTAATGTGTTTATTACATGGCATTAAATACGACTTCTAACTACAGTGTGATACATGTTTTGACTCAATACTGGATATTTTCTTTGAAATTGTCAAGTTGTACCAAAAGATGAACTCTTTTTTATCAGTGCGGCTTTAGGTTATAAATACTTAAAGGAATAGGCCAACATTTTTTCTTTTCATGACGTGCCTCACTCCCAAGTCCATGACAAGTAGATGGACACCATTCCTTTAACTCCTAAAAGAACTCTTAAATGTAAATTGCCAGCAAATTTAGGAAAGACTCACTCAGAAATGCAAATCACTTCTCTCACTTAAATGAGCTGCTAAAAAGACTCGACTTGTTTGCAAACGTCATACCTCTAGCACAAACCACCACAGAACAAAACAAAGCTTCTGTTTAGAAGTGGAAGAAGATGGGTTGCTGGTTTGGTGGAGTGGTTAGCAACCAGGCACCCCATGTATTTGCTTCTGCCGGTCCAGGTTCGAATCCCGCCTGTGACCAGTTTGCAGAGTGTCCTCCCCCTCTCTCTCACCCCCTTTCACAAGCCTATCCACTGTCTCTCTCCTATCAATAAAGGCACAAAATGCCCCAAAAAATACATAAAAAAAAGAAGTGGAAGAAGATATTACGACAATATTAGAAGATAATGTAACATAACGTGGCAAAAAATGAGTCACAACAAGCACACAGGACCATTCCAAGTAGCTGAAGAGTTTACAGGGTTCCCACGCATCCTGGAAAACCTGGAAAATGATTGCCCAATTTTCCAGTCATGGAAAACAAATGGAAAATGAGGAAAAAAGTGAAATGTCCTGGAAAATCCTTTTAGCTTAAAACATAGGAAATGAAGTAAAAATGTACTTGGTAACTTATGTAAATGTGAGTAGGTAAAATAATGCAAGTTAAGGCATACAATATAAAAACTAAAAAAATGGGGACCAAAAGAAATATTTAAAAAAAATGGCAAAATAAAATTTAGGCTAAATTAACTAAATCTATTCATAGACGAGCAGAGTAAATATAGATTAAAAAATACGTATAACCATATATTTATACTAGTAAGACATAAAAGCCAGACAAAACAGATAGCTAACAGACAATGTTTGTGCTGGAAAGTTAGAAACAAAGAAATTCTAAGATCAATATGATCAATAGCTAGAGATGTTGTTCATCAACCTCTAATCTTGTTTTTTAGAAGGCTAACTTGAATTTGAAAACTGCCCAAAGCAACAATGTTACTTCAGTGTGTTATGTGACACTTGAAAAAGTCCTGGAAAATGTCCTGGAAAAGTCCTGGAAAATGATTTCTAGAAAAGAGGGGGAACCCTGGTTTATCTGATGACTGTAGGCAGAGGCTAACACTACCCATTGACCCCCAGTGATTGAGCTAAGCTAAGAAGCAGTAGCAGTAACGAGCTCTGCCCATATCTTCCTTGCACAGTCAAAAGAATAGTGTCTATCTGCTTGTCATGGTCTCAGGAGTGAGGCAAGTCCTCTTAATCGTTAAAGATCAGAAGGACCTTGAACAAAATTCCCTGCAGCCAAATGCACCTCTGCGCACAACACTGGGAAAGGCAAAATTACAGCCACACTTGATTTAACAAAACATCTTACCTTTAATAAATGCTCTAGTTATATAAGTACAATCCATCTAATTCTGATTTGCACTTTTATTAAGAAACCCTGGCTCAGTATTTTCTTTTTTTTTTCTTTTTTCTTTTTTTTTTTCCCTAGCTCAGTATTTTCTTGAAAAAAGGCAAATGTGAACTCTGAAGACCAAACAAAACAAAATGTGCCATCCTAATGGATGCCTCGGTTGCTGTAATATGCCATCGCTTTTTTTGTAATTCAATCAGTGCGCTACATCGCTTTCTCTTAAATTATTACCTAAACTCTGAAGGTTATGATTTTGCTGCTGTTTGTTTGTTAGTTTTTCTGTGAGCGAAGTTCAACTCAATGTTGTCAAAAGATTTTGAAGAAAGTTTCAGGGAATATTCATGGCACAGGAAATAAGTGTTTAGATTTTGTTGGTGATACAAATGCAGAGCCAGGAGTTTTGAAAATATTTGTTAACATTGTGTAGAGCAGTTTTCCATAGTTTTGCTAGTTACTCTGAAAACAAGGTCAGAAATGCCTTGGTGAAGATTTGTGCTGTTGGAGGACTTCTAGTTTGGTTTTAATTCAAAAAGGAGAGTCAGAGTAGCATCCATCCATCCATCCTTCCATCCATCCACACATACATCATCTATACCACTGGGCCTATCCCGGCTGATGTTAGGAGAGAGGCAGGGTACAGCCTGGCTGGTTGCCAGCCAATCACAGGGCTACATAGAGTCACCAGTTAATATAACAAGCTTTTTTTGTTTGATGCGAGACAGGAGTGATAAAACCCACACAGGCACAGGGAGACCATGCAAACCCCACACAGACTCTGGTCAGCACAGGGAGTCGAACCAGTAATGATGTTGTTGTGAAGCAATGATATTTTAAAGGGCAATATGGATATCTTACCAGCAAATAAGTTATCAAATTTGTTCCATCTGCATAGAAGGTACAGGGTTGGCCGATGTTTGTTTGCAGTTTTCCACAATTTGGCTTATAACTCATTAAATTGTATAGTGATTTTTGACATAATTCAGGATTATTGCTCACAGCAAAAAGGGGACGTGACTGGATTTTGGTTGAGATCTAGATGCAGATCCTAAAATTTTTGTAAAGGTATTTTTATCAGTGCAGGAAAGGGCAGTTTTTTGACCACAACTTGCCTGACAATGTTGGGAATGCCTTGGCGGCGGTTTGTGCTCTCGGAGCCCTTCTCGTTTATATTTTTTATGTATCTGGAATAAACAACAGTACATACATGTTGCAAAGATCATGCTTAACCTAAATAATACTTAATAGAAACTGTGTTTTGCATTTAGTTTTAGTTTTTACTTCAGTTCATTTTGCAACATAAAAAAGTAGAAGACAAGTGGGAAAATCAATCATGTAATAGTCAATATTTTTAACAGTACTGTATTCTATGTCTGTTTGGTCAAAAAATGGAACTTATGGCCCTGCTTATAGTCTTTTGTTATGTTATGATGTATAAGTCCCTGCTGTATAGTGATATGTAAATAACTGACGACCATACACAATCATAATGAACACACCTGAAAGAGGAGTACTTTAATTTGGTTCTTCATGATCACGATCAAAAACATTCTGGCTGTCTTATTAAAAGGTGAAGTTGAATGAAGACTCAAAGGGGTGACACATCGACCACTTTATTTTTAAAGAGCTGTAGTTTCAGTTATCAGGACAGAAATAAACCCACAGATGCTCTTCAGAGACGTGAACTGCTGCGAATAACGGCCTGTTTTTTTCTGTCCACAGACCAGAATGAATGTGGGTGTGGCACACAGCGAGGTGAACCCAAACACTCGGGTCATGAACAGTCGGGGGATCTGGTTGACCTATGCACTCGGTGTTGGCATTCTTCACATCGTGCTCTTGAGCATTCCTTTCTTCAGCGTGCCAGTGGTGTGGACTCTCACCAACGTCATACACAACTTTGTAAGTTTCATTCTTACAGTTAAAACCAGATTCTGACCCTCCCATCTGACTGTTGTTGCAGAAATCAAGACCCATTGGACAAGGCAATTTTTTAAAAATCTTCTGTTGTACACCAAGTGGTTTATGTTCTGTAACACCGTAGCGCCCGCCTACTTCCGTATCTGATTGGCTCATAATAGATTTGATTGATAGCAATATCGCCCAATCAGCTGCAGGGTATGCTTCTGATACGTTCAGCCTTACCAAAAGACTTTCAGTGGGCTTAATCACAGATGGAATACTGAACAGTAATGTATGGTGTATCTGGTGTGCCAGGTTAGTATTTTTGCTTTAAGACCAAAAAGCAAATAAATTTGAGGTGAATAAGCAAGTTACTGTGCAGTTTGTGTACCAGAAAATTTCACACCACTTGTCAACCGTGTCTATCATTTGTCAAAAATATGTCACCTGGAAATCTAAATATGCAACACACAAGTTTTTATGTGTATGAGTTTCTATTATTAAATATAAGTATTTTTCATAATTATTATTTCCATTTATTTCTCTATTAGTATCATTATTAGTGTTGACATATTCATATTTCTTTCCCCTCTCTTTTTTATCATTGGTATTTATCTTGTTGTTTTTTTTAATTAGTACTATTTTTGTTTATTTATTTTTCTGGATTTATTTTGCTTATTTTAATTATAGTTTTACTATTATTATCATTTTATATATTTTTATTTTTATATGCTTTTATTTTATGTAACATTGTCAGACTGTTCATTTAGAGTTGGGGAGTTACTGTAATTGTTTTATTATGTGTTATTTAAAAATAATAAAAATACCTCATTCGAGAAAACCTACATGACCTCCACTGGAGCTGATGGTGCTGTCTCGATGTATTGATTTACTGTAAAAAAAAAAAAAAAAATGCATTCCCCTCCTTGGTCTTGTAAACAAGACTTGGGGGGGGGGGGGGACATTTAATAATAATAACTAAGAGAGAATCTAGGCCAGTCAAATGACTTTCAGTAAACTTAGATAAATCATTGACTTAAAGGGTGTCACTGAGGAGAGTTTGAAAGCGAGTTGTCGTCTGCCAGCCCAAATGAATCTTGCATGTGTTCCTGTCCAAACAGCTCGGTGTCTGTTACTGTCTGCTGTGGCTGAGCCCTGTTTGCTTATCAAGACATCGTCCTCTATTTCGGGGACTTTGTCATATTGGCAGCCTGAAGCGTGACCTATTACGATAATTTCCTCACTGCCCATTAGGTCTGCAGTGAACACTGACCTTTCATTGTGCCTCTGTAAAGAAACAAAGTCCATGTGTGTGACATCATGAAGTTGTGCAAGCCCGAAGCAGTTAACACGGATTTTGTATCACGGCCAATACGGAAGGCTATTAACAGTAACCGCTGAGGTCAACTATGGCCTTTTGTTTTCCACACAATACGACAGCAGTGTGCTGATTATGACCTGGTTGGATGCCAGCAGTTTAGTTTTATTACTTTTCCCTCTGTGATGCAGGTTTTCCACTTAAAGCCGCATTCCTGGGTTTTGACTTAGTGGCATGTCATCAGAAATGAGTGTTGGCATCAGGATAGTAAACGTATCCTTCAGTCTGCATCAACAAGCTCGACTCTGTCTGCTATAAATACTCTGCTGTTTCAGCCCGAACCTCTGCAGCAGCCTGGAGCAGGTTGGGTTATTTTTCTTGTTTGGATGGATGTTATCATTGGCCAATTTGACTGAGCTACACATGGACCAAAAATCATATCTGAGTATTTTTAAGGTTAATGGCAATATATTTTGCAGTCATCTGCACCAAGTAACTATCTATGCTGCTTACTAGGGCTGAAAGATTTATCATTTTCGGACTGAAATTGCAATTTCAGACAATGCAATCATGTGATCGCCAAAGCTGCAATTTTGTGCAGCGCTCCTGACTGACCAGGATCTGATGTGTCAACTATTTCACACATACTACTTTACAAATTTGCAGGCAGTTTGCATTTTAGGAAGTACTAGTGTTAAGCAGGTCAACAACACAAAGTCTCTGTTTAGGAGTAGAAGTTGGAATATCTCAAATAATGAAAATAGATTATTTATCATCAATATTAGATGATGAATAATGTGTTGTGCTTTTGATCATTGCTTTCCTTCCTGCTGTCTCTACTGTAAACTTCGTGAATATTGCACTGAAGCTTAATTTGAAGATCGAGAATCAAATTGAAATCACAATATCTGCCCAAAAAATCACATTTAGGTCTTTTCCTAAAATCATACAGCCCTACTGCTTACTTTCTTTGGGGTTAAAGGGGGGTTACCCATCTCAGTTGATATTGGGCAAGAGGCAGGGTACAGCCAGGACCAGCTGGCAGCCAATTGCAGGGCCACATAGAGAGACAGACAACCACACTCACACTCATACCTAAGGATAATTTAGAGTCACCAGTCAACCTAATGAGTATGTTTGAGGTCTGTGGGATGAAGCCTGAGTACTTAGAGACTAGGGATGGGAATTGATAAGATTTTATCGATACCAATGCTATTAACAATCCTGCTAATCCATCCAATCTTTAATGATTCCCTTATTGATTCCTGCAGATTTTCCATGTGGGCAAATGTTGGCCTGTAGATTTTCAGTAGCAACAATGTCAGACACATGTCACAGCATAGATAACTGCTTTTGCAAGTTGCTGGTTTTTCCACTCACTTAAGGTTGTGCAGAAGGCGCCTTTTCTAAAAAATATGACGCATCTGAACCCTGTCAGTGGAAGGAATTGATGAGGGAATTGATTTGCAAAAAGACTTATAATATATATATTCTTTGATGAAACTGTTAACGATTCTCAACTGGAATTGGTTTTCGATTCCCATCCCTACTGGAGACACTAACACTAGTATCAAACTAGCAATCTTCTTGCTGTAAGGCACACAAACTTGTTGCATCACCGTGCCGCCCTGGATTTAAAGTGTCGGATACATTCAATAAACAATTTTATGTAGGGCGGCACGGTGGCCCAGCAGATAGTGCACATGCCTCACAGCAAGAACATCACTGGTTCAATCAGGCAGGCAGGGCCTTTCTGTGTGAAGTTTACATGTTGTTCCCGTGCATGAGTGGGTTCTTCCGGGCACCCCTGCTTCCTCCCACTGACCAAAAACGTACTCATTAGGTTGACTGGTGCCCTCCTTCATTATTCAGAAGATGACAGTAAGTTATGATTCATGACCTATAGCTCATTTGACTCACAGTGACCTCAGACTCTCAGTCCCTATTTTTCCCACAATGCAGTTTTTCTACAATGCAGCCTGTGTTTTTGTCTCCACAGGGAATGTATGTGTTCATGCATGCAGTGAAAGGAACGCCCTTTGAGACCCCCGACCAAGGAAAGGCCAGACTGCTAACGCACTGGGAACAGCTGGACTACGGCGTGCAGTTCACTTCATCCAGAAAGTTCTTCACCATTTCTCCAATCATTCTGTATGTATGAGAAACTCAAGGATTCTGTCTTTACTGTGTAAGATTATCCAAACAGGCAGGGAAGGGAAATTTGACAGTTTGATTGAATTTTAGCTATTTGCACAGGCATCCAGTCCTTAAAAAGGCATTTGATCAACACCTGGAAAAACAACGATTCAGCAAATATGTCCTGTCATGATATTTACTGACTGATGTAACAAACATGAACATGACCTTGATGATTTTTGACCTCATTAGTTGTGTTTGCACGAAAATGTCAACAACATGTAAGCCAACAGAATAAG
The DNA here is from genome assembly GCA_036419115.1 of Scarus forsteni. NCBI lineage: Eukaryota > Metazoa > Chordata > Actinopteri > Labriformes > Labridae > Scarus > Scarus forsteni. Next base: position 18,250,766 of record JAZDUH010000033.1, on the reverse strand, counting down.
CTAAACAAAAGCTTGCAGTGTGTTCGTGTGTAAGAACTTGATAAAGTCAGGGTGAATATTTTAGTTGCTCGTGCTCACAGATACAGCTTAAATCCAAATTTTTGTTCTGTGTGTGAAGAGGCTACAAGAGAGTTTTGGAGGCCTCAGGTTGCGAAGTCTAATCAAATTCCATGTGCCATGACCACCAGTCTTTTAAAATGTTATCAAAATCTGTTGAGAACTTTTGAGTTCTCCTGTAAACAAAGGAACTAACAAATGGTGGCAAAAATTACAACCTCCTTGGTAGGGATGAGAATCAAAAAACACTTCCAGTTGAGAATCGTTAACAGCTTCATCGATATCATGAGTCTTTTTGCTAATCAATTCCCATATCAATTCCTTATACTGACAGGTAGGGATGCAACGGTTTCCGGTATAATGGTAAACCACGGTAAAATTTCCCACGGTAATCATTACCGTGTCCTTTTAAAACTACCGTTATACCGTGTTTGATCACCACACTGTGTCAATAACTCACGGTGGTGTTGCTCTTTGCCTGAAAAAGGTGAAACTATGTGCGTCTACCCCTCGATGAGGCAGCCGTGTGTCGCAAACAGAGGCGTGCATACGTAGCTTGTTGTACATATGAAGTACAAATTCGTTTTTTTCTATTCTTGTAATTACACACAGTAAGCATTTATCACAAAATAACGACAAATACTTGCAAGAATTGTTTACATTTCTTTCTAATGAATTTTTTTTTTTTTTTACAAATTTACTTATCTGACACAATTGTTGACAAAAAAAAGACAAAAGGAAAGTTAAAATTATAATATTAAAGGGGTAAAATGATTTCAAGACTGTGTGAAAGTACTTTTTTCCAACATTTTGAGCACACTGCAACAATACCGCGATAATAATGATAACAGTGATAATTTTGGTCACAATAACCGTGATATGAAATTTTCATACCGTTACATCCCTACTGACAGGGTTCAGAAGCGTCAGAATTGTTTCTTAATTTCTTACAAACGGCACCAACTAAACAACCTTAAGTGTGTGGAAACACCACAGAAGCAGTTGTCTATGCTGTGACGTATCTGACATTGTTGCCACTGAAAATCCATTGGCCAGCATTTGCCCACACAGAAAATCTGCAGGAATCAATAAGGGAGTTGTTCAAGAATTGGATCGATTAGCAGGATTGTTAGTACTGGTATCAATAAAATCTTATCAATTCCCATCCCTACTCTTTTGTAAAAGTAATAAAAAAAACCGTGGTGACTGAGGCCATTGTTAGGTAACTAAAGGATGAAATACACAAAACACAATAATCAATATGATTGAGTGTATCTGAGTCTAATTTCTAACCTTGCAGTTCAGCTGGATCCAGCTAAGTTAATGTCTGTAATCCAGCAGATCTATTTTACCAAGCTCCAGTCAACACCACTGTGCTCGGCCCATAGCAGCACTGCCCAATCAGCACCTTTTAAAGTAATTAGAGGTAGGAGCAATGAGCAAGGCAGCAGCAGAAAGTGGCTGCTCATACAGAGATTAGCAGAGATGCTAACAGCTATAGTTATCATGAGACTGGGGTCCACATTCAAGATGCCTAACAGAAGGTTTTTTCTTTTCGCCATGATGTAGGGATTCATGATTGGCTGTATAGATTCATGTTGGGTTTTGGAAGTTTATATTTGTATATATGTGTATTTTATGTATGTGTATATTTATCTATGCTTATATGTGTATCCATAAAATGAAGAGTTTTATGCTCTATTATAAAGTGTCTTGAGATAACACTTGTTATGAATTGGCCCTATACAAATAAAGATTGATTGGTTTATTTATTGACTATAGTGGCAGACAGTCCAGTCGAAGCTGAAACACTTTTCTTTTCAAATGTAAAACAAATACAAACACTGAAAGAACTATTTTAACTCCTCTTCTGACATGTTTGGGAAAGAGTTTGTTCTATTCATGCTGCTGCAGTAGAGCCCTAATATTACACTGTCTGACTGGCCTGTAATGAATATAATTGATGGAACAATCTTGCAATCACTGACTAGATATGCTTTGAAAGGTTTCTGCCTTCCCTAACACTTTCTGTAGGCTGTAGCTCGATTGACATATTGAATATATTCTGTTATTTGGTCATTATATTTAACTAATTTAAAAAACATCCTAAAGGTTAAGCACTAATCTGTTTACCTGTTTTGTAAACCAGCAGGCAAGTAAAACCAGTTATAAAGCAGAGCAGTGTTTGGGCTCAATGAAAGGAAGTGATACTAACCTTAAAGCTAAAATGAACACTTCCTGTTCATGTTAATTTATTGCGAGAATTATCGGCCTCCCAATATTGAAGTGTTCTCACACATCACATTTTCGCATGTTTTGAAGACCTTAAGCATGTACACACCATCATCAGATTTTGTCAGAGTAAGTGGGAGATTTGAAAACTACATTTAGAATGATTTCAATCAGACTGAAGAAAATTGTACAAGAGAAAAAACTGAAACATAAGTTGCAGTTGAGACCAGTGGTGGACAAAGCACTGAACTCCACAACTTGAGAGAAAGTTTAGATAATCCTGGTCAAATATTACTCCAATATAAGTGAAAGCTGTCAATTTTTTACTTAAGTTATAGTACTGCAGTACTTGTGTTTTAACATACTTAAGTATTAAAAGAACATATTCCTTTGAATGTTAACACATTATTGTTGCCACAGTAAATTTGAATAAGCTAATTGCTGAAACAACCTACTGAAGGCACTGACCTGCTTAAAGAACCTGTAGAATAAAAATTCTTCTAAAATTTGCTACAAAGCTTAAAGAAACATGTTTGAATCAGACTTCAGATATGCTCATAGGTGCTCTGGTATGTTGTCTGTATCTGCCGTTGCCATCATTACTGCCAAAACAAACCATTGTCTGAGCAACTTTAGCTCAACGTTTACCTGCCCGAACTGATACAGGTACGACATCACCTCTTGAACAAATCATACAAAGATCATGTTTTAAAAGAGAAAAGAAATTTCACCTCTGACTTCAGAGCTATATTTAAAAGCAACAAGTAAAAAGATCCTTCATAGAAATGTAGTGGAATTAAAAGTAATATGTTTGTCTTTCAAATGTAGTGGCCATAAAGTCACAAGTTTCCAAAAGAAAGAAAAACTCAAGTAATGAACATATACTTAAAAAATGTATCACAGCACTTGTGTAAATCTACTTGTCTGTCCACCCAGATCAAGACAGGCCAACAACAACAGCATTAAATGTCGTGCAAAGTAAGGATGCACCAAAATATCCAGTGACCAAATATATTCAGCCGAATATTGCCAAAAAAAAAAAAAAACATATTTGGCCATCGGTGGAGTGAGGGAATAGCAAGGCCGAATAGTACCGTGTGACGCAATGACGAAATCAAATGCGTCATTGCGTGTCACTGTGGCTAAGCAGAGTTGTGTCAAAAGGACAATAATTCATTTGTTGCGGGTTTATTCGCTTCAATGCACTTTAGGTTTTTTTATTAATGCATGTTTTGTTCTGTTTGAAGGCCTAATATGAATGAAAAACTTGGTTGTGCTTTTTTTGAAAAGCAAAGGTTACTAGAATATTAAAAAATGTCACAATATTCAATAAACAATTACTTTCTTTTAAAAACATGCCTAAAAATGTATTCTAAGCTATTTATGCATGATTAAAAATATAGTGAACTACTTAGCCTCTGCATTGGGTTTTCGGTATTCGACCAAGCATTTATGTTTTCTTCGGCTTCTGACACAATTTTTTTTTCAGTGCATCCCTAGTGGGAAGTCAAGTGATGATATTCCCCACACAGACATTGTTCTGCACCTGATTGTTTTATCCCTAAGCCTGGCACCAAAACAATGGGTCATCGTTGTAACTGATCATTTCCCCTCTTTTTGTTCCGCAGATATTTCCTAGCGAGTTTCTACACGAAGTACGACACGACACACTTCATCATAAACACAGCCTCACTGCTGAGCGTCCTGATCCCAAAGCTGCCGCAGCTCCACGGAGTTCGACTGTTCGGTATTAACAAGTATTAAATTATTGTACGTGCTGTGCCTCTTTGCAGCAGAAGTAAAGTCCTGCGTAGCGAGTAACCCTGAAGTTGTACAGTTTGTGTATATGTCTCAGTTGTTGTTTAGATTTATCAGGTTTAAGATGAAATGTTGAAATAAAACAGGAGTAGGTTTGTAGGTGACATGATGCCATATGCATTACTAACTTATGTGAATATTTAATGATGTGTTTTTGTTTGTTTTTGGCCTGCGTAGACCTGGGCGGGCCCGGGTGTCAGTGAGGCTTTTGGTTGAGTTTAGTTTCTGTCTTTACCCTCTAATTCACACGGCGACACGAACAGTGAGCCCGAGTCTGTTTCTATCCACAAAGATGTCCCAGATGTATTTTTCAAAGATGTTTACTTCCTAATGTCGGCTCAGTGTTCATTGGCACACTCTCATTTTGTAACGACGGGTGTCAAACGTATTCATGCTGAGTGCAAACCTGAATCATTTCTTTATTTGCATGATTTCCTCGGGGTGTGAATCATTTCTCATTTGTACGTCAATCAGAAAAGGGCAGGCTTTTTTCATTGTACAGTTTTCGTTGTGATTGTTTTTGTCCTGTATGTAGAAACGAGACGATTAATTGTTGTCAGATTAAGTGTTTACTGAGAGAGGTCTGCAGTGTTTGTGATCAGACTTACGTTCATGCCGCTGCTCTCTTTAGGTTATGACTTTTTGCTATTTTCAAGGCAGCTAGTTCTGCTTTGTTTGGCCATAGCTCATAGTACTCTTGATATTTCTTGTTCTTAATCTTATTAAAATGTTGGTGCCCTCCAAGTGTTGATCTCATATGTTTGTTCTTTATTGTTTCAAATAAAAAATGTACTTAAAGGAATGTTTTGAGACTTTTGGAACCTGGAGACAAACAAGCCGTCGGCTAATTCAAAGGATGCTACAGTTATTTGTGAAGCTGTACAAATTATTGTGCCGTACTTACAGAACATTCTTCACGGCTTTTCATAAATGTGAGCATTTTTTTACTAAAGCTATAGAGAAAAATTTAGCTGCTGGAAAAGCAAACGTTTTACCTAAAAGCCATGAAACCTCTGTCTAACCTCTGTGTTCAACAAAAGGTAGAGTTATGAGTAAATGAGCGCAAAAATTCACAGTAACAAAGACTGGGAAATAATGTTAAAAACAAACTTGTACTGGAGTGACAGCTGAGCAGTTGCAAAGTTAGTTGGTTAGCTTGTTTACTTGTCCCTGCAGGGAAATTGGGGTGTGGCAGGAATCAGAGACATTTGGTAGCAGCACAATGTCACAGATACAGTGTTAAAAATAAAGAAAAACACTTCAATATCACTAGAATCCCAAACAATGCACTCAGACAGAAGAGAAAAGCAGAGGAAACCTAGTAGTGATGCACAAGCAGGTGGATCTAGACCAGGGAGACCTATTTAACATCTTTTTTGTTGTATTAAATGTTGTACAGTGTCATTGGGTGTCATGAAAGGTGCTTTAAAAAACTAAAATATATATTTAAAAATTTGGTACTTGTGAAACAAGTATGTTTGCTAGCATGACCAGCTCTGGTCAGTGTAGGTTCAATTCCTGACCAAGGCTCCCTCCCCATGTGTCCCCTCTCTACTCAAGCAGTTCCTAAAGTGTGGCCCATGGCCTCCAGGGGGAGCCCACAGTGACACTAGTGAGGCAAAATAAAAACAATTCCCACTGTGATGTACAACTACTAAATCACTGTCACTGTTTGTAGGAGGATTATCATGTTAACCGTGGTCAATATGTAAGTGTACCAGACACTGCAGGGACTCCTCAAAATACTTTGAAAACATTACTCAGCTGATTATGTCTCCCTTTAGCTTTAATAAAGCTAATTGTCTCGTCTCGTCTTCTCCCGCTTATCCGTGGTCGGGTCGCGGGGGCAGCAGCCTAAGTAGGGAAGCCCAGACTTCCCTCTCCCCGGCCACCTTGTCAAGCTCTTCCCGGGGGATCCCGAGGCGTTCCCAGGCCAGCTGAGAGACATAGTCTCTCCAGCGTGTCCTGGGTCTACCACGGGGCCGCCTACAGGTGGGACATGCCTGGAACACCTCACCAGGGAGGCGTCCAGGAGGCATCTGGACCAGATGCCCGAGCCACCTCAACTGGCTCCTCTCAACGCGTAGGAGCAGCGACTCTACCCCGAGCTCCTCCTGAATGACCGAACTTCTCGCCCTATCTCTAAGGGAGAGCCCAGCCACCCTGCGAAGGAAGCCCATTTCGGCCGCTTGTACTCGAGATCTCGTTTTCTTGGACACGACCCACAGCTCGTGACCGTAAATTGTCTTTTATGTCATTAAAGGGATGATTAGTAACCCTTACAACTAGGTACAATTTGGAAAGATTGTGCATTCCTGGGACAAGCAGCACAGCTCAATGTGTGGTAAGAGCCATCCAAAACTGTACCAAATTCCCCAAACCTCAGGGACGTAGCCCACAGTTCCTCAGCAAAGCAAAGGCGAGAAACCGCTCTGGAAGCTGGTGTACCGGTTCGCAGTGTGGGGGCATTCTTCTATATCAGCCCTGGTACCATTTCCAAACTTAGGACCATGTTCAGTGAGACTGGTGAAGTCAAAGATAAACGGATAAATTATCCTTGACAACAAAAATCATACAAGACTTTAAGCAATATGATCTGCAACATGAACCAACTTCATGAAATATGACAGAAATTATAGACCACCAGTGTTTATTTTAACAGCACCTTTAAATTTAGTTTAAGTTTCAGTCTTTTGCCTAAAATATCTTTTAGTTTTAGTCATAATATAGTCATCTAAGTTGTTTTAATATTAGTCAATAAAGTGTAAGGCATTTTTTATGTTTCCTTGAATTGCTAAAGTCGTGCTTTACACTAGGATAAAACATCTAATGACCCTTTATTGAATATTAGCAAAGTTCAAAAGTATAAATTAACAGAAAAAAGACTAACTTTCTGTGGAATGCAGTCACCTTGATTTTCAAACAGTAAACCTGCGCTACATGAATGTTAAATTCATAAAAAGAGCAGCTCTGATTGGACTGCTCCAACTTATCCCACCACCATGATGCTAAGGCAGCTGTGATTGGATGTCCTTCTTAACTCATCCAACCTTTCCGCACAACCAAAGCTGTGATTGGATATATTCCTAACTTGTCTCTACTTTCTACATGACCAAATAGGTTCTGATTGGATTAGTCTCTGTCAAAAATTATAGTCTAGTTTTTAAGTGTTGATGGTGTCAGGTAATTTGGTTTAAGTTTTTGTCCATGTGCACTTGTTTATATGAGTATCTGTCTAGTTTTCGTCAGGGGAAAAAGGTTGTTGATGAAAACTACGATGTGAAATAATTAGTCAACAAAATGAACAGTGCTGTCTTTGACTTTAGCAGTCTCAGAACTTTCTGTTCGGCTTTTGCACACAGATAACCACTCAGATTCCTTGTATATCTACTTGGTGATAAACGTGTGCAACATTCTAAATATATTCTCTGTCCAAATATAAGACAACCACCTCATATTTAAAATTGTTTATTAAAAAAAAGAATAAGAAATTATTTATGTCTGTAGTTTTGACACAAAAGCCCAGAATGCACTCACTATCTACTGTTTTGGAGATTTTCTTTTGTAACATTGTCCTTCAGTCTGTTCAGATCCTCGCACTGCTTGCTCAGAACTCCTTTATAAACCTCAAATCGATGGTTGAGGTCTTTCTGTGTGTGGATTTTAAATTTGGTCCCTAATGCCCCATCAGCAGAGGCGGTGCCATAGAAGACTCGACCCACTCTGGAGTGTACAAGCGCCATGGCACACATGACGCATGGCTCTCTGGTCACGTAAAAGTCATACCCGGTGCATATGTATGGCTGAGAGCTGGACTCCGTGTCTTCAGGAGTGATGTCTGAGTTTGGTGTTTGACTGTAAGTACAGGCGGGGTATTTCTCAAACGAGTAACACCCTCCTCCTTGACTCCGAGCCACCAAGTCGATGCACACCATGACGGCGTGGTGCAGAGGGTGGTCACCTCTGCAGTCGTGACCCACAGCGATGATACTCTCCGACGCTGGGTCCACCACCACTGCACCCACCGCCTCCATGCCTAAATCCCTCCCTGCTTTGGCTGCAGCCACTGCAGACGTCATGTACGAGTGCATTTGAGCTTTCTGATTCGGACCGAAGAGCTCTCCCTTCAGGGCGACCGTCACTTGTTTGTCTTCATGGAAGGACGTGGGCCAGTGCTTGCTCGCCAGCTCAAACTGGGGCCGGGTCAAAGGTGGGCGTGCTGGGACCTTCACCACAAAAGGTTCGCCCAGCCCGTCACATTTGAACCCATCTGAGGGAAGCAGAGCCTCAATGGTGACCTCCCCAACGTCTGGAGCGTCACTCTTGAGGCACAGAAGGACCTCCAGAGGGTGAGGGCCGCCCTTCTCCTTCACCGCCCGCACCCTCTTGATGTGCAGAAGGCCGTTCAGAGGGTAGGCGCGGTTCAACTCCTGGACCAGGCGGGAGGTCTCTTTCTTGTTGGTGATGGGGGCAGCAAACGCCTCTATGAGCTGGACGTCTTGTGACTGATCGTCTGACAGCACAGGATAAGCAACCCAGGAGTCGGTGTCACACTCTGAGCCTTTCCAGCGCTTCGTCTGAGGCTCCATTGTTCTGCAGCTCTCCTGTGAAATATGAGTTCACAACAAAGTCAAACAAAGTCGAAGCAAAACGGGAACAGGATGACAAATTCAGAAACCAAACCTGACTCTAAGAATATAGCAGCTTCAGCCTTTCAATTACAGCGGGGGAATATTTGGGTTTACAAAATATTCTAATTTTTGCCACCACGTTTGTTTGATTGTTTGCAAGATTACGCAAAAACTGCTGGACAGATTTCATTGAAACTTTCAGAGGATGGTAAAGGCCCAACTAAGAAATTATGAAATTTCAGTGGTGATACGCATACGTGTCTGGATGCAAAAAGTTCTCTGCATTTCAAAAAAATCCCAGAAGTTAACATCTGGAGGAATTTTGAAAAGTCATATCTCTGCCATTTTTAATAGATATATGGGGTCCATGTCTCTATCATCAAGGTACATTTCATCCTGATCCAATCCAGACTGATGTAAAAAAAAACATTGAACTTTATAATAGGAAATCCCATTGATGACACCCCATTAATTCATATAAAACCAAAAGTTTAAGTTATGTTCCCGAAACTTGTAAAACTTCCATGTATGTGCCGAGTTTGGTCTCCATCCTGTGCTCTGAGTGCTTTTCTAGTTGTGTACGTGACAAAAAGGCATGCCTGGCCTAATGCTAATGCTAAGCTATAAGTAGGGCTGGACAATATAGCCTAGAAATAAAATCCCTGATTTATTATCCACAACACTCGATTTGATTTTAACCTATTTTTCCCTTTCAAAGCAAAAAACAAATTCCTAGAGACACAAATCAAATTTTGCCTTTATGATGTCAAACTCTATTCCCAAACCAAACAAAATTTTCCCTCTAATGACTGTGTGTCATAAAATGTTAATTATGTAGTTCAAACATTTGGCACGTTCCTCTTCCAAAACACTGAAGGCTGGGCTATTTTCACAGTATATTAACATGAAACTCTGATCAATATAATCTCATTTTAAAAAAACAAATACAAGCCTGTAAAAGTACTTGTGGAAAACCTGATAGAGCCTACCATTATTAACTTAAGAAAGTCAAGAAAAAAATCTCAATTTTAAATTTTTAAGTCTCCTACAGAAAATAATTCAAATAAATTGATTTAATCAATATATAGTCCAGCCCTAGTTAAACCACTAACAGTAATCTAGAACAGAACAGATTAGCCTTTATAGTTATTGCACGCAGTACATATAATGACATTTGTTTAGTGCAGAACAAATTTAAAAAAGAACATTGCAAACTCATCTAGAAAAAAATACATTGCTCAGTTATCCAGCTATTTAACATTATAAATATAAATATAGGATACAAATGTACCATCATGTACACACAAAGTATCCTGAACGTATTGCACTATTACCCACAGTACTGACTGCACATTTGTGACCACTCTCAGGGATTAAGATTTAATTTGCTAACTGTCCACAAGATAATCGATTTATAATGTGTACAGCTCAAAGGTCTTCCATCCAGTTTTCTTAATTTCACAAAAGGTGTGCCACAAAGCTCCATTTTAGAGCCCACTCTGTTGTTTACAATGTGGGTCAGAATAATCCTCATGCATTTTCACATCGTTATGCTGATGATACAGTTGTTTATTTTCATGCAAACACTTACTGACCCAGGCTTTGAATGCTTAACTCATAAAACAAAGGGTTTGCTGTTTCAAATGAAAAGGTGGCTGCAGCTCCTCCTTCCTCTGATTCTACACAAGGCAGCCCAGTGAAATTAATGAAAGTGAAAGTATAACAGGGGATTTCTTGTGGACAAACTCTTGTTTTATGTTTAGAGCGAGGCTTTAAAGGTGGCTTATTGCTGCCACATCTTTACTACACCTGGATTATGGTGACAAAGTTTAAATGACTGCATCCGCCAGCTTTTTATGACATGCACCAATCAAGGATAGCTTTATGACAACCTGTCACCGACTGGTCTGCAGCTCAACAGCCCCATACACAACGAACTGCAGTGTTCTGTCTTCTGTGTATTCTGACACCTTTCTGTCAGAACTAGCATCTTCAGCAATTTCAGCAACAGTAGCTCGTCTGCTGGATTGGACCACATCAGACCTCAGGGTACGTGGGAATTAAACTCATCAATAAACCACTTTATAGAACAACAGTATATTTTACAGGGCAAACAATATTCAACAAAGACAAAAACAACATTAGGAAAATTCAGTTTATATTTTATTTCAGACAGAAGGCTGCAGCATTCAGCAATATTACTGTTATATATATTGTTATTTTTGTCCCTGTTCAGACGAACAATAAAGCTTATTCATGTTGGAAGAGCCATACTGTTCTTTTTTATGTGTATAATATTACGGGCTATATCACGGGTTATTTATTTTACACAAATAAGTACAAAATAATATCACCACCCCTGCAAAGTTTTTTTTCAGACACACTTTTAATGTTAACATTGTCCACCTGGCTGCCCATGTGTCAAACTGATGTTTGTATCTGGTCTTTGTGCATTCAACTCCAAACTACCTTTAATTTTGATATTACTTTGCTAAAGAAAAATTAAATCACCCATTGTGCTGATATTTTGGCTGAGATATCCACTTTCACTATTGTCTGAAGTTTTCAAATCTAAAGATCAATCGTCTCTAACACAAGCATAAACTGATTTATGTAAAAAAAAAATAAAGTTCTACACAAGTGATTAAAAAAGTAAACAAAAAGAACACCCAGAGGTGTCCACTTCAGAGTTCATCATTTTGTTGTTGCCTACTAAACCATCAAATATTCAAATACTTTTAGTTTGAATCAAAGATTTTTAAGACATTTAAAGACATTGTTGTGTCCACAGTTTTGCTGAAATCAGATCACATACGACATAATTCCAACCGTTTTCCATCAAAACCATCATATAAGACAGGGATGCACAGTTGAATCTCAACAATATCAGTTTCAGCAAATTATTTCCTAAAATGCTGATATGGGTAAAGGCAGATTTGATTTTGTTTTGTGAATATTTACAGCCAATATTCTGGCTGAAAAATAATGCCCATTTTTATCCCTTAAATTGTACATATATATCATTATAATTTCCTTCACCACCACAGGCTGTCCAATTTTATAAATCAAAAGAATATTTCAATTAAAGATCATTTTAATGTATAAGACTGAAAGGAACAGGTCTATTTCAGTTAAGTGGAGGCTTTGTGCTCTTGCCAAAAAAATAACAGTATTGGTATAGGTCAGAGGTGGGCAACTGAGATGGTCAAAAGGGCCTAATACATTTTTTCAGTGCCTGAGGGTCACACTGATAAATATTGTCAGGCTCTCTTAAAGAGGAAAAAAAATACATATAAAAAAAGCTAAAATAAAGCCTCAAAAAAGAATTATACAAAACATTTTTTAGCTCAAACACAGTTAAGAATTCAATATTAAATAAGCCTGACACATAACTAAAGCCAAATTATTTTTATTGCAAAAAAGGGAATATATGTTCCCCAGTTTTAAAAGCAAAAATATATTACCTTTACCATTTTTTACAAATATAATTCTTACTAATTCTATATAATAGACTGTAGTGCCTCAAAGATATTTAGAGATACAATCATAACAAAGTACATTCTTCAATGACAAAGCACATACCAGCAAGTTAAGGTTAATAGAAATTGTTTATCACCTGTCCTAACTTGTAAAACTTTGTAGTACTGATTACTCATGACAAATCAAGTTTAGCAGTTGTTATGTTTTCTTTTTGTCGGAAATGTTCGGTGGGCCGCTTGTATAGCTGATAAAAGTTGGGAAATATTGTCTTATCATACAAAGGCAAAAACCCAATATTAAGCCTCCCTGTTATAAGATGGTATTTGATGATGTCCTACAGCTCCTGGTGTTGTCACTTGAAACAGAATGCATTTAGTAGGAAGGATGTCATGATCAGTTATTAAGTATAATTCATAAAGCAGCATGAAGAAGTCACACTGATTATTCTAAGCAGTCTCTTTCCCCAAAATCTTTTTAAAGGAATACGCCAACTCGGGAGTTCCATGTCCCTTTGGTCAATAAAAACTATGAACAGCCGAGAGTGACATAAAGCTCTACATAGTACTACTGGCTAAGGCTAAATGTGTTTTCACTCAGAGCTAGCGCGACTGAAACAGAGGAGAACAGCGAGATGTGCTAGTCACTGTCCCCTAAATTTTAAAGCCTGCACTGCACTTTTGTTCATAATACGAGATCATACTAATGCCGAAGAAGAAGAAATCCATGTCTGCAAAGAAAAGGAAAAGAGAAGACATAGCTTCTAGGTACAAACCGACTATCGTAAAGTTGAAGAAGTGAGGCGCTAAAGAGCACTCTTCTTAAGTGCAAAATAGTTTCACCAGGTAGGAGAACAAACTACACAGTGTGGCTTTAAAAGACTCGACTCACGGGTGGCTGGTTTGGTGGAGTGGTTAGCAACCAGGCACGTCCCATATACATACTTCTGCCGGCCCGGGTTCAAATCCAGCCTATGGCCAGTTTGCAGAGTGTTTTTTCCCCCTACTCTATTTCTCTCAGCCCCTGTCACAAGTCTATCTACTCTCATTCTCTCCTATCAATAAAGGCACAAAATGCCCCCCACCAAAATAAAGGACATTGAAAGACTTGACTCACTCAGGAACATCACATCTCTAGCTCAAACCGCCGCTGATATGCTTGTGAATAGGCAACAAAATAAAGTCTCTGTTTATAAGAAGTTAACGCGATGATAGTGGAAGATAAATTAACATAGCAAGATAAAAAAAATGAGTCACAACAAGCACACAAGACTGTGTAGAGCTGCTGAAGAGTTTATCTGCTGGCTGAAGGCAGAGGCAGGCTAACACTACCCATTGACTTCCAGTGTTTGAGGTAAGCTAAACTGGTGGTGAGCGAGCTCTGCCCCTCTCTTACTTTTTGCTGCACACACAGTCAAAAGAATGTTGTCAATCTGCTTGTCATGGACTCGTGAGGGAGGCAAGACACAAGAAGAAAAACCATGTTGGCGTATCCCTTTAAATATCCTAATCAACAAAGTCTGCTCATTTCCTCCCAAGTATGAGTTTGGTCTTCATCACTTTTGGCACATGCCGTATAGTGAGTGACACTCTGGTGCCTCTGCTCAGCGTGGCCCCCTGCTGGGCCCCGGCAGCACACAGGTTCACCACCTTGTCCGTCAGCATGTCCTGAGTGCGCGGCTGGATGCCATGAAGCAGACGCTGGTACATTTCATCCTGCAGGATCAGGAGACTGCGCGGCTTCACCAGCAGAGAGAAGAGGAAGCGGCTCTCCTCCGTCTGCGGCGCGTCGCTCTCCAGGCCGCTGATGGGGGCGTAGAAGTCCAGGAGGGTATGGGAGCCCAGGCTGATGGTGGTGACTGTAGGGTGGTACAGAGGGCCATCCTCATGGGGCATAATCCCCTCTCCTGGTTTGTACTCGTTCACTAAGATATGATTGGCTGATTTCCCGCCGAATGCTCCCAGAGCAGAGATCTTCCCGCAGTACGTCTGGAGCCAATCAGGGATCTTTTCTGACAGCATGCCTTTAGGGTGGGGTAACCCTCCCCAGTTCTGAAGCCGCCTGCCCGACAGCTGAGTCCACTTGGTTTTAGGAGACTTGTAGACCTCCTGAAGAAGGTAGGCCTCCTCATCCTCGGATATGAAATCAGGGATGTAATACGCTGTCGGTGGGGCATCAGTTATGATAAACTGCTTCAGTTCTTCCAAAATGCAGGCAGGCTGCTCCATGCCTCCTTCAGAAGAGTCAAAATGAAATGCTAATTAACACTCAGGATCTGAAAGATGCTAAAGCTTTTTTATATTGCTCATTTCTTGATGGTTCCATCACGGGGCTTGTTTGTAATTGACACTGGAGGACAAAGTTAGTTTGTAAAACAAATCAAGTCCTTCAAAAATTTAAATTTAACGCCAACTTTTTTTTCTGTCTTGCTTCACTCCGAGTCCATAACAGACAGACAGACACCATTCTACGACTGTGAGTGCAATAACAAGGAAGAGATGGGAAGAGATTGCCCACTGCTAACTAGCTTAGCTCAAACACTGAGAGTTAATAGGTAGTGTTAGCCTGCCTCTGCCTACAGCCATTACATACACTCAAGTGCTAATTAGTGGTGGGCAAGCTCCACTCCTCTCTTCCTCATTACTAAGCATACAGTTGACAGAATGGTGTCTGTTTGTCTTAGACTCTTGAGTGAGGCAAGACATGACAAAAAAAGTTGCTGTATCCCTTTAAGGACTAAAAAGGACTACAGAGTACTTCAGAAAAGACAGTAAATGAATTTAAAACAGTTAAAATAATCTTTAAAAGTTTTCAGGACAGATGTAATGGCTGAATGGTTGCACCACATGACATTTGGACACATATTAATCTGTTTAAAAAATATTGTTTGTAGGTGAAAGCAGGTGCATATTAAAATGGATCACACTATATATGGTGCCAATTACATACTATGGTTTTTAGTTACTTTAAACAATTTGTTTGTTTAAAATAATGTAGCCAGAGAGAAAAATGTTGGCATCACTTTAATGACCCTTTAACAGAAAAAGGATTGATCCATATCTGAAATATTATCATATTAAATATCAGCTAAATCACAACACAGCATATCCTTTTAACAAATACATGATATTTGAAAGTATTGAAAATGCTGAACAATTTCAAATATGAAGCGGTCCCCTTATGTTCTGCTTATTTTAGCAGTATGCACGAGCTTGTCTGCAACAATTATTGATATTTGGAAACTTAACATTGCCAAGTTACAGGTGTTTAAGGTTTAAAATTAAATGTTATTTAAGGTACCACAACTCAGCCAACAAAGTACTAAGATGTAAAATCTTACTCATGTTACCCAGCCTCAATGTATAATGGTTCCCTCATGATTTTCCAAGAAGTATCAATAGAAAAGTATGACTGAGAAATTCAACCTAAGCATTTGATTAAGATTTCTAAACATAAGTCTATTTGGTGATAAAAATGGTGCAAATGCAAATGTCTTTTATGAACAAAAGCTCCCATGCAAGTGTTACAGTACAACTGTCGACTTATGACAGAATGCTTGTCTAGTCAGCCTACTTATTAGTTTGACTTTATCTCAGAAGTCGGGTTCTACGACCTGCAAATTAAATATGTCACTGAGAACGCTCCCTGTGATCAGAATATACTACTGGAAAATCAAACAGCTACCTGGGCTTTAACAGGTTATTACTGGAACTCCCGTTTTCCATGTAGGGATGGGAATCAAAAACCAATTTCAGTTCAGAATCAACAGCAACTCCCCTAGGGAATCAATATTCTCTGCTTATCAATACCTTTAGCGATTCCTTCCACTGAGAGGAGACAAATGGCAAGAATTGTGGCATTACTTGGGGCAAAAGACCCTTACTGCACAACTTACAGCGAGTGGAAATGCCAATAAATGGCAAAAGCATTTATCTAAACATCACAGCAATGAATCACGTTTGACATTGTTGTGACTGAAAACCTGTTTCGGCCAACTTTTGCCCTCAAAGAAAATCTTGAGGAATCAATAAGGGCATTGTATCAACAGGCAGAATAATTAATAGTGCCGGTATCAAGAAACTCGTATCAATTCCTATCCCTATTAAAAATGAAAGAAGGCTTTACAAATGTCTATTTTTTGTTTTTAATTTAAAACGTATCAAAGGGAGATATACATGACATAAGCAGACTTTTTTGAGCAATAGGCATTAGTAGGGATGGTTCTCATCTTTGACTTTATCGTAACTATGATGACAATCATCTCCGGTTAAGTGACATATGAAGCCTAACACCAGGTAAATATTAGCACTAGCAACTCTAAACGTCATTTACTTAGGCTCTATTTGACACATACACCAGAGCATCAGACACATTTAAAAATAAATTAGTCAAAGTTAACTCGTGAATAACTACATTAAAACGAAAGTGTTTGGGACAGAAAACCACATACACGTTCAAACATGACGGTGCGTTTAAAATCATTGTGTTTTCAACTACTTAGGTTAAAACGAGATATAACTTGTTATATTCAATATTTTTTCTTTCAAAATTGTCATCGAATGAACTTTTTTAACGATCAATTTGACAAATTGTCAAGTTTTGTGTATTTTCCCTGACAATTACTCTTTTTATTGATCCAGCATGTGACCTCTAAACAAGGATGCTACGGCACACCTCTTTAACAATGGATTTTGAGTTATAATAATCTATACATTGCAAATTTCAACTAAATTTAGAAACAAAATATTGTCTACACTAACTTCTCATTATATATAAACCGATAGTTTACTCAAGAGGTAACACAATTGATAGATAACCAAAAAGAACCACATTTCAGGTGCCTTTGAATGCAGCACAGCGCTTTTGATTGTTACGGCTAATTTCAAACCTCTAAACATGGCTGTTTTTAACGCACAGAACACAGCACAATAAGATACAGTCTATAAAAGGCTACAGTATAAATACATAAGGAAACAAAACTTACATTCACATCAACAGCTACAACACAGAGTGTAAATACAGCTTCAACGATGCGCAGTTAGCCACTCGGCTCCATGCTGGTTAGCCTGTGTCGCAGGAAAACGGGTCCCCCGGAAGAAAGGAAGTGCAACTTTTGGACCCAACATGCATTTTCTAAAATACATTTTAAATACCACTTATGCGCATTTTCCCTTAGCAATACACCCACCCAGATCATTCGATGCATTCATTGTTCTAATTATTTGGCAAGAAAAATATCCAGGGTGACAAACTTGCTCGAAGACGGACATATTTACGTGTTGCGCACAGCATGGTATTGGGATTGGATTTAGGAGCACTGCAGACTTTCGTCTTAACTGTCTCCATATAGTACATAGAGCTTTTTTCTGTTTGTTACATGTATTATTTTTAGAGAATTTGACGCTCTTGAATGTAACACGATGCTCCTGGTTTAGCTTTAGCTACACATATTTATTTTTAGTGTACAATGGAGACAGAGGTAAGGTCAAATTTACCTTAAAGTCATTTGAACTCCCTCCTGGCTCACATAGGACTGATAAAAAATGCTCCCTTCAAACGTTAGAAAACTCCAGAGGCTTTTGCAGTTTAGAAACAACATCTCAGGTCATTATTTATTGGGCAAAGCACCTTACTCCAGACTGGTTCTGGGTATCGAGACCAGCTGTGATGACACTGGAGCTGCAGTGCTGGATGAAACAGGGCAAATCCTGGGAGAGTCTCTACACTCACAGATAGAAGTCCATCTGAGGTAGGTGTCAGAGCTGTTACTTAATACCGGTGTCTTTACTGTAGGTTTGGTAAATCCCAATTCGAATGAGGTTGGATGTTGGTTAAAATGTAAATAAAAGTGAATACAATGACTACAATGATCCTTTTTAACGAAATATACAACAAAGACAAGATTTTCAATGTTCAAAATGATAAACAAAAGACTGGGGAAGGCAAGGAAGGTTGAAAAAACCCACAATCAACATATTGGGATCATTCCACCAGTGAGCAAGTTCATTTCCATCAGGAGAGTGTCATGATTTGGAAACAAAGGAGCATCCACAAAGGGCTCAGTCTTTCACAAACAAGTCTAGGGCAACATTCAACACGTTCTGAACAACTGCACAAGCAAATGGTCCAACAGTTTAAGAACAATGTACCTCAACAATTAATCAGGATTTCATCATCTGCCGATCATCCATCATCTTCAGAAGACTGAGAGAAATCTCTGCATGTGAGTTGCAAGGCTGAAAACCAACACTGAATGCCCATGACCTTCCATCCTTCAGGTGGCACTTTGTTTAAAACTAGCATCAGTCCATAAAGGCTATTTCCATGTTGGCTGAGGAACATTTGAGAAAACCATTATCAGTTTACACAGTTCATCTGTAAATCTACAAGTTCAAGTTAAAACTCTACCATGCAAAGACAAAGACACATATTAACAACCCCCAGAGCCCAGCTCCGGCTTCTCTGAGCTCATCTGAGATGGACTGAGGCAAAGTGGAAAAGTCTGCTGTGGTCTGAGTCCACATTTCAGACTGTTTGTAGACATCATGGACATGGTGTCCGCCAGGCTAAAGAGGAAAAAGACCATCCAGACTTATCAGAGCAAAGCACCTGTGATAGCGTATGGGTGCGTTAGTGCCCATGGCATGGGTAACTTGCTCATCTGTGAGGGCACCATTAATGCTGAGACATACATACAGGTTATTGAGACTTTTTTGCCCTCCTGTAGGGCATTTAATGATAAGAATGTTTACAACAACAAGATGATCAAACTGATGCAAAAAAGGACTGATGATGTGACAAGGTGATGCAACTGGAAAACCACATGACCTTCCATCCTCTGATTACCTGTCCCTGTGCTTTTAAAAAAAACTGCGGTACTGCCACCACCAGTGGAGACCTGACGTAACCCATGTAAGACGGACAAACAGACAGATGTGGCTCTTACTTAGGTTTTGGAACAACATATGCTGCCATCTAAGCAACCCTGCAGCTTTCATTCTTTCGTACCTAAATGCATTGAGTTGCTGCCATGTGATTTGCTGATGAGCTGTTTACATTGACAAGCAGTTGAAAAGATGTACCCAATGAAGTGACTGGTGAGCATGTATGATGTGTCTTGGTGTTTTTCAACCCTGGGGTCAGGACCCCATGTGGGGTCAACTGAAATGTCTAGAAATTTATACAAAAAAATTAGGCTACTGATAAAAGTATATATTTTTAACTAATTATTGTTTTTTTAAAAATTAAAACACCCCGCACCATCTTAAACAACTGTATTTTATACTTTCACTCTCTCAAATATAAATGTATTGCAAATAAAATGCAGCATTTAAAAACATCTGAGCTGTGCAACTTGATTGAAGGCCACGATAATGTGACTTTACAGTTACCACTGCTTCAGTTCTCTCGCTTTAACTTAACACACAAACTTGCAGTTAGTAGGAAAAAAGACTCAAAAAACAAAATCCTGCATCATCCGGCCCTGGAGAGACAGCTCCAAGAGGAACAGAGAGTCTTCAAAAAGACAGAAAATTTGACAAAACTTTCCTTCAATGTAAATTTAGTACTTTTGTCTTCTGTGTGGTAACGTCCTGTCTGCTGAGAGTGTAAAGCCCAACAGGCTCAAAAGACACTTTGAGGTAACACAAAGAACATGTCAGCAAACCGGAATCTTTTGCAGAGCTGAAAAAGCAGCGAGTGTACTTCAAAAAGGCTGACGGTTAGTGAGCAGGCACACCATTGATGAGACAATAATATTGCATATTGCCATTGAAATGGTAAAAACAATGTGTGGGGAGGAAGACGCTTAGAAACTAAAAACTAAATATGAGAGATTGTTTATTCAGTATTAATTTTTAGCCCTGTAAATAAAGCCTTTATCCTGATCAGCGAAAATTCAATTGTCACTTTGTGCACTAATCCTAGCTACACAGTATAACAAACATGATGAAAAACATTCTGGAAGAAAACATGTCTCATGGGTCCCCAGAAATTTGTGATGTCACAGTGGGGTCACAGTCCAAATAAAGGTTGGGAACAACTGATGTATCTCCATGACATACGTTCTTTTCCCTTGAACTCTCAGGACTGGTGGTATCATCCCCCCCGTAGCTGAACAGCTCCACAGAGACCACATCGAGCGAGTGGTCCACGAGGCTTTGGAGAGGAGCAATGTGGACCCAAGCCAGCTCTCTGCGGTAGCCACCACAGTGAAACCAGGCCTGTCTTTGAGTTTGGGCATCGGCCTGGAGTTCAGTCGGAAGTTTGTGAGGCACCACAACAAGCCCTTCATCCCCATCCACCACATGGAGGCCCACGCCCTGACTGTCAGGATGCTCCAGCCTGTGGCCTTCCCCTTCCTGGTCCTGCTTGTCTCTGGTGGTCACTCGCTCCTCGCTGTGGCTCGAGGGGTCGATGATTTTCTGCTTCTGGGTCAGACCCTGGATGCAGCTCCAGGGGATGCACTGGATAAGGTAGGATCTTTTTTAAGGTTGTCAAAATTCTAAATACTTGGCACTTTTTGATTCTTCCAATATCATGTGCTTCTAAAGAAAGGTTCCCCCTAAATACACAGAGTTATGGTATTAGTGCCAAAGCCATGAGAAAAACTGCTAATGGGGCATTTTTTCCTGAATTATAATATGGGAGCTACATTATTGAATAAAGGCCTGTCATGATAATCAATAAATGAATCAACTACACGATAAATAAAGACATCCTCGGTGAATTTGATAAATTGACACGTTAATGCGTGTTTGTTTTCATCTTCTCTCTCTACCAAACAGGCTGGATGAGAAGATGGTTCACTCTGTCCATCTTTCTCAAAACTTGGGCGCATTGGTTCTATAGCAGAATGAGCGGGTTTAGGGTTAGTGATCCATCTGTCATTCATTTAATCTTTGAGGGGGAGGCGGGACTGCTCGCGCTTACACACACACAGCGCCGAAGTGAGCGTCGTGAATAGTAACGAGGAAACAAACACTAAAATGAATGATGGCACAAAAGCTACGGTTCTTAAGCCAAATGCCATAGCCCAAGCGCGGGAATATTTTGGTTTTAATCAGAATGAACAAAATGTGAGCTTTTGAACTCTGACGAGCCAATATGTGGCATTTGGTCTGCAAAGTAAATATAAATAAAACAGCGCAAAATGTTGCACGCTCACAGACAGTGTCCTTCGCTATATTGCAAACAAGTGCAACCTTTTAATACTGTTGAACTGTCAGCAATTCAAGAAATGCCCCAAACGTTTGACAGACAGTACGACTCGACTGGGAGAAAGTACATGTCACAAACAATTCGGGAACTGTTAAACTACATTTAATTTATCGTTTTTATTGTTGTGTGAGTTTTTATAGGAGTTTTTCTCTTTACAGAGACAGGGTCTATTTTTTATTGTTTTTGATTATTATTATGATTTTTTTACATGCAGTTTTTCCTAAAATAGAATTAATTTCATTTTCATTGTTTTTTTTGTTTGATTAATTTATTATGTTGTTTAATTGATTTTATTTAAAAGCTCTTGACCTTCCAATTACAGTTAAATACTCTTAAGAAATTAAAGTTCATCGCTTTTGATATGGTGTTCTCACTTTATTACAACATATAATTACATTGATGAAAAAATTATGTTTCAAAATAATATTGACAATAATATCGTTTTTCGGTGATACATTTTTGGACAATTATCGCCTAGCGAAATTTGTTATCGTGACAGGCCTAATTGAAAACATTTAATTACCATTCCGGTATGATTAACATATTATTGGATGCATTTTTTCTTCCATATCTTGCTGTTATTTCCCAGACTGTTTTTGTCTTTTTTTGAAGATTATACATCAGCAACAATACATACAAGTTTTGTCAGAGTTTCAAGCACTTGTGTGTGTGCAACCCTCTTTCATAATAAAAACCAGGTGACTGTCCAGGTAGAAGATCAACAAGGAAAGAGAGCAGATACACATCAACATGGGAGAATATATAAAATAAACAATAGGACTTAGAATTGAAATAAATTTTACATTGTAAGCACACCAGTCTTTTTAAAAAGTCAAAAAATGCATTTAAGCGACGGAAACATGACAGAATAAACCATCAAAACATTAAAATGGCAATATTTCCAAGAAAAAAGAGCTGTAATTAGCTGTTATCTTTTTTTAAAATCCCCTTTGTGCATAGCTAAAAGTTTTGTTAAAATAAAAACTATACCTTTAGTAAAATAAACACAACTAGTAAGTAATCAGAAAACCACAAGTTTATTGTTCCTATTTCCACAATGCGACCCCATCACTAACAGTAAAATTATTGTAGCCCTCTCGGTTACCAAAGTAGCCCACCCCTGGTTTAGATGATGGGCGGGTAGATGGGTAGTACAATTTTTCCTACTTCTGTTACAGACCTAGTTTAACTCAGAAACCTGGCTGCTCCAGACTTGTGATGATGCTCCTCTTGTGTTTCAGGTGGCAAGACGGTTGTCGCTCATAAAACACCCACAGTGCTCAAAACTGAGTGGAGGACAAGCCATAGAGCTGTTAGCAAAGGACGGAGACAGGACCAAGTTTACTATAACAACACCTATGGCAAAAATACGAGACTGCTGCTTCTCTTTCACTGGGATACGCAGTCAGGTCACAAGGATCATAACCAAGAAAGAGGAAGAGGAAGGTAGGAAAACGCAAACAGTCTCAGAAACTGTTTGATCAATGCTTTTTCATGTGACAATAAGCATGTTCAGAAGGTCAACTCTATCTCTAAACTCCCTTTAGGTGTGAGTAAGAGCATGAATGGTCGTCTGTCTATATGGCCCTGTGATTGGCTGGCAACCAGTTCAAGGTGTGCCCTGCCTCTCGCTCAATGTCACCTGGGATAGGCTCCAGCTCCTGCAACCCTGTGTTATGTCCCCGGTCTAGGGGAACCGCAGTTTTTATTTTATTACAGTCGAGAGCAATGCCCAACACAATAATCAAACCACACCTAATTTTGCCTGTGAGACAAAAATCAAAGAGAAACAAATAACTCTCTTACTTAATTAATCACTAAGAAAAAACAGGAGAGAACAGTTTATAAAAAGAAAAAGGGCTTCTCCCTCCTACTGACTGCTTTCTGGCTTCACACAAGACACAATTTCAACCGACCGCGGCTCTTTGTTCGGAACACGTAAGTGACAGAAAGAGAGGGCGGGGCTTCACACAGCTTCTTAAGAAGGAGACGGTCCATTCTCCTCCAATCATAGCTCTCTCACAATCCCATCCTCCAACAGAGCACCAATCGCCGCTCTGCACCAGAGAGCCAATCTTTGTTCTCCACCTGTGCTGTTTGCACCCAGAGACTCACACACACGCACTCACACAGTGGAGACAGGTGCGTACCAAAACGAACAGACTTCTACAAAATACATTACCGAAGTTCATGACACCCTGAAAGGGATGAGCTGTATAGATAATGGATGGATAAAAGTAGAAATGTCTGCTCTGAAGCACATCAAACATGATTTCTGTCAAATATAACAGACCATTATTTAGAACTAGAAAGCAATCCTTAAGCCCCGTTTCCACCAGAGGGTTCAGTTCGGTTTGTCTCGGTTTTTGGGGCGTTTCCATAGCCTAAACCCGGGACAGGACCCCTTATGAGCGAACCAAACCGTACCATCCTACTTTTGGGTCCTTTCTGTTGGGGTGCCAAGCATACCAATCCAACCCCAGAAGCTGGAGCTAGAAACACTGCAGTCCGTTGATTGGTCAAAGGAGACGTCACTTCCCTTGTGACAGCGGAACAACACATAACCCCGCCATGTTTAAATCTCCACTTGTCTTGGTGAAGATAACTCTCTGCACACAGCCTTCTCTGAAACAAAGCTTGGTTGCGCTTCAGAACAAAAGCCCCATGCTGATCACAAAAAGAAGAATTGCTGGATGTCTTCCATTGTTGCTCTTTGTTTACTGTGTGCCGTTTTCTTCTTCGTTGTATTTAATAGCCAGGTACACTGTGTTGCGCTGCTATGACATCATGCTATCGGGAATCTGTAGACACCCTCTACCAAGTAGGGTTCAGTTGGCTGTGGAAACCCAATCAGGATCAGGCTTTACTGATCCGGCCTGAGCCAAACCGTGCCAATCCACACTGGACCACTTGGTGGAAACGGGGCTTTCGAGAGCACAAACCACCGCTAAGGTAGCTCACATATTGCTGTTTCATCGATAAGCAATAGTTCATGATAGAGTAACCATCATGATATGATTCATTGACCCTGGAAACTCACACGTAGCACTTAGAGTCATGTTGGTCATTGATCATAATTGATTGTTCACTAATGGTGGTTTTGTGGGTCTCTGCCAAAATCAAATCATTTTAAAGTTGAGTCATCACCAACATCTCCTGAAAATTTCAACAAAATCTGTCAAGTAGTTTTTGTGTAATCTTGCGAACAAATAAACACAAACAAGCATATGCCGGCAAAAACATAACCTCCTTGGCAGAGTTAAGTAAAGAGTTTCTGCTTGGCGGCATGGCGGCAAAGCAGGCTATGCACATGCCTCACAGCAAGAAGATTTCTGGTTCTACTCCCTGTGTTGACCGGGGTCTTTATTGGTCTCCCTGTGCCTGTGTGGGTTTTCTCGGGGCACTCCAATTTCATCCCTTATACCAAAGACATGACTGTTGGTGACTCAAAACTGCCGTAGGAATGAGTGTGAGCGTGAATGGTTGTCTGGCTCTCTACTGGCCTTGTGATTGGCGAGCATCCAGTTCAGGGTGAATGTAAGCTTTGATAAAGTTTTTTTTTTTATTTGTGTTTACAACAGGTAAGTACTTTGTGTAAATACGAGCAGCTTGTGGTCTTTCATGACATTCATTAAATTAGTTTTTACTTTGTTCATGTTGTTGATTTAACCAGCTTTATTAACAGCTGATGAAAGAATCCTGTTAATGCCTCCAGTCTCATAAACTTAGTAATGCATCTTTTATTTGTTCGTCTGCAGGTAAAGAAGAGGGGACACTGTTATCATGTGTAAATGATGTCGCGGCTGCCACTCAGCACGCAGTGGCCACTCATTTAGTGAGGCGAACACATCGGGCCATCTTATTCTGTAAGGAGAGAAACCTGCTGACATCAAGCAACCCAACTTTGGTGAGTGTACTGCCTCATACAAGTAAATCCAAATGTATTTTTTGGCAAAGTGAGAGAGTTAAAATGTAAAAACTATCAAAGATTGGATTAGATAAGATAAAAATTTAATATTCCTTTGGAAGATTCCCTCTGGGAAATCAAGATTCCAGCAGCAGTATTATATAGCATATGGCTACTGCCTGGCTACTGCTCCTTCCCGTCCTCTGTCTTCCTGTTGCTCCCACCTGTTGTAATCCTTAATAAACTGAAGGAAATTGTCTCGCGGCATGGCCATTGGAATTTTATTCTTTTTTAACTGATTTTCTTTTCATAATACTTTGTCTATCTCATTCACCATATTATAATTTTTAAATATTTGTTGATATCTCTACTTTTCCCCATAGTTATATAATTTCTTATCATGATTTTTAATGATCATTTTAGTCTTATCGCATGTGTTTCCTCATTTTTAACTAAAGATGGTGCTTCCTCAGTCCTCTTAATCTGTTTTCTGTTAGAATCTCGTCTTGTGTGTCTGTGTGCGTGTGCGTAAGTGAGTGTGTGTGCTGTATGTGGACTGTGAGGGTGGGTGGGGTCTTAAATCTTCATTGTATTTAATTTTCTACTTTTTGTTAATTTATTGTATTTCTAATTTAAAGCACTTTCTGCTTTAAGGTGTTGTATGAAAAGTGCTATACAAATAAAGTTTGATTGATTTACATTTTTTGATCCTGCATAAGATCTGCCCTCCATTTTGAGTTTTGAGTTTAGAGATGTTTTGGAGTTGACAAAGCCAAACGGCCGCCACATCTTGTGCCACAGGTCGTGTCGGGGGGAGTTGCCAGTAACCAGTACATCCGTAAAGCTCTGTCCATCATCACGGAGAGAGAAGGATTGGGTCTGGTCTGTCCTCCAGTTAAATTCTGCACTGACAACGGAGTCATGATCGCATGGTGTGTAAATCAACCATTAATGAATCCTTTTAATTTAGACTGATGAAGAATTACCCTCTGTGTTTTTGATTCAGACTTAAACCATTTTTCACTCATCAGGAACGGTGTTGAACGTCTGAGAGAAGGAATAGGGATCCTGCCTCCAAATGTCAATGTTTTCTATGAGCCAAAGTGAGTCAAACCTAAAAAAAGAGTCGTCATTGAGAGCAAACTGAAATATCTGCTCTTGTTTTATCAGTGTGCTGCAGATTAACTGAATATCCTGTGTTATAATGTGTTGTTTTCAGAGCTCCTCTGGGTGTGGACATGATTGAGGAGGTCAGAGCTGCAGACATCGGCCTCCCTCCCATGAAGATCAGAGTCCCCATCTGACAGGGTTTTGTTATTTCTGGGAGAAAAAGGCTTTGTCACTCCTGATTTGGAATAAAATGTGCATACTGTGTATGTATTTGGTAAATAAACATCTCTTTTGTTCGAAGTTTCTGTGATATTATTTTAATTATACACAAAATGATCCAAGAGAATCAAGTCCATCCCTTTACTGAGGTCATTCTTGCTCTGCAGCAGGTGCTGAAACAATAAACCATTATTTCTGTCAGCAGGGAAAATGAATGAGTTCCACTTATTGAAACTGGCTGAAAATACAGAACAATAACCACAATCATAAAACATACATGTCTGATTATTCCACAAAGGTGGTCAACGCTGATTATTACAAAAAAGGAGGACTGCTTTCTGCTCAAAAAACATGTTTACGGAGCTGTATAATCTGAAAAATACTCGAAGATATTGAGGATTAATCAATATTACCAAAGCCTTAAATGTCCTGGTTGTTTCAAAATGATAATATTGTAAAAGTCTTTTACAGAAAATGTATGTAAATATAAATATTTTCACAAAGTTGGATTTGTATTGTGTTGTTTTTGTCTTCTTATTGTGATTATTTGTCAACTTTTCATCTCTTATCCCACCAGTAGAGCAGTCCTCTTTAACTAGGAAAATTACTTCATCAATTAAAAAATACTCTTCAGACAAATAAGTACTGAACAATACAGACTGAAATCACATCTTGATATTTCTGAGCTGTGTAGACATACAAAATACAAATCTGTCTATATACATTTATGTTCATAAAAATACATGGTTGTCATTGTAAGATATAAACATTATTACAAAGTAACTACCTCAGCAACAAAAATAGATTAAAAATAAAGCTATTTTAAAATATATTTTATACAAAAAGTAAAGACAAAATCCCATAATTGTCTTAGTTTAGCAAACATAACCAACATTTTTGTATTTTAAGTTAAAACTGTCTTTCATTCTTAAATGTAATGATAAAATATCCACTGTTTTAATCATTATCATATAAACTTGATGAAAATGAAAATGTGTGAGGCAAAACTTTCCAAGTACCCTATTATAAATTAGTGTCTAAAAGTCTGTCTGCAGTTTGTGATTCTTGGAAATGGCTTTCTAGTATTGGTTGTCTGGAACTCCTCTTTTTGTTTCACAGGCGTAAAGATCATCTGATTCTTTCCAACAATGAAAAATGTTTCTATTATAAAACATAGATAATGTAATGCCACATTTAGACGTATAAGTTTGAACAAACTTTCTTTTATGATCATTGAGAATTTCACAATTTGGGGCTCTGACTAAATATTTTACTGAGTATCAGCCCTGTCCTCTATTTTCAAATTGCCTGTTAATATATGGAGTTATATTGATATTGATATTTTTTACCTTTAAAGAAAATATATATATATTCATCATAAACTCCATAAGACCCTTCACAGTCTTACTTCCAGTCATGGAAAGTTCATAAAAGTCTCATTAAAGAGAAGACAGATTTCAAAGTGACCCTCTTAAATATTTTACACTTCTGTCTTCTTCCTCTGAGCTTTCCCTCCATGTTTCTGTTATTACACTCTGCCCTCTGCTGGTCACAGTTTGTAAACGCACCCTTCACACAGAGATGATCTGCTTCAGTCAGTAACAACAAACTTGAATGTTCAACAACAATGAAAAGTTTCTGCATGAGGAGCTGTGGACTGACTTTATGGAACAATCTGGATATGAACATAAAACACAGTACAAAAAACTGTCTATACACAACTATATGGAAGAGGAAGTGTGTTATCTATGTGAGTGATGAAGGAAATACATAAGTCATAAAAATTATGTTGTTTATATTGATTAGCTTTTGCTATAAAGTGTAGATATTCAATATAAATATTATAGTTACATGGATATTTATGTAATATGTATATTAACCATGCAAATTTGTGTTTGTGTGAATAGGTACAAATTACATTTATGTAGTATATGTATGTTGTGTTTATATTGATGCTTAAATATACATCTTTTACTTTATATTATATATTTTGTAGTATATATGTGTATAAACGTATTATATGGATTATTTGTTTTGTAGTGCACATATGTATATGCATAGATAATAAAGCAGAATATATTTTATGCCACCCATAAGAAACAGTAAGAAGGGGTAGGAATTCAAAAAGTATGTACTTCCTCCTCCTCTTTTTCGAACATGTATAATTATTTAATTTCTTTTTTCTTTGTATGTAAATTACATTTCTCTATTTCAGTTTTTGTATACATGCTTGAAATAACTTCAAATTCAATTACTCTTATAAAGATTTATAGAAAAAGAATATTTATGTAACTTAGATGGTAGCTGATCATTTTGTATCACTAAATTTTCAGACATACTTTAAAATTAGTTGTTGCTTATTTGTTCACACTAATTTTCTTTCCTGTATTTGAACATTATTACAATTATTTCTGCTCTTTTTTATTTTAGTTGAATTAGGAAGTTGAATCCAGGTGAAATAAATGAAGGATGGGTGACCACAGGGTTCCTAATGATATTGAAAATTCCCCAGAATGTCTTTAATCAGATTTTTTAAAGTAAATCCCTTAAAAAGTTTTTTTTTTTTTTCACTTTTGGATGGCATGCTATTCCTTAGCTAAGTGGTCGGGTCGGACAGCTGGCAACAAAACTACAATAATAAGTTTTCCAAAAATTGCTTGTTGTCACACATCAAAAACTACCGCTACGTAACTAGAAAGAGATACATTACCTCGTTGCTTTGCATCCTGTAAGTTGTTGATAAAAGAAGTTGTAAAACAATGCAGAGTTCTGAGGAAGGTTGAGCTGCATTCATTAGCATCAAAACAGACACACACTTTGGCTTGGGTCAATCTTTTGGTGCGTTCCAGTTGTAGTCAGAAGTAGGAATTTCCAAATTCCGAGTAGGAAACTGCAACTGGAATGCCCCAGAAGTCGGAATTTCCTACTGGGAACTTGGTGAAACTTCGCCACCCCCGAGTTGACAATCGAAGATGGATGCCTCCAGTGTGAACAGTAATTCAGCTCCTGTAATAATCAATTTATTTGCACTTCTGACTGGAGTGTGTCACTCTAGATCAGCTGTATAAATAGTATTATTAGACTTATATTTACAAAAATGCTGCCATAGTGATAATCACATTCTTAATGTGATATTTGCAAACAACACAGGGCGTGCTAACAACAGCTAACAATAACCTGGAAGATCGGCATGTTTTTTTCCGACTTAAACTGGAACGCCGATAAGTCAGAGATGATATCACTCCCAGTTCCGAGGTTACTGGAACGCAGCATTACGACAGTTGCCGCGCGTGCTCATGGGTAGCAGAGTCTTTATGTCGCCTTGATTAAGCCTTAACAAGGTCTTGGTAAGTCTTATATTTGATTAGAAATGTGAGCAGCAGACCCAGTCCAACAGAATGACATTTCTCACAAAATTTATTGTTGAAAAAAAATCAGCCTGATACCGTGACAATAAATGATGAAGGATCACTAACAACAAAAAGATGAAACAACACTTGTAAACATTTCTGATCAGACATAACACATCCATCCCATCATTACTAATCTACCATCTATACTGCTTATCCCTTTTACGGGTTACAGGGGGCTGGAGCCTAACCCAGCAGACAAAAGGCGAGAAGAGGGGCACACCCTTAACTGGTTACCAGCTAATCTCAGGGCGAACATAGAGAGACAAACATGCACTCGCACTCACACCAATGGGCAATTTAGAGTCATCAATTAGCCCACTGATTGCAGATGATTTTAGTCTGTGGGAGGAAACAGAGCACACCAAACCATGCATGAAAAACCATGCATGCACATGGAGAACATGCTAACTTTCAAGGGAGTCGATCCCATGACCTTCCTGCTGCACCATCTGCATCATCACATTTTCCTTCTTATTGGCCCCTGAATCTAGAGTATGTGGAAGTAGATTTATTCCTTTCAGTCACTTTTTCTTCTAAATCTTTGTTGTTGAAGGTTTAATAAACAACAAACTGCTGAAAACATCACTGCTGCATAATAAATCCTCTTACAGGAGCCTTTTGGTGTGCAGATCTCTCGAATTTTGCATGTTTGTGCCTCTTGGACCCAGCAAGTAAAGAAGTGAGAACTTTGTTTGCTGCTTTGTTTCATTTATAAGTTTTGCTTGTTTGCATTGAAGTACTTTCTTTCTTAATTAAAAAAATAAGCACTGAAAATGAAATAAAACCAACAGCATAGTGATTAAAATAGTGGTTTTCTGGGCACTCGTTAAACTGGTGTGCACACAGGGATCTTCAGGAGATGTCATGGGCAATTAGAGGAGGTAAAACATGTTCATTAAATCAGGAAACATCAACACAAACACTACAAAGACGTGAGAGCATCCATAACGGATAATCTCTTAAATACTCCTCTGTTTTATCAGTGTCCAAAGGCACATTTATGTAAAAAAAAAACACAGAAACCATCCTCCACTAGAGCTCATCATGCTTGTAAATATTATACTCCTGCACACTGATCTGTCCGTCTTTGTCCTGGTCGTTCTTGCGGAAGATATCTGACATGATCTTCTCGTAGAAAGGATCGTCGTGCGACTTCCCGTCCTTCTCATACTGCATTTTCAGGTACTCCTTCACCTGGAAGGATAAGAGCAGGGTCGTTGAGTTCACTAGAGTAAATAAGTTGGTCGATTTCTGCAGCGTGGTAGCTGGCACTGAAGTGGAGACTTGCTGGACTGAACAAACACGGTTACATAAGAAAGCAGAGCTGGTCCAGTGTGATTGTTCTCATGGTTTAGATCTTGAGTCTCTGCCATCTGCTGCCTCCTCAGACTCTCCAAGTGATTAAACTCCTTTGTGAGTGAAGCCTCTACTCCAAACTAAACCAGGAACATGAGTAAATTACCCTTCTTCTAAAACAGAGAACAAAAAGCATACAAGACTTGAAGCAATATGATCTGAAACATGCAACAAATTCATGAAAGATGACAAATTACAAACCACAACCACCACTTTCTAATTAAGTTTTAGTTATAATCTTTTGCTTAAAATACATTTTACTAGGTAGACTGCTCCTTTATTACACTTTACTTGGGCAAAATCCCAGACAATGTCATTCCAGGTGATAAATATCTCTACAAGGTCCTTCTGGTTGCAGCTAAGAAAGCCATCACATGGAAGTGGTTGCAGGCAAATCCCCCTTCAAAAGATGATTGGTTAGCAATAATAAGTGAAATACATTGCATGGAGAGACTGACCTTTTCATTAAGCTTAAAGTTTGACCAATATATCAAGCTCTGGAACAAATGGATCATGTACTGTATGGACTGTAACTCATTCTAGTTAAAAAACCTTGATTTGTGTTTTTGCTGACTAATGTATGGCCCATATATTTTTTCTTTGTTTCTTTATTTTTCCTTCTCTATATGTCCTATGTCTCACTTACCTTATATGTTACTCAGAAAATTTCAATAAAAAGAAAGTTTCAAAAAAAATATATATATATTTTAGTCATGATTTAGCCATCAGTCTAGTTTTAGTTGATGAAATTTCTCAACATATTAGTTTGGTGAAATCTACGGTGAATTTCGTCGACTAAATATGAAGTGTAAAGTGCAAGGCATGTTTTACACTTGGATGAAATCAAACAACTAATAACCCTTTATGTAATCCTAGTAAATAATGAATGTATAAATCAACAGAAGCAGAATTATATGAAATGCAGTCATTTTTATTTAGGCTACCTGGCAGAGCATCACAGTTACATTACCAGAACTGACAACAAACAGTGAACCTGCTCTACATGAATACATCAA
The DNA here is from genome assembly GCA_036419115.1 of Scarus forsteni. NCBI lineage: Eukaryota > Metazoa > Chordata > Actinopteri > Labriformes > Labridae > Scarus > Scarus forsteni. Next base: position 18,218,311 of record JAZDUH010000033.1, on the reverse strand, counting down.
TTCATAGAGAGCAGCTCTGATTGGATCGCTCCCCAACTTATCCCACCACCAGAAAGCTAAGGCTGTTGTGACTGGATGTCCCTTTTAACTCATCCAACTTTCCACACAACCAAAGTAGATGTGATTGGATATATTCCTAACTTGTCTACTTTCTTTCTGTTAAACATTTTAGTCTAGTTTTTATTTATTGATGCAAATGTCCATTAATTTAGTTTTAGTTTTTGTCCATGTGCATTTGTTTTTATTAGTTACTGTCTAGTTTTCATCAGGGAAAAAAAGGTTGTTGACGAAAACTATGATGAAAATAATTAGTCAATAAGATAAACGGTGCTCATAAGACATGTTTTTAAAAAGAAATGCATAGTTACTCAATGTTGTTAAGGAGTGTGATATTATCCTATCTATTATTTTCATTTTTACAACTTGAAAAGCGAAATAAGAGGATGCATATACAGACAGAAGCATCGCCAAGTGCAGAACTGCCCCCCTACACATGACAGTCGACTTCATAACACCCCCTCTCTCCGTTCCCACACCACCCTGCCATGTAGGTGTGATATTTTATCATCAAAACTATATGTACTTTTTTCTCAGAGAGTTTCAGATATTTACCTCATTCTTTGTGAGACTCTTGTCTTTGTCCTGGTCCATTTCTCTGAAAGCCTCCAGGCTGCGCGGTCCTCTGGACACGGCGTAGACCTCCACCTCAAAGACCACTGTGGCGTTGGGTGGCACCGGGTCTATTTTAATAGGAAGACATTTTGTTTAACAAAGATATTCAGCAATTTTGATGTTACAATCAGGACTCATTTTTGGTTATCATTTTTCAAATGAACACATGATTTCAAAATGAACCCATAAGTCATCATTTTCCTCTACAGGGTAAATTTTGTGCAGCTGATCACTTGAAAATTGTTTACACTTTGCACTTATTCACTCTGGCCTTTGGCAGAGTATAGTCCATTTTATTGGATCTTTATTTGTTAAGTTTTCTCTGTTTTTTTATTGTTTTTATTGTTTTCTGTCTACTTTACCGTAAAATGCTTTGGTAGGCCACTGGCTGTCTTACATGTGCGATTTAAATAAAGCTGGCATTAACAATGACATTGCTATTTTCTTGAATATTTGCAAACAATCTGTTTTTTTTTTGACAGCCTGTTCAGTTTTAACCCGACACACCAGATGGGTCATTAAATAAAAGTCCATCTGGGAAAAGCCCATAGAAAGTGTTTGGGAATAGGCAGAGCCTTTAAAAAGCACATCCAGTGTATGACTGAGCAGTCTTTCAATCAATTACACTCATTTTGGGCCAATAATTCTGGAGCTAGCGCCACTGCCGCGTGTAAAGTACTAAAAGTAAGCCACTTTGCTGGACAAGCTCTTGTTAAAATGTTCGGAGTGGAGCCAAATATCCTTTCTATCAAGAAATTCTTCCTGTGTTGCTGTTTGTTTTTCATTTAATAAAGAGATGTGGTCCAGATCTGATAAAATGCTACTGAAGCCGCTAGCATCTATGCTAATCTTATCTCTAGGTTTTCCTGCACTGAGGGAAGCTGATTGGGACGAGCCACTCCAGGCTGAGAGCAGTCACTGTAGATTGGACATCGGCATGGTGGATCTGCCTTACTTAATCAGGTGGATCCAGCTGCACTGCAGGGTTAGTTTGGTTAGTTTCCCAAACTAGTCCTTTTTTTAAAAAAAATGCAGGTTTTCAGCACCCCTGTACATGCTTCACTTTGCCAAACACTTGTTAGCCCCAGTCTTTAATACACCCCTTTTCACTTGAGCAAACACTACAAAGTGTAAACACATATGACACAAGTGAGCCATAAACTATGGGACTGATTCATCAAAAATTTGAAATACCACAAAAGCAACATGCAAATTACATTGTTAGTATCTAAAGGATGAGAGAAAGTCTTAATCAGCAGCTCCATGCCAAACACACAGATGCATGTACTTTATTATAATAAAATAACAAAGCATGCATCATCTGCAAAACCCACAGTAAAAATACAAAACCGAAAGACCAGAGAGGAAATACAAAATCTAGGGAGCAAGCTCCAGATCAGTCATGAATGTCAACATCAGAGGATTTGTGAAAACAGTAGCTATAGGTCAATCAAATGTTAGTTTGTGCCTGAAAGTGACCCTTGTCAGGTATGACAGGAGAGACTAAAGACCTTAAAACCTTTGAGCATGCTCAGTTCATGCCAGCGGGAGGAGGAGAAGCAACACTGTGAGCTGTCGTGCAGACTTTTCAACTAAAGAGCTGTAAAAGAAGACAAGAGAACATGAAGACAGCTCCTATAAATCTGAGACATGATTAAAAACAGTTAATAATGACGTCCAATATGTCATATAAAAAGCAGCAGTATTTTACAGTAGATAAACACTGGATATATAAAACAGATGTAATAAAAATTGAATATGCTGTTTTTGTGACCTGCTGTTTGTTAAGTGTAAACTGTTTGATTAGTTCACACTTTATTTTATTTGTTTTATTGTATGATTAGACTTCCTGCACAGGGACCAAAGCCGTAACTTAGCTCTATCGCTAACTCTGGCTCAACAGTTGTGTTGTACATGGTCTCTGTCAAATAAACCAACTAGAAAGCACTCAGAGAGCACAAACTTTCACCAAGGTAGCTCACATATTGCTTTTAAATCTATAAGTAATAGTTCCATGATAAAGTTACCATCATAATATGATTCATGACCCTGAAAACCAGCACCTAGCACTCAGAATCATGTTGATATCATTATTTTAGTTTGACAGTAATTCAGCAAAAACCATTGTTCACTTATGACTGTTATCTAATCAAAACCAAAATCTAAATATTTTGTAAGTTGGGCCATTACCGACATCTTCTGAAAAATTCAGCAAAATCCGTTCAGTAGTTTTTAAGGAATCTTGCTAACAAACAAACTAACAAACTTGTGCTGACAGAAACATAATCTCTTTAGTAGAGGTAATAAACTAAACTAAACTAAACTAAATGAAACACTGCTGGTTCCGATAATCTATCCATCAATTATCTGCACTGCTTGTCCTTCTAGGTTGCTAGAGACCGGGCCTGTAATTGTGTAAAAAATGGACTCCAACCTGGACTGGTGCCCTGTTATTCACAGGACAGGCACGTCTTGGTAGTACTGATTATTAAACTGTCTCCTGAAATAAGACGTGGGTTCTTTTTTTGTCCGTGAGCTGGACCTCCCATTCCTTAGTGACCCACTATGTATCTCAGTGATACCCAGTATGACATGATGGATCCCAGGCTGACCAGCAGTAGTTTACTTATTTATTTATCATTTTTCTTTTTTTTTTTTATTTTATTTCATTTAAAGTTATTTTATTTATTTAGGTCTCTGTCTTGTATTTGGTCCCTTGGATTGTAACATTTGTCCTGTCTTTTCTCTTTTTATTTGGTAGTGTATTCTCTTTATCTTGTTTTGTTTTCAAGTTTATCTGAAAATATGAAAAAAAAAAAAAAAAATTGTGAAAAAAACAAATAAAACTCTGATTCCACAGGAATTGAATGTACAATGTAACCAACTCCTAAAATTAAATATCTTTTATAAATGTCGGGTAAAAAGGTGTTGATAATTCTAAAAACCAAATTAGAGATATTATTCCGGTTTCATTTTGGCTTTTGCTTGTGGAATAAAAAGTGTTGAAACATGCTCTTTCTAATCAGTACTTAGATTTAATCTGCTACGACTATTTTAATTTAAATAAAATTACAGACTTGTTTATGTGGAAGTCTTGATCTTTAGTCTGACATCTTCAGTGTGAGGAAACAGTGATTCTGGTAATCAAATAAATCTTATAATAAAACACCATCTTTTATTTTTACCCACCTTTTCCTTTCTCTCCAAAGGCGAGGGAGGGTGGAACAGTTATTTTACGTTTCTCTCCAACACACATGTCCTCCATCCCGATGTCCAGGCCCTTGATGATCTGTCCAACGCCCAAAACGAACCACTGAGGGTGCCCCTCTTTGTCCGACCGACTACAACAGAACAACACAACAAAGGTAAAAACTGGTTTTATTTCACATCCACTGTGACACAACAAGGAGGGCTGGGTTTTGTGGGCAAAATAATGTCCCAACCTTTTACAGCTGAATACTGCTACATGAGAAATACACAAATATTCCAGCTACATTTGTCCTACTCCACTGTCACATGTAAAATCTCAGGTTCAACACTGCCTTGGGCTTTCTGGTCTTGCCTTTCACTTACTGGATTCCAGTCCAAAATATGTGACTGGTTTTCCAAGGCTCATTTGTTTTCTGTCTTTTCCTGCAGGCAATTAGAGCTTCAATCCTCATGCAGAGTTTGCTGGCAAAAGGTCAAAAGACTCATCCTGAGAGAACAGAAGTCCCCTTCAACCTCTTTCTTTCAAAAATGGATTTCTGATATAATATCAGCTGTACGAATGGAAAGGCTCAGATTTTTAATGGCACACTACTTGAACACTTCTCTGACCCGTTTCTCTCTCTCTTGGACCGACCAAACAGTCAACTAAGACCTATCAACAGCCCTGAAGACTTCAAACCCTGGTTTACCTGTGTGCACTGTTTGGTTAGCACATAAACACAAGTTATTATCACAACTGCCCATCAAGTTATGACTGAAGTTTCTCTTTACTTTACTAAACATGCATTAACGTCTGTCTGTCACTGCAAACATCTCATCAAACCTCCAGGAAAAGAGCTTCTGTTCCAGTTAACAGAATTATTGGGTGGGGTGAATGATTATTTGGTATCTCTCTTGATTATTAGTTTTTTTTCTCTTACTGAAAACATTTCTCTTTAAGCTTAAATGTTTGTTGCTGAGTTTATGAAATTAAAAAGTGTCAAGAAAGTAATGGAAATATTGTAGATAAGTTTTTCATGAGAAATACAATCTTTTTTTTAAATAAGATTTTTTCCTGCAATTTGTGATGATGTAATTATAAAATACCCAGTATCGTCTGTTAACGATTTCAAGTTTTTGTTTCAAAAGGGTATCAGTTAAGATTTTATATTAATTTATTTGCATTATAATTTAATAAATCAAAGGATTAGTTATTAGGACTTAACATTACAAGTTGACTTTTGTTTCTGTTATCAATGAGTACATAACAAAGTGTAAACAATACTTACTGAGCATAAGACCTAGAAACTAACTTCAAACACCAACATAAACTATACATTTATATACTGTGTACTACTTTCCTCTGCTTGTTTTAAATAGAAAGATAAATCTCTGAAACTGTATATGCAGCCCAGCCGAACAAATGAACAGATATTTTATTTAGGGGCGTAATCCAGACCTTTAACACGTCTCTCAAAATATCCCTACTGTCCCTGAAAGCACCACGGTTGCTTCAGACGCTCACATTAGTTTAATTCAAAAAACAACTACAATATTTCTTTATTTTTTCCAGTTCATTATTTCCAAATGACACACGAGGTGTTAGGACTTGAGATTTTTATACCACATCTGTGAATTATATTAAAAATACTCCAGAAAGCTTCAGTGATCTCCAGTCATCACTCATGTCAACACAAAACATTTTAAGAAGATAACAAAGTGTCTGTGATTTTGCATTTGAAGAAATAGTCCAACTTCATTTTAAAGAATAATATTGACAAACTTAAACTCAAAGCACCAACCTGCAGTAGAACTGAGTCCCTTCCTTGGCCAGGTAGCCGTCATAGTGAGCGTTAATCAGATCTCCTTTCTTACTCCTGGGAGAGCACTGCTCAGGTTTATATAAAACCTCCACCTTCACCTCCTCCTCAGGTTCACCTGCTGCACAAACAGACCAGAGAGAGATCTGCGAGGACAAAAAGAGGCAAAGCATGCAGCTCTCTAACTTCCACATTGTTTCACTCTGCGTGCAGTCGTGGCAACTAAAGTGACGTTTGAACGCAGGAGGACGTGGGAGCTGGTGGAAGGCTGTGGGTTTGTGCTGCCCCGGGTGAGGGCTGCTAGGCTTTTCCTTTTCCGCGTGCAGGAATATGGACCCGCCCCCCTCTCAATAACAGGTCACTAAAAATTAATATCAAAAAATAAAAAAAGACCAAGACAGTATAAAGCTTTGCAGAGACATTTCTAACAAAGTCAGGCGAGCTATTGTCAAAAATGTCGAACTGTCCGATCTCGCACTGTGAATAAATCCTTAAAATCCTGGATACACATTCATATTCGGATTGCCAGTAAAATCTAATTACTTGTCTCTTGTGCCACTATCATCAACCCCTTAAAATGTCATCAAAATACACTGAGAACTTATTGCATTATTTTGCTATAATCTGGAAAACTGCCCATCTTGTAATGTAAACAAATAATTTAAAAAGTCATGGTTTTATTTTTTCATTTCTCATTTCGTTCTAATAATTTAATTTTACCTATTTTAAACAAACTACTACTTAATGCTCCAGCAATTGTCTGTATGTACTTAATCAGATGGTGTCATTTTGTATGGTAACCTCCGGGTTTGAGGGAATGTTGGGGTGGGATAAATTTTCTCATATTATAGCAATGCAACCAAGGATACACATATGTAAGTTTGTTTTCACGTTGTGTATTGCAAACAAACATGTAATCATGTTGTACATTGAGAGTAAATAAAATATGTTAAACAAAAAAAAAGTCCTGGATCAACACCTGCCTCTAGCAATGCAAACAAATCATTCAAAAAATCTTAGATCCACATCAAGATTTGGATCACCACCAAAACTGAATCAATTGTCCTTTGTGCCATTACAACTGATCCCTGATAATTTAATTCAAATATGTTGATATCATGTTAAGTTATTGGCAAAAAGAATGGAAAGCTATCCTCTGTCACAATGTAAACAAATAATTTCCAAAATACTGGACTGACATCAGTATTCAGATTACTCCCCAAATCAAACTGATTGGCCCTTAGCCCAAGTCTGACCCATCTTGAGCATTTTAAGCGGCCTTTTGCATGGAAAATAATGCCAGATGAAGGTGTTTGCCTTATCACGCCTGCAGTTGACAGGTAGATCAAATTATACTCTAAATTTGGGCTGAGTGATGAGGGAAAACTTGTAATTGTAATCCAGCAATATCACATTACCATGACCGTGTGGACTTTAACACACCATTGTAAACTAAATATATTCAGAGGAAAACAACGCAATATGAAACCTTGAGCAGATAAATAAGGTCAAAATTTAAGACTTTAAATACTCCCAACTGTGTCTCAAGAGTGTTTAAGATGGAGAGTTCTGAATGTGGGTTCCTGTACATTCACACTAATCTTATTTTCTTTCTGGATAAATAAAAATTCCTGTTTTATTCATTGTTTTCTTTTTGTTTTCCTATCTGCACCATCATAAAGAATAACTGATAGCCTCTTCCAAAATTGTCCTGTGGCCTGCAAAGTCTGCCTGACAGCCCATGTTCAGGGCAAACAAAACCATCACCCCAAAACGTCATAGATCCAATGAGTGAACAATATTGTGCTCTGCATGGGATGAATGAGCAGGCTAAAAAGATAATAAAGTTAATAATAATAAAGAGTGTCTACATTTCTACCGTGAAGGCATTGGGCTGCTGTGAAAGTTAAACCTATTATTCCTTGTAAGAATAAGAATGTAGTTATAATTATTGCTGCACATATGATTTATGTGTAGATAGAAATAACAGACGAAGATTTTCCATAAATAAAGAACAGAATATACATTTTATCTGTACTATATGCCAGTGCCCACTCTGCTGCTGACTACCCATAGATCCCTTTTCAACTGAGACTCAAAAAGTCCCATTAAATATGGAAAAATAAAATTTGCAAAGAATTTCATGAAACAGCCTGTTCTGAGTAGGGATGGAACAGAGGGGTTTAAAGATGTGCTCAGATATTAAAACATTAACAAATCATATGGATGTAGCTTTTTTTTTGTTACTAACAAATTCATGGGACTCATTATAACATATAAAGTTAAAAAAAAAACAAAAAACAAATTCTGGCTTAGGTTGAATATAAAATCAAGACAACAAGGTTGCCAAAAGCCATTGATCTGATAATATTTGCATGTAGAAATGTTAAGTCCTCCTTATTCACTTCCTGTGAGAAACATGGTTGAAAACAGCCAGTCTAAGCTGGGCTGAAACAAAGGGGTCTATATCTATACCAGGATGCCCTACAACTGAAAATAACATAGACTTTTGTTGGTAATAAATTTATGACAAAAATAGTATTTTTGTTTCGATTTAGAAACTTTGCTTGGAGCTTTTACTTCATTTGAAATAAGACTGATAACAACAAATCTATGCAGGGGGCATCTTGCAAGAAATTTTTGTTGAAAAGGGTTGTAACATACAGTATGTTACAAAGTTTCAAAGGGGCAAGTAATGAACAAATTAGGGTTCTGGGTAATGTTTTATAAAACAAACAAACAAACTAACAAAATAAACAGTGATCTGTCTTCATCAAGAAGCCTGTGTGGACTCAGATCGTGCTGTATTTTCAGATGAAAGTCTCTGGGTTTGTGTCAAAATTTCAAGGAAACACACAGAGTCCTCTGCCATTCAATGTCTTTCAAGGTGTTCAATTTTCCTACTGTACCAAACGCATCCATGGAGTCAATGATTGACGCGTCTGTGCCCATATAGGATACCGTAAATTAGTCACAGGGGCGGGCTTTGCCGTTTTTCCACCAATAGCAGCGGTCGGGGCGTGAATATTCGGCCGTATTTATACAGGACGCCGGCATCCGTGAGTCATCGGCGCTCAGACAGTCAACGTGCTCTAAGAAAGTCCTACACTCACCTTCAGCTTCTGTCGGATTTTTTTGGAACTACGACTTTCTCTCTCATTGACTTTCAGGATTGAGATGTTACATTTCAGGTCTTCGACATTGCTGAAGGAGTTGTTTGAAGCCACCCTCAAGCGTCCCTTGTCCGGCTCTAGACAGAAGACCTGGTTACCCTCTCGCCGCCACCGCTGCTGCTTCGGCACCGCCTCCTTTGATGCCACATCTCCTCAGCTCAAGCTCTTCAATGCCGCTGCCGCACCGCGTCGCCCGGCTCTCCGCGCCGCGCCCTTCGCCGCTCCGTTCCGCTCCTACTGCGTGAAAACCGAAGGAGCGGTGGCGCTGGAGGAGCAGCTGAAGAAGGATGAAGTCGCCGGGGGAACAAGCAACGACAAGTAGGTTTCAAGTTCTCTCTAGTTGTATGGATGAACTGCGTGACTCCGCGGAGAGGCGGCAGAAGCATGACGCAGTTGACGCAGACAGGCGCGAGCGGATGTAACGTTTTCTCCCAACGGCTACAAACGTTGTATTGCATCGATATAACATAGCTCTGCGTGATATATCACTCAAACCACTATAACCTTGAATAATGCCACAAATTAAATCACTTTATTATAACTGTACTTTACATTTACACGTCTCTCTTCCATATGGTATTTGGGAGTATATCTGGCTAGCTATCACGGCTCATTCGCAAGTCAGCCATACAACCATGTGTTACCTGCTCTGCTTCCTGTGCCTTTTTGTCCAGTTAACTTTTACACAAATCCCAATTTTACTTACTTTTCTGTCTTAACTTATCCAGTTTTAATCACACTCTTCTCAGACATTACCTGTTTTGTTTTACGACCCTCCCGTTTCTCTTGTTATAACACACAGCATGGGGTAGCACCAGTGAAAGTGAAGCTGTTCATTACAAGTCCAGGCCAGAGTTAAAATAAGCACAAAAACACTCATTTACGTAAATAGGATAACTTTTTTTTAAATTAAAGACTTTTATCTTAAAAAATTGAAGACTGATGTATTTTTAAGCCAAACTATCACCTAAAGACAAACAAAACCAACCTCTTTGTGCACTTTTGTGACTTCTTCACATTTAGTTTTAATAATTACAACAGAAGTTATGTTCAGTCTTTGCATGCTGGCTTGCATTGTTTCCAGTAGTTTCCACTGTGACCTTCCACTCCTCCTCACTTCTCCCCCTGTGAAGTGGCTGCCTCTGTCTACTCTAGAGATGAGAAAAATGCAGCCCCGGGGCCACACAAGGCCCTTCCTCTCACTTTATGTGGCCCACAAGTTAATTTAAAATTTCAATACATTGAAACGTCAGATATATTTTATTATGTGCAAGCAATTGAAATTATAACTGATGCCTTGATCCTTTGGGAGTCTTGTACTCACCCCTTAATGTGTATAAATAAAAAAAGATGTATATGGGAAATATGAAGAAAAAACAAGGATTATGATGTCTATGTGATATGAAGGAAGTTTTGAAATAGCTTGCTCTCTATGTTGAGCTCTCTGATAGTCATTTTAACTTTAAATATGAATGCTGGTATAGTTAGTGTTAAAGAAAGCTGCTTGCAATCCTTTAATTAAATTAGGTAAGTTCATATCTTGCAGTTTTAGTGTATCTCTTTAACTCTGTGTAACACATTGCTCATCTCTAGTCATTACTATCTGATCTCTATGCTACAGAAAGACAGCATGAGCTGGAGAGTTTATGTGTCCATATGCTGAGTGTGGCAATTATACAGATGAAATGTACAAATTAATTGCAAAATGTACACTGATTAAGTTTTTACACAGATACGATATGCCAAGTTAGGGATGTACAGTATCATCAGCAGTTTAAAGCTTTCAAAGTTAATTTTCTGTACAAGCAAATATGAAAATTATGGCTGATATGCACAATACATTTATATGACATACAAAGGGGCCATATTTATCACATGTATTCAGTCCAGTTCAGTAAGAAAACCTTTTTGAAATGACAGAAAGATTTTAGCTTACCCACCCTACGACACCAGTACTGGATTTTCGTACCTATCCCTTCTTTCAAGCACCAGCATGTTGTTTATTATGACAACAACAGAAGCATATGAGGCCTGTCACGGACAGACACTCTTGTGCGAGCTCCAAAAACGCACAGGGCAGTGTAATGCATACCGGCCAAAATATATGTAAAGTTGATTTAACATGATAATTAAATGGTACCTGATAGTATCCTGTCACTTTGTTGTAAAAGGCTCTAAAAACATAGAAGTAGAACTTACCACAATGTTTGGAAGACACTCTTAAGTTTTGGCATGCAAGTAAATCCCTGCCTTATTAATGATTTTCTGAATTATCACAGTTAACATGCAAAATTCTTAGAAACTTTTCACTTTCAAGGTTATTTCAACCACAGGAAGCCTTCTGTTTGTAGAGAAGCGGATGTCAAACTTCCCAAAAGATGATAAAAATACCACAAACCTCTTAACTAGTTTTTATTGAATCAAGCTGAAGTGTCATGTTGGAGTGACAACCCTACCATCAGAACACTGCCATCTTTATGTCACAACATAGATAATTTTCATGTAATGTGCGGCATGCAAAACATTACTCCACTCGAGTGAGGCGTATACATTCATATGTTCATAGTCCTCAGATGTTTTCCGGGTCTTAATGATGCTTTTCCACAGCTTTCACAGCCAGGATGTTGAATAAGATTTCCACATTTCCCTGACAGTGATGACACAGAATGCAAATCATCTGCAGTCTCTCTTGCTGTGGTGTCTTTAGCAAGGCAACAGAATGGACAGAGCTAAAGTGAACAGAAATATTTCAATGTCAAGGCAAGTGAGACGATATTTAGCAGCAATAGAGGGCAGAGATGGGTGCTTTCTGCAAAGGTGTTTTGGACTCATGATAAATAGGGATGGAAAGAAGAACTGGTTTAAGTTGATGAAAAGCCCAAACAGTCAGTAATTTGCCTTTATAATTACATGTGCAGGCCACACACAGGAAACAGAAAGAAAATAGATAAAATATTGATTGATGAGCAGAACTGATTGTGGCATTTATCTGTAAAATCATATCATTTACCATCTCTTAAAGCAACACATTCATTCATTGATAAGTATTTGGTTATAACTTTTATGTTTTTCGATAAAAAGTGAGTTTGACCCAGAAAGAAAATACCAGAGATGCCAAGATCAGCTGTTTTTGGAGTGTTTGCTCAACAAAACAGAACAAAAAGGTCTCAAGGGGCAGGTATCTAACCATAATGATATCTGAATTACACAATGACTAATTTATTACTTGTATTTCATAAAAGTAAATTCACACAATTATTTAGAGACCTAAAACACTACATTTTCCCACTGAATAAACAGTGCAAAAAGTTTCTTAAAGTAATACATTTTAGAATTTTACCTTTGCATTATGAAACTGATCTAAGTATTTCATATTGCTGAGAAAACAAACACATTCCACCTCCCCTCAACAAAATGTATTCAAGGTTCAACATAAAAACTACATTTCCATCTATACAAGTTACTTTCAGAGCCATTATTACTTACACCTTTGTACTGGGAAGTCAGAATTTCTGAGTTCCAAGTGGAAATTTTCATCAGGAACCACCCCTGAGGTTGGAATTTCCTAATGAGAAGTCTGCCCCCATTGTAAACAGTTATTAATCCACTGTAATATTCCATTTATTAACATTTCTGACTAGTGTTTGTTGCACTAAATCAGCCGTATTCATTGTATTGTTCTATGTTTAAACATAGAAATACTGCTATAGTGTTATTAACTGGAATTTCCCCCTGTGGGACAAATAAAGGTTAATCTTATCTTGACATTCTTAATGTGGCGTGTGCGAACTAAAAACGCAGGGCCTGCTAACAATGGCTAACAATAGCCTGATGGATTGACAAGTGTTTTTCTGACATTGTAACTGGAACGCTGATAACTCAGATATGACGTCATTCCCACATCACTCTCTGCAGTTCTGACATAAATTGAATGCAGCATTAGCCTCATCATTTATTCTACCAAACCAACAGAACATGTCAAAAGGTCACCAAATGAACCTCAAAAAGTTTAAAAGCATGGCGTGCATATGTTGTGCAGTTCAATTAGCTTAGCTGATTAGCATTTATCCTGTTGGTCTCAGCACAAATTGCAGCACAGACTTCAACACCGGTTCAATATTTTTAGCAAAAAAGGACTGAAAATTAAGTTTTGTAGATTCTACCACTATTTATTTTGGCCTGAAGGTGAGCATGCAGGTGACTGTTTTGGTGACTGTAGGTATGAATTATGATCAAATGATCCTGTGTTAAAGCAAACGTTTAACAGTATTGATTGGTATTGATCAATCATGGAACCTCTAGAATACGATCTGTTTTGTGCAGGACTGAAACAGAAGGATTTTTAGTCTGAGTGTTTTTAGGCAAAAACTTCTATGTTCTTGTGGCATCTTGGACCAGTTTGGACTTGTGAAAAAGGAGAAAAATATGGTTCCAGCAAGTGTCAAGTTCTCTCATTAAAAAGATGTCACTTATACATATTTAAAACATGAATATAGAAATAATACCTTTTATTCTCGTTTGTAAAAATATAAAACTGTCAGGCTTAATCAGGCATCTAAGATAGAGTTTAAAGCAAGTGGCATCCTCACGGTGTGAAAAAGCCAGTGCTGCAGTGCCAAACACAGGTTATATGACTGTGAGCAGGGTAAAGACAGTAGGCCTGCTTGTTTATGGCAACATTTCAAGTGCAGTTAATTTTTCTAATGAATATTTAGGTCACAGATGTTTTAATACGATCACTCACTGGTTATATGTCTGCAGGTGTGTTTATTGCAATTTAACACTCATAAGATTCTCTGAACATTTTGACAGTGAAGTGAAAACTACAGCATCATATTAATTTTTTTTTAATATATATTTTTGGGCATTTTGTGCCTTTATTGATAGGAGAGAGACAGTGGATAGGCTTGTGAAAGGGGGTGAGAGAGTAGGGGAAGACACTCTGCAAACTGGCCACAGGCGGGATTCGAACCTGGACCGGCAGAAACAAGTACACGGGGTGCCTGGTTGCTAACCACTCCACCACACCAGCACCCCAACATCATATTAATATTATGTAAACTTATGAATAAGGAAAAATGCAGCCTAAATGGAAATGTTTCCTGCCAGGTTAAACAAATGGCTGTGATTTTAGATATGTCAATTTTTGTTCATCTTTTATTGCTTCCTTTTTGTTGTATTTTTTTTTTTAAATATTGGATTTTCACTTCAGTTTAACAACAATTAAACAAAACAAAGTACAACACAAAACAGTACAATAAGGCTGCCAGATGAGTCTAATTCAAATAGCCTCCCATGAAAAAATGCTACAATATTAATAACTCAAGACTGAAAATAAACAAAACAAAAAAAAAAAGAAAAGAAAGAAAAGATCATATGTTTGTTCAAATGTCCATGAAAGTCAGTCAAGAGTTATGTTACCCTGAGCCAGAAAAGGTCCTCAAACTTAAAAGAAATAGTCTGCTCAATGGGTTGGGTTTATCCAGATGTAGTTTTTCCATCTTAATAACAGACCTGTGTGTAAAGCAGGGGGAGTTGGTAGACTTCCAAGTCCGGAGTTTAAGTATGAGTCTAAGTTTTTAGCAACCACCATTGCTGATGTAGGGCAGTCTGTGTGTCATATGAAGTCCTTGCAGCCAAAATAGCCAGATGGTGGTTTGGTTGAGTATCCCTGGAATATGCTTTTGAGAGCCATTTAAAGATTGCTGTCCAAAAAATTTGTAAAGAGGGACAGAACAAGAAGAGATGTGCCTTTGTTGTGTTTTGTCTTAGGATATTTGGTTTTGGGTAGTTCGGGACATGACTGACTTGGATACACTTGGTGGTGCTGCTGCTGCTGGTCAGACTGCATTAAGTCTTTCTTTGCCTCTTTGTGAGAAGGCTGATCTAAAGTTAAACTGAGATGGCATGTACAGTATTGAAGAGTAGGAATGCACAATATTGGACTTTTGCCGATGTCTGATATGCTGTTTTTTTAAAATTCATTTTTGCATACACCCATATTTCTGCCAGCTTTGTATTTAACAAAAATGGACTTGTTTCCTTCAGTGTTACAAGAAAACAGCATTAAGTCTTTTAAAATGAAACCCTTGATTTTTAAATGCGGTGACGAGAAGGTGCATCAATATTTTATATTTGTGTAATTTGCCAATATTCCAGCTGACAAATGAGCCAATATATTGGCCACATATTGGCTGTAAATATTGGCAAAAATTTCATTATTGGCTGACTCTTAACTTGACCCGATTGTCCTCAATAATGCTCCAAAGCCTCCTTTAATAATCAAACATCTGTCACATGGCTTCCTTCAACTCTTTCTACAGTTTTTTGGTTTAAGCATGAGACCACTACATGATTTCTAGAAAATTAAAGGGAAAGTCCCAGATTGTACCTATCGACCTCTTCCTCTTTAGAGTAGAAATGCTGCTTGGTCTGAGCTCTGCATGCAGCTGTTGCCCTGTCACAGAGCCCATGATTTAACCCCAGAGCCAGCAAACTTGAACTTTTTTCATGTTTTGTGTAGCTACAGTTTTCCAGATGGAGGTAAAGATACAATGAGGGGTTTTCTTCAGGCCACTTTTGATTCTGAGACTGCGCACAATGAAACACTTCGAACGAAACTCCCCTCGGAAACGTCCTGTTATGAGTGGTGGGGGTCAGTGCTGTGACTCACGCTTTGAGTCAGAGGCATGTGATCGAGACGGCATTTTTTTACCAGCTTGATGACGGTGACTCACAGGATAGAACCTCAGCCTGTGATGAGGAAACAAGAGATAAGCACTCCTCCCTTTTACTGATTTATTTGCTCTGAAAAAGAGCTCGGTGTTGACATTTCGTGATTGACTGTCCTGCAGAAAAGACCAAACCATTAGAGCTATTACTTCCTGGAAAACGAAAATATCTGCGCAGATACTTTTACTTAATGAAGCATTCCAGACAAGTTGGACTGTTCCAGCTCTCTTGGCGACAGGATCCACTCGGCTGTGATGTGAGGAGCTGGAGAGGCTGAAGTGATGCACTTACCAGGACAGAAAGTGAAAATAAAAGCGAAAGACCTAGTCAGAGGTTAAATGTCAACACTGTGGCTCTCTGTATAACAAGATAAGAGGCTCACGCTAAAAATAAGATCAGGTATATTTTAGTTTGGAGCACGCCTGAAAATGTTAAGTGGAACAACCTCCTGATATTTCAAGAGTCCATTTCTTCCCTGTGCAAAAATGTCACGTAGATGTGCTTACTGTAAAAGATAAGGCTTTAAGCTATAGAGTAAACATGATATTGCAACATGTTCCCCTTTGTGACAAATACTGTTACTTTATAACGTTATTTACAGATAAATTATTTCTTTGAATGAGCAACAGTGACCAACAGAACATCTCTTTTCGTCAGATGTTCATTGCGAACACATATAATGGGTATTTTCAAAATTTTGCACGTGCCTCGCAGCAAGAAGGCTGCCAGTTTGAGCCCTGGGTCGATCAGCTCAGCATGGGTGGGTTCTCTCCGGGCCCTCCGGCTTCCTTCCTCAGACCAAAAAAAGACACTCATTAGGTTGATTGGTGACTTCTAACTGCCCTTAGGTAAGAGTGTGAGTGTTACCAAACAACACTTTTGATTTACAGATGTGGAAATTCAGTGATGATGACGTAAACCATTGAGGCATAATTGTACTTTCTGCTATATATGTGATATATATGCCCAATATATAAAAAGATAGAGGCAGAAATTTTCATATGCGCCTGTACTGATACTGGCTTTAGATTTTGGAGCTGTTTTATGCCGACACTGATGTACAGTAGGGATGAAAGATTTATTGTTTTTGGATCAAAATTGCAATTCAGACAACACAACCATGTGACCACTGAAGCTGCATATTTTTGCAGCGCTCCTGACTGACACAGGATCTGTTGTCTCAAGTTTTATAAGCAGGCAGTTTGCATTTATGGAAGTGTTGGTAAGCAGGTCAACGAAGCCTCTTGTTTAGGAGAAGAAGCTGGAGGATACCTTAAATAGTGAAAAAAGATTTTTTTTATCATCAGTATTAGATGATGAATAATGAGTTATGTGCTTTTGATCATTGATTTCTTTACTGTTGTCTGTACTGTAAACATAGCTAACATTGAAGCTTGAATTGAAGAGAAATGTGATTCAAATTGAAATTACAAGAAAAACTACAATTACGGTAGACTTTTTTGTGTAATCATTCAGCCCTAATATGCAGATAATATTGTGTATCACTACTCAAAAAGTTTTATAAAGTGTAACCCTCTAGGGAAGACCAAAGTAGATTAAATGTCAAGGCACTTTTTTATTGAATTGTGAGAAAAATGCTAAATAATATGTTGGTTAAGTACATTTCCTGAGAAAAATACTTATTAATACTGTTATATTAAAACTGTAATTGACATGAGCAATTTTGGAAGTGGATAATTTTTTCATTTTTGTCTAATGCTAGATTTTTTCCTCCAGTTCTTAGAGACAGATGTAACTGCAGGACAGACTAGAGCATGAGAGTGTAAACAGAGACAGGAAGCATATTTTTCTGACACTAACATGAAGTCACAGGCCTGTGAAGCAGCCAGGCAGAGACATACATCATAGAGTGTTTTACATTTTATTGCCTGAACCTAAACAGAACAGAGAACTGGAATAGAGGTTTCTTTCATGGCTGAGCCCTGCTGAAATGAGTTTTTTTCTATTTAACCCTTGTTTACCAGGAATGTTTCAATGTAGATACAAAGATTTCTGTTACACTTTTTTTCAATTTAAGTACGAGTAGGCCTGAACTACGCTTGATACAATCGATATCAACTGAATGCCCAAACGGCTCTCCATAATGGGTTTCTGCAAAACAGACCAAGATGACACAGCAAGTTTGAAGGAACAACATATATGATGAATCCATGAGAGCGAAGGCCACAGCCACCAAAAGAACCTTAAAAAAGAGGGCAACTCATGTCAGTGTTTATTTTGACAGCACTTTTAATTTAGTTTTGGCTATAGTCTTTTGCCTAAAATCGGGGGTGTCCAGATACAACTTTTTCAACTTCGATACAATACCGATATTGCAGCCTTGAGCATTGGTCGATACCAATCCGATCCGAAATCGCCATCAGCAGGAATCTTACATACTTTTATTACTTATTTTGTAGTATGGACTGTAAGAAAAGGCTTGATCAAGTGAGATTACTCAAACAAAGAACAGTAGTCAGCGATATAAGGTATGATAAAAACTGACCGATTTGTTATTAACCAATGGGTTCAATAACCTCAAGAAATCCAGTAAAAACTAAAACATTTATTTTAAATTGCAAAATAACCACTGTGTTTAACTCAAACATAAACATATTCTACAACTAAATTGAATTTAAAAAGAAATTTGAATGGACTATTTGTATTGGATATTTTAGATGCAAGCCAATATAATCCGATATTTGTTTTGTTGCTGATATCAGACCGATGTCAACATTGGATCGGGAAACCCCTTGGTCATTATTTAGTCATCTAAGTAGTGTTAATTTTAGTCTGGTTTTGGTTAATGAAAAATCACAGCATTTTAGTTGACTAAAAATTATTGTAAATTCAGTTGACTAACATATTTTGTGTGAAATGTAAGGCATTTTTCATGTTTCCTCGAATTTCTGAATTAATGTTTTACACTTTGATAAAATGAAACATCTCACAGCCCTTGATTGAATGCTAGTAAATCTTGAATGCATAAATTAACAGAAACAAATCTGTGTGAAATGCAGTCACCTTTATTCAGGCTTCCTGGCAGAGCATCTCAGTTACAATACCAGAATTGACAACAAACAGTGAACCTGCTCTACATGAATATATCAGAGAGTAGCTCTGATTGGATTGCTCCACAACTTATCCCACCACCACCAAGCTATGGCAGCTGTGATTGGATGTCCCTCTTAACTGATCCAACCTTTCCACAAAACCAAAGTAGCTGTGATTGGATATATTCCTAACTTGTCTCTACTTTCTACATGACCAAATTAGGTCTGATTGGATTAAGTCTCTGTGAAACATTTTAATTTATTTTTTGTTTGCTGTTGAAAATGTCAATTAATTTCGTTTTAGTTTTTATCCATGTGCACTTGCTTTTTTTAGTTACTGTCTAGTTTTCGTCTGGGGAGAAAAAACGTTGACGAAAACTA
Organism: Scarus forsteni; assembly: GCA_036419115.1. Classification (NCBI taxonomy): domain Eukaryota; kingdom Metazoa; phylum Chordata; class Actinopteri; order Labriformes; family Labridae; genus Scarus; species Scarus forsteni. Next base: position 18,199,291 of record JAZDUH010000033.1, on the reverse strand, counting down.
TGATGAAAACAATTAGTCAACAAAAGGAAGACCGTTCCTCCCTTCTGTTGTATGAAGACCAGCCTCTATCATACAAATCACTGGAGCAGAAACTAGCTGCAGAACCGCATGATGCGCAGAGTCAAATTATAAGAGACATACTTTGACCAATCTGAGAAATAAATACTAGATGTCTTAATTTCACAGTAATCCCCTGGACTACAAGGTAAAGGAAAAAAGAATCAATCCAGTATTGGTCTGGTTTCTAGGAAACTCTCAAAGTGTTCTGCTTACACCACTGAGCAGCCATCCTAACGTAATGGACTGAGCCATCTGCCTGTGAGCTGGAAGAAGGTTTTTAACTGAACAAATGTAGAAAATCAAGGTGATTCAGGCTGTCGTCACCTGATCTGTTTACCCAGGAAAAACACTCTGGTGGATTGCTTATGTAACTGACGTCACATCAGCAGATGACCACTTAAAAAAAAACTTCCTGAAATGTGTACATCTAATGTAACAAATATTGAATAACATTATTGATTCTACTCATTGATTCATGTGGATTTTTTGTGTGGAAAAGCTGTCCAACAAAATCTAAAATGGGCATTGTGCTTTTCTTAAATTCATGAAAGGCTTGTTAGTATGAAGAAACAACAGTAACCCAGTGCTGAAATTGTTGCCAAAGTTGACTCCATAGATGCTGATTAACTAACATGTCAAGTTGACACATGGTTACAGTATGATGTATTTGAAGTTATCTCACAAAAATGAAGGCTGGGTGAATAAGTTATTTTCATGATCTGTTCAAATGTCATTAAAGAAGAAGAAGATTTTAGTTACACTTGAAAAAATGAATATAAATAATAAACTTGAAAGGTGTGAGTTTCAAGTTTAAGGAGCTCCTTGTCTTTTGGTTGTGTTTATTTTTACGTTAATTTATTTATTCTAATATTAAAAAAGGATATTCATGATTTTTTTTTTCAATAGAGAAATAAAAAGGTAACAGTGCCTCAACATCAAGCAAAAATAAGAATAAGATTCCAAAAGAGAGATTCAGAAGCCAGCGCTGTCACAATCGAACCAAACTGAAACATGACTTATTGAGTCATGTTGTCAGTCGTGAGTATGCTGTTAGATCCCTTCTGGGGCTCAACAAACTGTGGGCTAAAAGTTTACTTAGTATGAGATATTTTAGCCCTTTATAAATGGGTAATAGCAGGAGGCTAAGGACAGACCCCTGAGGTACACCAAAATATTACCCAAGGCAGGGAGATTCAAAACTATCAGAGAGTAAAGACATTTATTTCAGACTGAGAAGAGCTCAGGGAGACTGGAGAAGGCTGACAGGTAGCTGTACAGTCTAGGTAGGACATTTTCTCTCAATCAGTAACTTTATCATAAAGAAAAATCAGAATCAGAAGTACGGTATTAATCCTCAAGGAGAAATTGGGTTGATTCAGTTGCCCTTATAAATCTTAAAGCATTCGGAATATCAGGTAGAGATGTCAAAAACATAAAAGAATTGAAATAAGAAAAGTTGCGACATAAAGACTCTTTTATCAGCTTCCTTAGGAAAAATCAATAACATAAGTAAAGGTGAGGCTATGAACAAGGCCATGGCATTTGCACTTTAACATTAACAATAAGAATTCAAACATGAGAACACTGTGTGTGTGAAATTAGAGCACAGTTTGACTGAAAGGCGAAGTTTGGCAGTAAGGATAAAGCTCTGGATAGTACATTTGCTTAGTAAAATATCAGAGGTACATGTCAATATTTTGGATGTAATCTGACTGAATTAGAAGATAGTGAACAGTCTGAGTGAAAAACAGTGAAAAAACTTAGTCTTGATTTAGTCTCCAGGACCTGACCTGAATATGTGCCTTAACTGGCCGAGCACCTTCTTATTTAGCATCATGTTTCTGCTGTAGCTGTTTGAAGACGCGTCCATGTGTGCCCCGGAGCTTCTAACAGCAGAATTGGAAACACAAACACACCCTCTGCTGAAGAGTGTTAATGAGCTTCTCACAGCCTTGAAGCATTTCATGTTCGGTTAAATGCTGGCTTATGGGAATATGTTGATGAAGGTTTTGGCTGAATTATGATGGAATCTCTGCAGAAACTGTCTGCACACACCCATCGGCAGGTCTCTGCACCTGCACACCACCGAGTGGACGGGCGGTTGTAGTGACAGATGTCGGGTCAATAACAGTCCCTTTGAATTAGTTCTGCCTGACAGACAGCATTTTAGTCAATCTTGGTTTGTTTGCTCTCATCGAGGCGCAGTTACCTGGGCTGTGTGGAGTGTTTGCTCTGTGCAGGGCAGGAGAAGAGATGATGGCTGGAGGAGGTGCAGACTAAATACTGGAATTTCAAGTGCTGATGCAGTTGGCAGGCAGCATGTTTGTCACTGCAGTGAAGGTCTAAGAGAGGGATGGGCAACCAAATGCAGCCCGCCCACCATTTTCAAAAATCAAAAGTTGTAAGCATAAAGAAAACTCAGATGTCTAATAGGACTTGGAATATATCAATTAATTGGAATTATTTTCTGCAGAAGATCGAGCTATTACAACGTTTGAAATATAAACACTGAAAAGCTTACAGTTTTCACGATGGTCATCCCTGTCAGGTTTTGCACAGGCACATGTTTAGGCTTGTGTTTGTATATTAAATGAGATTTAATGAATTTCATGTTAATAAACTGTAAAAATAGCTCATCTTTCAGTGTTTATGTGGGCAAACCTGCAGACATTCAAACTAACATAATCAGCATTTTATGAAATTGCATTTTAACATTTTTAGGGAAATTCAGTTAATTTTTAATATACTCTTATAAGATAAGGCAAAATTTAAATCATGAAAATTTTGTCGCACTTTCTTTTTTTTTGAGAGGGAAAAAATCTATTTAAACCTTAAGTTGAGTGTTGTGAAAAAAAATCTGGGATTTTATTTTAAGGCCATATCACCCAGCCATACTGTTTAATAATTCTATATAACCTAGATTAATAGTTTTTATTGGTTTTTCCAAGCTAGTGAAGATCTTACTTTGCCATAATAGTGTCTCTAAATGTTTTACATGAAGCACTGGAAAATTTTATCAAGTATTTTTCTATATGCAGGAGATGACAGCGTAAAGAATTTCTGCTGTAAGAACTAGAAAGCACTCATTGATTCCTTGATTTAAAAACATTACTTAATAGGCTTTTATTCTGTGCACAGTGGCAAAATTAACTTGGATTCTATTTCAAGTGCAGTAACAATGCATGATAGCTGTAATTATGCTCTAATATATGAATATGGGTATACTATTTTATAAATGCTTTATATTTGCACTTTGAGTAATTTAACATTGTTTTTCCCCACCAAGAGTATCAGAAAATTTGTAATAATGTGGCCCTCAGGCTGGGCAAAACAGTTTCACGCAGCCCTCTTGGTAATTAAAGTTGCCCATCCTTGGACTAAAGCAGCGTTTTTTTTTTTTTTTTTTGCCCACTTTGACTGAGCAATGGACTTAAAGGACTTCTTTTTCAATTAAGGTTCCACTAAATGGCATTAACTCTTCTTCAGTGGGCTGCTTTTCTTGAGAAAAGTCCATATAGTAGTGGGACATCAGACCAGTTTGAAGGATTCAAACCCCTGCGGGCCATGCTGCTGTGTCATGCAGCGTGTGAACTCGCCACAATGTTGGCTTTATTAATCCAAGAGCTACAGAGAGCAGGGCAGACGGCTATAGACAGGAGAATCCCTGGAATTTAGGCCCAGTCCACGACCTAACGCTGGAGACTGTCTGAGAGGGTTTGTTTTAGTCAAGTAATGACATCCAGTACATAGAAGGGAAATATTCATGGATTACAAAAGGTGGTGGTAGCTGTATTGAGTTACTCTATTAATAATGAACACCTTTGCTGCAGGTTAAACCTTCATTTTGGATGAATTTCTTCCAAACAACGAGACTGCACTCTGAACCACATGCAGATATTTTTTTTATTTTTTTTTTTTACAACCAGAGATTAAATGTAACAAAACCATGTTGTCAAAGATTATTTTGCAAATTTCCCCCAAATGTTTTACTTCCTTTTTCATAAGTGTTAGGGAAACGCTTCAGGTTGTTTCTGCTTAGTTAAAGACTTTGTGCTTTTTACACAACATATCGGTATTGGTATCGGCGATAATGAGTTTAGAAGGATTGGCAGATATTGGCGGATTTCTGGAAAAATCTAACCCAACTTATTTTACAGTTTTTTGAAAATAAAAACATTGGAAGCATTTCCTCAAATTGATGTAAGAACAACTCTTAGATATTTGAATTTATAAAATGATAAAAATCCCAAAATATTTTAATTTGCAATACTTGGTGGCTTTCATAGCCAAAGACAACGTTGTCTATTTTTTTTAGGTACGTTGCCACTTGCTATACAGTGAGTGAAAATTGTGAGGACCAATAGTCCAGAAATTAAGCCTCCAGACTCTTTTTTTTAATCAGGAGCAAAATATTAACAAAAATGATAGTGGGTGTTTTGGTCTTCGTTCTCTGTTGTTTTTGTATTAAACAGACATCAGTTTTGTTCGATATTTACTTAAAGGGTTAATTTATGAATATATTTATAAAACAATACATTTCTCAGTCCTACTGTGTGTTCACAAGAAAAGATCCATCTTACATGTATGTGGCTGTAATGACCTCTTTATATATGCTCATATGATAACAAGTCCTGTGTCTCTGTGTGTTTTCGAACAGGAAAAGGAAAGCAGGAATCCTCCCCAGTTTGGAGGACCTGCTCTTCTACACGGTCGCAGAAGGTCAGGAGACCATTCCTGCTCATAAATTCCTCACAGTAAGTCCTTCCTCCTCACTTAAACTTAATGCTCTACTTTTTTAGTGCACCATCAAACATCAAGGTCTCCCTTTTATCACATTGTTAATCCTCATTTTCTTTTTTTCAGGCCCTGAAGACCACAGGGCTCCGCACAGGAGACCCCAGACTGAAGGAGTGCATGGACATGCTCAAAGAGACTCTGAAAAACTCACCTGATGGCGTCACGCTGGACCGACAACAATTCAAGAAGTAAAACCTTTCATTCTTGACTTATTTTATCTCCATGGTGTGCACCCATCATGCTGGAACATCACGTTTCTTTCCTGACAACCTTTTACTCTTTTTAGCATTGTCTGCATATTGATGATCATATTTTTAACTGCAAATTCAAACAAAATTCACTGTTTGAATTTGCATGAACACAAAAATATGTCTCATCAAATAGTGTATTGACAGCTATACTGTTTCTCTTTTCAGTGGGTTGGAGCTTTTGATAAAGCAACAGGAATTACACCACATAAATTAACTAAAAAAGACCTAAGTAACTGAGAGTGTCAAATTATAGAAATAGATAGAAATTTCTATAATAGAAATATCTTTTGAGCAAAAAAAGACAGCCATGTTAGAAGCATGTTTTTCTATATTCTGTTCATCTTTATCAAGAAGGCAATTCAACTCCATTTAATATAATTTAGTGATTCAAATTATATATAAAAACATGCAGCTAAATTGTTCAGGGAGTGTCTGTCTGTTTTTTCAAACCTGAAGGGCATCATTACAGGGTCCATCCAGCTTAATATAAATCCATAAAGATGCACATTGTAATTTTTAAGAGAACATTTTGTAAGAGAACATTTTGTCAGTTAAATTATTTCTCTTTAATGTTGGTATTGTAATTTATACTTAGTGTTATACACAAGAAATTGAAACTGATTAACATCCATTTTGGGCATTCACTCATACGTTTCAAAGCTGAAATGGTTTGATATCTGATCCTTCAGTCTGTATTTGGAGGTGGTCTCATCCATTTTAAGTTGGTTGTGTAAGCTTTAGGTTTGCTGATGTACATTAAAACAACATCCTGTCTGATAACTGAATGCTTATCCCATTTGCACATTAGACTTTTGAAACCCATTTCTGTCCAAATGAAAAAGTAAAAATGCACTGAGAAATATTGATTATAAGCATTCAAGGTCAAGGGTGTCTTTTACATTAGTGATGCACAATATTATTGGACCAATAGTGGTTATGATAATTGCTTAAAAGTTTATTATCATATTGGCAGATTTGAACACTTTTAATGATATTAACAGAAACTATAAACCACTTGACCATAACAATTGGACAAAAATATCCCATATGTTAGCTGTAACATTGGCAAAATTTGCTTTGTATTATCATGGTTTACCTTGTCATGACTGAAGTCCACTTTTTAAACCAAAGTATCATTTATTGAAGAACAGAATGTTATCTTTCTTGCATGATATGTGTTTCAAACACATTTTGACCATAACCATGTAGGGAACAGGTCAGTTTTAGTTAAGTAGAGACTTTATACTCTTGACACAAAATATCAATATAAATATTTGTGCTGATGATAATAAGTTTGGAAATATTAGCCTATCATATGTTGACAAAAATCCTGATATCATGCATTCCTATTTGACAAACCACATTTTACATTTTTTTCTTTCTGTGAAATCACATTGTTACAGGCACTATGAGGTGTGATATTTTGTGGTATTGATTTTTTGAAACTGACTCTTAGATGAGGAAGACATCTTATTGTTAATATTAAAGAGTCGGCTTATTTTCAATCAACACATCACTAGTAACACTAAACATCTCTCGACTCCTCCTGTGTAGAATTGAGTTTTCTTTTCAGTCTAAATAGTAACCCACAAGGTTTCGTTGCAAAACTTAGAAATACAGTTACATGTTATAGTGTTTTTTATGAACTTTTGTGAGGGAGAAAAGCTATTAAAGAGCGCTGCTATCCTCTTATCTGAAGGCTACAGTAATGTAAAACCCTGAGAGGCTGGTTAAATGAACCATGTAAGCCACAGCACCGATGCATGTTTGCAGAAGATGCGGGTGGGTGAGCTTTGATTGCACGTCGTTGCCGAAGACGTGTTGGGGATGCATGTTTTGATAGCATGTAGTCAGTCTGGAATCAGCATGCCCAAAATGGATGTGATTTTGCATTGGATAAATAGGTAAATAGGTATCTTACTTCTTAAAATGAGGTCAGTCTGTACCAACTACCAGATACAGCCTTGAAAGAAAACCCTAAATTGCCCTTGGCACTACTCCTTCCCTCTTTTCACAATAAATTAGAAATTCTTGGGTTATATGCACAGGAAGTTGATCCCTCGTGTTTGATTTCACTTTCTTTTGTGTCTGGTGTTATTCTAAAAATGACTATCACATTATGCCTTGAGGTCTAGGTTTTTTGTGTTTTGGAGATCTGTTTTCTTGGGGCTGATGAAGCCTGAAATATAAGTGCAACATGTAACAAACCCATTTTGATGCCAAAAACACAATATGGCTCCTAACTGATCATCACTGTTTGGTTTATGTTGGATCATTCTGTTTGCTCTAAAAGCAGTTGATCAACAAGTTATGATGAAAAAGCATCTTCATCAGCAACTTCTCTTAACATTCATAGAAGTTTGTCAGACTTTACAGTTTCAAACTTGGTTGACAAACTTTCCTTCCGCTGCATGCAGTCACGGTGTTTGAGCATGCTGTCTGTGGTTTATTCATCAGGTGTGTCCAGAGCAACATTGTCCTGCTCACTCAGGCCTTCCGCAAGAAGTTCGTCATCCCAGACTTCCAGTCCTTCACCTCCCATATTGATGAGCTGTATGAGAGTGCCAAAAACCTCTGTGGAGGGCAGGTGTGTCCGTACATCCATGAATGTTTCTACTTTTCTGCTCAGTTTGACTATTCTAGCACACACAGACAGTCAGAGTGTGCCTGCAGTGTTTGGTTTCAGTCTTCATTTGTTTGGTAGATCTGTCTTTGATTACACAGGCGGGGGGAGGCCAGCAGCACTCTGATTCGATACAGGATACAGAGCAGAGACAGCTCAGGCAGGAACGGTTTTGTTTCATTACAGGATAAATCCACTTCAGGACATGTTAATGGACTGTAGATGTGGTTCAGCTGATGCCAGTGAGAGTTCTGTTTTCTCTATTGTATTATTACAGGTAATAGTTACATAGAAGTCTAGACACAAGCCCTATCTACAGTGTCTTTATGCCAAAGTGCCACAACCCGATATTCACATTCAATCTGTGAGGTCGTAGTATCTATGTCAATTGCTGCAATGTGGCTTGGATGTGCGACAGAGCCTTTTCCGCCATCCATACAAAGAGAGACACGCACTTGCGACACTCCTGTCTCCTGAACCATCCACATGCCTAATACTGTGCGTTACAAGGGCGTAAATATCACGGCTTGAATCAGCATCATGAATGGGGCTGCAAAAGATTTTTCTCCTGCCTTAGTGACCCCCTTGACCAGAGAGATGCGTTCCTTCATATTCTGAAAAAACGAGAATGTCAGCTGTTTAATAATAATGATAATACATTTGATGTAAAAGCACCTTTCTGAACACTCTGACACTTTACAGAGTAATTAAAAACACATTATAAATATATATAAATAAATAAAAATAACAGACAAGAGTGACATAAAGTTAAAATAGAACAGGCAGTTATGGAGAATATGTCATTTTAAGCAGATGGTGATATTCCACATTTATATTGAATTTCACTTTTAATTTCTATTTTTTGATTCTGCCTGTGGTTCCATGATTGAGGATTTTATAGATCCCTAAACATGGCCCAGTCCACTCTTACTAGTTGACAAGTTTTGGCTCAGTGCTGCTCACTGCCAAGTAGTCAATGACTTGGCAGTCATTCTTAAGTCTGATGCTTTGCGCTTAGCTTATCACTTTAAGCCAATGGGCTTTATCTGCCAAAAAAAACAGTTGTAGTACATTAAGCTGCTAGGTCTATTTCACCCCTTTCAGACTGGCAAAAACACCTGTTTCAACCCGCTAACAATCTGCTCCTGTTGGCAGTTTGAAAGGGTTTAATCGGTATTTCAACCCAGTTCGACTGATCCTGCAAGCGACACAGGTTTTTATAGGCTCGCCTCTGATTGGCTTCAGAAAGGACATCACACCCAGGTCAACTCGCTAATTTATGGATGACATCGACATAGCATGACCACGGCATAATATGGCGCCTGTCCGTCTGTTACTGAGGTAACTCTTTGCAACAAATTCCATCCGCCTTTGTATCATCAGTGCTCGATGTCATTCAATTTGTACATTTTTTAAAGAGGGACAGAAGTGCAAAATACAGAAAGCCATGTCCACGTCCTCCATGCTCTTTTTCTATTGTTTACATGGTTGTGTTTCGTTGCGCTGATGTCATGAATGTGACATCAGCTTGATGCGCCAGAGGAAAAAAAAATAGCCAAGCAGCTCGTCTGCTGCCTATTAGACCTGGGTCTACTGGCAGTGGGAAAGGAGTCACTTGCCGATTATTAGCAGTTTAACTCGCGTTGAAAAAACACACGTTGACCCACTAGTTTTAGTGTGAAAGGGATATTTGTTTGAGGTAGGAGAATTTTAAGCCGCTTCTGATACTGAAAACAGGGGAAGAGAAAAAAGTCCTGATGCTGCTGGAAAAAGCATCATACGAGGTGTGCCAATAGCCTGGTGTTGACAGACCAGGTTATCATGATGTCCGTGCACAGTCTAATATATGCTGAGCCTTTCACCTTGTGTTGTTGGCCCAGTCTCAATTCTGGCTCCAGGTCAGTTTATCTCCTCCCCTTTCAGGCACAAGCTGCCATCTCAAGTCCAAAAATGTATTGTAAAAAAAACTTGAAATGGGCTCTTAAAGTTGGTAATAAATCATTGCAAATGCTAGTGAGTAAAATACCCTATTGATGAGTTATAGCATCTCTCATCAGTAGGTTCAGACATGTCTTCACCTGGGAACAAGCCCCAAGCTGAAGTCCTTTTTGTTAGCTTTGGTCTCTCAGCATTTACCAATACTTTAATGATATACCTAGATTTATTCACTGTCTCAGGAAAATTAAGAGTTAGTCCAAATAAAGGGTGGAGAGATATTTTTGGACTCAGGCATCTTTGGCAAGAATTTACTGAGGAAGAGGAACAGTATTGAAAAGAAATCTGTGAAGCAATAAAGTCTCAAGCTAAACAATGGCTCTTTATTCATGTGTCTGAGTGTGGATTTTTCCTTTCTGGCCTTTAGATGAGGATTTGACCCTTCTGTGTATTGTCAGCAGTGATAGTTTTCCACTGAAGCCTGAGCCTCGGCACACGTCAGCGGTGTAAGGCGACTCTCTTTCAGCTGCCTCTCCTCTCTTTCAGGTTGCAGACTACATTCCTCAGCTCGCCAAATTCAGCCCTGACCTGTGGGCAATCTCGGTGTGCACGGTGGACGGACAGAGGTGAGACAGAGCGGTCAAATACGATGCTCAAAAAAGAAGCAAATTATGTTAAATGTGTGTTTGATGTTCCAGAGTTAGCTTTATAATGGCACGTCTGTGTTGGAATTTGTGTTCTCTGTTGGGTAAACATTCACCAGATGGCCTCTGGTGGTTTCACCTGAGAAGCCCAACAAGCTGGTTTTTGAATTATATGAGCAGCATATCTGAAGCCGTTTATCAGGTCTATTAGTTTAGTTAAATGTTCAACATTCAATCTCGAACAAGAACACCCTCGAGTCATGAACGTGTGCTGATTCTGAGTGTCTTGTGGTGAAAGATCCTTGGAAAGTGTTGTGCTCCACTGCAGACCCTGAGGTTGGAGTCAATTGAATCACCCTGACATACATCAACATATGCAAATTAATGCAAAGGTGACCTTGCTAGTGCTGGGTTTGCCTTGTATAGCTTCAGAACTGCTTTAATTGAATGTAGCATAAATTAAACAGGGAGCCAAAAACGTTCCTCAGAGGCTTCGGTCCAATTTGACACGACAGCCTCATGCAGTTGTTGCAGGCTTGTAGGCTCTACCTCCATGTTGTAATTCTTCTGCTCCTTTTTTAACAGACAAGGTTTTTATTTCATACCTTTAAATGTTTTGACAGAGCTCTTCAGTCTTCGCCAGAAGTGTCACCTGATGTTGACGAAGGTGGAAGAGCTCCGTCAAAATATATAAAGATACTATAACTGTAACTAAAAACCTTGCTTGTCTTTTTAAAAAGAAAGTATAAGTATATTGTCTACGTAGACACAATGACCTTTCTCGGACTGTCTGCTGTTCCACTATGTCCCAAAGGTACCTTTTTGGATCGAGATCTGGTGGCTGTGGAGGCCATTAGACCTGTGGTTTTCAAACTATTTTTGACCAAGGCATACCAAAGGCCAAGTCAAGATCTCAAGGAGCACATTATTCATGCACACCATCCATCAATCATCCTCTGCTTATCTGTGCCTGTGTCGCAGAGGCACAGATGTCACTCTACCCTGCAACAATTCCCTGCTCCTTCTGGGGGATTCTGTCTCGCTCCCAGGCCAAATGGGATGTATGATCCCTCCAGCGAGTTCTTGTCTCCCCAGAGGCCTCAACCCACTTGGGAGTTCCCAGAAAATGTTCACAGGAAGGTGATCAGGAGGAAGCCAAATGAGATGCTTGAAGCAGCTCAACTGACTCCTCTCACTGTGAAGGAGCAGCAGTTCCCTCTAGATGTCTGAGCTCCTCAGCCTATCTCTAAGGCAGAGACCAGCCCCTCCACCAAGAGAATCTTATTTCAGCTGCTTGTATCAGAGATCAGTCTTTCAGTCATAACCCAGATCTCATAACCAAAGTTGAGGGTTGTAAAAAAAATGAAGCTCCCTGCAGTACACCAAGAGGCTGGACTTTGTGATGTTGACACAACACAATAAAATTTGTTCTTGATACACAGGGAGTGTATTTGATATGTGTGTATCAGTTAATTATGAGGTAACAGGTACGCAGGAGAAAACTTTAAACAGCATTAATGCTGAAATTGAAAACGGTTTAAATATGAAATTAAGAAAGACCCAGCTGATACATCCCATCCAGTTTGCTCAGAGAAGGGGGAGCAGTGGCTGTATGAAAACAATACCGGGCCACGGCTAAAAATTGCCTCGATATGAAAAGCTGCATTCTTAAAAATAAGTTCATGCAACTTGATTGATGAACCAAATTTGCCTTTTGTGATTGATACAATTTTGTTCAAATGCAAAAAGGTTCTTTAGATGCCACAACTTCACTCAGTCCTTCATGACACCACAGCAAATGAGTGTTATGCCCAGACATACAACATACTTATCTGATTTTACTATTGATTGTAAATAGTCTTTATAGTCTGATGTCAACAATGTCTCCAGGCGAATGGAGGTAGTTTTATACAGCCTGAGCTCTCTCATGTGCCTGGTGTAAACACCAAAATGTCAGAGATATTTACGAAACTATCATAGCATGGCTGAGCTCTGGGTTAAAAACAGTATTTTATCTCAGGCCTTACTTATATAGTCATCACAGCCATGACAGAGACAAGAGCCAGTGTTTGAAGTCTTGATCATTAAGATGCACGTACGGATGCAGGATGAATTTAGGCTCTATGAGTCACAAAAGTTTGTACTTAAGATAAGCTGATTAGATATTTGTGTTCATTGCAGTTGAACAGATGAACCTAATAAAGCCACAGATGATTACATGTTGCAAACAAGTATTACTTAATCAATGGTGGTATTAATGTCCAAGAATTTTCCACTAAAGACCAAACAAGTACAAGAAGTCAAGTCAAATGTCACGTAACATGATCAGGTGTTTTTGATCACCTTGTTCTCTGATAGGCAGTTGTAAAATTCCATAGGTGTGTTTGTTTGCTCTGTTTGTGTAAGAGAGGAAGTCGTAAAGATAAGACGGTGGTGACTAGAACATGTGGTTCTGTTATGATAATGTGACGCTCTGCCATTGTTTATTTACCCTGTGAACTCCCATTAATCAGAGCACCGTTATCTTGATGTCAGTTTTAGTTTCTTTTTCATGTAGTAGTTATTTTTATTTTGATGCTGCTTTAGTGAAGTCTTCGTGTTAATATTAAAATGCATTTAATTTTGGTCATATTGTTGTCATTTTTGCTCACGCAGTCTAGTTGTGTTGTCAAAAATGAATAATATTTTAGTTCAACTTTTGTTAAATTAAGGAATTTTAATCATGTCTTGAATTGCACATAGTTTTTCTTCTTTTTATTAATCAATTTAACCAAAATTAAAAGAAAATACAGATGTAAACACACAAAAATGCACCATCAGTAGCTGAATAACTTTTATTTAACTGATATTTTATCAGTCTTCTTTTACAATGCAAGACTTTATCATTACTGATGTCCCTAATTAACTATGATTTGGTGAAGAAAAAGACAAGAACAAATTTTGACAGAAATATCTGTCTATTTTATCTTTTTATTTCTTTATTTTACTTACAATAAGTTGTAATTTTCAAAGTGCCTTGCCAAAACCGTTTTTTGATGTCTCATTTGATCAAACTTGGTTGTTTTTTTTGTTTTAATTTGGAGTAGACAGCACATGGGTATGGATCCATCTTACCTGTACTAACTTCAGGTAGTTGTTGGTGTAGTGGTGTGAGGGATATTTTCATAAACTCTTAGAACCAAATGAGCACCATTTAAACACTACAGCCTTTTCAACCCTTAATGACCATAGTGCACCCACCCAGGGGAAAATACCCATGTCACAAAGCTCAGATCATCTCAAACTGGTTTCTTGGATGTGAAACTGAGTTCACTGTGCTCCAGTGGCCTCCACAGCCACCAGATCTCAGTCTAATGAAGCACCTTTGTGATGTGCTGGAACTTGGTGTTGGCATCATGGATGTTCACCCCACAAATCTGCATCAACTGTGTAATGCTGTCATGTCAATATGGACCAAATTCTCAATATCTAATCTATTAAACAAATAATGATGGAAGCTCTGGGGGGGAAATGGAACCAACATGGTACAAGCTTCTCTTATGCAGTGTTTATTACAGTTTTTTTATTTAGTTCTGGTAGTAGTTATAGTCTTTTGTCTAAACTATCTTTTGGTTTTAGTCATGATTTAGTCATCTAAATTGTTTTGATTTTAGTCCAGTTTTAGTTGATGAAATCTCTCAGCATGTAAGTTGACTAAGATAAATTGAAAATTTAGTCGACTAAAATATGAAGTGTAAAGTGTAAGGCATTTTTTGTTTCCTCAAATTTCTCAAGCAATGTTTTACACTTTGATAAAATGAAACATCTAACAACTCTTTATAGAATGCTAGTAAAGTTTGAATGTATAAAGTATCAGAATTTAACTTTTGTGTGAAATGCAGTCACCTTTATTTAGGCTACCTGGCAGAGCATCTCAGTTACAATACCAGAATTGACAACAAACAGTGAACCTGCTCTATGTGAATATATAAATTCATAAAGAGAGCAGCTCTGATTGGATCACAACTTATCCCACCACCATGGAGCTAAGGCAGCTGTGATTGGATGTCCCTCTTAACTCGTCCAACCTTTCCGCAGTAGCTATAGTAACTGTTATTGGATATATTCCTAACTTGTCCCTACTTTTCACATGACCAAATTAGGTCTGACTGGATTAAGTCTCAGTCAAACATTTTTGTCTAGTTTTATTTGTTGATGAAAATCTCAGTTATTGTAGTTTTTGTCCATGTGCACTTGTTTTTGTTGGTTACTGTGCAGTTTACATTGGGGGTAAAATGTTGTTGACAAAAACTATGATGAAAATAATTAGTCAACAAGATTAACACTGTTCACTTGGAAGTATAGAATAGAACTTTTAGAGCAGTTAGTAGCAGCTACTGTGAGTGCCGCCATCTTGGATCTTGGATATCAACATAAATCTCCAACTAACAAGACTTACCAGAAGTTTGGGGGATGCTTACTATGACTGATTTTAATGGAGGTAGATACCTGTCCAGCAGCAGCCTGTCTTTACACAGATATATTTTGTTGTTTTTTTGTCAATATCTGAATTAACTCTGGCTATGTGCTCTGCTTCTTACACTCCTATAACTCGTCTTTTGTCTTTCTCTGCAGACACACAGTGGGAGACACAAAGGTGCCCTTCTGTTTGCAGTCATGCGTCAAGCCGTTGAAGTACGCTGTCGCCGTTCACGACCACGGCACAGAGTACGTCCACAGCTTCATTGGGAAGGAGCCCAGTGGTCTGCGCTTTAACAAGTTGTTCCTGAATGACGACGGTGAGCTGTTTTACATCATTCTTTCCTCATTCTTTAAACTGTCTCTAACTCACAAAGAGATGATGCATAAATCAGCTGGGAACAAAAAGACGAGCAGTCGTAGCTGATGAAATCTGTTTCTCTGACTCACTGTTACTGCACAGTCAATTGCTGAAGTGGAGGCCTCAAGCAAGTTTTTGTATTTAGGAAGTTAGTGCTTCCCTTTTCTGCAAAATGACAATGTTGTGTTATAACTTTGCAAGAATGAGGATCAAATTTGCCCATATTTCCTTCCTCTGTGCCAAATACTTTCAATAGCACTTTCTGATTTCCTCTCCAATAATTCAATATTTACCTTTTAAACAAGGAACCTTATAGGTCAGCATGTTCTCCTGTAGTCCCATAGTCTTTGTGAAATGAAGAAAACAAAACACTAAATGATGAAATGAGATAATAATCAATGCAAGAGATATTAAGATATAGATTTACAAAGATAAAATGAGAAACAGTCATAAAACAGGAAAAGTTTTCATGCTTTTAATCCGTTCAATGCCCTTTTTCTGTGAATTTCTTCTGTAGTTTTGCAGAATCACTCTTTTGACCAGGGGTGGGCAACTGACTGCTCGGGGGCCACATATGGCCCTTCACCTCACTCTATGCGGTCCTCCAATCATTTCCAAACAAACAAAATACAAAGAAACTAGAACTATAAAGAAAAGACAACAGCTTAATAAGATTCATCATGAGTTACCAGTACATAATGAACAAAGTGTTTTTTTCAAAAGTCATTAAAGAGCTAACCTTCCCATGACTGTATTTCTGAATAGCATTTAGAGGCATTAAAATGCAATATATAGTCTGAGTAAAAATTATATTTGGAAACAATGGTAAAGGTAATTTGTGCTTTAAACACTGGTAACATTCCTTCTTTCAATGTATTTAAAAGAAGCTTAAATTGGCTTTACTTATGTGTCATACTCACTAAGTTGTGCAGATGTAATTGTGCTTCAGCTAAAATACATCACTGTCGATAAAATCCTTTTTTGTAGCTTTAAATTTTCGATATTTTGTTTATTCATATATATTTTTCCCATTGAAAGTGTCCGACAGTATGAAACAATGTGCTCTCTTGGTGATCAAACTTGCCCACCCCAGCTCTTGACTTTCTTCCTGTTGGTCTATCAGCCATCTCTGTAAAAACTCTGATAGTTTCAGCAGCTCTCATTGACTCTCCAGCTTTAGCTGGCCACAGGGAGGAGTTAAAAGCTGTGAGTGAGCTGCCAAGAGGGTGAGTCAGAATTTGGCCGCAGAGCATTTTTAACCAGGCCTGTGGAGTCAAAGAGACTTCTGTAAACTAAGACAAGTTAGAGTGGCCACAATGCACTCTGTGCTGCTTGGAAACATGAGTGGGAGACTCAAACGTGAAGATAGGATTAGGTTATAGTTCTCACAGTCATAGCTGTTTGGTGTGTCAGAGGGCGGTGCTGCCTGCGTCTGTCACTTCCTGTGTGGGGAATCTGCTGCCAGGAAAGCCCTGTGCTCTCTGTGTGTTGTGTAAGTAGATCATGCAGCAGTGAGGAGATGGAGGTGATGTAAGTGTAGAAGCTCTGAGGTCTGTGGGAGGAAGGTTTCCTCTCACCCCATGGTTGAATTTGTCAGGCATTACCAGAACTAAATATGTGAACTGGAGTGACATCACATGGGAATCTCAGACAACAATCTGACATGTCAATGTCACATAACTCCACCATATGACAAATCCTCAGAACAAATTATTTTAAGCAGGCATTGGCTTGGCAAAGAGGAAAAGAGCAAGCAGTGCATTGATTCTATCAAACAGAGGAGACGTGCTGAAGGGCAAATAAGACTGGAGAAAGCATTATGGGTGCTTTTTAACTCTAGCGTTGCCATTGTTAAGCCCCATTTGCAACATTTGCTGCACGTGTCAGCTCCACCGAGTGCTGCTACAGCTTTCACACTCGGCCCATAAATGTCCTGCCTTCACAGCTCCATCAGCTCATTTCTCTCTACCAATAATGAGCCTTTCTGAAAGTTTAAGAAGTTCTCACCTAAAGGAACATGATTCATTCATCAAAAATTACATATATTTTCACTGATGTGCATACAGGAGGAACAAAAGCACTTACATACACCAGGGCATTATTAAAATGTTTGTATACACCATTTCATTTAGATTTGCCTTTTTAAGAACAATTATCAAACAAATATAAATATGTATGCACATCATAAACATAAGAATACAAATTATTTTTTTTAAAAAGGAGGGGGGGGGGGATGATTGAAAAAGAATCCATAAATTTTTGCCATTTATTGAAGCATTCAAGTTTCTTATTTTTTATTCAAGTTCCATTTTCCCTTTTTCAAAAAACAATTCCAATATACAGGAGGGGCCTTTACTTTGAGAAGCACAGAAACAAGAAGTAATTGGATTAAAATAGTTGACACAACAGATCCTGGTCAGCCAGGAGCGCTGCAAAAATTAGCAGTTAGTAGGGCTGCTCGATTATGGCAAAAAAAATGTTTTTTTTTCTTTTGATGGATATTGAGATTATGATTATAAAACTTGATTGCTAATCGATTTTACTATCTTTTTGAACATTTAACAACAAACAAGTGAATACAAGTGAAAAAACAAATACTAAAATTAATGTTAGATGGAAAAAGGCAAATCAAGAGCAACGGGTCATGTAGAACATTGAATCTTGATTACTCAGTTTTTGTAACTGTGCAAGATAGTACTTGTAATTCAGATTAAAATTAGATTATTCCCAGCCCTAGTGGTTAGATTGAACAACTTAATATCAGAGTTAGGGATGCAGACAACATTACCCACAACTGCTGCTGTTTTTCATACTGTCTGTCTTTGTGAGGTAGTTCTGATATCATGCATAAAATGTAAAATTTGATCTTGAAGACTTGCTGCTGTTATTACATAGAGTAAACTGCCCCCTTGTAGACAGAGATAAAGTGGTTTTATACTTGTGTAGTCGGCATGACTTTGACTTTTTGCTCTGTCTATATGGAGACTGCTTAGTGTTGAAGATGTCAGAGCTAACATTTACACTTTGATCCTCTTCAGTCTTCTAACTGAGCTCCTGTTCTTTTACAGATAAGCCCCACAACCCCATGGTGAATGCCGGAGCTATTGTTTGTACTTCACTGATAAAGGTAAAAGCAGAGACACTTTTTTTCCGCCCTCATGTGTGTTTTTGTGCGTCTGTCTGTGAATCATTTCACCGAAACTTTAGATAGAAAATTCATCATATGGTGGGTATCACTGAGCTGCTGTAAAGACTATCAGCCTAATTAACTTGTACATGTGTTTACATAACGATAGCTATCGTTACCCCTCACTCTGTCAGTCTGTATGTTATGGTTTTACTCCTCACTCAGTGGACTTAAGACTTCCGACTCTTGACTCAGCTGGAATTCTTTCTAGGTCACTACCTTTTAGTCCATGGCCATGTGTCTTGTTGTGGTGATTAAGACTTGTGCTAATCCTTCCTGAGGGCACCTCGACCACACGCTGAAAATAACCTGCACGGAGAGCAAGTCAGATGCAGCTGCACGCAGAGCGGCCTCAGCCTGCTCATGTAGAAAGATAAGACGCCATGTAGATCCCACTGCCATCCTAGTGCCAGAGTTTTACTTCAGTGTTATGATAGTTGTCCGTTTGAGCTTAAAAATTGGCCAATGGTGTGTCAAAGCAATACAGCTGCAATCCACAAAACTATTAAGTCATATATGGCAGAGTCAACCAAGCTTTGAGCTTTGTTTGTAGGGTTGGATTTTTCCTTCTTAACACCTGCTAATGATTATTCCCATTTTTTTTAACACTTTAAAGGGAATTCTTGTATTTTCAAACCTAGAATAACTGATTGATAAGGATGCTACAATGGTAAGAAAGTTAGAACAAGGTCAACAGGGGCTCTGTAAAGTGTTATAAAAGCAATTATAATCCTTTTTTACACAATTTTTAAAAATCTTATCACTGTGAAGGACAACTTCATTCACAATTATTGCAGAGAAGTAGCTTTCAGACAGCCTGCCTACTGCTGTAATCCAATCAAACTACATTTAGGTCAACGGTAGGCAAATTGATGGAGGTGATTTTTGAAACACCTTTCTATTCAACGTTGACCCTTGTGTAGATAAATATGGTGTATGTTCTGAAAAAGAAGCATGCTGTGGAAGTCAAATAGACTCATCATCAAGAGGCTATGACCCAGTGCTCCATATAAAGGAGCGGAAAACTGAATTAATGAATATGGTTCTGTAAAGGAGAGGAGAAGTCAGAGTTTCACAGTTTTATTTAGCAGTTGGATTTTGACCACAGACGCTTCAGGACCTACTTTTCACAACAGTAGAGGCTTGAAAATACTGAAGTATGAATTATTCACTAGGTCACTGCTTTTGGTGTGGAAAAAGTATGTACAAAAATGTATTTAGTTCTGAAAATGCAGAACTTCCAACAAAAAAAAGAAAAATATGTGTATATATTAGCTGTTAGTTTAGCTGTCATTCTTTCCCTATGAGTTATTCATGCTCATTTAGCTAAATGTGCCATAAAAGCACAAACTGGCTGAGGCATTTCTGATATTCCTAGCTGGGTTATAATTAAATAATGTAGAAGACTGACCTATTGTTCAATGTTAACAAATTATTTCAAAATTCATGGATCCAAATCTGGATCACCAGCAAAATCTTATCACTTTCACAAACAAGTCTCTGAAGATTTAGCCAAAATTTGCTGAAAACTTTTTGAGTTATACCAAAATATGGTAATCCCTCAGTGTTAACAAATCCTTGAAAAATTCCTGAATCTGCATCTGGATTCAAATCACCACCAAAATCTAATCACTTCTTCTTGTACCATGACCAGTGTTCCCTGATAATGTCATAAAAATCTGTAAGGTAGTTTTAGCCATCTTGCTTACAGTTGGACAGAAAGATAAATAAAAAAACTGGACAACAATGACAAAAACAGTGTACAGTTCAATTTCTCACATATGGTTTAACCTTCCTTGAGGTACGTCACCGTCTCCTTTAAAAGCTGTATTTTTGTCTCTATAGCAAAGAATGACAGGAGAGTTTTCAGGTCACTTTATGAAAACATTACAGCAGCTCTCACTGACTTGGACCATTGGATATGTGGAAATGGTGCCAAGGTTATAAATACCAATTATCTTGGAACCTACCTGAGTCTCTTTACACAATCAGTCCTGGCAGTGTGGTAATTATACTCTCACCCACTTAACTCACACAGCACCTTTCTATAAAATGGCAAGTAGCCGCTGTGATGTTAGAGGTTTTCTAAGACTATATCACATCAATGTTTAACAATTTCAAGGACTAATATCCAAATGTTGCTCTTGAGAGGTGATTTCCTTCATCCTCATCTCATTTTTAAAAGGGCTGTTACCATGAGCTTGCATCAAGACGCAATAAAGTTTCAAAATCAACTTAATTTTTTATGCAAGAATCTGTACAGTAAATGCCACAGTAGTGGGACAGCAGATGACACCACTCATCTGAGTGTGGTTCTGCTCCCACAGTGATGATATAAGGGGCACAGCTTCACTTTTTGATCAGTTGGTTGTTCTTTTCTTCGTGGTTGAGGTAATGGTGTTACCTCCTAAATTAAGAAGCCTAGTATTGCTAACGTAAATGTAAGATTTATTTCCTGAACTTCAGAATAAACTAATTACATCTGAGATAAGTTGTGTGTTATTAAAAGTTGAGTGTGTGACACCCAAGATTTTATAGAGGCTAATAGCAGAGTTGTGCCATGAAAGATTGAATTAATCAGAGTATATTTTAACCAAGAGGAGGCTCTCCAGACTTAAAGAGTAATTAAATCGAGTTTGGTGCCAAAATCTTCCTCCAGCTATGACTGAGCAGCTAAAGCACATGATGGTAGAAAGGAGACAATAACAGAGAAGCTCTGTTTTCAGTGTCTACACGTCTTTTAATATCATTGCATTTTTTAATTTGAGTTTTTCATTCATACCTTTTGTGCATGATCACCACCTCGTAAGCATTAACCTTTATTTAGGTTGGCTTTTGCTGCATCGTGCACTCATTTAACATCTAGATTCATTATTATGCCACAGCCTACCATTGCTTTTGCAGAGGATTGTTTTTATTGCTGCCTATGGTGACAGTTTACTCTCATCTAAACTAAAATCTTTGGTCCCTTTCTGTGCATGAACTTGTGTAATATTTGTTGACTTTAATAAGTTAACAACTGACACATTTTTGTGACATCCAGACCCACCTCCACATAAAAGTTAGCCTTTAGTGAATGGATTAGAAGAATGACAACACCTCAGTTAACACAGTGAACTATTTGGCACTGGCCTGTTTCTGACGCAGGTTCCAAAATTGTTAATTTTTAACTTAAGTACTTTCAATTACCTTCTGTTTAGCTGCTCAGCATTGGTTTATGACTCTAGGGCAAGAGATCAATGGGTGAACTGTCCCTGGACTATCACAACAAGGTTGAAGGATGTCTTTTTATTCTCTTTAGGTAATATTACAGCTGTATTGGTCGCAGTCATGGTGCCAAATTTTGGAAAAATAAACACTGCTTCAATCAGAATAGTGTCAAATAAAAGAGCACATCAGACTTTTATTATTTATTCAATTATTAAATCAACAATAATGTTTGTTTGCAAGTGGCGGGGCATGTAATGAACAATAAATGCAAAAAAACTGTAATATGTCAGATAATTTATTTTATGTTTCTATTATCTCTTTACCTCAGGATCACAGTGTGACTGGTTAAAACGGAGAGACGATGGTTTGCCAAATATGGCGAATGTCAACTCTTTTTCCTCCACTTTTAACCCTTAGATGTTGCTGTCCACATAATGTGCTTGAGATGAGGGCACAGAATAGTGTCACCTTACAAGGCTGACATATGTCTAAATCTTCATTGTTTTTATTTTAGAATACAGCCATACTACAGAGATGCTTTAGATCACATCTATATATGCTTGTTTACATCCAGGCTGTAGAGTATTATGGCAACATTGCAGAAGCCATTAACTGCAGCTGTAGTCCTTACTGGTGTTGGTTGGTATGTTGCGGTTTGGATTGATCAAATGACAAAAAATTACGAATAGTATTTATTATTAATATAAAGGATTAGTCTAGAGCCATATTACTAAAACAGGACCCAATAGAGTGGTGCAGAAATGAGTCCAGATATGCAGCAGTGAGGTAACATTTTAGGTTCCTCAGAACAAAAGATTTTACGAAAGCCTTTTGGATGAATACCTAAAAAAACAATCCATGATGGTCACATTAAAATGAGATTTGAGCATTTCACTTTGTAACAGGACATGCATCCGACATTGGCCTTCTAAGTTAGGGCTGAGCAATCAAACTATGGTTTTATCCTTTTTGGGATATGAGCCTTCACAATAAGCACATCAGAACAGTATGAATTAATGTGTTGAAGACAACTTTTTAAAGTGGTTGAATAAAGTTTTGCATAAGTCAGAGCTTCCACAACTTTTGGTGCTGTCAGAGGAACCTTTGGGTTATTGTTCAGTTTATCTGTGCCAGTTTTGAGGAGAAAATATCCTGGTTGTTTTTCCTTTTGATAAAAATATGCTGAAGCTGCAAGAGTTTCATAAAACAAGGAAAATAGGAGGGACATTAAAATATATTTTAATTGATGCATCCCGAAGTGGAAGTAGATGAAGATCCATTAATGCAGATGCTGTTAATAATTCATCTTGCAGAGCCTGCTGCTAGGCTGTGAGATCAGTTTTGTTTCTAATGAGGAAGAAAAAGCAAAAGGAAGATGAGACCTATGAAATTAAAATATTTTGTTTGACAATGAAAAGACATTTTGCTGCAGTTGATCTGAAAAGTCACAGAAATGTAGAAAATCAAGCATTGCATCCTGATGTATTGTAATGCACAGCTCTAGAAAACAGCATAGACTCAGACACCATGTCAGAGCTTACATGTGCTCTTTATCTCTTGCCAAATTACCTCAACCCATATCCATTATCCCTATACTGAACAATGTTCTTGTACATGGCATGATTTTATCATATCATGCAGCCCTAGTGCAATAGTGCGTCAGTTTCTTGGTCCAAAACAATTTGCTCTTGATGAGACTGCTCCCTTCCCTCTCAAGGAGCAAAGACAGGCTGAAATCTTCCCCTTTGTTACAATCAGTTTTCACCATTTTTCTTACTATACTGCAAGAATGCTACTGCAGTCCCTCTCCTCAGGCGCTCCAGGTGTTCTTGGTGCATGATCTACCTCAGTACGATTGGGCTAACGTCCAACTTATGATACATTTGAAAACTTACACAATTTGCAGAAGTACCTGCAGAAATGTTCATACCTGCAGATCGTTGTGTTTCGAGCCACCACAAGCTGTTCGAAAATAGATATCAGAGATGCACTAACATCGGTCATGAACACAGCAGATGAAGGATATATTTCAGGAAATATCCGTCTTCCATTCCCTGAATTCCACACAGAACAGCGAGGTCCTCTCTCTGGAGTCCTATAATAGCTTTTCTAATATTGATTTGTGAAGCAGACTGGAAGGGTTGTTGTGTGTAAGCTGAATATGGGCTGGTTTCTATTATATCACACTGAAAACCTGTTTCACTGCTCACTAAACAAACATCCAGACTCTCAGGGTAGAAAAGCAGACAAACATAAAACAACAATGACTTGTCTGTGTGTGTTTACATCTCTTCATCTCTGTCATCTTTGTCTCATGTGTTTATTCTCCTACTCTGAAGCCGGGTTATTCAGTTCACTTTTGCATCAGTGGGAAAACTATGGGATGGTTGCAGTGGCGTTAAGCCCAAAAACTGTTGTTACATGGTGCTTGAAGGCTACATGTTGTTGCTGTTTTTGTATGTTGTTGCATATTTTCCAGACTTAGGAACTGTGGGAAATAATGACCACTGCTGCAGGTCAAATGACGTTGGTAATTTTTTCTTCCTTTTCCATATCTTTCTCCTCGCACTCTCCCAAACCCCCCCTGCCCCCCGTCCCCCTTTCCTCTCTGTTTCTCCTCCAATCAACTCTGTAGAAACCCCATTTAGTGACTCTTTAACACCTTCATCAGTGTCACTTACTCGTAACTTTTGTCAGAAACTTTTAACGTAAAGTTAAGTCATTAAAAGGCATTGATATTCAGTTTTACACTGATGTTGTAGCACTATAAATGTGCATGCGTGTCCGTTTTTCTGCTCTGTTTTTATTTTATTTTATTGTGGGAAAAGCAGCATCAATGGTCATACAGTATAAGTCGATAAATGTACTTTGAGTTTAAAGAAGTCACGTTCATTCACAGAGAAACTTCTTTCCTTTCTGTCTCTTCCCTCCTTCCCTCTGTTTTGTCTGACAGGCTTTTGTTCTGATGACTCATGTTGATAACCACACACCTATAAACACACACACATGCTCACGTGCAGTATTATTATAACAGATATTACAACATCTCCTGATACACCTGAAGGTTTATTCTGGGGCTGTCAGCTGCAGTTATTAAATCATTGAATTAACCGACCACCTCCTTAATCTTTTTATTTTTTGACAAGTCATGTGCCCTTATAATATACCAACTCAGCAGAGGCAGCAGCTGATTGAGATTTGTTTGAGATTTATCTATTTATTTTTAAAATGGGACAGTATGCATTCATGGACATTTACATGTAAATACATGTGGTTATAGCCAAGTGGATTCTTTCCATCCCAGTCCCATTGACAGGTTGGTGCAAAACATCAGCTCCAAGGCACAACCCACCGCCAAGGTAGCTCACATATTGATGTTGCATCTATAAGCAATAGTTCAATTATAAAGTTACCATCATGATATGATTCCTTGACCTTGAAAACCCACACTCGCACTCAGAATCGTGTTGATATTGTTATAGATTAGACAGTTATTGAGCAAAAACAAATGTTGGCTAGTGGCGTTTATCTGGATCACCACCAAAATCTTATCATTTTTTAAATTGGGCTATTACCAACATCTCCTGAATCTGACCTGTAGTTTTTGCATAATCTTGCTAACCAACCACCAAATGTTCACCAGCAAAAACATAAAAAAACATTGGTGGAAGTAATAATAGGAATAAAACCCATGGAGTATAATAATAGTCAAGCAACATACATAAACCACAGACAATATAAACAACATACAGTTCAAAACATTGGGGACCACGGGAATCATACATACTGGATTATAAAGTGCTGGAGTGCCAAATGCTAAAGTGCGGAGTGCTAGCTGCCTTGGTGCTCAGGTTCTCGTCATATTGCACATTGCCCAATTATTGCACAGAAATTTCAAGTTTATGCTGCATTGCACATTACCTTGCTACCCAAGATAAGATGCTTCTTACCTCTACTTCCACTTTCCTTGCTTTCACAGTAGTAGAAGATAAGGACACTGCTGCTCCTTTGAATGTCTGACTTCACTAAAAAAAAAATGTTCAGACCACTTAGGCTACGTTTACACGAACACTCCTGACTTAAAAACGCAAAGATTTTTCCTTTGTGTTTTCAGAGTCATTCCGCGTTCAGACGGAGACGCTGGAGACGAATTAAACTGCTGTAATGTGCATGCCGGTTCAGTAGATGTCGGTGTAGGTCTGCAGAGTGGCAGCACTGCTACAATACACGTATGAAGAAGAAAAACTTTTCACAAACAACAATGGCGAGTAGACGCACAGAGACACAGGAGTTTCTTTTCTGGACAACAAATCAGTTCAGACAACAAATCTGACTGGATAGTTTTGTCTGGATAACAAACCAAGCACAGTAAGAGGCTCACACGTTAGTCGGCAGACAGCCGAAGCTGTTGTTGTTTCTGGTACACATGCAGATGTGTTTCTGGTAATGCGCATGTGGTGATGTCAGCATTTCACCCTGAAACGATCTGATTTGGGTTTACATGAAGCTGCATAGAGAGCGTATTCAAAACTTCCACTCTGGAGCCCGTTTTCAAAAGTTGCCGTTTTCTGACAAAATGCAAAGAGTTTCAATGTAAAAGCAAGACCAAAACACAATGAAAACTTACCGGATCTGACTGTATTCGCCCCCGTGTAAATGTAGGCTTAGTTAACAGGTCAGAAGTACATAACCCCCTCTAACATCAAACATTTACTGTAAGATATTAGCATCAAACTTCTGACAACACTATCAACGTATATAAATGTTGTAGAGGTATTTCTATCTTAGGTTAATGGTATATACGATGGTTTATAAATAATAAAATAATTTACATTGCTTTCCACCTACAGTTTGATTGCTTTGTTTGGATTCAAAATAATGATTGAAATACAAAACGATCATTCGGTGTTGTTTTCACACTAAACAATCTTGGTGAAAATGACCTAAAGCTCATTTACTGTTGTGTTAGAGTACACAAAATGCCGTGATCTTCAACTGGCGGCTCCATCAAGCCCTCCACAGCCAGTCATATCAAGAATCTCATCAAATTCAGGAAATGATAGGGGAACATTTTTAGCGTGGTTTTAAGATTTCTTATTGAAAGTTTATCCTGTATTGCCAAAACCCCCCAAAACAACTGATGAACACGGTTTGACCAGGAAAGACTTTGATGCGGTAACAGCCATATTGTCAAACATTTCAAAAGGGAAACCAGTTTATTGATGTTCCCTTTGTTCTGTCAAAGTGAAACAGGTTTTCACCCAAACAGGAAGCTCCCCTGACCCTGTTAAAGCAGGACCAACACTAAGGCGGAACAGTTTTTGAGAAAGTCTCAGCTTTAGGCCTGTGCTCTCAGTGTTTTTGCGCTGGCAGCACTCACAGCTTCAGTTTCAGAGTTTGTTTCAACAGAATTTCGAGTTGCTGGTCGCCTCTCTCAGCAGTATATGTGGGGTCATTTCAAAATAGCTTACTGTGCTTAGATTTTGCCCATTGATGGAAATATAACACTGCAAACAAGACAGCAAAGTCAAGGAATCTTTATAGACTCAAAGGGACCAGTTTGAGTAATGGATCTGGACTGCATTGTGTTTTTGTACTCGATATTAGTTTCTGAAGGAAGAAAATGGCAGCTGTGAACACAGAGCCATAATTAAACCCTTCATTGGGCCATTTACAGAAAGAAAGTAACTACACTAGAACACCTGAAAAGCATAAAACAGGAGTAGCCAATGTGGTGCATGAGTCCCTGATAGCCACACAGGAGGCCTCTGAGGGATTTTCTATAGACAGCACAAGTAACCACCACAGCTTTAACTAGATATCAATTTTTTAATTTAATTTTTTTATGTTTTGCAAATAAATCATACTTACATCAGTCCATAAAAAAACTAATTTAATGTATGTATTGCATTTTTTTTTATTTTAATGTCAAAATTAACATATGATGTGAGTCTTAACAATATTTGTCTGGAGTCTTGGCCCTCACACACATTTAAAATAATCTGTATTGCATGTTAAAACTGAGTATTTGCCTTTAAACTCTGTCTTGTGAGGATAAAAAGTATACAACACCACTCATTTATCACCACTGGTGCCTGCCAACTATGCCCATTTAGTTTCACTTGTCAAAAAGAAAAAAAAAGTGGCTGTTTTACAAATCAAAAAAATAATCTCTAAAAGATCCATGAATATATATATTTTCATATTATAAACAACTAGTAGTGATGATTATTGTGAGAAATCATCAAATGTTAAAAAAGTAAACATACAATGCCATGTGTACCCTATTAAATGTGTATGATTTTAAACAAAGCTACACAAATGTATTATTACTCCTATTATTACTCAGAAGCATTATATCAGACAAGTAGCCTACCATAGTACCCATCATATGGTAGGTAGCTCTTGGGCTCAAAAAGGTTTGTGGCTGCGTTAAAGCTTTCACAATAATGGTGATGCCTGCAATGGGCTGTGTAAATTTCATATTTCCTGATCGTATTAAACACTGTTTGACAGAACACCCCGATGACACTCATTCAGATAACATGTTTAATTACCTTCACATCATCAGAAGTATTTTTATTCTACATATGATCCCAGATGAGACTCTGTAAGACACATTTGCTTCGCATTGCAAGTATGGTGTTGATATTAGTTTAAAGGGGACATATCATGCTTGTTTCTCCTTTTCACTATGCCAGACTAGGATGCCTGTAAAGCATTTCTGCCCTCAGTACAAGTCATTTAGTTCCTTCATTGCCCCACAATAGCGTTCTCAAAATCCTCATTTTAGGCCATTATCAAGGTCTCGTTGAAATGCTCGGATCTGAGGATGACCTAAAGTTACCTCGCAACGTCACAGCCCTTTGTGCTCTGATTGGTCAGTTCTATCGGGGGTTGAGCCAGCCAGTCCTTCTTCTTCTACTGTATTTTCCAGCAGGCTCAAAGCAGCGACCGCGTATTGAGTCCCCCTACAGGCCAGAGCTGGTAATGAGTGAATGTGAGCTAGGGAACTATAAACCCCTGCTGGACGGATGTGTTCCTCGGTGACGGTTTTGTGGCTAACGGACATCACAGAGGAGGAAGTGTTTTATCAGATTACTCCAATAAAAAGAAAGGTACCTCGTGTTGTCACGACGATTTAAATCTTGTGGTCATCAAGCAATGACCTATTTTCAGAGGCATCAAATCTCGTTCTAGGATGTCAGAAAAAATACAATATCTAATTTTTTGAAAATTAAGGGGGTGTAAGGTCTTGTTTTCAAATTTATTATATTATATGTGAGTATTAAATCATGCATCAGCATGATATATCTCCTTTAAATGACTAATAATACAGACTTAAACCTGCAGTTAAAACTGTATTAAATCGCAGCTCACTGTCCATGTAAATAAAGTCTGACAGCCCCAGTTTATTCCTCTTTAAACCCTAAAAAAAATATTTCTCTCCGACCTAATATGTATAAGCTGACATTGTAGCCCGTTACTGGCTCAATTCTGGTAATGTCTACTAAATCTTCCTTTTTAACCCCAAAAACGTCCCTTTTTGTGCTTATTTGCAAGACAATCTTATTAATATCGTGTATCTAAGTGTTTAATTCTTGGCAAAGCTCTTGTGATTTCTCCATTTGATTTGTAATCAAATCTTTTCACGTCTTCTAATTCTGTAGTTCTAATTCCTCAGCAGTAGTGTTTTCACTTCAGTTTAATGATGCTGTTCTTGTCCTCTGTGATGTGTTAAAGTGAATTCACTTTTCTAACCGCTCACTCTTCTGTTCTCTTTACAGCAAGGTGCTGGCAACGCAGAAAAATTTGACTATGTAAGTATTGATCAGACCAAATGTATCTTTTACTTTTGCTCTGCACTGAAATGTTTTTCTGTCAAGGTTTTGACTTTATAGTGCTCACACAAAATGTAACAGACTTCATAAAACAGATTCTTGAATGGTATTTTTGAAATGTAAGGCTTTTAAATTCTCACTTTTACCTCTGAAGTTTCTGAAATTTCATTAGAGCTTTGACAAAGACCACCTCCATTAAGTAATTTAAGAACAATGTAAAAGAATGCCTCATAATAGTGTCAGAAAAAGAAGACAGTGACTACTAGGTGATACAGACCAATCAAATTAGTGTTTAGTCCCCTAGCTTTTGCTTCGGTTAACTGAAAATAACAATTCAGCAAATTAATATTTAAGCGTGATATGTAGGACAGATTCCTACAGATGTAAAGATTGGGATTGGTTCTGCCATGCAAAAAAGAATAAGGCAATTTTTTTTCTTGTTTAGATCTTACAGTGGTCCAAAAGCGTTTGTCTGATTTGAAACTTTAATCTTTAATTTTATCAAGAAGTGGCTCAGGATTTTTGACTTTGTTTATGTTGTGCATGGGCAAAAAGAGTCTGAAAGTCACTGTATTAATGAATTAATAATCTGCCTGACAGAACATAATGGGTTTTGCTTCTTATACTGTTTTCTACATTATATTCATTTTTTTTATTTTCAACTAAAATACACCAACCAAGTAGCAAATTTTATCTTGTTGTACGGGTTGGGAATTGATAACCAATTCCATTTGAGAATCAATAACTATTCCCTCAAAGAACTGACATCTTTAGTCTTTGCTTATTGATTCTCATCAATTCCTTCCACTGACAAGGGGCAGAAGTGATCAGAAATCCGGCTTACTTTTCATCAAAAAGACGCTTTATGGAAACCCCAGCAGCATGAAAATCAGGAGTGTCAACTTTTGCCCTCACAGAAAACCAGCAAGAATCTGTAAAATAACAGATAAGGGAACCGCAAAAGAATCAGATCAATAAGCAGGATTTTTGATGGCTGTTGCATCAATAAGTCATTCCCATCCCTAGTCAATTCAATTTCAGGTTGACCTTTTGTGTTTTCGCATTCATTATCTGTCTCAGTCTCTCAATATTGTCCAAAATCAAACAGCAAAACCAAAGCTTTAGAAACATGCTGATTGGACCTAGAGAAGCTGCTAAAAGTTTAAATATCTCATATATTGTTTTATCATTTCGCCTCATATGAAACAGTAGTGCTCTAATATATTTTACTATGATGTCAAGTTCAGTTTGAAATGACACTTGAATTGAACAGCACCATTTTGAATAAGAGATGTAAGAGTTTTTGACTGTCAGGCCAGGACTAACGATAGTTTAACCTTGTAACATAAACCCTGTGAACCCCATAATTATGTCACTAACTGCTGACCGCTGCGATCCTTTCAGGTCATGAACTTTCTGAAAGACATGGCTGGACACGAGTATGTGGGTTTCAGCAACGCCACGTGAGTACCTCATAAACGTGATTGATGTTCGTAGATCTCTCATTTACTTTCCAGAGGATCCTTCGTGACAAGACTTGTTTCATTTGTTTGGCTCACTCTCCGTAGTTAACAGAATTAAATATCTTGGGCAAAACCAGTGATTGACTATCATGTTGTGCTTAGAAATGTAATGTTTGACATCACTGACTCAACTCTCGTCAAATAATATCAGATATTTATCCTGTTACTGGATACAATGGAGTAAATATCTTTGTTTTTTATTCCAGACTCAGAGATCCATATCTAGAATAAAAAAGTATTAATATTGATTATAAAATAGGTTAAAAGAATACTCAACTTTTTTTTTCATGTCTTACCTCACTTCCGAGTCCATGACAAGCAGGTAGACACCTTTCTTTTGACTGTATGTGCAGTAACTAGTAAGAGACAGGCAGAGCTCGCCCACTGCTAATTAGCTTTAGCTCAAGCACTGGGGGTCAATGGGTAGTGTTAGCCTGCCTCTGCCTACAGTCGTCAGAAAAAATCTTTTGCAACTCCAAACAGCCTTGCATGCTTGCTGTGACTTGTTTTATTACCCCTTTATATTTATGTTGTTTGTTTTATTGATCAACTTCTGCCGTGGTGTGCACCAGAGATGTTCGTGAACGTGTTCAGTCTTTTGAACAGCTCTTTTTGGTGAAAATGAGATTCGATTTGCAGTTTTCTAGTGAGCTGTTGATTTGCAAGCCATTCTTAAATTTGCAGGAAATTAGCTTTTAATAATGGCTTGCAAACAAAGGGCTCTCACCCAATTGCAAATAGGTTCTGATGTTGTTCACTTAAAAGAGCTGTTCAAATGACTCAACTTGTTTGTGAATGTCACGTCTCTAGCAAAAACCACAGCGGAAATAGGCCAGTAAAAGAAAACCTCTGTTTAGGAGAAGAGGAGGAAGATAATATTAAGGTAGTAGAAGATTACATAACATAAAGGGGTAAAAAAGTAACAAACAGAAAAGTTTCGAGTTGCTAAAATGGTTTTTGGTGACTGTAGGCAGAGGCAGGCTATCACAACCTGTTGACTCCCAGTGTTTGAGCTAAAGCCAACTAGCATTGCCTGTCTTTCTTGTTACTGGACACACAGTTGAAAGGATGGTGTCCGCCTGCTTGTTGTGGACTGGGGAGGGAGTTAAGACATAAAAAAAAGGTTGGAGTGTTCCTTTATTTTGTCTTATTAGCAATACTTTTCTATTCAATGATATGGATCCTTGAGTCTGAAATAAACTATCTACCTCAGCTAAAATCCCCCTCAAAGGCTCAAACAGAACAGCTTGACTCTTTAAATATTATTCTCCAGTTTTATTTATTTTTTGACAATTGCTGGAATGAGGGGACAACAATAAAGACCAGACTGACTTTTAAAACCTCACTACCTTTACCCCAGTTTAGCTTCAGTGTTGAAATGATCACTCTGCTTCTGCTTCATGATTATTTTAGTATGCACAGACTTTCTCGGTGCTGAGGACCTTAAAGCGTGTTGTAAAGGTCACTCTCATGTGCATGATTTATGACGACAGCGCATGCTAACGTGTCTGGGAAAAGAGTGAGAGGCTCATGTTGCAGCTTCATCACATGTTAGCATGAGGGCTCTGATTGTACTGAACACGAGAGGGGCGTGGTGGAGAATTTCATCACACAAACACGCTCGTACGTGCTCATACACACAACGTGCAAATATTTCCTTCCTGGCTGTGACAGGCGTGCTCTGTTCTTTGTGTGACAGATTCCAGTCGGAGCGTGAGTCAGGGGACAGGAACTTCGCCATCGGCTACTACCTGAAAGAGAAAAAGGTCTGACCTTGATGAGCCAATGCTGCCTTTGTTTTCCATACAGTTTATGTTCACAAATGTCTGCTCGACGAAAGTGAAAAGGAGTTTTGTACAACAGGAATGAACTGTCTCAAATGTATTATATTACAATATGAGCATTCACATTAACCTCTACAACCCCAAAGTACCCAATTCCAGAAATGCTTCCACACTCTCCAACAAAAGCAGAAGAAAAGTGAACTGTTTTCAAAATCCTTACCACACCATATTGTTATAAAACCTCTCTAATTTTGCCCTGTGTCACTTCACAACAGTGGTCTTTTGCAGAGATGATGTAAAAATATTATATTATTCAGTTTTAGAGTTAAACAGCCACTCCAGCATCCTGAAATTTTTAAATTATTCTGACTTTAATCTTACATTTGATCCTTCCCAGTAACACACATACTGATAATTACACATCTGGACAAATCTCTGCAGTGTTACTTTTATTATGACACCAAATAAGTCAAAAAGACCCTGTGGTTGCAGAGATACACTCTTTTCTTTATGAAAATGTAATTTTGGAGCAGAAGGCTTGAAAAGGGGCTGGGGCTGTCGAGGTTAAACACATCAATCCTCATGAATCAAACATTTGTGGATGGGTGTGTGATAATTTCATGTACAGATCGATAATCCAGCTGAACCTGATTTAATTGTGTGTGTGTGGGGAGCAATTAATCCCATTTTAGAGGGTGTGTAATTTTAATGATTGTTTTCAGCCATCACATTAACAAGCTGGGATTTCCCAATTAAATATTTTTTGTGAATTTCTCATGAACTTCAGATAAGGCTTGAACTAAGCTACCAGTCACTCTCAGATTAATGTGGGCCAGTTAAGTGTTAAAAAAAACAAATATGATATATATTTAGTATTGAAGAAACATGTTTACAGCAGCCACAGCTTAATCCAATACAGATTCTCTACAGATAAATATCCTTACAACATAGCTGGATATATATCTAGATGTGTCACCATTAGGCAAGTTAACTTTCTTTCTGCATCGACAGACTTTCACTTGCAAGCAATGCAGGTTGTATTTTTGTGTTTTACATCATGGAATAAATATTAATTGGGTCTTTAAAGAGAAATGTAGTTTAAAATGTATGATGCATTATGATTTTGGAGAGGACTTAGACAAATATGCTCAATTGCTTTTCAAAGGGTTTCACCGACAATAAAAAGTTTACGACAGAAGGATATGGCTAAAGCTAGATACTTATTGAATATACAGCATTGTTGCTGTTCCCAAATGACTGATGCGTATCTTTCAGTTTGCTTAAATTTGAATTTATCATACCCTTACTTTACTTTTATATATTTGATGAGTGTAGAGATTTTAAGTCTAAAAAAGTGCTGATCTCTCTCTTGTTTGAAGAGAAATTAACTACAGTAAGAATGGACAGAAATGATTGATGTCTTTGAGCTTTGCTAAGTCTGATCTCTGTTTTTTTCCACTGCAGTGTTTCCCAGAGGGCACAGACATGACATCTGTACTGGACTTCTACTTTCAAGTGAGTGCTGCATTCATAATTTTTTAAGTGTCAGGTTTCAGCTCTTTTACTTTTTATGGCAAAGTTGTCTTTCTCTTCCCTGCTTTTGTACCATTTCGATCTAAAAATCCTTCTTCTGTCAGGCTCCTTCATCATATTGATTTTCCGTGGTGTTTAAAACATTGTCGTGGCAAACAGCTGACTGCTACATAAATGAAGTTGAAGTGCTGCGAGAGCACAAACCTCTGCCAAGGCCTTTCAAACATTGTCAGGCGAGGTTACGTCAAAAATGTGGAAAAGTGCCCGAACAAATCCTAAAAAATTATCTGATCCACATCCTGATTTAGAACACCACCAAATCTAATTATTTTGTCATTTTGCCATGACCAGCAATCCCTGAAAAAGTCATCAAAACACATTCAGAACTTGAGGTTTATGGCAGAAATGTGGAAAATTACCCTCTCTCATTAGTCCTTTAAAGTAGCTCTTGTATTTGCATCTAATCTGGCATTACCACCAACATTATGTCAGTTTCCTTGTGCTTCGACAAACATTCGCTGAAAATTCATCAAAATGCTTCCCTAACTTTTTGACTTATGTTAACAAACTTACTAACAAATGCCTGCAGTAATATAACCTGCTTGGTGGATGTAATCACCAAATAATAAAAGAAAAAAAATGAACTCACTATCCTCTGTTTGAACTTCCAGCTGTGCTCCATTGAGGTGACCTGCGAGAGCGCCAGTGTCATGGCTGCCACCTTAGCGAATGGTGGCATCTGTCCAATCACGGGTGAGCGTGTGCTGAGCCCAGAGGCGGTGAGGAACACCCTGAGTCTGATGCACTCTTGTGGGATGTACGACTTCTCGGGACAGTTTGCTTTCCATGTAAGTAAACAGAACAGATCACAGGAAGATGTCGACCAGCCACACATTAAAATTAATGCATTGATCTCTTCATAGTTTGAAAAATTACAGAAACCATATTGAAAATCAGAAAATACTAAAACAAACTGCAGTCCAGGTTAAACATTTGTATAACCTTGAGCCTGTGTGTGTTATTCTCCTGGTAAATAGTCTGGATGTTGTATGGCAGGTTCGGTGAAGGACCCTCTGTTGACTGAATTGATTTCTTTGTTTGCATTGTTGATTGCTTTTTGATTCCTACGCATGTGGCTCTGGAGAGTGTTTACAAACTCGCACCCATTTACTCTGGACAAACATTCCCTGAATGCACTTTGTATATTCATCTTTTCTTCTATCTTGGTTTGGTTTTAGTATGTTATTGGCCTAACATTCCATTGTAGAACAATGTAATGATAATATCATAATTTTGTTGGAAAACTGTGAAAGCAAATGGAGAAAATGGGCAGAAACAGAGCTGATAGAGAAAACATGAGGAAAAAAGACTTATGGTAAAACTTTGTTGTGAACTAACATTTTCAACAATGCTAAGAAACAGTTTGTTGTTTATTGTTGCAATTGTTATTTCAGAAGTAGCAGATTCTTTAATGATTTACATTGTTTAAACCTCAGAGTTCCCTTACACATAGACTTATCTTAGGTTGACAAAACAGACATGTTTCTACCCCCCAAAGTGCATTCTTTTAAATATTTATCCATACCAAAGAATAGATGCGAACTAAAATTTCCATTGAAGTTGGAACAATGTGTAAAACATAAAAATAGAATTTGATGATTTGCAAACCCTTTTTGACTGCTGTATGAACTGATAAACTTAATTCCTTTTTGCCCTTTTTAACTTAATCCCTTCATTTTTAATTTGATGTCTGCAACCACAATCTGAAAAAGCTGGGACAGGGTCATTTTTACTGTTGTGTTACATCAGCTTTCCTTTAATAGTACCCAAACTGTTGAAGCTTTGTCGGTGTAATTCTTCTATGTTCTTGCTTGATGTGTGACTTCCGCTGCTCAACAGTCCAGGGTCTTCATTGTCATATTTCGCACTTCATAATAAGCCACATGATATCAATGGGAGACAGTTCTGGACTGTGTAGTACCTGCACTCTGTAACTACAAAGTCATGCTGATGTGACATGTGCAGTTTGCAGAAATAAGCAGGAACATCTGTGAAAAAGACAGCATATGTTGCTTCAAAACCTGTATGTAACTTTCAGCATTTACAAATGTGCAAGTTACCCATGCCATGGGCACTAACACACCCCAATACCACTGCCTTAGCTTGATGGAGTGCTGCTCTCTATGAATTGATACATTAATGTAGAGCAGGTTCTCTGTTAGTTGTCAGTTCTGGTATTGTAGCTGAGCTGCTCTGCCAGGTAGCCTAAATAAAGTTGACAGCATTTCACACAAAAATTCATTTTGTTTCTGTTCATTTATACATTCAAACTTTACTAGCATACAATAAAGTTTTATTAGATGTGTTATTTTATCCAAATGTGAAATGGAACTTCAAAAATTCAAGGAAACATAAAAAATGCCTTACACTTCACACTTCATATTTCAGTTGGCTAAATTTACAGTACAGTAGATTTTTTCAGCTTAAATGTGAAATGCCATCAACCTAAACCACACTGAAATTTAAACAATTTAGATGACTTTTAGGCAAAAAAACGAAAATGAAACTGAATTAAAAAGTGCTGTCAAAATTTAAAACTCTGGTCCAAACCAGACCACTCCTTAGAAACAAGGCTCCAGGGGCCTCTTTAATTTTTTCTGGAATTATAAAAACAGAAGTGGAAGATGTACTAACATTTCTGCAAAATTAGTATAATAAGTGGATCTGCCGGTTCAGAGAAAATTGCCTTTTAATGGTGTTGAGTGGTTTCATCAGAGCAGAGGTGTTAGTTGTGATAAAATGGCACATTTTAATGAGACGCATCTGATGAATGTGTGAAAGTATCGTCTGCATTTTCATACCTCACCAAAAAAAAAAAACACTTGCAGTTCTAGTTTGTATCAAATGCTCCTGACTGTCCACTTTTCACTGACTTCATTTAGCATTCAGTAATTCCTTAACCTCACAGAGCTTACAAACAATGAACAACTGATCAATTATTGAAGCTTCCTTTGCTGGATTTCCATTTTCAGCAGTGTGCTGTTGCCATGCTGTTGCTGCAGACACTCTCAGCTGATCCTCTTTTATGTAACCCGTCTGTTGTCTCTGTTGTAGGTCGGTCTGCCAGCCAAGTCTGGAGTGGCAGGAGGGATCCTGCTGGTTGTGCCCAATGTGATGGGCATTATGTGCTGGTCACCTCCTCTCGACAAGCTGGGCAACTCAGTCCGAGGGATACAGTTCTGCACGGTATGTAAGCTGTCGGAGCAAGGGCACAGAAAACTGCCTTCACGCTGGGGATTATGGGACAATTTGTCCTTATTCATGGGCATTCATTTCATACATTGAAGGAGTTTAATTTAATGGAATGAAGAAGAGGTGTCGGAACAATTTAAATGACATTTACTAAAAAGCTTGATTTTTGGCATAAAACCTTGTTAATTAAAATATTTTTGAGCTTAGAATTTATTGTGGTTAAATCCATTTCTATCTAAATTTGGGAACTAATTCAAGGATAGTCAAGTCAACAACCCACCCCTGTCTCATCCCCCACCCTTGCAGTCCACACACAGCACACGCACTCACTCACACATACAAAGACACGAGGAAGAGATTCTAACGGAAAAAAGAGTAAGAGGACTGAGGAAACATGCAGACATCTCCTGCAAACTATTAATATTCATAGTAATACAGAGAAAAGACTTAAACTGGGCAAAAGGTGGTTTACTTGGAAGAAGCCACGCAACTGTAGCTATAAGAGTAGCCCTTTTGTTTGGTATGTTTGGGGACGAATCTGAAAGCCAGCTAAGGATTGGTTCATCAGTCCACTCTGTCATTCATTATTCTTTACTCTGCAACAGTTTTGGTTCACTTCAAATGTAAAGAAGACTGAAAGTAACATTTATGCTTGTTTTTATTGTTTCTTAACCAGACCATTAAAATCTGCACACAGTTTTGACATCCCAAAGGGAAACACAAACACAGAAGCATCTCATTGAAACAAAGTTAACTGTCAGACATTGTGCAAGAACGTCCTTGAGGTGCTCATTCACCTTGGCTGACGCTCCTATAGACAGACTAAAGCTGCCTGTGTGATAAGTCAGTTATGTCTGATTAATGATTAATGGGGGCATGGGTATTTACTTGTCTGTGCTCTATTTCAGGACCTGGTGGAGCTTTTCAACTTCCACAACTACGACAACCTGAGGCACTTCGCTAAGAAGCACGACCCACGCAGAGAAGGAGGGGACCAGAGGGTAAGGAAACACGACACCATGTTGTGACCACAAAACCATCAAAACAAACACCCATTTCCCTCAGACATACCGAACACGACACCATCTCCCCCTCAGTGTGGCCGATGCTGAGGTCACTGAGTTCAGATTGAAAAGCTCTTCACTGTTTTGTTCATTCATCATTTTTACTCTTCAAACACTCCATTTCAAGTAAAACTGTCCTATGATTTGATTTTTTCTGTTCTTATTTAAGTTTGTTTTGTCTGTTTCCTCTTTCTTGTGTTGACGTCTTTCACAAGCATTTACTTGCTTGTTTTCAGCTAACACTAAGAGGCAGCCAAATTGTGTAGAGTTGCTTGTGAGAAAAGGGATTTTTTTTTTTTCATTTTCAACTGAATTTTGCAAAATTCCAAGTAATTTTCAACTCAAAAAGAAAACAAACAAAAATGTCCAGTTATAAAATCGAACCACAAGGGATTGTTCAGACCAAGAGCAAAACATTTTTGTGTTGCAGGATTGTGAAAAACAACTCTCCACACGTAGAATATATTAGATTAGATTATATCAGATCAGATTGAACTTTATTCAACCCTTTGGAAGACTCCCTCAGGGAGTCAAATAAGGATTCCAGTAGCAGGTCTGTGTAGAAGATAACAAGACACATTTTAAAAAGATATAAATAAATCTAGATAACAAATGTGTCTACGTGAAACCTTACATCGCCAACTCCTGACCTGGCGTGGACGTTACCACATTTTTAGTCATTCTTGTGGAACTCAAATCGTTATCACACGGTCTCAGTGTGAACACAGAGCTTTGGAAAATGTTAAAGGTCGAAGTAAAAGCATAAATACAGGTTCTCAAAAGTGTCAAGTAACCTTTAGCGTGATAACTTCAAGAAAGTAACTAGACTGGAACTCTTCATAAATGTGAAAGTTACAACTCTGTTTTTAAGATCACTGAACACCACTGAGTGATTTTGCACATGCACCCCTGCATATTTTATAACTGTCAAACTGTGTTTTTGACTAAATGAGAAACTGTTCCCACCTCTAAATCATGGTTTTACATCACATTTTAGATCACGGTTTTAGCACTTTGTTAAATCATAAGTTTAAAGTGTCACAGATTTATGGGACAATGGCTGACAAATTAGCATTGTGCTAATCCGGCATTTAACTGCATTCTTGTGTGAGCTCTCATGCTATTATACTCTAATTAGTGTGTAGTGTTCTGTCCAAATAAAAATATAAAAAATAAAAAGGAGTAAATGAAAGTTAATGTCATGAAATATACTGTATCTTACGGCATGTATTTTATACCCAAATCAAGACACTGTTAAGACTTACTGCACATTGTAAACATGGACTAAAAGTAATTTGGGGATGTGAAATAATTTTAATCTTGTAATGAAAATGTTTTGAATTGATATTTACTCAAAGGAAAAAGGGGAATAATCACTTAATGAAATAAATGTTTTGACAGCCATAGACCATAAACAAATAATCTAACACCCTGAGAGCTGCACAATCTGAACAACATCAACTTTGCTTTTGGTCTGAACGTAGCTGCACGTGCACATCAACAAACACACACACTCACACATGCATACACACAACAAGAGCGAGACTAATTTGTCATTCGTGTCGATTGAAACAGCTGCACTCCTTCGGACCCATGGATTACGAGAGTCTCCAACAAGAGCTAGCTCTGAAAGCCCCTCTTTGGAAAAAGGTGTCCCCCACTGAGTCGCACCAGGACAGCTCCACCACTGTAGTCTATAGGATGGACACTGTCGCCGAGTGAAATAATAACAGAGGAGACCTGCGTATCCCCCCACGCCACCCACCCAGTCACCCTCACCTCACCTGATCTCTCTCCCCACCCCTAACAGCACCGCCATCCTCCCTCACCTTTGGATATTTATATATATAAATTATGAAGAGGATTATTTATTGCCTGTGAAGTGTGAGTGCGACTGTTCGGATGGACTGGGAAACTTCTGTTTTTAATTGTGATGAAAAAGAGCTGCTGCTTGTTTTTCTGTTTGAATCTGATTCCCAAATGAACTCGTAGCCTCGTCCTGTTTGTTGCCTTAGGATTTGATCATCACATAAACGTAGGCTATGGGTTGATTTGAAAGTCAGTTTTATTTAAAGCAACAACCAAAACAGTCTGAATATGTTTGCGTGAGTAAAGCGTCAGTTGAGCCAGTTTTAAGACTCTCTAAATGCACATTCAGACTACTTTTTGAAGAGGATTTCTCACTGTAGCTCACACTGAAGCCTCTGACTTCTGTGACGTGAATGTATCGGGATGGATTTACTGTAGCAGAGGAGGAGGGTGTAAATTTGGGCATCCTTGTTGGAAAGTTTTGGGTCAAAAGAGAGCGATGTTGACGTATGAGGTAGCTGTGAATGTCTGGGCTGGAGTGCAGCAGTGTTACGTCAAAGCTGACCTAGTTTCTTGTTTTAAAAAAATGGGCTCTGACTACTGAAGAGGTTTTAATAATGCAGGTTTTTCACTCTTCCAAGCTCGTGTCTGATGGGACCTTGAATGGAAAAATTAACTAAAAACCAAACACTTGAAGTTGATGTAATCATGATGGTGCAAAGTTTCTCAGCCTTCCTAGTAAGAGACTACAGGATAGATTTCGATCCTGGTGGCTTCTTCATGTTTTAAGCTCAAACATCTGCATGCTATCTTGAAAAAAGGGAGGCATTAATGATCTGATTACAGTGTGCACCTCCCATTGGGGCCACTTTACATGTTACGTGTTGCAGCAGATTGAGGACATCCATATTTGTATGTGTTTTTGTTACAGGCTGCATATTTACTCTGAGTTTTGAAGTTAGTTTGAGCCTAAAAAATGCATCCCAGCTTTACTCAAGCATGTGCACATTCTCTAAGAGTGATACCTAGCCCATCCCCATAACTGGGGGCGCAGGCCTGATCCTAATTTAAGATGTATTTTTCAATGAGTAGTCTGTTTAAACTGTGATGCTGCAAAGTTTGATAGTCAAAAATCCAGACAGAAGATTTTACAACATTTAAGTAGGTCAATACGCTGTTCGTAAGGATCCCAAAAACATGGATCAAAAGAATCTTAAATTAACTGTAGTATATATGGATGCAAACCAGCAGTTGTGCTAAATCTGGCATTCTTCTGTGAATTCCCATAACATTGCTCATTTATATGCACTTTCCTGTCCAAACAGGATTTGTTAAAATTGAAACATGAAATCAGGGCCCAATTTGGTCAAGGCAGCCCTATATACATGTGCCTATAAAAGACAAATAATGAAAACA
Source organism: Scarus forsteni (assembly GCA_036419115.1). Taxonomy (NCBI): domain Eukaryota; kingdom Metazoa; phylum Chordata; class Actinopteri; order Labriformes; family Labridae; genus Scarus; species Scarus forsteni. Next base: position 18,157,543 of record JAZDUH010000033.1, on the reverse strand, counting down.
TTTAAACCCTGATGCTGCAGTGAGTCTCCTTAAAGTATGAAAACTTTCTCTGTAGTATGGTGATGTATGTATGATGTAGGTCTGGTAATGGGGTACAATGGCAGAATTGCAGACCCAGGTTTCTGTTATTCCAAAAGAATAATCACTAAAATCTTTGTTTTTTCTACTTCTCTTGGGAGAAGAAGAAAAAACACAAAGAAGAAGCTACAAGCCTGAAAAATAAACTTTTTTTCGGAGGTGCTTTGAAAATGTGAATAAAACCACTGCTGCAGTGCGGCTGAATTCAAACCAAGGCCCTCTGGGAGTTTAAATACTGTCTGTGAGTAACAAAAACTGGAGAGGAAATCTTCCTAATTCACACAAATCTCATCCCGAAAGCTCATGTAGATTTTTCACATTTAAAGAGAACCAGGGGGACTCAGAGATGTCAACAGCTCAGATGGTAATGAATCAGCACAGACTGCTGCAAACCAGGAGGATATGAAAGCTCAACACACCTGAGCCAAATCAGACCAATCAGTCCACACTCACCTGAGCTGCTCTGAGGTGATTTCTTCTCTGAAATACCAGAGTGATCCTCACAGGCCAAAGAGATTTCATAAAGGAGAGCTCCTTCTTATATCACATCACTACCTACCAGCACCTTGGTGGCTGCTTTGGAAAATAAAGATGAAAATATATGACTGTGTAAACAAAATGAAGAAGTGATCAGAGAGACAGATCCAAATGAAACCGGCTTTTTCATGACCAACATGACGCGCATTTGCACAAGTCTGTTCAAGGTATTACTGACAGTTAGTGATGAAACTGCTAAAAAAATCCTGGATCTGGTTTTGGATCATCTCCACATTTCAATCACTTCTGTGTCCCGTGATTAACATTATCTGCAAGTCTCAGCAAAAGGTTTTAGAACTTTTTGGGCTATTTGCTCACAGACGAACAAATGCTGGCACAAATATAACCTCTTCTTTGGAGGCAATAATCCAAACCACAGGGTAAGATCACGCGAGTTCAGGGCTCAGACAGAGAACGTATCCTCTACTTGGAGTATTCTCAGTAATTATTGGCACATCAGGATTTACTAAGACAACTATTTAATTCACTAAAGTTATGCTGTTTTTTTTCTAAAATGGGAAACTGCAGCAGGCATCTGATGTTTAAAGCCGAACAGTCGTAGTGATTATTCAAGTTTCAATTTCAATCCCAAATTTGGCTTTTCAGGATCATAAAAAACAACATAAACAAAGTCTAATGCTTCTCATTGACTGCTGTGCTATGCCTAGTTTTGCAGAAGTTGGTTTAAAAATTATAAAATATGAAGCTAAGAGTCATATGGAGCCACTTTGGTTCTAAGGAGTCGAGTTTGGAACAAAAAGCAGTGAATTTAGAATTTTAAAACCTTTGTCATTTAAATATGAAAATACTCAACACAACTAATTCAGAGATGGGTGCATAGGAGAAGCAAAGGTCCATTTAATTGTGAAGATTGACTCCCTCAAACAGTCTAACTTGCAAGAATTTTTTTTATTTACAATGTCATGTTTGAAACTTTGTCATTAAAATTGATGCAACAAGCAGCATATAGTGCTCAGAATTTCAAACAAACAGTTGTGATTCTGATTTTGACCATAAATGAGTCGCCTTAAAACAGAGACACAAAACTGTGGTTAAAATGATCAATCCCACTGATCTTGTAGCATATTGCACTTATAGCATCCCTCAATGTGATTCCAGTTTGACCTTTTCTTGTGTCATGCAGCCCAATTTTGATTCATGTGCACAGCTTGTTGTTTGAAAAAGAAAATCTAAAAAGCATCATTAGTGCCTTTTTGCACCTACTAAAACAACCTGAAACTGAAATCATGAGAGCTTCTGTGCAGAGTGAAGGCTGAGAAACATTTTGTGCTTTGCTGACTCAGAACGCTAGAGAACCATAAGCAGACTTTGACCGTCGGCATACATGCCTGGACCACAGTATCGGTTGATTTTCTGAACTTTTGGTGTTAAGGGGGGCTGAGAAAAGATTTTTGCAGAGGAGAAACTACCTAAAAGTTTATTTTTTTGCTCTGTTGCATCATTCTGAGCTGCTCTTGCATTCAGACGTGAAAAGATGTTTTTGTTTGTGCGGCTGGTTACATCATGTTTGTGAGGGTTAGTGAATGTACGCTTCATGACGTCTGTGGAGCTGCCGTGTGTGTTCTTAGCTGTAACCTCCAGTTGAAGCCCCTCTCAGCCGTACGTTCGGACCAGTCCTCGCACAACCTCTGACTTGTCTGCTGTGATCAGGTGACGTCTGCAGGGTTTATCTGCAGGGTCGACCGGCTGCATTCCAAAACCTTCACCGTATGTTTACCTGCTCCAGTTCAAATAGGATGCCTTAGCATAGACATGAAGCTGCTTTTACCAGAGCCTTGTAAATGTACAGAGGAGTTTAGTAGAGGTAGTGAATGGTTTTAAAGCTTTTGAAGATGCAGAGAGAAGGTAGAGCTGGGTGTTTTACCTGAAAAGAATCATAAAAAAACAGTAAAATGTGCCAAAAGTTGGTCTGATAATCCTGCAATCAGGCCGTGTGCAGGATGACACCGTAAACATATACAAACAAAAAAGTGCTTGGCATGTTCAGAAATCTCTAAAAGATATTGCAGCAAAAAATCTGTATCACGTTGACCCTGGAAAGACTCGAAGTCAAAGAAAGACTCTTTAATCAGCTTGGTCACTGGAACTTCTCGAAATATTTCAACTCAGTTGGTGGCAAAATGCCATTAATAAAATAAAAGAAAAGAAAATTTTTAATATAAATATTTAAAAATGTTTTCTATCTTACGAGGATCTCATTGTCAATGTCCTGTTTTTGTGATTTTTTTTATTATTTATTTTTATTTATTTGAACATAGTTGAAAGAGAAGTCAAACAAAACATTGAATCGGATTGACTTACATGTGCAGCTGAGGTAGAAACCCAATGCAGGCTTACTTACAAATTAAGAGTAAAAACAGATAAAATTAACAATAAAAAAAAAGACATTGAATCCTTTAATAATAGATCAAAAAAATCTAATAATAAAATACATTGTACCAAAATGAGAGCAGGCCAACATAAAAATAGAATAAAACAAAACAAAGTGGGACATTTACTGTATTTTGTCAAGCAAAATTTTAATTTTAGGATTACGCAGATCATCATGAACAAAAAGTCTTGGACATCAAACAGTTTTAGCCTCAGTCGGACCAGGACAGAGACAGCCAGTAAAATAAAAATATCCTTTCCATCATTGAACTCCATGATATTTTGTTGACTTCTTTATTGTGAGATGGATGAACATCAGGATCTTTCTCTAAGTATTTATCATTAAAATAAGGGAAATACCCAGCTCTAGCTGCAGAGGACGGTGCATTTCTCCATATTTCCTGTAATTATGCTGCAGAATGGAGTCGTTTTTCCAGTGAAGTACGATACCTCCACTCCACTGACCAAGTATGCAAACCCCCGTATGATTCAGTATTGTCTGTTCAGTGTTACTCCTGTCATGATTAAATCCAAACTTCTCCATGTTCATGTTTTTCTCCTGGATGTACATAGGTAGGTGTAAATAAGTTTAGGTGTGATAATCTTGGGCAGCAGCAGCAGAGGGTGTTGATATGTTCTTTCTGTTTTATAAATAAGATTATAAAGATGTCTCCTCCAGGAACTAGAACTGTTGCACATGACGGTGAAGTCCGCTGATGCCTTAGATGTCCCTCTCCTGCGCCTGTAGTGAATCTGAGTGTTATTTAATCTTCGTTTGAGACTGTACGAGCTGCGTGTGCTGACCTGAGCTCTATGTGACGGCTGCTGAGCCAATGATCCGCTGTTATTACTTTATCATGTCATGTGAAGTTTCTTCTTTGTTATTTTTTATTTCTTGGAGTTTTATTGGTGATTTTATGTTTTTATGTGGAGGTACAAAGTACGGTATTCAAAAGCCTCTTCGGTCTCTAGAATCAGCTTTCCTCCTCAGTGCTCCTCCTCCAGAAGCATTTACCACGGTATAAACTGAGCTGGATCTTCTGCTGAAGGTTTTGCTGTCTACTTTTTTAGAAAGAGGAGTTTAAGCCTCACGGTGCTTCTGCTTTTTAAAGTTATAATTCTGAAGACTGTCAACTAAGGTCCTGTTTTTTATGCCAACAGTATTTTATTGTTTTATGAAAAAAGAACTGACCAATCACATATATTAGACGAGTATATACTGAACACATGTGTCATACACAAAAATAAGATGAAAATTAAACAAAAGAAACAGCAAAAAAATAAAATAAAATAAAAATAAAAATATGAAAAAGGGAAAAGGTTCAAGAAGAAAATAATAATAAAGGTTTCAAAACTATGAAAAAGTAGTTTAGAAATAGAGATGCATGGTTTATGATTTTTGGTCATATTTTCATTTTTTCATATGGTCATATTTTCAAAACTCATTCATATAGATAATAGAAATCAAATCAATTTTTTTTCCTCTTACAGTGCTGGTCTACTCGTGTTAGAAATAGATGTGAAACAAGTAAAAACATTTTATTATTTAATAAGTGACACTTGATTTATTTAAGTGAACATTCAGTGATACTGAGGACTAATACAACCTTATAGGCATCAGCTAGCCTTGCAGTTCTGCTGGATCCACCTGATTCAGTGTCTGTCATCAGGCAGATCCATCCTGCCAAGCTTCAATCTGCAACAGCTGTGCTCGGCCCAAAGTGGCACAGCCCAATCAGAGTCCTCTGAAGCAGGAAGAGGTGGAGCTACGAGTGACTGACTGCTTGTCCAAAGATTAGCATAGATGCTAACAGGAAACAGGCTAAGATGTAAGTGCTGCTCTGATTGGCTTTTTAGTTGAGTGTTTTTGCAGTGTTGCAGTTCTTGCTATAAGGCAAGTCACTTTTGCATTTGTCTTGTAATAATTCCATCAAAAGGACCAGAAACACTCCTAAAGACAGACGAAGGATTATAACTTTAAACACAGAAAAATGATATTTCAGAGCATAAATGTGGAAAATCTTCCACAAGAGGTGGATCCACAGGAGCAGATATTTCCGTAATCCTCCATATCTGTCTCATCCTGATCTCACTCCAGTTTCATTCCAGTAAATGAATCTCATCGACACATACTTGATTCAGTATCTCTGATTTTCTCCAGAAGGGATCAACAGTTGCTCTCCTCACAGGCCTGGTCTTACTCTCTCTTTCACGTCTTTAAACTTGAACTTTAATATCCGACAATGTGCAAGCTTCCTCTTTTGCTGCTATGAGATTATTAACGCATGTTTAAAAACCTGGACCAGACGCCTGGATGAATCAGGGCCGATCACCTGATCTGTTTAACGCTGCTTTTGTAAACCAGAGTAATCCTGGTTAACGGCTCCTTGCATGAGGATAAATGATCTCTGCTACTTGAATAAGCACTTACTCTGTGATGTTTAACAGATACAGAAAGGCTTTTGAATGCTGTTACCAGGATTTCTGTTGAACTCTGCAGACTGTCATGTCATTTTATTTTCTCTGACTTTTCCTCCATCTTGCATGTGTATGTTTGTATGATTTCATGAACATGTTGCTGATTCAGTGTAATCATGATGTTTTAAATTCACCTTCCATGTCTTTATTAATGTTGATTCTTGTCCTTAACATGAACTTCTACTCTGGATATTCTCAATTGAACATGAATTTAAAACTGATTGCAACCTTGGTGACTTTGGAATTGGATGCTTCTCTGGTGCTGTTGTCAAAATTTTTATTCATGCTTCTCCATAACTCTGAATCCAGCTCCACGGCAGACCATCATCTGCATAAAAAGATTCTGAAAAATTGAGTGAAAAAGTTTGATTGGTAGATTTATCTTGAATTAATCGATCTAAAGATTGCCCAGAAACACAGTAGTTGAAGTCGTACAGTTCCAAGCTCACATCTGTTGATTTTTTTTTATTTGTATTGTTTTTATTTTCAGTCACTTGATTGTTATTCTGTATGTTACATCTCCATAAACCTCACGATCTGTCATGGCTTCTCCCTTCACTATTCGAAATAGTAGTTGAAGTGCAGACGTGGCAGTGAAAGTGGTTTAAACCTTTTTTTTTAGCTCTTGTGTCCCCTGTATGAACTTAAATAAAGAAATGTTAATAAATACTCTGCACGCATAAATGTTATTTTACAACAACCACCAATTTTGAATGCTTTCAGCATTTTCACAACCAACCTGATGAGTTTAGAGGGAATTTAAGTCCAATAGCCAAGTTAATTTTCTCTGGTTGAGAGGCTCAAACTCCAAAGTGATCTGAGACGGGCCTTCAGGATGTTCCTGCAAGGAACTGATTTTGTATTCAGAATATTCCTGTGCTAATTTTTATGATTTCTTATGAGCTTTTTACATTGAACCGCTAAAAGTCTTTGGGGGTGACAACCAAATTACCAAATGTAAATAGTACGCCCACTTGATTGAATCTTTATATTGAGCGTAATGACAGCCACAGTTGACCTACTCTTGACCGTGGACAATGCTAAAGTACACTCAGTTGAGATCTGTTTTCGAGTAGCAAACATTATGGTCCACTTTGAATATCCTTATGCTAGCACAAACAAATTTTAAAGCAGATATGACACAATGGAGGGTACTGTTCTGTTAACTGGTCCTTGAATTTCCTTTGGGATCAAGAAAGATCTAAACTAGATAGCACTTGGAGAGCACAAACCTCCACCAAGGTAGCTTACCTATTGCTGTTACATCTATAAGCAATAGCTCCATGATAAAGTTATCATCATTATATGATTCATGACTCTGAAAACCCACACCTCGAATTCAAAATCATGTTGACATCATTATTATTTAGACAGTTATGAGCAAAAACATTAGCAATCATTTGCTAATGGCGGTTATCCGGGTCACCACCAAAATCTAATCATTCTCAAGTTGGGACATTACCAACATCTCTTGAAAATTTCAGCAAAATCCGTCTGGTAGTTTTTGTGTAATCTTGCTAACAAGCAAACATCAACAAAAACAGAACCTCTTCGGCAGGGGTAAAACACTGATGTCAGAGAATACGCCACTTCCTCTAGATGGGATAAACTCCCTTGGCCAGTTGTATGTTCAGCCCACAGCTAACAGTACACATTAGAGTACAGCACTGAAAAGCTGAAGCCACTTCCTGAAGTGAGAATTATTGGACAACTTATTTGAGTAAACTTCATCCGACATGGTTGATGGTTGTGTGATGAAGCACTAGAACCTGAAACGTTACACTTCTGGTGGCACCCCTCATTAAAACTGACTTTGGAGCAGTTTCTGTGTGCAGAAGAGTTTTGTGTTGTATGAGTATGCTTTTTCTTGCTAGATCAAAATAATATTCACCTTTTTTAATTTATCTAAGGCAAAATGGATATACAAATATATCACAATATAAAGTGGCCTAATACTATGTTATAATGTTATGGCAAACCACTGTGAATGTGCTTGTAAGTAGGTCAAAACAAAGCGCATCTGTGGTGGTTTGCACATGTGCCCTGTGGTTTAGTTTCGTACGTATTTTTTTCAAAAGTTACATTAAGAGCTAATCTTAGTCTAAAAATAGTTAACGTAACAAAAAAGAGTCACAACAAGCACACAGGACTGTTCAGAGCTGCTGAAGAGTTTAACTGATGACTGTAGGCAGAGACAGGCTAACGCTACCCATTGACTTCCAGTGTTTGAGCTAAGCTAATTAGCGGTGAGCTAGCTCTGCCTTTCTCTTCCTTGTTACTGCACACACAGTCAAAAGAACGGAGTCTATCTTCTTGTCATGGACTCTGGAGTGAGGCACGACAAGGAAACAAACATTTAGCGTATCCCTTTAAACACATCCCTGATTTTTATCTGTCTGACTTAAGCCAAAGCAAATGAGCTGTAATGTTGAAACTGTAAACTTGTATGAGGTACCTTCCTGCTTTTTAGCAGATGAAGGAGAATTTAAAGGACTGCTCTGTGCTTATTACTAGCACCATTCATTAAGTGTCAGCGGGGGTTTAAGGTCATAATTCTTGAAAACAAAGCTCTGTTTTTTGTTAAAGTCTGAAGTGTTGATAATTCACCAAGCCCTTCACTCATGTTATGTAACAGTACATCCCTCTCTGTCCGGAACAAACTTTTCCAGTTTTACAGGATTCTGCTGTTTGTGACAAAAACAAGTCGTCCTGTTTTTGTCACATACTCATTTCAAGTATTTAAAACGTTCTCCTGTTCTGGTCCGTCGCTGCTGCTGCTGAGAACTGATTTACAAGTTCTTCTGTGGCTTTAAATCCAGTTTGCCTCCACATGTTGGACAAATATTTTTGACGTGATTTGTAAAAAAAAAAAATGAATAAATAAAAGGCTCAAACCAGGGAGCAGTGAATTTCACAGGGCTTCTATTTTTGTCGCAAATATATTTCACTGATCTTAAATCAGAAAAATTACAGACGTTTATAATTAATGTTTAAGGCCAATTATTTCAAGTTGATCACTGATTGATCAAGAAACAAAACTTCTATGGTTTAACAATCTTGTTACTGATCTTACGGTCGGTATTTTTTTCATTGTCTAGAAATTCGAATTTTAGAAATTACTAATAAAACTGGGTAACACTTTCTATTAACCCCCCTTTACATTTTATAATTGTAAGCATTAAACGCATGTTTGCAGTACATCATAGTATGTTATAATCCGAACTTTAACTTGTGATAATGAATAATGCTTTATATGTTTGTCATAATGCCAGTGTTCTTAATTGGTTCGAAACAGACTCACAGTGAGTTATTTAGTTTTAAGGAATCATAGCTATTAATGCATCTTATGAACAAAAATCTGATGTTTTCTATCCTCAGGTGAGTTATTAGTTAAACATATTTGCTGTTTATTGAGATTGTGTAATCTTGTAATAGATTATCCATTTCAAAAGCATTTTAAACTATAATGCAAAATAAAGTGGTAATAATGTAAGCAGTCGTTAAATGCTCTGAAGTTAAAAACAAAAACATAAGGATATAATTATAATTGTTCACTGCATGTTTGAGAAAAGTGAAAAACAAATAAGAGGCCAATGTGCAATTTTTTGCACAATGTTTCTTGATGATAATCTATTACAAGAAAAAATAACCTCAATAAACTTTGGTCTTTTTCATTTTACTTGTTGAACAGCAAATATGTTGTAATAACACCTTACCATTATAATTATCATAATATCCTTTAAAATGTGTCAGAGTTTTGTTATGAAATATAATAAATGTCCCTATTTATTATAGTTATATGCATAATAACACATTATGATTTTGTTTATAAAATGGGATTATAATAGCTTATGACTGATATTATGAATTATCATAATTGTTTATAATTGGGATTACAGAATACTGAAGTTATGATGCATATAAACATGTTGATAATGCATTATGAGAGAGCTTCATTAAAATTGTCACTGAAATTGGTATTTAAAAGAAATAATATATTAATCAGTTCAAAAACAAAGTATTTCCAAGCCCTGGTAAAAAATTAACTTTCATTAGTGAATTAATTCTTAAAAATCTCAGCCTTCATTGGTTTTTAATGCAGGTCAGTTTTTGTTTTGTTGCCATCAGCTCTGCAGTGTTTCTTTGTTTTCAAAGTTTTTTCATAGGAAACGATTTTTTTTCCTGTCAATGGTAAGTCTGACCTGATGCAGGGGTCTCTGTGTGTTAGTGTGATCACAATAAACCGTCTCCGTGTGGTGGAGTGTTGATTTAATTAAATAGGTGTAGCTTTGTGTGCTGTGGCAAACAGCAGAGGGAATTCACTTTCACCGCTGAATTTATACATTTTGTTCTTCAAAATAAAAAGAATAAAGATGCCATGAAAACTCCACTGAACAACATAGTTTTGTCTTTCTCATAATTAAACATTGACCTAAACAATATACAACATACAATAGACTGAAAGTATCAAACAGCCAACTGAACGTGTTCGCTCGGTGGATTTTTTTGGTATAATTAGATTGTCATTTGGTAAAAGAATCCTTCTTAAACACTAAAGTGAAGTGTCTGAATCTGAATCCCCTCGACGCTGCTTTAATGTAAATGTGAAAATCTGCAGCTCTGCAAATGTTCCTCTGTGTGTGTGTCTGCAGGTCAAGTCTGTGATCAACCTGCTGTTTGCAGCCTACACAGGAGACGTGTCTGCACTGAGGAGGTGAGACACTGACACTCGCAGTAATATTTACTGAAGGATATTTTCCACAGAAGAACTCAGGCTTAATAACTTCAGAGGATTTCAGTAATCTTATTTATATTGAAGATGTATGAGTTTATATTTGTTTTCTCAGGAAGGAGCAGAATTTCATTATGAAATCAGGTTGTTGATGAAAATGTATATATTTTCTCTGATTCCAAAAATTCAGTGAAATAGAAAAAAATTCAGTTGATATACAAAAAAAGTTGGGGCATTATGTGAAAAACAAATAAGACACAATACCACAATTTGCAAATCCTTTCCATCTGAGATTTAAATAAATAAACAACAAAAACAAGATATTTTAAGTCCAAGCTGATAAACTTAATAGTTTTTATGAAAATATTCACTTATTTTGTATTTAATGCCTGAAACACATTCAAAAAAAGCTAAGACAGGGGCCACAAAAGACAGGGAAGTTGATAAAAGCTAAAAAATCATTTGTTTGACACATTCCACAGGTGAACAGGTTAATATGAAACAGGTGAGTGTCATGATTGAAAAGACTCAGTCCTTTACAAGCAAGTTTGGAGTGAGGTTCACCACTTTGGGAAAAACTGCATCAGCAAACCCAACAGTATAGGAATGTTTTTCAACCTACAGTTTTTTTAATTAAAGGATTTCATTATCTACAGTCTATAATATTCCCAAAAGACTCAGAGAATCTGCATGCACGCAGCAGTGCTGATAACCAACATTGAATGCCTGTGACTTCCAGTCCCTCAGGCAGCAGCTAACATCATTCTTCTAAGGATATTACCACATGGGCTCGTAGAACAATTTGTCAGTTTACATAGTTTGTCGCTACATCTAGAAGTTAAAAGCCAAAGCCAAATACCAACAACACCCAGAAACACCGCTGGCTTCAAATTGTTTTTGAAAATCATGAAGGTTGTGTCCTCCAGGTTTAAGAAGAAAGCACCATTCAGGCCCCGTTTACACGGAGACTTTCTCACCTGAAAAGCAAAGGTTCTTCCTTTCCTTTTTTGAAAAGCAATCCACGTTTACATGGAGACGCTAGAAAAACTGAGTGTGCATGCCAGCCCAGAAGATGGCGATGTGGGTTTGCAGAGAAACAGCGCTGCTGCAACACACATGAAGAAGAAAAACTTTTTACAAACAACAATGGCGAGTGGACGCACAAAGACGCAGGAGTTTCTTGTCTGGACAACAAATCTGTTGGGACGAGAAATCTGTCTGGATAGTTTTGGCTGGATAACAAACCGAGCAGAGTAAGCAGCACGCATGTAACTCGATAGACAGCCAAAGCTGTTGTAGTTGCTGCTGGTATGTGCGTGCGGCCTAAATGTGTTTCACCCCTAAATGCTAAATCTTGTTTACATGAAGCTGGGTGATGATGCATTTTCAAAACTTTCCACCCTGGACCGTGGTTTAGAAGTTTGCAGCTTCAGGCACTACAGACATCGTCCTCATGTAAATTAGAAGCAAAAATGCAACAAAAACTCTCCGGATTCGGCTGAATCAGGCCTCATATAAACGGGGCCTCAGACTGTTATCAGAGCAAAGTTCAAAAGCCAGCATCTGTGATGTGGGGCTGTTAGTGCCTGTGGCATGGGTAACTTGCACATCTGTGATGGCACCATTAATGCTGAAAGGAACAAACAGGTTTTGGAGCAACGGACTTCCGTCCAAGTGATGTTTTTTTTTTTCAACAAGACAAAGCAAAGACACATTCTGCTCGTGTTTCGACAGCGTGGCTTCATAGTGATAGAGTGCAGGTACTAGACTGACCTGCCTGCAGTCAAGACCTGTCTACCATTGAAAATAATATGACAATGGAGACTGTGGACTGCTGAGCAACTGAAGTCGTACATCAAACAAGATTAGGAAAGAATTCCACCTACAAAGACTCAGAAATTATTGTCCTGGGGTCGCAAACACTTATGGAGTGTTACAAGTAAAGATGGTGTAACACAGCGGTGAATGTGCCCCTGTCTCAGCTTTTTTGGAATGAGTTGCAAGCATCAAATTATAAATGAGTGAACATTTGCAAAGTAACGCAGCACTGGCCTGTTATTTGTAATCAAGAAAACATACATAACATATTTTCTTAGATTTCATACAAACAGCCAGACAAACCACTTTCAGGTCAAAAGCTTTACACTACCTGTTTGATAGATCAACTCCTTAAACAGATCTCTTTAAGTTTTTCAGTCCAACTTCTCACAAACTTTTGTCAAAGGAAACCTGATAAAGTTGATTTCAGGGGTGAGGATGCTCTTTTTACCTTTAACTCTAAAATGTAGTAATGTTTTTGCACTCTGAAATGTTTGTCATCAGGATGTAAGTGATAGTAGATCCACAATCACACTGTTTGTGCTCGGCAGGTTCGCTCTGTCTTCTGTGGACATGGAGCAGAGAGACTACGACTCCAGGACGGCTCTGCACGTGGCATCAGCTGAAGGTAACATTCAGCCTGAGATCAAAAACTTAACATCTTTATTTACAATGACTCTCAGGTGTTTGAAGGTGTCTTTATAGGAACATACAACAGTATGTCTAAGAAAGTCCAAGCCTGTTGGTTTTCTTCCTGGACCGTTTGACTTGTTTCCAAACATAAGAAACATCATCACTCCAGGATTTACAGATGAAGGGTCATACAAGTCTAGCCCTTAGCCCTTGTCTTACCCCTTACTCCTTGGTTTTGTGCATTCACCTCTATGAAGGGGTGTCTCAATTCTCCATAGGGATAAGGGGAAGGGCAAAGACAAAGGGCTACACAGCCCTTGAAACGAAAGAGTGTGAGAATTTCCCATTATACATACAAAAAACTGTCTGTCTTGGGTACCATCACACACCCACACAACCCTGATTGGCTGTTGATGCACAGGCGACTTGGCAAGGGAGCGACGAGTGACAAGGTTGTCTTGATCATGGCAGTCGCGCCCCCACCCCATCGCAGCTGGACATTGACTTTACATGGAGAGCAGTCGCCGAGGTCTCGTAGGTGTGCAGGCGGCTTAAGGGTTACAATTGGGATTTACCCTAAAGATCCTTATTTTTAGTTTTACTAAAAAATGGCAGAACTGAAGATATTTTTTATTTATCTATGAAAACAGTTAATAATGAGTTCCCACTTATTCAAGGCCTAAAAAGTCCCATGTCCTGCAAAGGTTGTTAGGAGGAGCTAGGATAGCAGAAAAATATGACACCTTTTACTAAAGTCTTTGTTTATTGAGAAACTCACTATTCCAGATTTCTTTTTTTAAAAATGCCACTTAAAACGCTCTGTTTTTACTTCCTGGGGTTTATGATGTCATAGCTATACAGGCTCCACCTACATGTGTGTTCTACTCATCACAAATAGATGCTGCGGCTGTTCTGAATGTCTGCTTCGTGACCTTTCCCCTCTTCTCCCCTCTCAACAGAGATCACGTGGGCAGCCAATCAGCATAGAGCTTATTATGATAGCCCCACCCTCAGATCACCCAAGACATGAAATAGAGAATCAAACACAGCCGGACATGGGACGTTTAAACACCTTTGAGTTATAAGAAATAAGGATAAGGAGTATATGAGAAAAACCAGGCTGCTTAAGAGCGTGATGTAAAACCTCTGTTTGTATTATCAGTGCATCGGTCTTATTTTGAATATCATTTAAAGAACAGATACATTATATTTTACAAATAACTTGCTTATTTTTTAATATGTTTTTTCAGGACACACAGAGGTGGTGCGGTTCCTCCTGGAGGCGTGTAAGGTGAACCCTGTCCCCAGAGACAGGTGAGTCCTGAATAATCTGAAGATGTTTAACTCGGAGGCTTCAACACTGAATTTAATGTTTTCATTCATGCAGAAATGACAAGAACAGAAAAGAATTAGGGCCACTGGAGTTCAATTTTTTTCATGAGTGAAAAAGTCAAAGTTCTGACTCTGTTCACAGACGTAGAAAAAAATAAACATAAAAAGTGTTTCAATGGCCCTAATCCTCTTCTGTTGACAAGAAGTAGTATTTCATTTTTGTATTTTTTGCATTGAAGTTCTTGTCAAACAGCATATAAAGCTTTAAATAGATGATGGATGGATGGATGGATGGATGGATGGATGGATGGATGGATGGATGGATGGATAGATAGATAGATAGATAGATAGATAGAGAGAGAGAGAGAGAGAGAGAGAGAGAGAGAGAGAGAGAGAGAGAGAGAGAGAGAGAGGGAGAGAGAGAGGGAGAGAGAGAGGGAGAGAGAGAGGGAGAGAGAGAGAAAGAAAGATAGATGAGGGTATTTTCTCGAAAATATTTTGATGTTTTTAAACTTTCAGAGAGTTGAAGGCTGCATGTAAACCCTGGTCCACCAGTTGCCCACCCCTAATTTACAGTGATATTAAGAACAAAAAATGATTTAGCACATATAAGGAAAGCACTACAAGTTCACATTTCGCATGTTTTCACATTATATGCAACCAAATTTAAGGAAGAGAAAGTCCTAAAAAAAAAAGGCCTTCTTCTTTTCTTTTTTTAACCAAATACCAAATTCTGAATTTTGGTCTAAAACCTCTAAAGAGTTGGATGAAGAACCTTTTTCCCTAAAAATAAAATCAATCAAATTCTATAAACAATGTGAAAGCTGTAGAAACCGAACTTATCCTTTAAGTCAAACATGCACTGTGAGTTTATGATCAGCTTTTTCACGTCCACTTGAATATTGAGAATATTTGTCTTAACTCAGATGAATTTGTCTTTTATTTCCTCACTGACGTGGACTGTCTCTCCTCACAGATGGGGCAACACGCCAATGGACGAAGCCGTACAGTTCGGTCACCACGACGTCGTCACCATCCTGAAGGAGTACCAGGACAAGTACAACCCGTCCGCAGGAGCAGACGTCAAAGAGAGCGCCGAGAAGAGCCTGGACAGTCTGCTGTAGGCCTGCTGCTCCTTTCCCTCCTTGTCCTTCAGCGGACCACCGAGCTTCCCTCAGACTGATCCCAACATACTGGACCAAAGCGTCTGATCCGTGGGAGGAAACTTCCATCTGGTGTTGCTTTTGCTCCGTGGCTGTACATCTGCTTCACCGCTCTCCTCTGTTTCATGTCTAAAGCCTCAACATTTCTGTTTAAAGAAGCGAAAACTCTAAATACCTGTGCTTTAATGTTTACAGTATATAAATCATGCTATCTGTGGGGACTGTATCCAGGAAGTAGACTGTACCAGAGTGTTAGTTTAGTTACGTTTCCTGTTCCTCTGCCTGGTTGTATTTACATATTGTTGGTTTTGTGAGTCTGTGCGGTGTGTGGATGTGATGGTGTGAACTTTATAAGGTGTCTGTGGTTGTGTAAATGTGTATAGAGATATTCTCACGGGCTTCGCTGCAGTTTAACTCCTGTGCCAAGCTCCCTCTCCGAGTGTCTGCAGGTTCATGAAGCTCCGTGTTTCCTGCAGAGTCTTTGAAGATTGTATTTTTCTGTGGAAACTCTTGCAGTAGGAGCAGATTGTATTTATTCACAGACTTTTTCAAGTGTATACTCAGATATATGTTGTATAAATGTTTGTTTTTGGGATAAGGGAGTGATCTTTTCTTTATTTTGATGTTTTTCTGTTGAGTTGTGGCAAAGAATGGTTCAGAAGTTCAGAAATGTGAAGGTTATCTGTGTTTTTAAGAACATCCTTTCCTGTCCGTCGCCCACAAATGTTCTCTCTGAAGCTGCTCATACGTCGAACCTTCAAACATGCAGAGAGTTACACAGATTTACTGCCCCTGAACTGAATGTGTGAAGGTAACAAGCAGGGATTTTTCACCTAAACCCTATTCACACCTAAGCCCTTTTCACAAATGCTATCCTGATAGTTCCCAGAAAATTTACGGGTAACCTTCTCAGAAAATTCCCTGAAATGTTCGTTCACACTTGGCCCTAACAGCAGTATGTTTCCCTGCAGTTTAAGGAGGCGAGGGTGAGGCAGCAGGGAAATTCTGAGTAATTTCAGGGTGAAAAACACAGATGTTTATGCTCACCCAGATAATTTGAGGGGTTTTCTACAAGTATGAATGTGGTTTAAAAACTCTGATATTATCCCTAAATTATCCAGGTAAACTCCATGTGTGAATCCACAGAGCAGGGCTTTACACCCTGAAATTTTCCTGCTGCCTTCCTACTGCTGTTCTCCTCCCTACCCTTACCCTACAAGTACAAAGTCTGAACATACATGTCAGGGAATTGTAAGGATAGGTGACTGGTATTTTCAAGGAAATACCAGGATTACATGTGTGAAAACTGCTGAACAGGTGGGCAAATTACAGGCTAATATAGGGTGAAAAACCCTGCAATGCATTCACACATGCAACTCACCGGACCAATTTTAGGATCTTATCAGTTAGTTTTAGTAAGAACTAAACAGAAAAATCCTGAAACTACCCTGAATTTACCCAACTGAGCTACATGTGTGAATTCAAACCGCAGGGCTTTTACACCCTGAAATTTACCTGCTGCCTCCCTCGTATTATTCCCCTTGCTTACCCCCCAGGAAATATCAGGGCTGCATGTGTGAAAAGGGCAACAATGGAAATCCTGAAATTACCCTGCTTTCCTCACTAGTATTTCCCCTCCCCAACCCCTCCATTGACCGAAGTGTAAACTGCTGCAAATTGTCCTGCAGTGAGGGACAAGGGTGGACAAGAAATTCAGGAAAATTCACATGCCTGAGAAGGACGGCACAGTTTTTGGAGAATTGTTTTTTAATTTGAGGAGCACTGATCCTAAGAGCTGCTTGTTCAAATTTGTCCCCCAGAGCTGGATGGTCTTCCTCTCAGGGCGAGAAACATGTACAGGAGAGTGATGGGAAAATTTCAGGGTAATTTTTGGTCAATAGTCTGTTTATATTAACAAGAGCAGTTCAGCTGGAAAATTCAGGAATTTTCTGGACTTTTGTTGATTGTGTATAGGAGTTTTTTATCGAAAGGAGGGATATAAAGACATTTAATTCAGCATATTTCATTTCTAATGCTAAACTCTTGAACCAAACCCTCCGGATGTCCTGCACAGAACAGAAATGTTTAGGCACAAACATTTGTGATTTTTTTTTTTTTTTATCTGAATGGACGCCCTGCAATAACTTTAAAAACACAAGAAATGTATTTCTCAATGTACCATGAGAGAGAGATCAGAACTACTGCAGAGATTAAAACTGTTGCCTTTTAGACATTAACTTTAAAATATAGACAGGTGTATCTCAAAAACAGGATTTTTTTATTCTGTAATTTATGTAATTTTTTTTAATAGTCTAAATATATTTTAATCAAGATTTATGGAGATGATGATTTTTATCTCCCTCGCAGAACATGTCACCTGCCCACCATGAGGCCAAAACTACTATTAACTGTCTAAAAGGTTAGACTGGGTCTTCAAAAACCCAGACTAACCCTTTAAGGTAAAATCGCAAGACACAATTTTATATCCATGCAAAACAGCCGTGTTAACACTTGTTACAAGTCTGTAGATCCATCTTTATTTTCTAATGCTTAATAAAAGGATGAACAAACTATAGTACTAATCAAATATTAAAATTATTCAGATGAAATTGCCACAAAGTTTCAAAAGTTAAATTTCCTCCAATAGTGAGTTTGTGCCTCACTATTGGAGAAACACTGGGCTAAAAATTCAACCCCTCCAAGGTGACCAAATAGATGTATTGCATATTTGGACCTAAACTTTTTTTTAAAACCAGGCTGTATGAGGTTTATTTAGGCTGTAGAAAACACATTTTTCCCTTGTACAATCACTAAGGCATCAGGTTTCTGCAGCCACCCTCTGGTGGACACCTGGGGTACTACAGTTGGCATTATTACATTGGCCTCCGTTTTCAGTCTTGGTGGTTACTACCTGGTATCTGCAGATAATAGCTAGAAAATTGAAAAATATAAAAATTTCTGCTGCTGTTTATAGACAATATGTCAGCCAATCATATCTTCATATGAGCTGAATATTAAATAATTTAACTTAAACTGAATCGTCAGTTTAATTTATCAGAAAACTAAATATTTTTCTTGGTGATTAAAAAATGTTTCGAACACTGAAGTAAAGACCCCAAATTCACAACCAAAGAATATCAACATCAGTGATCATAAGTTCCGAAATATCAGTAAAAAAAATCAAGCATCGCTTCTTCGTGAGTTTTACTTTCTGAATCAAGCTGCAGATAAAATGAACTTTTTTGAGATGCACCTGCATAAATATAAATATGAGTGTTTAAATGTACATGCAAACGCACATCTATTAGAATATATATATAAATATATATGATAAACTTTATGTAACGCACAG
Organism: Scarus forsteni; assembly: GCA_036419115.1. NCBI lineage: Eukaryota > Metazoa > Chordata > Actinopteri > Labriformes > Labridae > Scarus > Scarus forsteni. Next base: position 18,139,029 of record JAZDUH010000033.1, on the reverse strand, counting down.
TAAATATCAGGTTGTGTTGTAACAATCAGGTTCAGGTTTTTGTCATGATGGTGGACTTTATTTCAGAGTTATAAGAGTTTATCAGTGTCACATATGCAGAGAAATATGCACACATGCAGAGAGATTGTCATATTTTTCTCTAGATTTAAATTTCCATAAGTGATTGTTGGTGTTTGATGTTGTTAATGTGTCCAGACAAATATAAGTTTAATATTTAAGGCCAAATATGTCTCTGATATGGCAGAAATCTATCAGAAAATATCCTGTTAAAGAAAGAAAAGGTGATTTTATTCCATTCAAAACATCAACATCAGTGAGGTGAATTCATCGTCAGCTTATATATCCACAGTCGATCATCTCACCTCTTCATTCACTTGATTCTCCTGTGGTTTGTATTTCATGATTTTCCTGATTTTGTTTTGTTCGTGGACTCCAGGGACGGTCTCTGACTTTTTGATGGACCAAAGATGAAACCTGAATTTCTTCTGATGTCTGTAAAAGAGATTAAACCTGTATGTGTGTAACAATGAATAAAAGTCACCAGCTGTTTTAAAGTAAACACCGTGAGAGTCTTCACAGCAGAATTTAGACACCATCACTTTGACAAGAGCAGGATGAGACGCATTCTAGGTAGGGCTGGACAATTGATCGGATTTTGATCGTGATTTCAATTTTGCCATCTGACAATCATAAAAACATTATAATCGAAGAAAAACGATTAATATGCCACACAGTGTGGAGTGCAGTGTATGCAAGTTCCTGCGCTTCTGTGTGCCATGTGCAGCCACAGCAAGTGTGTGTGACTTATGTGGATCAATAATACTGTATGTGCCGCTCGCTGGTTCTTTAAAGTTGTGTTTAAATCAATACTGAAGTGTTTAAATAAATGAACAATTGTGTATATTATTTGTTATAAAGAGGACAGTCTCCAAGACGAATTTGTCAGAGCTTTGCTGCTTCTTCAGTTACCGCTCCGTGCTGAAACCTGACACCACAGTCAGGCTCCATCTGGGCTAATTTGCATTCTAACAGCTGATTGGATGATTGCTGAGGGCTGTGTGTGTGGCTTAGGGTGCAACGCAGGGTGCAACGCAAGATGCAACGCAGGGACAGAGAAAAGAGAGGAAACAGGTGCTGTGTCTTCACCTTTTTCAGCAGATTTTCCCGCTACCGCAGTTACTTCTGTCAACTTTAATTTTTAAGAGTGTGCCAAACATGCATGTAAGCCCAAACTGGTTGCACTCTGGAGCCCTGCCACTGAAAAATAAATCTTTCAACAATAAGAAATCTCATGTTTCAAAAGACCCCTGAATTATATTTTTTCAATTTTGTGTGCTGTAATGCATATTTTCTATGTGCATGAAAAATGTAAAATACTTTATGGAATATTTTTGAATGTTTAAGGCTGCAGGTTTCTTTCTGCCACGGTTGCCCTTAATTAACAATATTGTTAATTACCAAAATCCTTTTTTGTTTCTAAAATGGTTGATTTACCAGTTTGTAAAAGCTCTTTCAAAAAAATATTTTTAATACTAAAAGATAAAACATGACTACTATCCATGAATTTTCAAATTTAGTTTTACAAAAAAAAAGAAACAGAAAAATAATAAAGCTCATAATTATTTCTTGATTAAAATGTTTATTATTTACTTGCATTCCTGAACAGAAAAACCCTTTTTAGTGGTTGAATATTTTGCATTATTACTCTCTGAATTCTTAGAGCTGCTCAAATTTGGGTATAAAAGTGTGAATTCACTTTTCCCTAATAAAAAGAAAAAGTCAACTTTAAATAAGGTTTTAAAAGACTTCTACAATACTTGTATTCTCAGTTTTCTGACAGGTGGTCTGATTCATTTATTACTGTGTGTCTGCCTCCTTTGGCATGCACATGTTCAAATATTACACCGCAAGTTTTTAAATCTGATTTTAAAAAACGGAAAACTTGATATTTTAAAGAGAAAAATCTACAATTTTATTCAACATTTATCAGAATCATCGTTTCAGCAATAAAAACAACACAAAATATGTCCGAGGAACACAGCGGTCCTCTTATTGAGTTTTACAAACAATCAGATAAAATTCAAAGTTTGTTCAAAACAAAGAAGCAGCAGCTTCTCGAGGATCTGAACAAACTTTGGTATCATCAGGTTTTTGTCAGGCACTCTTAATGTCGATGTATTTAAGATAAATTCACACAGTCAGTATAAAAAACTAAATAAAACATTTTTCAGTCTCATTTTACAAACATAAATCCTGAAGGTTTAAAGACACTGGAGTGATGCTGAGCCCAGAAGCCGTCACAAACGTTCAGGCTGCAGGAGTTTCTCTCCAGCTCCTTCAGTCGTCGACGATACTCATCAGACTGTTCAGCTTCAGGCTGCACGCCAGCTCCTCCTCCTGGCTCGCCAAAATCTGCCGCTCCAGCTCCTTCAGTCTCCACCTCATGGACGCAGGAGGAGCTTTAGGCCAGTCCGGCTCTTCTGAGGCCTCATCTGAAGATTCTGTCTGCTGCTGCTGAAAACACAACCACCACACAAACTTTTAGAAAATAGGAAACTTTATTGTGAAACTGGTTTTAGACGACATTGATTTGATGTTTTAACTAAGACGTGGCTCAGAACAGATGGACCTGCAGCTCTCACTGAAGCTGTTTATTTATTATTTTTATTCTTTTAGAAATGGTAAACAGGGTGAGAGCATTAACTCTTTTAGCCTCACGTGGATTTAAAGGAACGCTAACATTTCTGTTGTGTTTGTGTCTTGCCTAACTCGAGTCAATGAGAAGCAGACAGACACCTTCCTTTTGACTGTACGTGCAGATACAAGGAAGAGAGGGGCAGAGCTCACCCACTGCTAATTAGCTTAGCTCAAACACTGGGAGTCAACGGGTAATATTAGCCTGCCTCTGCTTAAAGTCATCAGATAAACTCTTCAGCAGCTCTAGACAGACCTGTGTGTTTGTTGTGACTCATATTTCACTCCTTTATGTTACGTTATCTTCCATCTTAATATTATCTTCTTCCGCTTTTAAACGGAGGCTTTGTTTGTTTACCAACTTCTGTGATGTTTTTTGCGAAATCTGACGTTCGCGAACGAGTCGAGTCTTTTGAACAGCTCATTTAAGTGAAGGAGGAAAATCGATTCGCAGTTGTGAGTGAGCTGTTTGTTTATGAACCATTCTTGAATGCAAATTCCCTTCAAACTGTAGAAACTCAGAACTGCAATAAAGATGAAACAATACTTTTCCGTGTTTAGACCTGCTTTATTTTTTCCATTGTTTTAAATTGTTTTATGTCTTGCTCATTTATGTCCAGCACTTTGTTTCAGCTGTGTTGTTTTCAAAGTGCTTCATAAATAAGATTAGTTCAGTTGGTTATTTTATTTGAGTATCATTTGTTCTTCTTTTTGTTGAACTGCTCACATGCCCCCTATTGCTGATGCTCCTCTTTAATCAGTGGACTCTCTGCACTGCTATCAATCATTCATCCACAAACTGAAGCCTCACCAGTGTATTCAGGTCAAATCACTCTACACCTTAAACACCTTTGAAAATCAAATTAAACACAAACCTTTCGAATAACTTCAACAATATCGGAGTGAGGTGAAGAAAAGCTTGTACCTGAGCGTGAGCGGCGGCTGCAGGCGGCTGTCTGATGGTGGTGGGCATGGACAGCAGAGTGGAGGACGGGATGAAGAGTGGCGTGGACAGATGGTCCACAGGCTCTCCATCCATCCAGCGCTGAAGCCGCTCCAGAGTCCTGCAGACAGAAGACGGACTTTGTCATTATCGGGAGAAACAACATTAACATAGATTCACACTTTTAGAGCAGTTAAACCATTTTAATGACAGTTCAGTTAGACGCTGCTGTGTTATCAACACATTCCTCTGCAGATAAAACTACTCCTTTAAAACATTTATGTTCAGCAGAGAAAAATGGGATGAAGACAGGCTTGTGATCTGGGCGTCCATGGGCTTGTCTTTTTCATAAATTCTAGTTTTAGTCCCTCTGTTTCTGCCTGGATGGACACTCGGGCTGGGTGTTCCCTGCAACCTCACCAATATGATACATATCCTAACACTGAGGCCATGACGCGATATGTATCCGATCTGCATAAATCCCAACAAGTTTTGTTTTCTATTAAAAGAAGAAAAAGAACAAGGATGAGTTTAAATTATTCTATAACTTAAAGGTGCTATGAGGAGAATTTATTTGTGGCTACATAAATACTCTGCTACCCATGAGCATGCGCAGCAACTGTTGTAATGCTGCGTTCCAGTAACCTCGGAACTGGGAGTGACATCATCTCTGACTTATCAACGTTTCAGTTGAAGTTGGAAAAAAACATGCCGATCTACCAGGCTATTGTTAGCACGCCCTGCGTTGTTGTTCACAAATCAATCAATCAATCAAAATTTATTTATAAAGCACTTTTCATACATTAGAAATGCAGCACAAAGTGCTATACAGGAAGAATGTGATTATCACTATGGCAGCATTTTTGTAAATATAAGTCTAACAATACGATGTATACAGCTGATCTAGAGCGACACCCCCCAATCAGAAGTGCAAATAAATTGATTATTACAGGAGCTAAATAGCTGTTCACACTGGGGGCATCCATCTTCGATTGTCAACTCGGGGGTGGCGAGGTTTCACCAAGTTCCCAGTAGGAAATTCAGACTTCTGGGACGTTCCAGTTGCAGTTTCCAACTCGGAACTCGGAAATTCAGACTTCTGACTACAACTGGAACGCACCAAAGACGTGACAATTTTTGGAAAGCGTATCGTAGTTTTGTAGCCGGCTATATATCACTACTTACAGTCCGGTGCTCTAAGACGTGTCCGAATAATATAAATTTGCTCTCATTTTAATTGTCTTGTTCCCAACCGCGAAGCTAAGGAATAGCATTTATAGATAATCTATTTTGATGCTATAAAACTCATCTTAAAGTGTGTATTTGGATCAGGCATATATCTAAAAGTGAGGCTTTTTTTGTAATTACTTAGAAACTCCTCTTAGCCTCTTTAAGAAACTTAAACTCAGGTTCTCAAAGATTGTTAGACCCAAGTTCAAATTTTGAACATGTGCCTCATCGTGTATTTTAGCTTCTACTTTGACCTTTGTCATTGTTCACATCACTCAGAGAGTATCACCAACAACCGTCCAAACACTGAGGCTGTATCGATGGGTGGATGTATATGTATTTATACATACGTATATGCATGTTTATATCAGATAAGATAATTCTGCAGTTATCCAGGTGTTGTAGCACTACAGGAATAATTAGTATGCATTAGGGTAAAAAACAACATAAAACAAAATAACAAAAAAATAGATGGTCATTTGCAAAAAAAAGTTTTCTTTACAAGTAATTCAAAAGAAAAATTAAAAAGAAAAAATAACAGGTGTCATTTAGGACCACTGAGACATTCAGTGAAGGTAAAGTGACACAACAGGGGTAGCTGCAGTGTTGTTGACAGAACATTTAACAGTGCAAATCATTTATTAATAATTTAAATATATTTTGTTGATTTACTGTTTAAGAAGCATAAATTAAATTTTGACATTTATTTTCATTATTTCTTTAGTCATTTTTCATTTCCTTTAACTTAATTTCCTTTGTTTAATTTTTGTTTGTTGTTTACGTAAAAGGTAGAAGGAAGATAAATAATTTTTCGGGACAATTCAACATTTTCTAGGTCATTTAACTTTTCTCCTCATTTTCCATATGTTTTCCATGACTGGAAAATTGGTCAATAATTATAAAGGTTTTCCAGGATGCATGGGAATCGTGATATTGACAACATGAAGAAATGTCGAAAACCCAGAGTGTTGGATTCCAAAATGTCACGAGGTGATTCCAATACCACAGCAACCCAAAAAATCCCAAACTGGGCAACAGATTGACGGACTGACTCGGGCAGTTTTCACACCTACAGCTTGGTTGATTTGCTCTGATTCAGTCCTTTAAAAAAAATAAAAATAAAAATCATATTTCCTTTGGATCATTTCATGTCCATGCTGCTGTATTCTGAGAGTCCAGGACAATTTTCACCGACACTGAGTGGCACAAGAGGCCGAGGCAGCTTTGTTTTGACTGCCGTCTGAAGCTGCGTTCACACCGAACACGACAGCTCTCCACGTAAAGTCAATGTACAGCCTCGGTGGAGAGGGGCTTCCCCTCCTGTGACGCGACGGCTGTGATCAAATCGACAACACTGCTCGTCGCTCCATCGCCAAAGTTAAAAAACAGTTTTTATTCTGGTTCACTGAGTGAAAATCTATGTCTGTGCTTCAGTTCTGCACCCTGTCTGTATTGTCCATTTTTCATTTTTGGCTTGTTTTACAGGTGACAGTGTTTCTACACTGAGGTTAAGCTCACAGTAAAAAGTTCATATTTTGTGGCTAAAGGACAAACTTTTCGGGACCAGAGGACTCTGCTGTCTCTCTCTTAGCTCTTCTTCAGTCTGCAGAGGTTAAAGTCAATGTGTGCATCTTCATAAAATATTTAAAGGACCTGACAAAATCTTTACTGACGGCTGAGTGAGTGCAGTTAGAAGCTAAGTCTACAGTGGTATCCGTACCTTTTATTCTCAGCCTTCACCTCCTCTAAGCTCTGCAGGAGTCGGTGTGCCTTCAGCTCCTCTGGAGTCAGAGTGTGTGTGATGTCGAGAGGGGCCGCTGGGGCCTTTGGGGGCTCCAGAGGACTGTGGAACAAATTCTGTCTGAGGGACATGCCAGGAGATGGGGCACAGGCTGCTGCACTCGCTCTGTGGATGGAGGAGGAGGCGTTTTAAAACAGAGGACGCAAAGATAATGGAGCTCTTTAAAAATAACAGGGAAGTGATGAAACCACAGGTGTCTGGTAAATGTTATCAAACAGTGAGCTAAGATCAGTGAAACATGAAACTAGTAGATGTAACTGACCAAAGGAGGATTTTCCTTTGACTAAAATGAAAATTTAAAACATAAAGACTTCTTATGCATCTGAAGAGCCTTCCCATACTGCTGTTGGATATGGAGTTAAAACACTGCAGTATTCTTCCTGGTTAGTCGTCGTGAACACTGCTTCACCTTCACTTCTGTATGCTAGGATGCTTCTCTAAACTCTTTTGTTGATGCTGTTGACATGTTATTTAACATGTATCTATGAGGCCCCGTTTACACAACAAAGAAAACAGACAAAAACAGAGAGTTTTCATGGCATTATCCCCTCCCGTTTACATGAGAATGGTGCCTGAGTGCCCCAAGCAGCAAACTTTTGGAACCAGGGTCTAGAGTGAAAAAGTTTTGAAAACGTTTTTGTATCGGTGTAGACAAGATTCAGTGTTTCCCCTATTTCCCACATCACCACACGCATGGTACACTTCCACATGAAAGCTGTACATGCATTCCAACAACAACAAATTCGTACATCTACCACACAACATGCGTGCGGCTCACTGTGCTCGGTTTGTTATTGAGACAGAAACTTCCAGACAGATTTGTTGTCCAGAAGAGAAACTCCTGCGTCTTTGTGCGTCCACTCACCATTGTTGTTTATGTAAAGTTTGTCTTCACCGTAAAGCATGTGTTCTAATGCAGCTGTTTCACTACAAACCGATATCGCCATCTACTGGCCTGGCATGTACACTACAGCATTTTCAGTCATTCTTGCATCTCTGTCCAAACAAGGATTATTTTTGAGAACGAAAATGAAAAACCTTTCTGGCAATAACGTTGTGGTGTAAACGAGGCCTGGTGTAAGAACATAAATTGTACTTGTAGCATTAAGCTCTGCTGCTCCACTGACATTTTACTGAACACTGACTCCTGCCATGTACTTTTTAAGGTTGCCCTTGCGCCCCTTCACCCTCCTGTCCAGCAGGGCATACTCCCTGCTGAGGGAAGCAAGTGTGAACAAACTGACGACATGGTTTGTATATGAAAAAAATGCATGGTCACCACATGATTTTCAAACCTTTATAGTGTGAACACAAATGTTGTTTTGGTTCTTTTGTTATATGTGAAAAAACGTAAAATAACTGTGATGGAAGACTAATTCGGGTCTGCTTTTGTGCTAACAGGAGGTGCATTGTGGGTCCATTTGAGAGGTTAATATAGTGAATTCATGACTCAGCAGTTTTGTCACCATGACAGGCAATTTCCCAGGTTGACTACCCGGACATTATGAGTGAAAAAGACTTTGAGAACTGGATTTTTTTATTTTTTGTGGAATATCTGCTTGTGACTTCAGTAGAGTAGTTTCCCTTAAATCAAACACATCCCTACATCTTACCCTTCCCCTCCTTGGTGCTTCTCTCTATGTGTTTGTCTGACAGCCTCGGTCCACTCCTCTGGTGGTTTAAAACCTTTCAGTGACTCTGAAGGGAAGTAAACCAGGATCTCTCCATCCTCCGCCACAGCTTCTATAACACCAACAACACATGAATGATCACGTCTTAAGTCAGTCATACATCTTCAGTTTTTGCTGATCATAGTGAAATGTCTCCCAGGTAAGTCCTCACCTTTGCAGACAGGAGGTCCCGGGACCTGCCAGTCCTTCAGTTTGTGGTCGATGCAGATCACCAGCACGTCGTCCCAGGGAATCTGTGTCACAGTTGAATCCTCGTCTCTGGCTCTCTTAGATCTGGGGGCTCTGCTGTGATAGATTTTCAGTCTGACTCTCTCCAGAAGATTCTCCAGCCGCGACATGAGGAGAGGCTGACTCAGCGCAGAGACGGGGATCTGAGCGGCGTAATCGCAGACAGAGGAATACAGCTCTGGCCATGAGGCTAAAGAAAGAGAGAGATGGAAGCAGAGAAAAAGAAGATTTAGTGTTTCCTGTTTCTCAAGATTATTTTTAAAGCTTACAGCTCATACAGAAGGTTTCTCTATTTTTCATCTAGCTGGATATAACAATACATGGTTAAAGGGTCAACCAAAGATTTAATAAACTTAGTCTGGTATGGCTATAACTCCTTAAATCCACTGACCTGTAGCTGACGGTGTCTCCCACCCTGGCAACTGCAGACTGAGGATGGCCTCTCGCAGCCAGGCAAGGTGCTGAGTTGAGTTCCAGCCCTGATAGGGGACAAAGTCTCGCATATCCGGGATGCAGAACTCACACGGCGGCCATGACAGCCCGCCGAGCTCCTCAGATGACACTTTATCAGCGATGTGGGCAAGGACGGCGTTGTACAGCTGGATGACAGGTGCGGGATCCTGAGGGGGGAGACCGGCAGCTGCACGATCCTGACGCAGCTCAAACACTCTGGAGGTGAACTCGTGAGCGAGGGCGGATTCCACGAGCTGCACCAGGGTCAGGCAGGAGAGGGGCACGGGAGGGGGGGCTCGGGCCAGGAGCCAGCGCAGAGCATGGCAGAGCTGAGGATGGAAAACAGAGGTTTAGAAGAGTAAAGGTTTAAAGCCTTGGTTCACAAACTGGGGTCCAGTCAGTCCTCTATGGGGGCACGAGGCTCTGTAAGAGTTCACAGATGATATAATGTCAAATGTTTTGACAAGATCATGTGTTAAAGCTTCTCTATCCTAAGTTTATCCACAAAAACAACCACTGACTTAAAGCAGCTTCACACTGGATGTTTGGGGTTGATGGACCTGCCTGATTCATTGTCTGAAATCCTGCATGTCCGTCTTGCCAACTTTTATTGTCCAACGACTTCACTCAGCAAAAAGCTCAATGGCCCAATCAGGGAAGAGAGGAGGGAGCAGCAGACGCGACGACAACAGGAAGTGACTGCAAGTCTGAAAACAATTGCGACTTCTGAAGCATTCTCTGCATCCGTGTTTTTTTTTTTATCAGAAATGGACTAAATTTATTCTTTGGAAGAGGAACAAAGAACGTCACTTGAGCTTGTCTTGCTAGTAATCATGTTTGTGCTCTTCTCCCAACCGGGGATCACTGCTAAGAAAACGGGGAGTGAACGCAGATACCCTCCACGGACATGCCGGTTAGTCTGTTCCTCAGTAATACTCTGCGAAAACTGCTCTTTTCAGAATTTAATCAATCAATCAATTTATATTTGTATAGCACCAATTCATAACAAGTGTTATCTCAGGCCACTTTACAATAGAGCTAGAACTCTTCATTTTGTGGAGACGCATATATGCATAGGTACATATATACATATAAAGATACACATATGCATATACATACAAATATATACATTCAAAACCCAACATGAATCCATATAGCCAATCATGAATCCCTCCATCATGGCGGCAAGAACAAACCTTCTGTTGAGCAGCAGAAAATCTTGAATGTGGATCCCAGTCTCATGATGAACAGCAAATCCACACGATGCTGTGTTGGGTGTGTGGGCAAACTTGGTAGATTGCCTTTGACGGGGTTCATGTGACATATAAGCGGTAGATGATACATTTGTGTGGTATAATTCAATGTAAGACCATAGTGTAAGGTATTTTAAGCTAACGGCTAACAGTGCGAGCTGCTACGTCATACGAAACAGCGTTGCTTGATGTGGACTGGTCTGTGATGAGTGTGAAGAGCCGAACCATCATCCAGTGACAAGCTGCTGTTGTTTTTGAAGGTTCTGCCTCTGAAATAATTTTCGATCTGCTCTTTCCCAGATGTTCATGAAATATTTCTGTGACGGATATATGGAAGTGTCCATCGGTGTATATAATGTCAGGTCATAAGGCTGATCGTACCAAGTATATATGGCTCTCTATTGTCTGTTTGGGCTAAAATGGCCTTGTTGTGTTTGGACAAAGTCAGGTACCTGTTTGGATCCCTGCAGGTCACTTGTTGTCTCTGGAATGAAGATGAAAGTGTACTCTGATATCAGACGTTCCTCCACCAGCATGTGCAGCATCAGAGCTGAGGAACGATCAGAGACACTTTAGTCACATGAATCAATAAACAGCACAGATTCCTCTTCATTTACAGCACGTCTGCTTTACCTTCCTCCAGTTTCTGCGTCTGCTCGGCTCCTCGGTCCGGCCCGGGGACCAGGACAACCAGAGGCAGCGGGCAGTGCCAGCTGCTGGCCTGCTGAAGCTGTTTGAGCTGCAGCAGAGCCGACAGCAGAGGGATGTCCTGCTCATCAGTCTCCGCCTCCAGGACGGGGATGGCGGGGAGCAGCGTGATCAGAGCTCCTGTCCCGTGAAGCTCACAGCATTCCTCCATTTTGGACAGACTGTCTTCGCTCAGAGGACCACGGGACGCCTGGAGGGAGCAGAGTTACACAGTGACTAATGTGTTTCCTACATATGAAGAAGATTTGTCTTAATTTTTCTCAGTATTGTATTTTTAAAGTATTTTTTGGATTTTGGAGCCTTATTGCCTCGTACAGAGAAACAGTGGATCGACATGTGCCTCAGAAGGGAATCAAACCAGGGCCAGCTGAAGCATTTATGAGATGTGCCTGGTTGCTTAACACTCTGCCAGACCAGTGCCCACAATTCTGTCTTTTAATGCTCATACTGGTATAAATATTGTGTTTTTAACCCTGTAAATTGCTTAAAATGCAGCACAGCACATATTCCTCTATAATCAAAATATATTCAAATTGAATGTAAATTCAATTTTGAGCTTTCCTATGTGGAAAAAAAGCAGATAAATTCTAAATGAATGACAACAATGCCATTAATTCACAAGCGACTGAAGGATCAACATTTCAAACAGCTCCTCCAACATTTCATGACATCTAAACACAACATTGATTTACACCTATAGTTTAAATGTTTGTAGGGAAGGGAATCGAAAATCAATCCAGTGGGGAATTGATAACAACTCCTTCAAAGAGTTGATATCACTGCTTAACAATTCGCTTATCAATTCCTTCCACTTTACACACCTTGCAAATCAAATATATCACAGTCTCAGCAGAGGCAGTCAGTGGAAATGATAACAAGAAGTCAAAAGTCATGGCGGACAGGGAGCAGAGAAGGTCAAAGTTGTGGCCTTATTTTTGACAAAAAGAGACGCTTTGCAGGGCGGGAATTAGCTCAGTTGGTATAGCGTCCGCCCCATGTACAGGGGCTGCCAACCCCCTGCAGCAGCTGCTGGTTCGATTCCCGGCCTCAGCCCTTTGCTGCATGTCATCCCCCCCTCTCTTCACCCGCTCTCCTGTCAATCTTCAGCCGTCCTATAAAATACAGGCCATAAAAGCCCGAAAAAATAATAATAACAATAATTTAAAAAAAAGACACGCTTTGTCTGATTTTCATTCAGTGGAAACGAAGGGGAATTGTGGAGGCGTTCATCTATTAAGGACAGCATTGTTAATCAGTTTATGCCATTAGAATTGTTGATGCTATTGGTATGAATAAAATCTCATCCAGTCCCATCCCAAAATTTTTTCACCTTGATTGTAAAATCAAAAAGAGGGAAAATATGTCAGGAAGCAAATGTAGTCTGTATCAAAACTTGCTTTGAAAACCCTTTTGTATGATGGTTGTATTTTGATATTTGAACTCAGTTTAACTCAACCAAATGTTAACTTTGGTGGTTTGCACACCTACAGCTCGGTTGTTCTGTGCTGATGCACTGCAGATCAGGACCTCTCCACGGGAGCTGCAGGTGTGGAGATGCTCTGACCTGGTTGTCCAGCATCACACTTTGGTCCTTCTCATACTCAATCAAATCCGTACACTTGCCCATTTTTCCTGCTTTAAACATCAACTTTAAGGGTGAAATGTTCACTTGCTGCCTGATACATCCTGTACGCTAATAGGAACCCATGATGAAGAGATGATCAGTGTTACTCTCTTCATCTCTGAGTGGCCATAATGCCTGATAGGTGTTTATTGAAATTCATTATTGAGCTTATAAAAATCGAGTTAAGAATTCTTGTCCATGTTATTTCCTCTGCACATTTATGGCTGTAGAGCAGCATGGCCTCACCTTCACACTGATGTGGACTTTATGTGTCCGCTGGTCTTTATCCTGCAGTGTGTTGATGACACAGAGGGTCTGCAGAGCATCTTCTGGCTGCTCCTCTCTCACCTCTGACACCTTCCCACCTCCAAGCTTCACCTCCAGCCAGTCTGACAAGATCCTGTGGATACCAGAACGAGGCAGATTCGTTAAAAAGTTCACTAAACACTGTCTTCAAGTCAAGAAGTTTGATCAGTTCTTAACACTTCCTAACCTACAACAGAGATGTCCTCTTGACTCTTTAACCCTGAATTTCTTCACATATTTTTCCATAGGTGTATGCCCTGGAATAAAAGAAGCCCTCAGCTAAATGCCTTTTTTTCTTTCATACAGAGTTTGTGCTCTTGAGCAGAAAAAAACAGGATCTACAATAATGAATTTGAAAATATAGTCGTATTGAATGTCAGCTAAAATCCAAACCGTGCCTCCCTTGTCGCTAGCCAATAGCACTGCTACACAGGGACAGGGTCCATCATTCATGGTCACTCACACCTACAGGCAATGTGGATGCTTTTTGTCTGTGGGAGGAAGCTGGAGTGCCAAGAGAGAGCCCACGCACATACACAAACATGCAAACTCCACACAGAAAGGCTCTGCAGACGCAGGACTTGAACCAGCAACCTTCTTTCAATCAGGCATGTGAGTGAGTTTGTTGGTCTTCAGGGGCAGCCGTCCTCCTTTCATCATCATTTGTCATTAAATGGAGTCGGTTTCTGTCAAGGGGTCCAACCTGACATACTGACTGCCATCTAATTTTTAGACCTGTTTTGATATCAATACAGATACAGCAAGTCCTTCCTTCTCAGAGCCATGAGCCTGTCGAGCAGAGAAGTCTCACTCTGACTGTTCAGTAATGCTGGTTAAAGCTGCACTTTAATCACTACAGCTTACTCTGCCCCGTTTGTACCAATTTGATTGTAGTAATCAGTTAATCAAAAGTGGACTACTATTGCCTTATTTATCCACTGTATTCACTGTTATTGTATATCATATTTTGTTAAGATCCTTAATCTCTTTGTAGTGTGTATGTTAATACTACTTCTTTCCTCTGAAACAAACTGCTGTAATACCACAATTTTCACAGCTTGGGATCAATGAAGCAAGGAAGTAAGTAAATAAGTCAGTTACAAAGTAAGTCAGTTAGAGAGCAAGTAAGTAAGTAAGTCAGTAAAAATGTAAGTAAAAAAGTGAGTAAGTAAGTAAGCAAGTAAGTAAGTCAGTAACTAATGAAGTAAGTAAGTAACTAAGTCAGTAAGTTGGTAAATATGTAAGTAAATAAGTGAGTAAGTAATTAAGTGAATATGTCAGTAAATAATTGAGTAAGTAAGTATGCAAGTAAGTAAATTAGAAAGTAACAAAGTAAGCAAGTTGGTAAATATGCATGTAAATAAGTGATTAATTAAGAAAGTAAGTAAAAAGTAAGTAAGTCAGTAAATATGTTAGAAAATAATTGAGTAAGTAAGTACGTATGCAAGATAGTAAGTAAATAAGTAAGTAAGCAGGTAAATAAGTAAGAAAGGAAGTGAGTAAGTAAATAAGTAAGTAGGCAAGTAAGTAAATAAGTAAGTGAGTAAGTAAGCAAGTCAATAAGCAAGTCAGTAATTAAGTAACTAAGTAAGAAAGTAAGTAAGTAAATAATTAAGTAACTAAGTCAGTAAGTTGGTAAATACTTAAGTAAATAAGTGAGCAAGTAAGTAAGCAAGTAAGTAAATAAAAAGGAAGTAAGTAAGCAAGTAAGTAAATAAGTAAGTAACTAAGTAAGTAAGTAAATCAGTAAGTTGGTAAATATGTAAGTAAATACGTGAGCAAGTAAGCAATTAAATAAATAAGAAAGGAAGTGAGTGCGTAAGCAAGCAAGGAAGTAAACAAGAAAGGTAGTGAGTACATAAGTAAGCAAGTAAGTAAACGAGAAAGGAAGTGAGTATGTAAGTAAACAAGTAAGTAAATAAGTAGGAAATTCAAAATGTTAGACTTTCAAGGATCTGTAGAAACACAGATCAAGCACACAGCAGTATAATCACCACTTTACCTCTCAGTGACTTTCTGACATCGTCTGCTCACCTGTCGGCCTCGCTGACCACACTCTCGTGATCACTCGGCAGGAGCAGAACAGCTTTCCAGAAGATTCTGTCTGGTGGGTTTGGGACTGTTTCCGTCACCAGAGCAGGCAGGTCGAGTGGAGCCCAAACCGTCTCACTGAGAAGAGGAGAAAAAAAGTTACATTTCTGATTTTAGATTAACAAAACACTGAGAGGTGAAAAAGTGGAGACTTACTCAAGCAGCTGCTGGAAGTAGTAATGGACCCTCATCTGGTGGATTGCTTCCTGTCTCATCTTCAACACCCTTTGGGGAAAGAAGTACAACTTTAAGACCCCTGTACACATTTTATCTACTCCTTCTTCATAGGTTATTCAAGCTCTTTCCTTGAGACTTCAGCTGATAAACCAGTAATACCTAGTGCTGGAGAGAGCCAGGGTGCCGGCGTTGCCCAGGTTCACCACGCCACGGGCCAGATCTGCCATAGAGGGCTGAGCAGGGGCGCTGGGGGCCAGAGCCTTCAGTTTGAACCGTGGATCCACACAGCAGGGAGCTGCAGGGAAACCTCTCATCTGTCTTTTCAGCTGCCGGCGCACCGCGACCACATCACGCCACCTACAGGTGCAGAGGAGGGCGGGCACACACATGGTCTTAGAGGGTATGCAAACTAAGTTGTGTGCACTATTCTTCAGGATTCATGTTTCAAGGTAATAATTATCATGTTGAAACTGATTTGTATTTGCTTTATAGCGTATACATATTGGATATAGATACATTAATATGGATATTTAAATAATATGTACATGCATGTAAATATGTCTGTATTTGTGTGCATGTATTTATATCGATTTTTATGTAATTCAAAAAGGATTTACTTCTTCTGACTCCTTTCAAACATGTATAAACACTTTTTTTCCTTTGTATATAAATGGTATTTCTCTATTTTCATTTCTTTGTTTACATGTTCAAACAAATTCAAGTCAAATCAAATCAAGATCGGGCCAACCTGAATATATCTGAGCTTTAAATATGTATGTATATTTTACCTCTTGATGTATTTGCTGATACGTTGCAGCTCTGCTTCAAGGAGATCTTCAACCAACAGAGCGATGTCTGCATCCAAGGTCTCCTCCATCAGACTGTCACAGACCTGCTCGGTACATTTAGCCACACGCTCTGCTTTTTCATCCACTGCTTGTCTGAAAGTTCATTAAAATGAGTCCTTTAAAAGTCAAAACTGCCACTTCAACGCTTATTATCATTCAAACTTTCCTCTCATTTGTTTTCACATATTAATAGACCTTGATGTTGCAAAAGTTTGAGTCTTACTTAATCTCAGAGGCTGCGGTCTCTCTGGTGGTTTCATCTAGGACTTCATTGATGAGCTCTGTGCAGAGAGAGCAGCTGTACTGAACCAGGAAGGCCTCGTGCTCCTGCTTCCTCCTGACAACGACATTACAAGAGGAAAAAGGTGAATCAGCTTAATTTGTGGAATAAAGATGACAGAGCCTTAGCATAGAGCAGTCCCCAAAACAAAGAAGCAAAAGTCTCTTTCCTGACGTCTTGTTTAGCAAGTTTACACAATGCGAAGCTCTCTCTATTGTACAACCCTTAAATGGATCATCATAAGTCTGTTATTGCTGGAGAGAAAGAGATGATTCATTCAGGAGTTATCAATCTCAAGAGACCACCTGATTAAATAACAGTTGAATAAATGTTGGTGTTACTTAGGTTTCCAGAGTTTCTCAAAAATCTCAACTTTTTTTTTGAAATTCTTTATTTTTCTGGTTCTGAGATGCAGAAGTCAGTGTACATAGTATCATAAAGATACAAACTTCAAAGACAGAGTTCCAATCTCTCCGCAAATCAGTCTTTTCTTTTTGTTATTTAGGTATTAAGAACAAAAACAAACAGGTGGGAGTAGAAGTGTGTACATAAAAACCAAAAATACAACATAAGAAATCTCGAGTGGCAAAAAAAAACAAACAAAAAAAAAAAAGGAAATTAATATAAGTGTGTATATACATACATGCGCACACATGCACACACTTTAACAAGTATATACAATCTCATACATGTATATATACATACACACACACACACATAAAAAACGCGGTTTGAGAAACTGCAAATTCCTCAGATATTCAACTCAACAACATCTGTTTGAATAGGTCTGACATATTTAACCCATCTGACCCACAGCTTTACAAAAACATCTTTTTGTAAATGTAAACAGAAATGAATTCTTTCCATAGTATATATATCATTTACAATTTTAATCCACTCCTGTATTGTTGGGGGTTCAGGAAGCAACCATCGTTTGGTAATAGCTTTTTTGCAGGCTGTGATCAGTATGCGGAAAATGTATTTGTCACTGTGTCTTGTCTGAAAATCGACATTTCCTAAAAATAAGGTGTCAAACTGTAGGGGTATGTCTGTTTCAATAAAAATCTCAACTTTAGTGATCAAGTAGGACACTCCATCTAAAAACCTAAATTCCAATGAAGTTGTGAAAACGTGAATAAATTAAAACTGATTTGCAAGCCCTTTTAACATCTTTTCAATTAACCTGGGACCAGATGGGCTGTTTAATATATTTCACTCGTTCATCTGAGAAGGAGCCCATAGAAAGTGTTTGGGGAGGGCAGAACCCTTCCAAGAATATCCTGCAGGTGATTGGACAATCGTCCTGCCAATCACACTACTTGCCAGTCATATAATGTGGTAGATGGGCACAACTGGACAATAGAGCATGAGCCACTTCCAAAACTAAAATCTCAACAAAAGATGTCAGAAGCTGAGAGAAAATATCCTTAATATAGAAGTTTGTGACACAAACTTGAGAAAGTCAGTGGCGGCCAATCAGATGCTGCTCTTTTTCTTTCCTGTCAGATCTGAGGGGGGGCAGGGAGGCTATGATAATGAGCTTTGTGTTGATTTGCTGCCTGATGGGAGGGGGAAGGAGGGCGTTACAGGCTGTGGAGGGAACTGTCAAAACAGTGTCTGCCTGTGACAAGCAGAAAACACACATGTAGGTGGAGGTGAACAGACAGCCACTCACATGCACACACATGTACCCAAGCACACGCACACATATGCACACACACAAGGACTCTAAGTCAGGACTCTTCAAAAGGCCACAGAGGACTGAGGAAACACTATCTTGAATTGAAAATGAGGGAACACTTTGATGAAACTGACTAAATAAATAAATAAAACCATGATAAGATATAACAAAGGTAAGAAAAATCTTGAAGTTGATTAGATAAAACCGTTTTAAAATCAAACAATAAATAAAAAAGTGGTAAAAAAGTGTTAAGACAAAAAATAGAAACTAAAATTGAGTAACACCCATATGATGCAGATCAAAAAGATTAAAACAAAATTCAGGTAAAAGCAAGATTAAAAAAGGTAGATCTTTAGTTTGCCTTTAAAAAAATGGACATGGGACCTTTTTAGAAAACTAGAGGGTTGCTTTGGGAGTTTGTTGAATCTAATTTCCCACAATACGATGAATGAATAATCAAAAGATCATAAGAAAGGGTCCAACCTGGCCTCTTCAAGCTTTCGCTGCTCCTCAGCTATGCGCTCCTGCTCCAGCTCAATCTCTGAGGAGGAAACCTCCTGCAGGATCTGCCCCAACACCTCGTCCACCAGAGTCTCCACCTGCACGCTGCTCTCTCTGCAAAGAAGGAGACAAATTAGTAACACGGACTGCACGCTGCATTTGAATTAACTCACAATAAAAGTGCAGGAGTTAAATCTATTGGACAAATTTCAAGTAAAACAGAGGGATCACTTGATCTTACTCAAGAGCAGCTGAGACATAGCTGACTCCGGCGTCGGCGACCTCTCTCGCTCCTGCTTCAATCACCTCCTCGATCACACAGTCTAGTACGGCCATGATGTCCTGTCAAAAGAAAGATAGCAACACAGTTACCATATCATTCACAGTGACACAAAGAGGGGTCAAAAGTAGTATATGACGTGAAGCAGCATCTAAAAACAATCTTCTTTACTGATTCAGTGGTCTGATTTCGAAACACCAAAGCACCCCAGGTTACATCACTGTTAATGTGTGCCAGTTAGCATCAGGAGATGGATCTTAAAGGGATACGCCAACATTTTTATCTTTTTGTGTCTTGCCTCACTCTGGCATCTATGACAAGCAGATAGACACCATTCTTTTGACTTAGCGTGCAGTACCACGGAAGAGACAGGCAGAGCTTACTTTTGCTTAAACACTGGGAGTCAATGGGTATCGTTAGTCTGCCTCTGACTACAGTCATCAGAAAAACTCTTTGGCAACTCTAAACGATCCTTGTGTTGACTTGTTTTTTTTTTACTGTGTTATGCTAAATGATATATTTTAGACTAAGATCAGCACTTTACATAATTTTCAACAAAAAAAAAATACAAAACTAATCTGTTCCACTACCTCCGTTTCTCTTCATGCACGCTCAGCTACCAAAAATTGTAATTCATCCTCCGTATATTCTGGTTAAAAAATCTAAGGTCGTGGATCTTCATCAGTCCTGAAGAATTTATCCTCATCCTGTCTTACAAAGTCGACTATAATCCTTAGTACCAGTCTTCTTCTACTCATAAACTGAGGCTTTGTTTTTTGACCCTGACTTACAGACTCGTCAGCAGTGGTTTGCACATGCGCCTGGTTAAGTTTTGCATGCATTTCTTTTCAAAATTCCATAGAGTGCGAATCATAGTCTAAAAATAGAAAATGTAACATGTCATTGTCAAAAAAAAGTCACAACAAGCACACAGGACATTTTAGAGTTGCTGAAGGGCTTATGTGATGACTGTAGGCAGAGGCAGGCTAACACTACCTATTCACTCACAGTGTCTGAGGTAAGCTAACTAGCAGTGGGCGAGCTTTGCCAGTCTCTTCCTTGTTACTGCATGCACACTTGAAACAATGGAGTCTTTCTGCTTGTCATGGACATGGGAGTGAGGCAAGACATGAAAACAATAAAGACCGTGTATCCCTTTAAGATACTTTAGCAAAATGACTGAAACTGCAAATTTACTCCAATTTGGTTCACATATTTAGTAACTTCCCCGGCATTCTTCTGAAGCCATGAATAAAAATATTGTTAGAATAAAGAGGAGCTTTTCTCACCTCATTGTCATAAGAGGGCTTGGGTTTGGGTGGGGGTGATGGAGGCTTGACAGGTTCAGGTTCTGCTGCTGGCGGGAACAGCTGAGTGGAGTCTGCCGGGGGTGTCGGGCAGTGATAAGGTGGGCTCGGCTCTCCTGTCTCTTCAGCAAGAGCTGGTGACCGGGACACAGCGGGTGCATCTGGAACCTCATCTGGCATGAACTGTGAGAGAAGCTCAGTGCTGGGTGCAGCTTTGACCTCCAACCTGGCTGCAAGAGCTGAGGAAACACAGAAAAAGACAGTTGATATAGTTTTATTGGCTCTTTTTGAAGGGTAAGTGTGGAGCTAGAAAACCAGAACAAGCCCTTCTTAAAGGAAATGTCTTGAACACATAAAAAATCAATGAGTCAAATCAAGAACATCTAAAAATACCTTTAAATTGGCCCGTCGAGGGCTCAGCCTGAGGGCCTTCGCCACGATACTTGTTCACGGAGTCAAAGCTGCAGACAGGGTAGTGCAGTGGGGGGTTGGGGAGGGGTCCTCCATTTACAATTTCTCCAACCAGAACTGTCTTCTTAGCGAGGATAACTTGTGATTTCTTCTGGGACAGAGGGATGTCTGGCTCCTGAAAGGCCGTCCGACTCAGCTCCACCATTCTGGGAACAACATGAAGGGGCATTACTTTCAAAACAACACCAAAAATTAGACAAAATCATTCACTTTATTTGAAAAAGGAGTTGTGTTTTTGATTAAAAAAAATAATCGTCTTATGACTGACATGATGTACTTAAATAGTTTTCTTTTGTTTACGTTAGGGCTGGGCATTATGGCTAAAAATAAAATCAACAATTTATTTCACAAAACTCAATTTACGATATTGATTTTTCCCCTCAAGGAAAACACACACACACAAAAAAAGGTCTTGCTTTTATGTTATCAAATATATTCTGAAACTAAGCATAATCTCCCACAATTACTTGAGTTGCATGCTGATAATTTTTTATTCAGTGTTCACAATTTAGTTCGAACATTAAAAATGTAACCCAGCATGAACACAAAATTCTGAGCTGATTTTATACTACATTGACATAAGACTCTTTAATCAGCATTTGATCTAATTTTAATCCCATGGGGGCATAATATCTTAATGTGATGAGAGCAAAGGCAGGGACACCCGCTTCCCACTAACAATAATTGAGCTTTTTTTATGATGGGCCATTAGTGACATCTTCTGAAAACTTCAGCAAAATCCATGCAGGAGTTTTGCATAACCTGCAAAAAACAAACAGACAAAAGCAGGCAAAATAACAACTCCCCTTGTGGAAGTAATTGGTGATACTTTTGGTTTCTAAAGTTGATATTTACTGACAATGAGGTAAATCATTACCAAAACATCTGTACATTTATATGTGACAGGCTGTAAACAATGGCAAAACTGCGATTGTTTGATAATATTCAACCCTTTAACATTATTCCACAGAGATTGTTCTGATTATATCACTCACTCACTCACTCACCCCCCTCGACACTTACCCGTCGAGTACATTCAGGCCGTACTGCTGGATGAAATCTGTCGCCTCATCGACGTTACGGAACATCAACATTCGAACCACGTCATCGACTGGAAACCCAGTGGATCGAGGACCGACGGTGTGAGCGATGTTCAGCACCTTTAAAGCCTTTGCTCTGACCTGCGAAGAGAAACACAGGTCCGATATAAATAACAGATAAATACAACTCCTGTATAACATAATTAACACAGGTGAACAGTAACTTACAGATGTAGCTATCACTCCAATAATAAATTTATTTTCAGTTATATGCAGTGTTAATTTTGTTAACAAATTATTTTCGTGATACTTTTTGTCAATACACTTTTTTCCAGTAGCTGATAGAAACAAGTGCACATGGACAATAACTAAAACTAAATTAATTGACAATTTAATCAACAAATATAAACTACACTAAAATGTTTGACAGAGACTTAATCCAATCAGACCTAATTTGGTCATGTAGAAAGTGGAGACAAGTTATGAATATATCCAATCACAGCTACTTTGGTTGTGTGGAAGGTTGGATGAGTTAAAAGGAACATCCAATCACAGCTGCCTTAGCTTCATGGTGGTGGGATAAGTTGTAGAGCGATCCAATCAGAGCTGCTCTCTTTAATAATTGATATATTCACGTAGAGCAGGTTCACTATTTGTTGTCAATTCTGGTATTGTAACTGAGATGCTCTGCCTGGTAGCCTAAATAAAGGTGACTGTATTTCACACAAAAGTTAATATCTGTTTCTGTTCATTTAGATATTCAGACTTTACTAGCATTCAATAAAGGGTTATTCGATGTTTCATTTTTATCCAAGAGTAAAACATGACTTCAGAAATTAGAGGAATCATAAAAAATAACATATTTGCAATTCAAATTTTAGTCAGCAAATTTTACAGCAGATTTCGTTGACTAAGATGTTGTTAAATTTGATCAAATAAAACTAGACTAAAATTAAAACAATGTGGATGACTAAATTATGACTAAAACTAAATGATGTCTTATCCAAAGACTATGACTCAAACTCAATTAGAAAGTGCTGTCAAAATTAACAATGGTTCAGTGGTGTTCATTCACTGGTGAACTGGTTTCCGACCTGGTTGAAGTATCTGTGCAGGAGGCAGCTGGCGTGGTACGAGGCTCCCTTCACCAGCTTGAAGAAGCGCACAAAGTTGTTGCTGTTGACTGCAGCGAACGCCTGCACGGCAAACTTCACCTCAGGGGAGTTTCGCACCTCGTCTCGGAACTGCTGGACTTCACTGCACGGACAAGAACGAGGTTTAAGCATTTTCGACCCGGCTAAAAGACGCACAGTGTGGTCAGGATTCCTTAAAAATTGCATCACTACAGTAAAACAATGTGACTAACCGCAGGATGTCCCCATCGTTGAGTTTGAGCAGCACGCTGTATTGGCGAAACTCGGCCTCTCGGAGGCAGTAAACCTGACGGGTTGCCAGGTCCTGGTACATTTCTTTGAGACTCTGGAGGCACTTGGTCATGTTCTCGTTGTTGATCTTGGCGTCAAAAGAGGAGATGTGCTCCTCACAGAGGTGATGAGCGCAGTGGACGTGGAAGCGAGTGCACTTCTCGATGAGAGACACCGTGTCAGGGCAACACAGGTGCTGCTGGATGATGTCCTGTGGGATGGAAAAAGTTTAAAAATCTGTCAACAAGGAAGACATCACACTTTGATACTTATTACTTTAACTGAACTAACTTAAACTGCACAGAGTCTCTTCAGCAGCTCCATACTTGCATTTCAGAATTCACTTTAATACAATGACAACTCTCTGAACCAGGGATGGATCATTTTGGTTTCCTGATCTCACTCTTATAAATCTATATTGTCACAAAAGGTAATCAGTACAATGATCTAGAAATTAGTTTACTCTAGTCCCAATGGGTCATCTTGGTGCACAGTATTTGATTAAACGTTTAGGATAGGTCAGAAAAGGGCCAAGGACCGATCAACTAGATGTTGGGGGTGTTCTGGATCGAGGAATTGTTTTAAGGATCTGTTAGCATTACGTTCTTCACATTTTCACTGATAACTCAGTTCTACAACAGGTTTGGATGGCATTCAATTGCTGGTCATAGCCCAAGGGAGAACTAATTATCATTATAATTTAATTGTGTTTCATTGTTTTTGTTTTTATTGTCAGTTTTAATCATTTTACTTCTTTTTTTATTCCATTTTATTTCAACTTGGTAGTCACTGTGCAGGACCAATCCATGATTCTGGTGGTGATCAACTTGGTGCATCTTTATTTGTAAAACCTACAAGTTCTTCAGTTTCTGTTTGCTTTCCACAGTTCTGCTTCTATCCTGTGTAAGTTTTTCTGATGTCTGACTTGTGTTGAGCTTCTATTTCGAAACACACAAAAACAGCAGCCAGTCAAAATCAGATCTTACCTTTCTAATGCCCCTGGTCCTGTTCCACACAAAGTCGTACCACTCCCTGTAGTTGTCATGACCCTGATCCATGATCTGAGTCACCAGATAGTCCAT
Organism: Scarus forsteni; assembly: GCA_036419115.1. Classification (NCBI taxonomy): domain Eukaryota; kingdom Metazoa; phylum Chordata; class Actinopteri; order Labriformes; family Labridae; genus Scarus; species Scarus forsteni. The sequence goes on along the minus strand of JAZDUH010000033.1, from coordinate 18,114,916 downwards.
GGTCATGCTGAGCACGGGCAGGGGCCGCAGCTCGTGGGGCAGGGGTTCCTCCTGGTCTGCTGAAGAGCGGCTGTACTCTTTTATAGCTGCTGTGTGATCAACCTGGTGGAAAGTAAGACGTGACGCATTCAATTTTACTCTGCTATGTGCCTGGAAAGTTTAACTGACATAACACTGTTAAACATTACAATATTTTTGGTTCTTTTTTTTTTTTAATTTAAAGATGAAAACTTGCAAGCCACTTATGTTGCAAAGACTTTTTTATTCATTGTTTAAAAATTCACAAAAGTAAGCCAGAATACATAAAAGTGGACAAAATGCCACACTATACAGTCTCAGCAGTGATAAGACAACATGTTAAGTAGGGCTGGACAATAGCATAATTTCTCAAATATAGCACACCCTCATTTATAACATGCACCCCATTTTTTAAATGCTTTTTCTCAGGAAAAACACGCACCTACATCTTACCCAAACCCTACTCTCTCTGACAACTCAAAAGTTACCTTTATTCAAAGTCTTAATCAATGAAATTTCAGTATTTTTACAAAGATTGTAAAATATTTTCTCGCTCAACTTGATGCAGAAACACCTTTTGCTTCATGTGCACCTACTCGATTTCTGCCAGAGCACACTCAGTTGTGTATCAACCAATCAGAGAGCAGCTATCAACATGCCAATGTCTTTGACCAATCACAGCGCAGCTATTTTGGTTACCTTGCTCACAAATGGCAGCGCCCTGCGCTTGCACGTGAGTGGTATGATAAAACTTGAGAATTACAAGATCATTACATAAAGTTTAATTAAGACCCAAAATATTGGATAAGGACAGTTTAACAGTCAGTTTAACAAGAATTACAGAAGTTTGGCGGTAATGTTTCACAGAGAAAGAGAATATATGGCTTTTGAATCATGTGTGTTGTAACCATGATTTTGGCAAGATTAAATATTTTACATATTTTGCTTGTGCTTGTGTATAATACACACCAAAAATGTAAACCCTACGTAAGTGCAAAAGAAGTGTGTTATAAACTAGCAATTATGGTATACTGATTAAATGGCATTATTTTCTGCAGAAGATTTTAAATTTAAAAAATTGAGATTTTTCTCAACTTAAACTGTAAGTTGTTGTCATGTTTGGAAATACAAATAATGAAAATCTACATAGTTTACATGATGGTAAACCCTGTCAGTTTTTTAACAAGCATGTTTCGGCTGATACTTATTTTTTAAATGACATTAAATACAGTTTAAAGAGGTCCATGTTATACTGTGAAAATAGCTCAGCTTTCAGTTTTGTTGTCGACAAACTAAATAATCAACTTTTATGACATGCACTTTAAGAGGGAAATACTGTTTGATTTGGGCATACATATTTTGATAGCACCACTGCAAAACTTTGTCATTTTTTGTCACTTGTTTTTTTTTTTTACGAGGGAAAAAAAAATGCCAAAAATAAAAAAATTGAGTGTAGTTGAAAAAAATCAGGGATATTATTTTTTTGGCTATATTTCCCAGCTCTGATGTCAAGTGAATGTGCGTCAATACCATTTCAGTGTCTGGAACAAGCTCAAATATGCTCAGCTGTTTCCGCGTTTCCCTCATATATCTCTCCTTCTCTGGACACATGTCAGGACACGTCCCCACAAACACCTTGGACAGGTTCAGGTCGGTCCTCTTGGGTCGACCTATGTGGAGAGATGATGCATAAAGTTAAAGGGATATGCCAACATTTTGTTTTCATGTCTTTGCTAACTCCCAAGTCCATGACAAGCAGAAAGACACCATTTTTTGGTTGTGCATGTAGTAATGATAAATAGATGGGCAGAGCTTGCCCACTGCTAGTTAACTTAGCTGACACACTGGGAGTAAATGGGTAGTGTTAGCCTGCCTCTGCCTACAGTCATTAGATAAAATCTCCAGTAACTCTTAACGGTCCAGTGTGCTTGTTGTGACTCGTTTTTTTTTTTTACTGCTTTATGTTATGTTGTCCTCTACTATCATTGTTTAATCTTTTTTTACTCCTTAACTGAGGCTTAATTTTGTTGACCTATTTCTGCAGTGGATTGTTCCAAAGATGTGACGTTCCCGAAAGAGTTTAGTCTTTTGACCATCTCCTTTAAGTGAATGGTAATAACTACTTTGCATTTGTGAGTGCAGCCATTTTTCAAATTTGCAGTTTTCGTTTAAGAATCATTCATTCAGTATCTGTATCGCATCTCTAGCAGACCACCATGGAAATAGGTCAACAAAAAAAGCGTCTGTTTTGGAGTAGAAGAAGATAATACGATGATAGTAGAAGAAAATATAACATAACACAGTTAAAAAAACTAGTCACAACAAGCACACAGGACGGATTAGAGTTGCTGAAGAATTTATCGAAGGACTGTGGGCAGAAGCAGGCTAACAATACCCACTGACTTCCAGTGTTTCAGCTAAGCTAGTTAGCAGTTGGCGAGCTCTGCCCATCTTTTTATTTTTACTGCATACACAGTCAAAAGAATGGTCTCTATCTGACTGTCATGGACTTGGAGTGAGGCGAGACATGAACAAAAAAGGTGGCCAATAGCTTTAAAGTGTCTCCTGATGTTTAAACTGTCATGTTGAAACAGACATAGATCCGTATTAGAGGTGTTTGCACCTTGACGTAGGATCTTGTCTCTCTGCTCCAGGAGGCGGTACTTGTCCTCAGCGGTCTCGGCCATCTGTCCGATGAGGGGGAGGAGGGATGAGGGGACCGACCACTCGGAGCTCGAGGCCTCGGTGCTGCTCTCTTTTGGTGCGTCAGTTTCAAACTGCAGCATCTTGACTGTGGAGGGCTTCTTCACTGGAGAGCTGAGACAAAAAACAGGCACATTTAAGGCACTATACTGTCTGAAATGTTTTCTAGTTGTCCAGCAGCTCACTTTGATTATGATAAACTGTGTCCATGCATCACCTGCGGCTGACTGTAGCTGTGCTGCTGACTGCAGGAGCTCTGAACGCTGGTCTTCTAATCGGGGATGGAGCCAACGAGGGCTCTGCGTCTGCCTGACTTTCTTCTTCTTCTGCCTTCTCCTTTAATGCTGCAGAACTCCTACCTGGTTCACCTGGACCTGAAGGAGAAAATATCAGATTAAATGAAGCAGGGCCCAACAAATATGGATGTCTTGAGGACAATCCTGATATTTGGTAGAAAAAAAATATTGTTTACTGATTAATCGGATGATAAATTTGAAAATATATAAAATGAATTTTAAAAATCACAACTTTAGTCCCTAAACAATAACAATATTGAATATATGAATTACAGGCATAACATTTTTACAATACTTTGTCCTTAAGTAGTTGTTTAACTTTACAACAGAGTGGAATTTTCATATACAAAAATAACCAGCAAAGTGTTAAACCTCCTTAAACCACCTTAAAAAAAGAGTCAATTTATAATTCACTTATGAAATAAAATATGTCTAGTCCTTCTTATGAAAGAATATCAAAAGTAGGTTATACTACAGGAACTTTTACAGAAGTTGTGAACTGGTGATTGTAAGAGGAAAGCAACAAGAACACTAAAGTAACATTCTTTTCATCGCCCTCTTCATTTTTCTACTTTGCAACTTTCAAGAACAAAATTAAATAGTGTAACTGCGGTAAATTCCTGCAAAATAAATCACCTTATTTCAAATGTAAATATATGAGTAAACTAGGAACTGTTTGTCACATCTTCCGTTCAGTCGCAGAGTCCTCATTAGGGCAATCAGAAGTAGATTTCAGTGCAGTTAGAATCATTTATTTATTGTAAATATGAGGTCATATGTGTGAGGAAATCGCTCCTCGTTAAATGCGCTTCAACACGCGGCGGATGGAGTGATGGACGGTTGTTTTCTGCCTCTCAAATACTTTTGCACTTACTTATTTCTCCAGTTATGCTATGCTAGGTTGGCATGGCTACAGCAATGTAACTGTTAATATAGACAGGTTTAACGTAAACTAGGTTAGCACAACTTTACCAATGTAACGACACTTAAAAGCATGACCGACGCAGCAGAGCACATTGTCATGACACATGGCAAAGAGAGTTAAACTGAAACAGGAGACATTTTGAGTAACTGTTAATTTTACGACGTCGTAATAAACATACCTGTCGGGAGGCTCCGTTCAGTCCAATACTATTGTTTGTTGCCTGGCTGCGTGACAGCGGTAACTACTGGACTAACGGCGCAACGTCATCTTTCTGCGCTGCTTGGACATTGGCTAGCATTTACTGTTTTATTTTATTTAATTATTTATTTATTTATTACTGACAAATTATTCACAGAAACTTTGTAAAACGTTCAGGATAAATGCAGTAACAAAAATTACACAGCCAAACAGGTATACAATGATTAAAATAACATACATAAGTCTCAAAGTTAAAAAAAAAAAACCAAAAAAACCAAATAAAAAACAGGCAATATTATATTTTTCACACAAGGATTTTGTTTTGTTCCCTTTGGGGTTTAAACTTTTTACAATATTCTTCAACTAGGACAACATATGACCTTGAAAGCAATAATAGTTGGTCATTTGGAAGAGTGAATATGAAATTTGGCTATAAGTAAGAGAAGGGTAACTACATTTATTTTGTCATGGATAATTTTTTTTCATGCCAACTCCCGTCGATGTTTAATATTTTGAAAAGGGTTATAATCAGCCGGCTGATAATGACCGGGTCCTATTTAATGCTATCTGCAAACTAGTTTTACTTTCTGAGGTCTGTGTGCTGCCTGCTGGAATCTTAATTCCCTGAGGGAGTCTTTCCAACGAATGAATAAAGTTCTAATCTAATTACTTCAATTAAAAACTCTGGCAGACTGAAAATAGCAAAACTGACCTGGAATTACAAGGTTTTACATGTCATAGCAACTTAACTGAGTCTATCTCCTAAAAATAAGCACCCTTATAAAGTCAATCAGGAAAAACAATGACTTTATCAGGAAAAGTGACATTTAGCTTAAATAAAATTATATATTTTATCAATGCCCTTGGAAAACCTTCCTCAGAGAAGTTTGGATTCAGTGGCAGTTCAGTATTACAGATTCAAATATACATAAAAAAGATACACCTTAACAAAACTATAAATAAATTAAATATATAATAAAAATATAAAACTACATGGCTACTGGTCGGCTACTGCTCCTGTCCTCTGTGTTCCTGTTACTCCTCCTCCCTGCCAGTAAGAAGTGAAATTCAGTTTTTATTTTACATTTTATTTATTAAAAACTATTCAGTATTTTAATCTCTTACTTAATCTGAACTTTCAACAAAGAAGAAAAGCATGCTGAGTCCTACATAAATGTCTTGTTTCTCTAATTATTTTGACAAAATCTGAAGTTGTGCTGATGCCTCCCAGCAAGAAGAAGAATAAAAAGGATTTTAATGTGTCTGTTAAGGTTGCTAAAGCAAAATTGTGACTTATTTGTTAACAGGGTAAAAAAAGGAAAATAGTGCATTTACTCTGTTTCTTTCTCTGGAAGAAGAGAATAAGCTCATGCCCATTTAGGACTTTTCCTTTCCTCTTCGCCCTCGCCGCTGACTCCTGTAAGATATGACAGTTGACAGAAACAGGGAGCAGAATAAAAACGTGTCTTTCAAAGAGACTCATTCTGATAGAAAACAAAAAGCTGTGAGCACTGAAACCCCATTTTACTCTGGTTTTGTAAAATAGATTAAAATAAGGCAGACTATTAGCAGTGAAAAAAAGAAAAGGATCAAACATCTAGCTTGAGGGATACATTTTTTATCTGTTGGAGACCCCAAACATGAAAATAAAAAATCAGATATTAAACAGCTTTGATCATACTGTTTGGTGTGCTCTGATAATGTCAACACAGCACATCACACACAGAACAGTTCTGTCCCAGCACTAATCTAGAATCTAGTCCTCTAAGACGGACATCTGATCAAACATGATCTTACAAAAGACAAAGAAGAAAAAGCAACAACTAGTAAATAATCAGCATGGAAGAGGACAAAAGAGAAGAGGGAATGATGGCACTCTTGGGACTTTTTTTTTTTTTTTTACCAAAAAACGCAAACTACAAAAAAAGAAAATACTGCGAACAAAATTCTGGAGACAGTGTGAACATGTGAGCTGGTCCTCCATTTTTGAGGTCTGTCAAACTTTATGTTTCAGGTCGGCCATGCTTGTTGTTATTTACAACTGCTTCCTTGGTCCTCAGTCAGTTTTCTTCTTGATTGGCCATAATAATTATAATAATTATAATTTTGACATTTACAACTTTTTCGAACTGATTATCGGGACAAATTCACTCTTAACACCTCAGACCACAGGATAATCTTAAAGGATAATATTATGACACATAAAATTATCAGACATTTGCCATCCTTGGTCGGGAAGGGGGAATGTCGAGACAAAAACAGCCTGATAATCTTTATATGTGTACTCCACTTTACAGTAAAAGCAGTCATACTCACATGATCACCGAAATGAATGACGGCCATGTTCTTGGCAGCCCGACAGGTAACCTTACAGACATTCCCAAACTGCCTGAAGTGCCTCTCCATGATGCCCCTCTTGTTAAGGGATGATGGAACGTTTCTGCACATGATGCTGGTGCAGTCAGTAGGAGAGGTGCTCTCCGAGCTCTCCCGGCGTGGACCACGTTTCATGGGGGTGGTGGAAGTTAACCTCTGAACAGGAGCTTCCCTTGAGTCTGGAATTGAATGAAGGATTAGGATACAGAGAAGTGGTCCTCAGTCCATGACACATTCTCTTATATATGCGACAAGGAGATAAGCCCTGCTCCTGAAATTGCACTATCTGGTGTGGTCCTGACTCCTGGAGCACTGTCGAATGCCATCACATTTTCATCCCTGCTAACAAGCAGTTTATTCCCAGCTAGAGACACTGAGATGACCACTTAACTGGCTCACTATCCCTGTAATGTGTTTGTTTTATTATTATTCAATGCATTTCTGTTTTACATGTGTATGTTTATGTTATACGTATTGTTGATTTATTTTTTTAAAATAATAATAATAATAACACATTTATTTAAGGGTGCCTTTCATTACACACACGGTCAACTTACAAAAGGTAAAAAGTGCATTAAAATAGGCATAAAACCAGGTATAAAACAATACAGTGCAATAGAGAAAAAGTAGGAGAGCTTGAACAGATAAGTTTTGAGTCAGGTTTTAAAGAAGGGTAAGGACTCTGTGTTGACAAGGTCAGGGGGAGTGAGTTTGAGAACTGAGGAGCCAAGGGGCTTGAATGATCGACCCCCATGGGGATGGGGCAAGGGGGGAAGACTGATGGACAGAGGAAGAGGATCTGAGTGTACAGGCAGGTACAGAAATATGAATGAGGTAAGACAGGTATGGCCGGGAGAGGATGTGGATGGCTCTGTAGGTAGGGCTGAACAATTAATTGCAAATTAGATTAAATCGCAATATGGCTTGTTGCAATTTTCAAATCGCAGACAGTGCAAAATTTTTAACCCAAAATGTGTTGAACATTTTGGCATTGTGATGTAGTTTCTTGCAATTTCATGCCTATTTTAACCCAGTTCTTACAACTTTATGCCTGTCTTGCTCCCGTTCATCTTTTTTTTGGCCGCTGCCGGAATCTTTACATGGTTTTTGAAATTTAATCCCAATTTTGCTGCTATAATCAATTTCCCTTAGTCACTTTTGAATTTTTTGGGAATGCAATATATCAGCAATTTAATACTATATTTTGTACATTAAACAGGTCACAAACTTTTACTGAGGGTCATGGTTTGTCTATAGCATATCTTTTATTGTAAAGTTCATGCTCAGGCTAATCTCAGGACCACGATGAATTGAAGCTCTTACCTTGATTACGATTAATGAACGATTATTTTATGCTATGCTGGAACACATTGGTGGTCACATTTAACTTCTTTCTGTTTAGTGTCCTCTGCACAGACTCTAAAATGTGCCCAAACAACAGAGACGGCAATTTTCTTGGCTACAAGGTTCTCTGATAGACTGACACTTGTCTCATCTTGATTGGCAGCATGTTCTTTGGTGCACTTAAAATGAACACAGACTGTACGGAGGGGCACGTTCTTGTGAGAAAATATTCAAAATAATCAACATGACTGAAAGTACTTAGATTTAAGGGTTAAAATATCTGATTTGGTTATTTTTTGATTAATTGCCAAGCCCTAGTTCATGTTGTTTTGTGTATTTTTTATTTTTGCTGCTGCATGTTACTGTTGTTTTATTTATTATAAGATTGTACACGCCTGTGCACTTGCCTCTATTTAAATAAATAAAAATAAATAAGTTAATTAAAAGGTGTCATGCTCCTCTGCCCTTCAAACCCCTTAAAACAACATTAAAAGTAAAGTAACTGATTTTGCAGGACACAGCGACTTTAAACTGAAAACACTTTAACATGCAAACATTAAAAATATTAACAGATTTGTTTTATTTTCCATTTCACTTTATCTATTTTTTTTTTCAGAAACCATGATTTGTGTGTCTCACCTGACTGTTCAGCTTTTTCCAGAACGTCCCTGCTCCCTGATGGGGGAGCAGCCAGCAAACCTTCATCCTGAGCTGGGACCTCCTCACGATCCTGCTCCCTCTCCTTTGGGGCCTCTCGCCTCACTGGGTTGCTCACATCTTTACGAAGACCGCTTAAAGCTCTACCAAATATTCCTGCTGTTGGAACCCGGGACCTCATCAGGGGCCTCTTGGAGGGATGTCTGGGTGAATCTGTTTCTGCTGGAACATCGTCCTCCGTGGCCGGCTTCTCCTGGCCTCTGCTTGAACCATCTGGATCCTCTTTGCGTTTTGTAGCTTTGCTTGATCTTGCAAACACGTTTGTTTCCCCCAAAGCTTCAAAGTTCCCTTTCTCCAGGGCACTGCTCTCTGACTTAGCCTTACTGTCACCAAAAGCTGAGGGCTGACCAAATATGGATCCTCCAAATGCAGGTGCATCTTGAGGCTGGAGGGCTTTGGCTGAGAAGCTGAAGGATGAAGGGGTGGTGGGCTGGGCAGAGGTCGTTTTTGTGCTGGTGCTTGAGGGGGCGGCTGGCTGAGAGAAGGTGAACTGTAGGGTGCTCGAGGAGCTGCTGCTGTTGGTGGTAGTTGGAGCATTGTTTTGAGCAGAGATGGAGGGGGCTGCAGCAGGCTGTGAGAAGCTGAAGCCTATTGGTCCAGACCTGGCTCCAGTGGACATAGAAAAGCCTGAGGTGGTGGTGGTGGTGCTGCTAATGGTACTGCTAGTCTGGGATCCTGTGCTGCCAAACGGTGAGCTGGACATAGATGTGGTTTGAGGGTTAGTGGGCTCAGGGCTTGCACTGAAGATGGGTTTGAAGAGAGCCTCATTTGCAGGCTTGAAGCTGAACTCAGATGATCCAAAGCCTCTGCTCTGGGTTACACTCTGCGTTGAGCCAAAAACACTGGTTGTGGCACTAGTAGAAGTTGGCTGTCCAAACACAGGCTGTCCAAAACTCAGCGGCTGAGGCTGTCCTAGGGCAGGGGTGGCACCAGAAGAGCCCTGGGTGTTTCCAAACCCAGAGGACTGCTGGCCAAACGCAGGAGTCTGCTGACCAAAACCTGGAGCCTGCCCAAATGCAGAGGGATGCCCAAATGCAGGAGTCTGCCCAAATACTGAACTCTGACCCAGTCCACTTGTTTGTCCAAAAGCTGGAGTGGAGCTGCTTGCAAATCCTGAGCTACTCATACCTAAAGATGGCTGTCCAAATGCTGGAGGTTGGCTTGTGGTGGGCAGTGAGGTGGGCTGTGTTGAAGGCGGTCCAAAGGCAGGAGTCTGCCCAAAAATTGGACCTCCATGACTTGTGGGCTGATTTAAACTGGAAGGCTGTCCAAAAGCTGACGGAAAGAAGCCCATAGTTTGGGGCTGATTGTTTGTCCTTTGCTGCCCAAATGTCTGGAACAGGCTGGTCTTCATGGTGGTAGTAGGAGCTTGAAAAGCTCCACCTTGTGGACTCCCAAATGGATTGGGTGGATTCATGGTCCTTTAGTCTCTCACCAAGAGGTCTAGGCTACTTGTTGAAATAAAAATTTCCCACCACCATTTTTCAGCTGTACTCCCCTCTCATGTTTCCTTTGGTGCAACACCCTGAAACTTAAAGGAGGTTACAATGAATTAGAGATATGATACATTTAATTAACTTTACATACTTCTCACTTAGTCATGATGCATTTGTATCTACGTAATAATGTTTGTCAACATAATTTTACACCATTTAATTTAATGGCATAGCTTAATTTGACAAGTTAACTCCATGGTGTGCTGGGGGAGCAGCACATCCAAGAAGGCCGCATCGAGGCTGGAGAAACTGATCATGCTGACCGGCACTGTGGGTGGCATGAAGCTGGCCTCTGGTGATGGTGGTAGAGGAAAGAACTCAAGCTGGACATTATGGATGATGCCAGACACCCTCTGCACATCAAACCAGCAACCACAGGAGCCTGTTCAGCCCAAGACTGCTCATTCACAAGTTCAGGACCACCAGACTGTACAACTCTTCATTGAGGGGGAGGAAGAGTAACAGGAAGACTGGGGATGGGAAGGAGCAATAACCAGCCCGTAGACATGCGTTATCTATGTTATTCATTTCTATATTTTTTTGTTTTTATCTACCCTTTTTATCTGCTACACAAAATTGCGACCAAATCACAATTTCCCCGAGGGAGTTTCTCAAACGGATGAATAAAGTTCCGTGTAATATAATTAATTTAATCTGTTGTCAGTATTTAGATGTTTGCAAACGTTGACCATCCTTGAAATATGGGAGAGCTTTTGAATTATAGTTAAGACGAAGTTTATGGGTGTCAAACATTGATCGTATAATAATTATGTAACACACACATGTCGGTCACTCGTAAGATTGTGCAAAATTGTCTGTTATAATGGTGATATTGGATGAAATGGGGAGGTATTACATTATTACATGCATTGCTAAGCGGCTAGCACATGCTAACACAACAAACATAGAAAATGTCCGAGTAGGTAAGTTCGAGGGTTAAATTTTCAACCAACGGCACACGAAGTTACAAAATAGAATATTATGTAACAGTGAAGCTGAAATGAGACAGAAACTCACCTTTAACACTTTTTTATGGTGTGTTGACTATCCTCCGTTTCGCTAAATAACATATATCCACAGTTCCGTTTCCGGTCCGACGCGATATTCGTCCCCACTCATGGCGGAGTTTTGTTCCATGATGACTAACGTGTCGACCGTTGAATCTCTCGGATAGGCTTATGGACGGGCTGGCGGTCTTTAAATGCTTTATTCACTCTAAAAAGTAACGTAATTGTTTTATCCACATGTTCCGTCACATTGTTCGGCTTTAAGGACGAAAAGTTTGATAAAGCCGGGACGTGTCACCTTGAATTCTGCCTGACTGGAATGGTTGGACGTTGCCCGATGCTAACAGAAACCGACGTTGGAGTGTCAAACAGGGTCGTCGCCGTGATGTGGATTAATCTGAGCATTCATTGATGTGTCGTGGTGTTTTAAAGAACAAGTTTTCTATTTTGCATCGAGTTTTAAAATGGGGGTCGTACTGCGGAACCTCCAGAAGGTGGTGCCTATACGCCGCGCCAGGCTGCGCAGAGATGTGGACACGTTGAGGCACATACTGGGCGTCCAGAAATTCGACATGGGCGTCATCTGCGTGGATAACCAGAGGATGCAGCAAATTAATAACACTTACAGGAAGAAAAACATGCCCACGGATGTGCTGTCATTCCCATTCTACGAGGTAAATGTGATGACAGACCGTAAAGGGTATCTGCATGTTTACAAAGACCAAGGGCCTGCGCAGGGCCCCATAGTGCCTGAAATACTGATCAATAACAGACCACTGTATTCTAAGCAGCGCTGGCTTCATGATAATATGTTGGTTTACCTTGTTATGATTTGCTTTGGCTTTCTTACTTATTTATTTTTTACTTATCAATAACCATTTACAGCCTTCTTGGCCATTTACTGGGCTTAATGTTCTAGTTTTAATTGTTTAATTGTTCTTTTAATCTATTTTTTAATGGACTTGAACCTTTTTATCTAGTTTTTAGTCCCTACATTTTAGTTGTTTGTCATATACTGAATTTTGTACTTTTATCTTTGGCCCTCTTTGTCTCATTTTACACTACTGGGCTCTTATGTTCTTTATTTTATAATTGTTATGATTATTATTTTATCTAGATTTTTTGCTCATGCTTGGCTCAGTGGTTTTGTTTGCTGTTTGGATTCTTGCGCTTCATCATGGTGTATTTTCATGTGTTTTAATATGTTTGTCAAAGGACTTACTAAACTGTTTTTAAATGTGTTATTTATACATCATTACTTGATAAAATCATGAGGAATAATTTTAATACTTGTAAAGAACTCCAAACAATAACCATGCCTCAAGATGATTTCACTCAGTAGGGATGCACAATATTGCAGGACAAATAATAATAATAATAATAATAATACATTTTATTTAAAAGCGCCTTTCTAAGCACTCAAGGACACTTTACAAATACATCATAAAAACACAGTGCATTAAAATCACAATAAAAATAAATAAAAACAACATACAAGAGTGGCACAGTTACATGACGGTGGAAAATTAAAGGGAATAGGCAGTTTGAAACAGGTGGGTTTTGAGTTTTGATTTGAAGCGGGGAAGGGAGTCGATGTTTCTGAGGTCCGGGGGGAGAGAGTTCCAGAGTTTGGGAGCAGAGCGGCTGAAAGCTCTGCTACCCATGGTGCTGAGCCGGGCGGAGGGCACAGAGAGATGGAGGGAGGTCGACGACCTGAGGGAGCGAGAGGGGGGGGGGCGAGGTTGTGGATGGCCTTGAAAGTGTACAGCAGGATTTTGAAATGAATTCTGAACTTCGTGGGGAGCCAGTGAAGCTGTTGGAGGACGGGGTGATGTGATGGAAGGAGGGGTTCTGGTGATGATCCGGGCTGCAGAGTTTTGAACCATTTGAAGTTTATGGAGGGATTTGTGGGGGGCACCAAAGAGGAGTGAGTTGCAATAGTCTATCCGGGAGATGACGAGGCTGTGGACCAGGATGGCTGTGGTGTGAGGAGTGAGGGAGGGGCGGAGACGGTTAATATTACGTAGATGGAAGTATGCAGACCGGGTGATGTTATTGATATGAGAGTGAAAAGACAGAGAGCTGTTGAGGATGACACCCAGACTCTTAACCTGAGGGGAGGGGGACACTGTGGAGTTGTCTATGGTGAGGGAGAAACTGTCAACTTTGGATAGATTGGATTTAGTACCGACCAGGAGGAGTTCTGTTTTATCTGAGTTGAGTTTGAGAAAGTTGGAGGTGAACCAGCGTTTGATTTCTGAGAGGCAGTGGGTGAGGGAGGAAGGTGGAAGAGAGGCGTCGGGTTTACTGGATAGCTAGAGCTGGGTGTCATCCGCGAAGCAGTGAAAGTGGATACCAAATTTACGGAAAATATTGCCAAGTGGAAGTAGATATACAATGAAGAGGAGGGGCCCCAGGACGGACCCCTGGGGCACACCTGAAGTGACTGGGGAGGGCTGTGAGGTGAAGGATTTGAGTTGGATGAACTGAGTGCAGCCTGTGAGGTAGGAGTGGAACCAGTGAAGGGGTGTGGGTGATGCCTATGGAGGAGGATGGGGTGAGAAATAGTGTCGAAGGCCGCACTCAGATCGAGGAGAATCAAATATCTGCAAATTGCCCAAATAGTTGATCATAGGTATCGGCAAATATAAAAAGAAATTGCTGATATTTACAATTGATATTTTGGCTCTAAAAAAAGCCATAATATTTCATAGGGTTTTTTTTATACTGGTAAAATGTACATTTGTTCCATGATATTTGGCCTCATCATCACTCAATGTCCAATTTTCTAATAAAAAGTATTTTTTAAGTAAATATTTAAATAATGTTTTCTTTCTTTACATCTGTTTCCAACCAAAAGGGACCATAATCATGAAAGGAACAGGTCAGTCTTGGTTAAGTAGGATAGTATTGATATCGGCAATGTAGATACTCAGTTTAAAACAGAGCAAGAAAAACATATGCAGCCTGCCTCAAAAGTAACAAAAAAGGTGAATAATAGAGGTGTGTACTGGCAAGAATCTGGTGATGTTTATTGTGATACAAGGGGGATAATTCAATGTGTTGTGATATATTGGGGCAAAATTAAAAGGAAGACAAGACACTATTTTATTTACATTTTAAAGATCCCATGTCCTGCAGATTAAGTTTTCTTTGCTTTTCTTTGAGTTTTTAAATCGACTTCCAGAGCAGAAAAATGTGACACCTTTTCCTAAACTCTGTATGGGGACAACAAGAATTAGAATGCAGTCTACTGGGAGCAGTGCATTTTAAATTACAAGACCTGAAAGTGTATTTTTGTGATTTTTAGGACCTGAGACCTGGCAAACTTCCGTGCCCTCTTTATCGAGATGAGCAGAACCTTGGAGACATTTTCTTAGGAGTAGAATATGTGATGCAGCAGTGTCAGGAGGAGACTATGGATCTGCACGGAGCTCTCACTGTGAGTAACACCAGCGCTCTGTGAAATATTTTATCTGAGTAGGGAAACCTGAGTGGTGGCTTTCCTAAATGATGTACACTTCTCATCATGTCACTATAATGTCCCATATTATTGTTTGCTAAAGTCTTTCCAATATGTTTAAGATACTTTGAATGACGATTGAAATAGACTAAGTATGTTTCTTATTGTGATATCTGACTTTTTTTCACCTAGCATGAGCTACACATTTAACTGTTGCTGTATAGAGGAGGAGAGGGAGAAGTCTTGATGCTGCAGACTTTTGGTCTTGGTCATAGTATAACATAGAAGTGCTCTATCATCAAGCTAAAGGACATGTAGAACTCAAAAAAGCAAAATGTTGGCTCTTTAAGAACCTTACTCTGCAGCACCACTGAGATTAAAAATGTGAATTTTCACCACAAAATGAAAGAAAACATTCACAACATGCTTTCCCTTGTTTTCATCCTCTCCCATCTCCTGCTTCAGGTTGTCACTGCACACGGTATCTGCCACCTGTTGGGCTATAGACACGAGACAGAGGAGGAGTGGACTGAGGTTTGTGTGTTAATACATTTGTATGAGTGCCTCAGAAGTTCTGTAGTATTTCTCAGTCATACAGAAATAGAGTGGTGCAACATCATCTTGCTTCTTGAGTAGAAATTCTGACCTGAGGGGCCCACATATCTAACTTGAAGCTTGGACATCCCAACCTCAGAGATCAAATGGAACGTACCGTTATACCCCTTTCAGACTGGTCAAGAAAACCGTTTAAACCCGGAAACAACTGGCTCCTGTTGGCAGTTTGAAAGGGTTTAACCGGCATGTCAAGCAACATGGGTTTTTATTGACTCGCCTCCAGTCGGCTGCAGTAGGATAGTAACATCACATCACATCTAATTTACATCATGGCATTGGCGTAAAGTGCCGATGGCATAATATGCCACCCGCCCCCTACGTCTGTAACTGATATGACTCTTTGCCATCTCAGAAACAAATTCCCTCCCCCTTTGTATCATCAGCACTCAAATGTCATTCAGTTTGTACATTTTTAAAGAGGGACAAAAGTACAAAGTGGAGAACAGCTGACCAACGTGTCCACTGCTTCTGTGCTCCTTTCCATTGTTTACATGGATGTGTTCGGTGTGCTAATGTGTGCTAATCACGGACTACATTAAAGCCTAATAACTTGTGAAAAGTTTGTAAGTGTGGATTATCATGGTGATCAAAATCTCTCAGTTTGTCATTTTTGTTCACCACTGAGATTATTGATCATCCAAGAATGCAGTAAAAAAAAGTCTAACAGGCTTTTGATTGAGGTAACAAGCGTGATGCCAACTTCCTGGTTGGCCTACAAAAATGTGTCATCTTTGCACTGCTACATACCGCCAAACCACGACAGAAATGGCACATTACAGTTTATTTTGGAACTTGGAATTTAGATTTGTCACTAGGGCTGGGCAATATATCGATTACATCAATTAATTCAATGCTTTTTCTGCAGAAAAAGTGAAAATTAAAGGACCCCTCCAACATTATTTTCTTTTCATGTCCTGCCTCACTCCTGAGACGAGCACTTAGACAAAACATGCAGTAACAAGTAAGAGACAGGCCTTGTTCACCTACAACTAATTAGCTTAGCTCAAACTCTGGGAGTATATGGGTAGAGTTAGCCTGTCTCTGCCTATAGTCATCAGATAAACTCTTCAGGAACTCTAAACTGTCCTGAGTGCTTGGTGTGACTCATTTTTACACCTTTATGATTTTATGTTATCTTCTATCTTCATAGCTTCTTCTTTTCCTAAACAGAGGCTTTGTTTCTTTGACCTACTTCCTCTGTGGTTTGCAGTGAATTTGCTTTTAATAACGGCTCACAAATGAATGGCTCACTCAGAACTGTGCATCAGTTCTCATCATAGATCAGTGCTACTCAACATGTAACAAATATTGTTGTGTGAACATACTGTAGAGCAGTTTTAAGTTTGACAGCACTTTTAATTTAGCTTTAATCAGTCTTTTTCCTAAAACATCATTTAGTTTAGTCATAATAGTCATCTAAATTGTTTTAATTTTGGTCTAGTTTTAATTGATGCAATTTCACAACATTTCAATTGACGAAATTTACTGTAAATTTAGTCGACTAAAATATGAAGTGCAGAGTGTAAGGCTTTTTTTACGTTTCCTTTAATTTAAGAAGTCATAACTCCTGGATAAAATGAAATATCTAATAACTATTGGATGCTAGTGAAGTCTGTATGAATAAATTAACAAAAAACTAATTTGGCAGAACATCTCAGTTACAAGACCAGAATTGACAGCATTGAGCCTGCTCTAGATGAATATATCTATTCAGAAAGAGAGCAGCTCTGATTTGATAGCTCCCCTACTTATTATGCTACCCAAAAGCTAAGACAGTTTTATTAAGACTTATTGGATTAAGTCTGTCAGACATTTTAGTTGAGTTTTTATGTGTTGAAGAAAATGACAGTTAATTCAGTGTTAATTTTTGTCCATGTGTACTTATTTTTATTAGTTACCGTGTAGATTTTGTTAGGGGATAAAAGGTTGTTGATAAAATCTATGAAAAAAATAATTAGTCAACAATATTACCACTGCTAGACTGAACTTTAATTTTTTTTCATTCAAAGCTTCTGGGCACCCATAGATTTTCTCTGAGATCTCCTTAATTGTGGAAACTAAAAATCTTCTCATGTTTCCGTCATTAATTTGTGTTTTTGTTTCCAGATGATGCAGAGAGAAAGCTACATTCTTAGTGAGTACAACCGGCTCACAGGGAGACACCTGGAGCCCCTGACCAAGAGGTGTACTCAGGACAGGTGACAGAGCCTCAGCCGGATTGACACTACGTTTGATTGGTGCTTGATTTTTATCAATTCAGTTTTCTGCCTCATAAGAACACCGGGTGCCGTTTCCTTCATGGTCACAGCTGTTTTTTTTACTTGAATCGTGTTTGAACACTGGATGTGCTGAAGTTTATAAAGATCAAACTAAGTCAATGCACTTTCACTGTAATGTTTTATTAAAATCTGCTTCAAGAAGGATAGAAAAAGCTGTTTGTCTTTTCTTCACATATACATCTCACCCTCGTTACACTGCATTTGGGACAAAAAGAAGCAACAAATCATAAGTGTGAATTAAAGGGGCATTAAAAAGTAGAATACATAGAAGAGTAACTTCTGTCTGCTTCAGACGGAGCAATAAAACACTGCAAATCCTCTTAAACTCATACCCTATATAATCACAGAGTGGGTCAACATTTAAAACACGGAGTCAGACAGGATCAGCATTACTGACTAAAACTGTTTTAATCAGAAATATGAAGTTTGAACTGCATATGTAATTTCTGGCAAGTGCTGACCACTGATCAGTGATATTAAAGCAATGAGGAGTGGGTGTATGATTCCTGACCTGCGCTGCAGTCGTTGCAGTGTATTGTGGGAATTGTAGTATGAGTGGTGGGACAGCTATTTAACGGAGGGCCAGTTATATCAAACTACAGTAAGTAAATTATCTTGGGATTATCAATTATATATATTGGCATTGATTAGAAATTATACTTCTAATACGACTTTGCATTTTAAGTCTTGTGATGAAAAAGCAAAACAAGTCGCACATCTGTGAATGTGGCAGATTTCCCAGCTCTAGTTTGTACTCCTCCTTTTATTGCCACAGTTAAGCTAAATTATATTTCAGTGCCTTTGCGTCACATGATAAAAGGACCCCACATAGGGATGGGAATTGATAAGATTTAATCGATACAAGTGCTATTAACAATCCTGCTAATCGATTCAATTCTTTAATGATTCCCTTATTGATTCTTGCAGATTCTCCATGAGGGCAAATGTCTGTAGATTTTCCGTGACAACAATGTCAAACACATGTCACAGCATAGATAACTGCTTCTGCAAGCTGCTGGTGTTTCCACTCACTTAAGGTTGTGCAGTCGGTGCCTTTTTTAAAAATTAAGCCACAATTCTGACGCTTCGTAACCCTGTCAGTAGGGCTGAACGATTTGAGAAAATCTAATTGCGATATTTTTCCCCAGTATTGCAATTGCGATTTACTCTGCGATTGTTTTAATGTTCCTCATCTTATGTATTCTTAAACAAACTTAAGCAGTAGATCGTTTTATAGTATAACCAATATGACATTAAATCAATCTAAGGATAAAAGATTTGAGAAAAAGTGGAGAAGTGAAGAACAGAAGCAAAATAGGTCTGAAATTGTAAAAACTGGGAAAGAAAAATGGTACGAAAGCGGAAAAAAGTTAAAAGGTGCAACATAGGTATGGAATTGCCAAAAGAAAAAAAAAAAGGCAAAAAAATTGAAAATTGATTATAGCAGCAAAATTGGGATCAAATTTCAAAAACTGTGTAAAAAATCCAAACATGGTCTGACAGTGGCCAAAAAAAATGATGAATGGGAGTAAGATAGGCATAAAGTTGTAAAACTGGGTTAAAAAAGGTTAAAATAGGCTTGAAATTGCAAGACTACATCACAATGCCAAATTGTTCAACACATTTTGGGTTAAAATATTGCACTGTCTGCAATTTGAAAATTACAACAAGCCATATTGCGATTTAATCTAATTTGCAATTAATTGTTCAGCCCTACCTGTCAGTGGAAGGAATTGACAAGAGAACTGATCAGCAAAAAGACTCATGATATCGATTCTTTGATAGAGCCGTTAACGATTCTCAACTGGAATTGTTTTTTGATTCCCATCCCTACCCCCACAGGAGGATTTCAAAAGCAAAGTCACACAGCACAGTGGGCCAGTGGTGTCAAGGTAGAGGCCGACAGGCCAAATTTGGTGATATCGTGGTCCAGATT
The DNA here is from genome assembly GCA_036419115.1 of Scarus forsteni. Taxonomy (NCBI): domain Eukaryota; kingdom Metazoa; phylum Chordata; class Actinopteri; order Labriformes; family Labridae; genus Scarus; species Scarus forsteni. The sequence continues at coordinate 18,095,543 of JAZDUH010000033.1, read as the reverse complement.
TTGCCGGCAGGCAACACAACTGGTCCACTGCATTTTAAGTGGTTTAGTGTTTTATGTGATTTAGCATTGTAAGGAATCAGACTGGCACAAATCTGGTTCCACAGCATTACCTTAACAAAACAAAGAATGCAAACTAGGCTGGGAAATGTCACATTAAAAGAGTTTTTTTCTTCATTGATGACAAAATACTCTTTTTAAAATGCAGTTTCATTAGAAGTAGAACTTATTATAAATCAGAATTTATGTTATTGATAATGCTGGGGTGATGATACTTTTCTGACACTATAAGTAAAACATCTAAGTAATAAGCACTTAATTGTAGGTATTTTTTCAACATAAAAACTCGTGCTCACATAGGGAGGTGACGCTTGTGTTGAGGTTATCAAAAAATATATATTTAACCCTTCTCTATAAACAAATGTCAGCTGCTCTGGCACAACTTCACCCACATTCAAGGTGCTTGGAGAATATCAATAGTCTAGAAGAAATGTAAGAGCTCCTGCATCATGTGTAGTTCAGGAAATGACTTCATTAGACTGCAGGGTTTTTGGCTTGACCCTGATAATGCTTTGGTCTTATTAAAGGTGTTTCCTGAACTACACGTGCTGCAGAAGCTCTTCTGATTCTGCCTTTGTTTTCTCTTTAGGAGGGAAAATTAGTTTAATCATTTAAAACAACTTTTAAAAAATGCTGCATACATAACATCACAGATTTAAAACGTGCTCCTTCTGGCAGAGGATCATTAAGTTTCTCTACTTTTTGATACCACCCATTTGATGTATTTCTCGATTTAAAACAAATGGTTCAATTGCACAGAAGTCTTGACAGCCTCGATAAACCAGGATTAAGTCCAGGTAGAGGCCCCTGTCACCCATGCAGGTGTTTGTTTTTTCTCTCTGGTTGACTCGACCACAGAGAGCTTGAAAACAGGAGGAGCTGTGCTGAGAGATTTTGATTCATCGATTTAAAGGACCAATTAAAATAAGAAAATATCAACAATCCTCCTGATGCAGGTCATGTGTCTTAGTCAAACAAACTCAACCACACAATCCTGAGAAGAGTGATCAACACCTGTGTGGGTCACCAGGGCCGTCAAGACAAACATGACCTGGATCATTTTTTTTGTCTTGCCTCACTCAAAAGTCCATGACAAGCAAGAGGACACCATTCTTTTGAGTGTGCATGCAGAAACGAGGAAGAGACAGGCAAAGCTCGCCTACTGCTAGTTAGCTTATCTCAAACACTGGCAGTCAATGGGTAGTGTTAGCCTGCCTCAGCCAGCAGTCATCAGATAAGCTCTTCAGCAACTCTGAACTGTCCTGAGTGCTTGTTGTGACATTCATTTGCAAGCCATTATTAAATGTAACTTGCCTGTAAATTTAAGACATGAATTGCTCACTACAACTGCGGCAAATAAGTCACTTGAAAGAGTTGTTCAAAAGACTCAACTCGTTCGGAAAATTCACATTTCTAGCAAACCACCATGAATTTAGGTCAACAAAACAAAGCCTCCGTTCAGGAGTAGAAGATAACTTAACAGCAAAAAAAACAAGTCAACAAGCACACAGGACCGTTTAGAATTTCTGAAGAGTTTATTTGATGACTGAAGGCAGATGCAGGCTAACACCACCCATATACTCCCAGTGTTTAAGCTAAGCTAACTAGTGGTGGGCGAGCTCTGTCTGTCTCTTTCTTGCTACTGCATGTGGTGGAAAGAATTACGTTGTCACAGAAAAGAGAGTGAGGCAAAACATGAAAAGTAAGCAAGTTAATTTTAAGTAAGAAAACAATAGGTTTGCTTTCTATCAATACTGCAGACAAAGACCTGATCAAATTATTAGGAGTTTTCAGATATTTACCTGAAAGCTAATTTTTACAGCCAACGTTGAGCCAAAGTGGCCATAAAAATCCCATACACTGGCTGTCATGTTGGCAAAATGTAAAATGCGCTATGATTACTTCATCATCCAAAAATGTCCACTTTTAAGAATCCAATGTGTAATTTATTAAAGAATAAAATGATTTTTTACTTGCTTCAAATCTGTTTTTGACACAAATGGACTGAAACCATAAAATACACAGGAACATTTTGGCCAAGTAGACTTTGTGTCCTTAAAATGAAATATTGGTGTTGATATCTACTAGGGCTGGGCGATATTGCCTAGAATTAAAATCCCCGATTTTTTTTCACAACACTCAATTTACAATTTTAGTCGATTTTTCCCTCCCTAAGAGAAACAAAACTCCCAGTGACATAAAAATGAAGCAAATCAAGTTTTGCCTTTATGTTGTCTAAATGTTTCCCTCTTAAAGTCAAAGTCTGGGTCATAAAAGGTTGATTACGTAGTATAAATGTAGTCAGGTTTGTCTACATAAACACTAAAAGGCTGAGGTATTTTTACAGTATTAACATGAAACTCTCTGATCATTATTTAATCACTTATATAACAAATACAAGCCTATAAAAGTGCTTGCGAAAGCCCTAAAAATTGTAATTTTTAAAAAAAAATTGCAACTACCTACATTTGGACTAAGGCAAGAAAAAAACCCTCAATTTTTAATTTTTTAAATCTTCTGCAGAGAATAATTCGATTTAAACAATTTAATCAATTTTCTGCCCAGCTCTAATATCTACAATAAAGAGTTGGAAATATTGTCAAATATCCAACATTGTGCATCCCTACAAATAATGCTTTTTTTCTTGTATTAAGTTATAAGAAAATACATTTGATTTAGCCCAAAATCATCATTTACCTTTGGACTTTAGGGAGACATTTTCATGAATTAAGGATGAAAACACTGATTGTATGTGGTGAGCAGCCCTTTGAGCAGGTCCAAGACAAAATTTGAGTTAAGGAGTCAAAAAGGAAGACTTTTTAAGGACTTGAAAGTTCTGAGTTTGACTGTTCATTTAATTGGTTTTTTTAAGTGGCACTAACATGCTTTTGTTGGTTAACCTTTGGGATTAAAGATATTATTTTTTTTATTGCTTTATACATTAAAATTAAGTTTTGTTTCTCATAAATTCACAAGCTTTAAATTTTAAGAGTTTTATCTCATAAATGGACAACTCCTTTATTGTTGAAAGGTGGAGCACTATTAATAGTTTCACCCTTCAAATGAAAAATAATTACTTTTGGTCCACACCACCCAGCCCTACCACAACCAGTGTTTTGTACTGAATCTGGAACAGAAAATTCAGAATATTTCAGTTAGCTTTATTTAATTTGCAAGCACATTTGATAGAAAATAGCTGAACTTGTAGCAGGTCTAAGTTATTCAATGTATACTGGCCTTAGAGTTGTGACAAAAGAGACAAAACACTACAGCTAGCTTCCAAAGTCGTCGATTATTTCTGACTCCTGTTGCCGTGGCGTTGTCTGTTGGGCTCACTGAGGTAAATCAACCCGTGTTTTGTAATAAATAGAAAATCTTGGCTCTTCATAGAGGAAACTCTGACTTACACACTGCTGAAGGTTAAACAAACGTATTCCAAACAAGTCTGTGCAACATTCAAAGTAAAGCTCGTGTACATACAGTATTTATAGAAGTATTCTCGGGAGGCACAAGGTCAAAACCCCAAAAGAAAGAAGTGGTCTTTACTGAGAGAAGCTTCAGTGACAACAGGCTTTGTTATTATTAAGCTTACAGATACTTCTTCCTTCTGAATCTAGAATATGAGACGCCACACACAGAAATTCAAAGGTCAAGCACAGAAAGCAGATCTGAGAAATATTGCACCAAATGTACCCGCTAAATACAGAAACCCTCTAACTTTATAATAGCTTATACTCCAACATAGAATATAGTATCTTTATTTACTTTATATTGGAAATAAAGGGTCTGCAGAACATACAATCCATGAAGCACCATTAGCATCTTGGTGTTTAAGTGAAAGAGCGGCGTTAAAGTTTAAAGAAGTGTATCAAGAAACAAAGAAAAAAAAACTTTTACAAAACAGTCGTCTGATAAAATCATAGCAAAGGAAAAACTCCAGCCCCAAAAATCCGGAGGCTAAATTTGATCCACTGAACATCTGAACTGCATTTCTGGTATCATAAAGAGTCTTACAGCCGAATGCCCGTGTCGGCGTCGGCTCAGGAGGGGATTTATGAATCGAAGGAGAGGAAGAGCCAGGAGACGGCCGCCAAAGGGGACAGCGATCAGTAGTACTGTGGGCTGTTCAGCTGTGGTCCGAGGATGAAGTGCTCAGAGAAGCGGCTGCAGGACGTTTCTCCCGGCCTCTGAGGTGGTGCTGGAGCCAGATTTCTCCATCTCAGACAGCTGCTCGAACACGTCCCTGAAGACAAACAAAAATGAATGAGCGTCCTGATCATGATCTCCCTGGAGCATGATTAGCAGAAATATGTGAAGTTCTTTGGAATCAGAATAATCAACAAGCATCTTCCTCTGAAACTCCACGTGACTTTGGATAATTCCATAATGCACCAAACAATAAGGATTTGAAATGGTAAAATAATCATCAAATATAGGCCTGTCACGATAATCAATAAATCAATTAACCACACGACAAATAAAAATGTCCTCAGTAAGTTTGCCGGGCTTGATAAGTTGACTGCATGCATGTTTGTTTTCATCCTCTCTTTCTACCAAACAGGCTGGATGAGAAGATGGGTCACTCTGTGCAACTTTCTCAACAACTGGGTGCGTTGGTTCTAGAACGGATTTAGCGGATTTATAGCAGAGTGAGCATTTGTCATTCATTCAATCTTTGCGGGGAGGCGGGGCGTACATACACAGAGAGCTAAAGTGAGCGTTCCTAGGACACTGAAACAAACACTAATATGAATGATGGCAAGACAGCTACGGTTCCTAAACTGGCTGCCAAAGTGTGGGAATATTTTGGTTTCAAACTGAATGAACAAGGTGTGAGCTCATAAACACAGACAAGCTGATATGTGGCATTTGTTTGAAAGTAGAGGCGACGAAGAAGGGGAGGTGCAGTGGAGCCTTCGTCCTGACAGTCAGCTCTTACTGAGGTTTTTAGTCGACAAAGCAAACATAAACAGAACAAAATGGTGTGCGCTCACAGCCAGTGTTGTTCTTAACATTGCAAAAGAAATGCAACCCTACAATACGTTTGAAAAACCAGAAATGTTACAAACGTTTGACAGACAGTGCGGATTAACTGGGACAACGTACATGTCACAAACAATTCAGGAACTTTATAAACTACATTTTATTTATTGTTTTTATTGGAGTTTTTTTTTCCTTACAGAGACAGGGTATATTTTTTATGTTTTTTGATTAGTATAATGTTTTTTATTTACATGCAATTTTTCCCAAAAGAAAGTCCATTTCATTTTCTTTGTTTTTTATCTCTTTTTTTTGGTTAAATTTATTATATTATTTGTTTTATTTATTTTAATAAAAACATACTGACCTTCCAATTACAGATAAATGCTCTTCAAAAATTAGAGTGTATTGCTTTTGATACGGTGTACTCGCTTTATTATGACATATAATTACAGTAATGAAAAAAATGATGTTTCAAAATAATACTGACAATAATATTGTTTATCGGCAATAATTTTTTGACAATTATCGTCCAGCAAAATTGGTTACCATGACAGGCCTAATCAAATATAACTCTGACCCAAGCATGAAGTTGATTCAGCAAACTCACTTGTGCATGTAGAAGAAGATGTACCCGCTGCGATCACGGTCTCGTTGGACGGCTGATTCTTGAGTGCGTGACACGTCGAGATCGTTGTAGGTCAGCCATGACTGCTTCTTCATGTCATAAACATCACAGATGTAATGACCTGAAAACAAAGGCCATCAGGTGTTATGTTAAACCTCAGGTATGGACACTGAATGGAACATTTCTAATAGAGGGAGGAAGTCAGATTCTATATCAGTCCATCAGCCTTATAATCCAATTAACACCGTGGCAGAGCCTCTTATTGAGAATTAACTTGTGCCAAAGTGGAAGAGGTAGGCCTGGTACTATCACACATTATTTACACATTGACAAGGAAGAGAACAATATTGAAACAGACATTTTTCTGCCAAATAAGGGCCACTATGTAATATAAGATATGCCTTTATTGGTCCCAGGTAGTAATTACAGCTGTTATGTACATGTTTGAAATATGACTATATTTGATATAATGAATATTTACCAGTTTTTACTATAAATCGCTTGGCTAATAGACGTCTTTTTCAAAATAAAGGTAAAATAAACTCAGAGAGCTCAAGCCAAAGTTATTTCAACATCATCAGGCCTTTACTCAAAGTTCAAATTCACAGAAAAATTCTTGGATCCACATCCAAATATGGATCACCACCAAAATCTTATGACTGCCATCTTGTGCTGTGACCAACTTTCCCTGTAAATGTCATCAAATTCCATTGGGAACTGAGTTAAAAGAGAAGATGTGGAAAAGCGCCCTGTCTCACAATGTTTAAAAATCCTTTGAAAAAATACTGGATTCATATCCATATCTGGAGCACCCAAAACTGACATGATTCATTCTCAACATGTCTGACCAACCCTGAAAATTTCATTAAATTCCATTCATACATTTTTGATTTATCCTGCTGACAGAAAAAGAGGCAGCCAGACTGTATAACTCTTCAGTGTGGGGGGAAAGACTTTAGCAGGAAGAGCCATATTTCTATTTTTATTTATATTTCTGTTTACATCTTCTTTTTTGCATATCTTTAATCTGCTATAAATGCTGCTACTGGAGTCTTAATTTCCATGTGAGAGTCTCCAAAGGGATAAATAAAGTTTTATCTAATCTATTCTAAATAATATGTTGACCAGTATTCCCCAATTATCACTCGGCTAATCCTTTAACACGAGCACTGTGCTGGTTTTTGTGATTTTAACCATAAAAATCTGTTCCACTTGTTACAGTAGGTCAATGTGAAAGTTCACAGCCACGCTTACCAGAGGAGGAGCTGCTCCCGATGTGACTGACGACACTGATGAGTCTGAACGAGTTGGCCAGGTCTCCGCTCTGAGGATTACAACGTATACAAGCTGGTTACTAAAAATAAATCTGGGTCAGTGTGGACAAAGTATTTAAAGTACAGTTTGTAAGCCAAACAGTAATGTTGAGTCCAAGTCTGTTTGAGGGCACCTCCAGCTCTTTAATTGTTCAAAATGGCTAAAAAAAAAACAGCATTTTACACTCTATCGAGGTTTTTGTGTTTGTCCGAGGGCAGATGTTGTGTGATGTTTTGTACCTCTGCGTTTCTCTTCAGGCTCTCCGCCTCGGCCTCAGTGTACTCCATGTCAAATACGTCTTCGTTTCCAGAGTCCTCGTCAGAGCAGAGCAGATCAGGAAGAGAGTTGTTGAACTCTGTGGGGTCAGAAGTAAGAAGGAGGTTTAGAGTAGCCAGGACACATCAAGTCTGAATCCACTGAGGCACACTCATTGATGTATGATTTTGATTTGCTCTGTGAAGTATGACTGTGAGACTGGTGAGCTTCTCCTTTTTCAGTGCAGGAGGTTGTTACGTTAAAAAAAACAGTAAAGTATAAAATAGTTGTAAAAAGTATTGGTAAAAATACCTTTTATATATATATATATATATACATATATATACACATATACATATATATACTATATATACACACAGTATAAAATCCTACAGGACAGTGCAATTGAAAAACTATACACAAATATTAGAAAGGAAAATGTTAATAAAAAAATTCCATGGATATGTGGAGATGTATTGCACAGGATGGTTGAATTTTTACTGAATACTTAAAGTGCACATGGTGATTAAAACTTATCCGTCAAGAAATTATTGAATAATTACTGAAATGTGAAAAAAATGCCCTGTCTCCCAATCTTAACAAATCCTTGGAAAAAAACTCCTGTATCTGCATCCAAATCTTGATCACTATCAAATGTCATCACCTGATCCTCAGACCATTTCTGACCTTTCCTGAAAATGTCTTAAAATCCCACTTATAACCTTTCGAGTTATTCTGTATAATCAGCAGGAAAAACACAACCTCTTCGCTCTAAGTAAAAAAACAACAAACCCGTGGTTAAGAAAACAATTAAAACTGGCTGCATGATTTCAATTTCAATTATAAAATTGACTTTAAATATGCTTCAAATTATCCAGGTGTCTCAGTAGTAATTATCTCAGGTTCTAGGAGCAAAGTTCAATTGTCCTGGAGGAACAAAACGAACAAACCATGAAAGATTACATGAAGAAGAGTGAGGATTACCCAACTTATACCTTTTGATCATAAATCTGCAAATGCAAACAACTGATAAAACTGATGTACTTTAATAAGTATGAGTAATAAGTATAAGAACTGAGACTATGAGTCCTTGAGGTGGGGTGCACAAAGACCAGCAGCAATCATGTAGACCACATCACCACTTAGTCCTCATCATGATGTTTACCTTGCAGACTGAGCTCAGTGGCCCTCTTCAGATCATCATCCTCCCTCATCTCTTGGGCCTCCTGTGTGATTTGATGTGGAGAGAAGCAAAAAAAATGCAAATTACTCAAGAAATATTTGCAAATTTAAAATGTTTCCTTGCTTATAAACATATTTAATTTGACACAACACATCTGGGACACCACAGACCCTGCCACCTTCAAAACCAAAATAAAAACTGACCAGCTTCGCACCATTTTTAGTTCTTTTATTGCCTATGCTCATTGACTTGGTATTTTTCTTGTCACTTTGCTATCTCTGTATATTGTTTTTAACCTGCACTCTTATCCTTTTATCATGTAAAGTGTCTTTGAATCTGTAAAAAGTGCTGTTGAAATAAATTTTACTATAATTATTATTATTATACATGTATTTTTTTGATTGATTGAATACTTACTTTGAACATCGGAATGGAAGTTTGAACATTGAAATGGAAGAAACTAATGGACAAATTCCTCATACAAATGTGATCAAACATTAAATAGAAGAAAAAACAAAGTCTCAAAAACAGAAACGAATATACAGATATGGAAAACTTGGGGATGCATTGTATTGGACTTTTGCTTATATTTCAAAACTCATTCTTGCTGATACAGGTACTGTAAGACCAGTCAAACCCTCCAACTAACTAAATGAATCTGTTCTTGTAATGCTTACAGCCCATTTGTGTTAGAAACAGATAAGCAAGAAAAACAATAATTTATCCTTTAATATTGTTGGTGTATAAATGTGGACATTTAATGTTGACAAGCTAAACTGTTATTGTTTATTCTGCCAACATATGGGATATTTACAGCTAATTTATGCCTATAAAACACTGGCTTTGAATATCAGCAAAACATTTACATCTGCCAATATCAATGTGGCCCATATACTATCAATAATCCCAACTAAAATGATTAAAAAATTACAAAGTAAGACCAACTGAGCCTGTAAAATGGTGAAAGTGGAAGAAAGACTTCGTACATGTTCCTGGAGGCTCTGAGCCAGCGCCTGCTGCAGCTCCTGCTCCTCCCTCTCCTGGTCCAGATTGTACTGCTGGACCCAGTCGAGTTCCCCCGGCTGTGTGATGCCCTCTGGGGTCTGGTTCTCTTTGTTTTCATCCATGGTCAAGTCCAGAGAATCCAGAACATCTGCACAGGATAAAACACAAATACATCTATTCATGTAATATAAAATTACACCCTCACTACTTTGACCCAGTTCTGGTCTGAAGACGGTGTTAAACTCTCAAGTGTCAAATCCTCATTAGTTACATCACGTCAGGCCGAGGCTTCAGGTGAACCAGATTCTGAGTGAAGCCGCATTATGTGCTGGCAGGAAAAGGAGACAAATCAGTTTACTTTTCTCCTGTATATATTTTTTACTCCCTTTCTAGTTGATTTGATCAGGGTTTTGTATCATTATTAGGGCTGCCAAAATTAACATGTTAGAGCAGATGAATCATCATAATGATTAATCTGATGAAAAATTTTTAACAAAATCCAGTTGCAGCTCAGAATAACTCAGAATCCCTTAAATGTCTCTGGTAATGTATCTGAGGACTTCAGAACAGATGAATTTGCATCCCTTCAGGTGAACACCATGACTTCATGAACCTACCTGTGGGCTGTTTGTTGTCCGTTTCCATCAGATCTGCATGATACACCAGGTCATGAGCATCCGAGTCTCCAAAGCCCGTGTCCGGGCTGCTGGTGGGCTCGTCCTCCAGGGATGCAGGGGCAGACAACCCGGCTTCTTGCCGACTCATCTCCAGCACTGCTGCCAGCATCTCCTCGTCGTTGATGCCACTGAAATCTGCTGCATCAAGCTGAGCTCCTCGCTGTAAGAGGAAATCTGTGTCAAAACTAAGGATGTAACGGTAAGAAAACTTTATATCACTGTTTTGGTGACCAAAATTAACACAGTTATCATTGTCATCAAGGTATTGTTGCAATGTGCTCAAAATGTAAAAAAAAAAACAAAAACTTTTACACAGAATAAAATCATTAAAAAAAACGTTTCATTTTTGTTAGAATAATGTGAACTTATAACAAAACAACCAAATTTGGGCTGAGATATATATCAATAACATTGATGAATACAAATTAAATTCTTTAGATTTTTTCTCGACTTACTCCAATTTTAAGTTGTATCAATGCTTGAAAAGAAAAATACTGAAAATGTACATTCTTCATTATAATCAGAGCTGTCAGGTCTTGCACAAGCACTTCTGAGGCTTGTATTTTTTTTAAATGAAATTAAATTTTGATCGGACACTCTCACATCAGTAAAGTGAAAATACCTCAGCCTTCAGTGTGTATGCGACAAACTGCACAACATTTGAACTACATAATCAACACTTAATGGCACAAGCTTTTACTTTCAGAGGGACATTCTGTATGATTTGGGAATATATCTCGACAACATAAAGACAAAACTTGATTCATGTCATATTTGTGTCATTTTGATTGCTTTTAGGGAAATTAAACGAATTACAAAAGTAACAAACCAACAAACAAATCCATAGTGCAGGTGGAACAACAAAAATGATGTAAAATCAAATAAAGCACAATCATGGTCTGTTCCTTTCTTCATAAGAAATAAAGTACTGCTAACTTTGTTTACTTGATATTGAAATGTAAATATGTCAGTATATTTCCTTTGTGTTTTTTCAATAAGGAAAAATCGCTGGTACAGTGTCCATTCTGCACCATTTTTCATACTTTTGCTTCCAGGGGCCAATCATAGAAAACTGTCTGAACCGCTGCCGTTTGCAGACACTTAGTTCTGGCTTTTCCAGGCAATGAGCAGCATCACTGTCAGTTAATGACAAAGTGAGGTCATCAAACTTGGTTTTAACGGTAATAAAAATAGGAAATGTTGGCACTAACCATCTGAAATTTTAAAGCACTTTATCATTTTATTGGTAACAGTTACATTCCGTAAGAACAGCAGCAGAGACAGAAAAGGGGCTTAAGTGTGTTCAAGTGTAAAAGCAGAGCAGTCTACCTCCTCTGGTCGCTCGTCGTCCTCTTGGACGCAGCTGCTGAGGCGCCTCCTGCGGACCTGGTTCACCTTCCTGCTCGGCTCCTCCTCACAGTCAGAATCCACGAGGATAGAGGTGCAGCTCGGGTTGCCGACTTTTCCTCCGATTTTCCTGCACACAATCGCAGGGTCAGTGCAAAGATTCATTCATGAGCTCAAGTCAGACATGTTCAATCTTTTCCAGTTGAGGGTCTCATACAGAAAGGTTCAAGGATAACTTGGCCACATTACACCTCAACCTACGAGTAAAAAATTTAGAAATTTGGGATGGTGTAGGTTAAATTTCAGCTGACCCTGGCGATCACTAGATCTGCCCCTGACTGGGACAAGACAGATGCCCCATGCAGCAGAGCAATCACCTTGACAGCTCAGACAAAAACAAAGCAAACCCCATGAAACTGCCAAACTCTACACAGAGGTTTCAGGGTAGAGTTTGTTACTGATTTTGTTGTGTCTTAAGTTTACTGCTTTAAGGAATTAAGCTCTAAAAGAAGAAAACAAAATTTGGGAGATCTGGCAAACTTTTGTTTATGGATAAAGAACTTTCCATACAAACGGGAAAGGTTCATCACATAAGAGAAAGCACCATCTTCAGTATCTCCAGTGTCTAGGGGTGCAAAATGTTTTTTTACCATATGCTATTTAACCTTTGACCATGCAGCAAAGAAATGAGTGAATTGAGAGATTTGCTGTCATGATTCATTACTATCCATTCTTCTACCAAACAAAACCTTCATGATATAAGGTGAGTCAACTTGTGGAGTTTGCTGCAGGACAAGTGAAAGTGGTCAAAGGGCTACATTTGGCTTCTGGGCCACAGTTTGGACACCTCTGGCTTAAGTGGAAAAAGGATTTGAAGTCTTGCAGGACCTACCGGGGAGGAGCTGTGGAGGAGTTGACCAGTGCGGACGTTTTTAGTGTTCTGGACCTTAAAGACAAACAACAAACCATAAATAAACCCTCGTTTTTGCTGCCAGTTGGGTTATTTGGCCTGAAACTCAAGAACTGACTCCATCCGTAAGCTAGGTCTTTTAAACATGTTCCTAAAGACCCACTACCTCTTAAAACTCTGTCATTACTGTAAGAGACATTTGATAACTTAATATTATTTGAGTGTTGAAGCCTTACAGGGAGCTTTGAGGACTCCAGCCGAGGCAAATCGGGGGTCTTGTTGCTTCAGAGCAGTGTGACAGCAGAGTCAGGTATCTGGGGATGACCACCTGTTGGCCAAGCTTACTGTTCATAGACAGCTGAGCGTTAAAGCTGTACCGCTTCAGGTGAAGGATGAGCACTCTGAGGGAGGACGAGACACATCACAGGTCAAAAAAGGAAAGATCTGAAAAGATTTTTTAATACTTTTAAAAAATGCTCTCCAATTCCCTTATTCATCGTACATTAGCATATTAAATTTGTTAAAGTACGTCTATTCATCAATGTAAAAAATGAAAAGCTCAAACCATTTTCAATATTATACCTGCTCTCCTTGACTCAACTCTACTAAGTTTTGGTACCGGGCTTGTTACAGTAAACACTTGGATAATGCACCACTGCACAGCTGCGTCAAACAACTGTGACATCCAAACCAAACAGCGGAGGACAAAGGGAAGCTGGCTCTTGGTCTGTGGCTTTTTTTATAGCAAGAAAAGGACTTCTGTTTCAAATGTGGTTCCAGGCCGATAAACTTCAGTCAATTTGCAGTTTTAATTGCCAACAACCTTTAATTTCTGATTGTTCGTTTTCTCCCATCATTTTAATTCCTGTTCATGGAAACACATGCAGACAAGACTACTTATTTTTGCATTACTCAACCATGTGCTTTGCTTTAAATGGCACACGTTTTATTTTTTTTTTAGACATGATATTGTGATTTATATTTGATTTAGTGAAAAGTTTAAAGATTTCTTTACTGTTATCTTTCTTTTAATAAATAGCTTTAACAGTCAGTAAAAGCAAAGTTTAATGGGCACAGAGGGGCTTAATAACTGAAGGGTGTGTAGAGAGAACATATTTTAGATATATTAACTGTGACATACTAGAAAATTCAAGGTACTTCACTCTCTACATACCAACAGAGTCGGTGTATACACCACCACAGCACCTCATTATAAAATGGGTAAAGTAATATTGATTGTTAACAATTTAAAAAGCAATTAATTTGGAAACCCAGCTGAAGTAGTCCAGCATCATATGGGTTTGCAGTGAGAATTTCAAAACAAAGCTGCCTCGTACACACAACAGTATAAGTTGATATTATGACTAAAACTGAAGTGGAAAAAAAAGAGCAGAGTTGAGACGATTTGAGCAGAAAATGACCCTCAGTTTGCTTTAAACTCTCTTAAGTCTGTTTGTAAATACCTGGGTAGTTTGCTGAATTTATGCGTGACAGTCGCTGCTTTGCTGTTGCACTTTTCACACGAATACTCGATTTCCTCCATCTGCAAATATATGAAAAAAAGAGAAAAACAAAATATGACTGGGCCTTGAAGACTTCATGTTGGGATCATCGCTTGCAAAGGAAAATATTCCTCTTTGATAAAGACAAAAATGTTCGCAGCTTAACCATTTTAAGCAAAAACTCACCCTGAAAAAGAGATCCAGGGAGTCCTGGATGGAGCGAAGCGGGAGTGTTTTCTTCCGTCGTGGGAGGTCGATGGACAGATCGTTGAACTGCTCCTTTTTGGTCACCACCTCCCCGCAGCTGCCAGACAAAGGCGCGTCAGTTAATCGGCAAAAACCAACCACAGTGAATTTAAAGCCAAAGACGGTCCTCACCACTTGCAGGTGATGGTGTGCTGCACTTCAAACTCCATGTTGACAGCCACGGGGCAGGTGTAGATGCGAGAGACGTCGGCCTCCTCACCGGGATCTGTTTTGGCGGTTGATGCCGTCGTCTCTGATCCACTTTCACACGCCACAGACGATGGAGACGCTGCTGCTTCATTCGTCCAACTTTTGTTCATTTTTTCAACGTCGTCCTTTAATTGGTCCAAACACTGACTCAGGAACTCATGGGCATCCTGACAGACATTTGATATGAATGAATGAATATTTTGGTTACATAAATGTTAAGAACAAACAGAGAATACAATCATATAACACAAACTTGTCAATAACTGAACAAGGTTTAGGCTGAAGTTTTTTTTTTGCCTCTCCTGTACAATCCAAGATAAACTTGACATGGAAGGAAAAAAGCAAGTAAAACATCTTCTACAAATCATAATACAGTATGATTTTTATACCTTATAAGCTTTGATTAATTTATGATTGAAGGTTTTCTGAACTTTTAGAGAGTTTTATGTAATTTACCACAAAGTTTTTTCCAAATTTGATCCCCAAACTGAAACACAAGTATTTAATATTAATTCTAACTTTTGTGATTCAAACATAAGCACACCTCGTAAATTATGTTTTCATCTCTTAGTTCAAAACATGATTGAGTACAAGCAGGGAGAGTTTTATTTACTGCACAAAAAAACATCAGTGTTTTTGAATAATATGTTTAAATTTTAACATGGAACATCCAATGAAAAACTGATGTGGGAGTTCAAGATATCTTACTTAATCAATTATTATAATTGCTCTTCTCTGTAGTTTGATTATGGGGTTTATATTTAATATGACTGAAATAAAGAATGTATGTCCATCACATAACTGTTGAAGGGTTTCAGTGTGTCTATCACAGCTACATGACATTAATACATGACGATCTACTGATTACATTCCATCTTTTCATGCTTAATATTTGTTCAAAGTACGACTTAACTATTTTCCAGCCTTTTTAATTCAACCAGTAAGCCTCATAGCTTTACAAACAGTTTTATGCTGTATGGAGTTCTGTGATGAGTGAAAATGTTGCTTTTGAAATGCAACTGCTAAATCTTTTCTTTATGTCAACAATAGCACCTTCATCCCATACAGTATAACTTTGATCTATTTTACATTTATCAAAAAGTTATTTTGTTCGTCCTGTTTTCTTTCCTGAGGGTTGTTCAGTGATCGGTTGAATGGATATATCTTACATTCTGCACGTTCCCAGAGAAGCGCTCAGCCGTGGAGGAGATCGCACTCTTCACTTTCCTCAAGAGGTCCTTTTTCGTCTCTGGACAGCTCACGTCTTTCTTGACCATGAGGTGAGCAAAACGCCTGGAGAAAGCAAAGACATGCATTTGTTTGGATGAAAGACATATAATAGCCCAACAAGCAACTCAATTGAAGTAGCAGTGATGGAAAAATACACTTTTTAGGAGTCTCACAGAGGGAATAGGGGTTTTAGTGATATGAATTAAGAGTATTGAGACTTGTTTAAGTCTACATTCAGATTTTAGCATCAATAAGGCTTTTGTCATGCTGGCTAGCACTTCACTGTTTTGACTGCCCAGCGGGGATTGTTGTAAAAGGCAGACCACGAGCCTATTTGTTGCCATGGAGCTGTAAACAAACTGCTGCCTGTCTAGTAGATCTTCTGTTTTTAGCCCTTTTTTAAAATCAAATTAGATTAATGTTCCTCTCAACTGGTTTTAACGCGTCTAAATGTAGGAATTTAAGTCTCAATGAATGAGAGCCAACTTTTAATTGCATCAGGTTGTGCAGTGGGTGATTGCAGCAGCTTTGACAAAGAGGCTTATACTCTAGATATTTTAGCAGCTACATGCACTTCTTTACAAATGATCACAGGAAAACACAAAAACTGAACTGGATGTTTTACCTTAGCAGTGCGTTAATGGGGACCTTCTTCCACTGGATGCTCTGCCTCAGCATGTCGTTGGAGAACGAGGGAAGGCTGAAGAGCGACTGCAGGATGGAGTTCATGTAACACGTGTTTCCAAGGTTGGAGAATCTGCAACGAAGACAAGAGATTATAAAAAAGATGAACCTCAAAAAGTCGTGTATGCTTTAATCCAAACACAGAGCTGAGTCATAAACAAAAAGTCTGTTCTCTGTAGAACTCAAATAAATGTCATCAGTGTGTCTTATGTGCCCATCAATATATACTTTATGCCTGATACTGATATAGATTAACCGATATTCAAACCATTAAACGTCTACAATAACAAAAATCTACTTTACATTCCAACATCATATTGACAAACGACTTCTATTTAATGTGGCTGGGTGTTATTGTGTCTAAGAATAAAATCTATATCTTAGTTTTAGCTTCTAACAAAACAATGTTTAAATTTGCTCCTAAATGCTGCAGATGAAATTCAGAAAGACTTCATCTGAGTGCATCATTATTCTTGTGGGTAACACTCTTATTCTTTATCATTTATTTATATTATATGTATTAATCAGCAAGGTGAATAAAAAAGTAAAGTAAGTGGTATTATGTTTTTTAATAGATGTGTTTTGTTCTACTCTTAAAATTCTGAAGATGAGTTTCTAATCAAACTGTCCTTATGTAAAAAAGTTTACATTTTTAAACAATATTTGAGTAAATATACTTGATTATTCCAATCGTCCATGCTAACAGCTTGTTGACCTTTTGATGATCATTTTGAACAAAGGGGTCTTATATTATTGTATTATATCTCCAGCTAATTCGCTTTAGCACAGCCCGGTTTACTCTTACCCTTGCAGTTGGGGCTGAGGCTGGGCCAGAGTGGACGGCCGCTGCTTGTTCCAGCCGCCGTAGTCCAGCGACGGCCGGACCTTCTTGAAGGGCGTGGAGTGATTTGGCAGCATAAGGCTTCTCTTGGCGGTTTGTGCTGTACCTGATGGCCTGTGGGGATTAGTTCATTTGGAAAGATTGATTATTATTTCTCCATTCAATTTCAAAACCCTAAATCCTGAATCCTCTTTGGTAATAACCGGCCTGATTTGTAAATCCTAAAGGTTTAATGAAGAACAAAATAACATTTTCCCAAGACTTTCCTCATGCTTCCTCTCAAAATGTAATGAAGCTTCACATCCGTCAGTTCTAGATGAATACTAGAGGTAAAAAACACACCTGTCCAGAAACGAATGGCTCTGGCTGTAGTCTTTAGTCACAGATCTGCTGCCGTAGAAAGATGTTGGCTGAAGGGGTGTTGAACCCAGTGGAGCTGAGCGGAAAAAAAGACACTGCACAGTCAAAATAGTCTAATCAACATGAATAAAATCTTCATTTCATGAATGTTATACCACTGATAGTCCTGATTTTAAGGCAGCAATTATATTGACACAAAACAGTTAATATTACTGAAAACATCAGCAGCCGTAAAACTCTGTTCATTCTGTTCTGATGAGTTGATGGAAAGGAAGCCCAGTCAGTAACATCAGCCTTTACAGATTGTTCGTTACACTTCAAATTCAGATGTAGGATAGGAAAATGTTGTATTGAAATATTACAAATATTGTTTGTTGAATAAAAGATACCAGGTCTACTCCACAAGAAGATTGTTAATGATGTGAACTACAAGTAGTATGATTACTTATAAGATAATCCCATCAAAATAAGAAGTTGAAGTAGATTTTAAGTTATAAATTTCATTCAAATACTGGGCAGTTTTACCAATGCTAATAATCAGATCACGTTGATGCTTGTTTGATTAAACTGGAACAAAATTTTAAGTTAATTAAAACTCGAACCCGAGCTGTCCCAAGCATGTATGGGATGAGCCGGACTCTAACAAACCAGCACTCTCATTTGACTTGATTGCTTTTTACCCCAAATATAACTGCCCAAAATTAATTTAGCTACAATCAATTTTGTCCCAAACATTAGTTTGTCTTTACAGAAAGAAAATAATTTTTCCCTAACTTTTGCCTCGTAACTAAATGCTACCAAGCAATGATTTCACCCCAAGGAAGAGATTACCTGAGCTTCTGTTCTCCTCTGCCTGCTTCAGTTTTTCTTTGCAGCTCAGTAGATACTTCCTGGATGGATCCGAGGTGGCCTTGTTGTTACTAAAAAGACAATAAACACATGTAAGAATCATCATCATGTAGTTTTTTTTCTTTATATCCAATACTCTGGTCGCTGTCCAATCTTCAAAATACATGACAAAACTATAAAACAAGTCTGATTCAACTTCCACAACAGTCTGATCATTGCTGAGTTTTTGGACCAGTACTGTTCTGTCTGTCTGTCTGCTGCAGTCTGTGCAGTAGCTTTTACCTTGAGGAGTCATTTTCCTTGGGGTAGTCCTCAGTCAGGTCACTTTCAGAGTTCAGGAGTCTCTTTCTCTTCTCACTTCTGAAGAACGAGAGGATACTTCATATCACAAGCCTGATCCGACTTATTTATGACATGACAGTAGGGAAAAAATTCCCAGCAGAGCAGATTCAACATGGGCTTTCCTCGTACCTGTTCTCAGAGAGCCCAGTGCGAGTGGGAGTGGAGGCAGCTCTACTCGGGCTGCCCAGAGGCTTCCTCGGTGTCGTGTCCTCTCTACCATCTGAGCCCTGTCTCCTCTGTGTTGTCTGGAAGATGTTAGCAAGTGGATATTAAAAGTAGGGATGCACGATATTATCGGCTTGATATTGAAATTTTTGCAGATACTTATAGCCGATATATAGGTTACACACATTAGTCATATATCAGCAGTTTACAGAAATGTACAATTTTGATGCACCTTCTGGTCACTACATGGGTACATCGACATTCAAGGGTTTCATTTTTTCAAGCGCTAAAGGCTGTTTTTCTTGTTTTACATCTGTTACTCGAAAAAAAATAAAGATCTGCATGGGTATCTGCATCTGCGATAATGACTTAAAAAATACCAGCATATTGGATAACAGCAAAAATCCAACCTTACAACCCTATTCAAAACCAAGCAAAGGTGCTTATTCCATACTACAAAGTTGAAAATCAGTGCTGCTGCGCACCTGTCTCTCTGCCGCTGGGCTGGTCTCGTTTTTCACAGAGCGGTTACCAAGAACACCGAAGTTTGCACTTCCGTGGGATGATTTTAAAACTGCAAAGAAAAATAGAAATATATATTAAAGAAAACTCTCAGCCAAGAAACTGTCATAAAAAAGGACCCCCTTTACAGATTTTCTTGAGTAAACAACAGTGGTGGATGTGACAGTTTGACTGCTTCTTTGTGTTTATGTTTAACATAGAACATAGAAGAAAGGGGGGGGGAAACATATATAGATACATAAACGTATATACATTTACTTCATTGTTTTACAAAATAACTGGTAAGATCCATTTAATTCATCTACATCCCCATCCAAACAGCACAAATGTTGAATAAAGTCTCAAAGGTGTATGTGCGCAAACACTGTTTTAGGTTTTAATAGGCTAAGATGGCATCAACACAAACTTGTAACAAATTATTGTCATGCAAAAGGCAGACAGAGTATCCTTAGTGGTATTGAGAGCACACCATTACAGCATCATATTCGACTAAATAACAGTTACAGGGTTGTTTACATGCAACATGAGGCAGCTAATTAACTATCTAACCTTCTAACTGATGTCAGCAATGCACCCTGACATTGGGAATTTCTATTTCCCCTCTGTAAAATTACATGTGGGGCACTCTCTTTTAGATTGATTACTGTGCCATAGACGGGCATCACTGGCAAAACAAAAGCATATTATATTCACGCATCTTCAAGGATTTCATGCTACTGTACGAGCTCTTGGTGAAAATTCTGTACAAGAAAAAGTGACACTTTGGAACCACAACCACAACAGAGGTGCATGTTTCCTGAAAATCAACGAGACAGCCTTTTTAAAATGACAACAGTGGGTGTGATAATTACCCGTCTTTGGCTGCTTCAGCTTCTCCAGGTAGTCTTTAGTCCTCTGAGCCAAAGGAATGGGCATCTTGTCCAGGGTGATGACACTCGAGTCCTTCAGGGTCAGTATGATGCGGTTGGAAACGTGGTTGATGCTCTTCACGTTCTGGTTCAGCTAAAGAAAAGAACAAGAAGACATCCTGTTACTGACTATTGTTTTGCCTCACCTGTGTGCAGGTACAGCTGAACTCTTATAACCCTTTCATGTGCACCAGAAAATAAGCCATGAAGTTTGGCTGTTTTTAAACCTGCAGCACAAAACTGAGAAAGTCTTTGGCTTAATAAACTGCTTTTCATTCAGACCTCACCTCCTTAAACTAAATGCCATGACTGAATGTTTTCTAAGAGAAGACATCTGATTAAACATGTGCCAAAAGAACAGGATAGGATTAATATTAAGTCACTTTAAACAGTGGCTAAGTTGCTCTAAGGAATGATTCATAGATCTGAGCCTGGCATCAATATAGTAATCAATATTTTTGTCAAATTCAAAGTGCCAGCACAAGAGAAATCCCTTGAGCATGTGTTCATATCAGGCGGCAACAGCATTTCAAAGGCTCCTATGATGTAGCTTCATCCAACTCTTTTAGTCTGTGGGTTAGATCTACATGGTTTACCTGCTGAATGTTTCTAAAAGTTCTTTAGGTAAATCATCTGAGGAGATTATTGGAAAATAACTGCACTGAAACTACAGTTTTAAAAACTTTTATTAAAATATAGGTAAGAAAGGGACTATTTTGAACTGGAAATACATTGAAGAGATAAGGAATCCTTTTAATTACACTTCAAGATTATGGAAGTGAAGAGTTGAATCCAGCAAGCATACCACATTAATGTGTATAATTCCTCTTTCATACAGAAAATCTGGCATTTCCAACATGATTGACTGGCAAAAATTTGTAATTCTGAGGTTATCTCCATTATTTACAAGGTTCAGATGAACATGGCAATTACAACAATATGAGAAGCATCTCATTGTTATGGTGAGTTCACAACTTGATGTTTACGTTCTACAAGATCATCCCTTCAACTTTTTCAAGATATATCATCGATAAGTTGGTACCTCATCCTAAACCTATAACAAAACGCCCCATTGCCATGCAGTACGTATTATAAGAAAGAAACTAATTTTTCTTAAAAAACAAACAAACAAAAGAATAAAATGTTAGTGTCAGTGATGGCATCAATGGTTGAGTGAAACATCTCAACTCGTACCTGAAAGTTTTTGGCCGCGCCGCCACAGTTGAATCTAAGGCAGAGGATGACTTTGTTGTCCTTCTCCAAAATCTCAAAGGTTCCTTCTTTCCATCTGGTGGTGCCCAGGTCCATGCTTGTAAAGCGCATTTTTACAGCGCCTCCACTGGAGAGTTTGGGCACTATGGCTGCCATGGCTTATTATCCAGTATTTGCACTTTGGGTAGGACTTGTGACCAAACAAATCCTAAACAAGAGGCAAATCAAACGGACTGTCAGCATTACCAACACTGAATTAATAATACATTTGGAAATAATGAAATATTATAAATGTCACAATATATTCAGAGTATGAGAATGATCATCATTGCTGCACCTTACAGAGAGGCACTTTATTAAAGAAACACAAGAGGATTTGGGTTAACTCACCACGACTTTCTGTCAACATTTAAGCACATACTTAGAAACAAGTAACTACTTGATGCTGTATTTTCTTCCTTCCTAAAGTTTGAAGGAATTGAAAAATATATAAATTGACAACAATAATAATTATCTTTTTCTTTTTTGTGAAGTGTTTGCTTTATTTGATGGTTTACTTTATCTTTATCAGACACTACATGTTTGTATCCTGGAAGGGAAGTTGCCCACATATTGCTTTTTAATATCCATCTTGATGTTATGTCATCAAGTAATAAAAGTCTCTTATAAAGGCAATGACAGCAGCACACTAAGTTCAAAACACATAATCAAACACAGCAAAACAAACAAGACTGCATCAATGAACAAACATGCAGTGTTCAGCTGTAAAAAGGAAAAATGCAAACACTGGTCAAATGCAAGGCTCCAGTAAAAACAACTCGATAGGTCAGATTTAACAGAGATTTCATCTTATATGACTGCATGGCCCAATGGTAAAAAAACACAATTACCTAAATAAAAAAAGAAGATACTTACCTGCCAATAATAAGCACTATCCTGAGATTACAAATCAATCAGTAGTAACAAGGGTAATCATTTAAAGCTCCATCTGTTTTTGAGAAATATATTTCCTGTAATTTCTTGTACATGACATGCTCTCTATTATAACACGCGCCCTATTTTTTCATGCTTTTTCCCAGGAAAAACTGTACTCACATAAAGCACGCAGCCACATTTTGCTCAAACTTTACTCCCTCACACAACTCAAAAATTGCAAAAAAAAAAATTTAAAATAAATAAATACTGTAGTTTACACATTTATTGCTGAATAAACAACAACCACGGTGGCACAATTGGATAATAAGCTTGGTCAATATCAATAATCAGGAGGTTGCTGGTTTAAGCCCAGCCCCAGAGCATGACACATAGCCCCAAGTTGCGTTAGTGTCATTTAAATGGGAATGAAGAGGCGTGAATGTGTTAGTTGATAATGATGGATAACTACCAGAGAAACGCAGAACAATCAGTAAATGAATGTGAGCGCGAATTGGTTACATGTGATCTAGTGTGTAAAGCACATTTGAGTGGTCAAAGACTACAAAAGTACCACATAAGCTCAAGTCCATTTACCATTTGTAAATGGTCATTTCTGAACAATAACTCTTTAACTGATAATGATATCAACATAATGCTGAGAGCGAGATGTGGGTTTTCAGGGTCAAGGATAGGGATGGGAATTGAAAAACCAATTCCAGTTGAGAATCGTTAACAGCTCCATCAAAGAATCGCTATAATGAGTGTTTTTACTAATCAATTCCTTCCACTTACCAGGTCTAGAATTGTCAGAGTTGTGGCTGAATTGTTATAAAAGGTACCTACTGCACAGCCTTAAGTGAGTGTAAACACCAGCAACTTGCAGAAGCTGTTACCTATGCTGTGACATGTGCCTGAGGTTGTTGCCACTGAAAATCTACTGGCCAATATTTGCCCACATGTAAAATCTGCAGGAATCAACAAGGGAATGGTCAAAGAATTGGATCGATTCGAAGGATTGTTAAATGTACTGATATTGATAAAACCTTAACTCCCATCCCTAAAGGAATCAAATAATGATGATAACTTTATCATCTGCTCTTGCTTATAAAGGTAACATCAATGTGTGATCTACTTTGGCGGGGGTTTGTGCTCTCCACGTGCTTGTTTGTTTTTGTTTGTTGTATATCTGTTCCTCACACAAATGACACTGGCATTGACAGCAACTAAATAGTCATAGTTATGTAATGACATGAAAAATATCAGCATCGGCTCTGAATGAAGTAATATCACATTAGCAAAAAAAATAATATAAAGCATCCCTAGTAATGAATAATGTCAAATTTGCGGGTATTACAAGCAAGGAAGTCATCCTTAATATGTAACTTATTATGGGAAGTAAACACTATTGACACTAATACATTATGTTATAGGAAACTATTGGCAACAGCCTCGAGACAAAGATAGGTAGGAGTTGCGTGTTTTCATACAAACAAAATTAATCCTTTCTGCTCTCAAAGGTATACAAAACATTGGGTTATTTGAAGGAGCAGATGCCATTAAAGTTTGTTCTGTTGGGCTTTAATGCTAAAATGTGCACTGAAGCCTGTAACAAGACAGAAACGCCTCCCTGCTTCGCGCTCAGCCAAAGTCACAACAAACTCATTAAAAGGCAAAACATGACCAGGAAACCACATAGAGATGTCGTGAGTGGTGTATACAGTTATAAAGTCAATGTAAGAACCTCTGGAAATATTCTCAACACAAGGAAGACAGCCTCTGATGTTAGCCTGCTAACGGTCCCCCTGAGCTGTGGTTAGCCCTCACATTAGCCCATTAGCCCAGCAGCAAAGACGTGCGAAGGAGCACGACACCCCGCGACCAAGTTTGGTAAAACGACAAGCCAAAGCGTCAAAACAAAGTGTAAAAACAACACCGTGAGAGGAACTAGAACAGCACCAAGGCGACCATGCACTCGTCCCTCATGTCTCGGATGCTGCTAATGTCGTCCACTCCTCCACAGCCGCTGAATGGGTGGAGGAGGAGGAGGAGGCCGACATTAGCAGGTCAGCTAACATGCTAACGGGAACGAGCTAACGGGCTAATATGCCTGATTGTAATTTGATGATGAAAACAGTGACACAGTTTCGGAGCATCGTCTCGCCTCTTTACCTGTCGGTGATACGTCCTCTTGGGGGAACTTTTAAACAGCGAAGTCGTGTTCGTGGGTCCTCCGAGGGGAGAAAGTTTGTTTTGCCGGCATTCACCTGCTCCTCAGCACGTCTGTTGTTGACAGTGGAGCCGCACACGACGCCTCGCAGCGCTTCGCGATGATGGCGGGAATGTGAAAATTCACAACGGAAATGAGCTCCTGCCCAGTTCTCGCGATAGTTCAATCATTTGTGTCAACTCTCAACGACTCTACCAACGTAATCTGATCGATAGTTTGCGGTTTTAATGGACAAATATAGTCTAAATACGACAAACCATTGATTAATAAGATTAATTTAATCCCTCACCTTTATCTACCATGCTAGTGTAAAGTGAGTGTGCGTGCTGGTGTCCGTTTACGAAACCGTTGAGCTAGCTGCTAGCTACGGCTAGCGTCTTGCACAGGTTGCCAGCTTTCCCAAACTTTTCTTTACTTCTACAACATCTGTGCGACATATTATCAATCATAGCTCATCAGAAGACGCGTATAATTCACTAAGGTGAAACATTTCCAGAGAATGCTGGCGACTGGAGCGGTAAGTGCCTTAAATTAGCATAGCTCTCCATGCTAGCAATCGTCTGTTATGTTTCCTTTTGTGGACCCTGTTATGGTTTAAGCTTGTTCTTACCAGCCATTATATCACTTAGAAGTATTGAAGTTCATACGTTAATAGTAATACATTTGCCGAAACTTTTTGCATGTTTAAGCCTTGACATTTACGTAGCATTAATTCATAATATCTTCTGCTTATTTGGCTGCATAATTTCAAGAAACTTATTCAAGTTATTATTTTTTACGATAAATCATAGTCCTTGCCATACACTAGTGCTGTGGCACGACAGCTGGATGATCTCAGGAAAGCATTAAAAACAATTCAAGTGGCTTCAAGTTCTGTGTGAATCACTGTTTTATACAGGGCTATCAACCCGAAAATTTACTTAATATATTTATATATTTATTAGTGTTGCACTAATAGTGATAATCAGGGCCATTTCCTATAAATATCTAGAAAGGCGGAGTCAATAATCCTTTATTATGAAGGAGCATTCAGGTATATATATTTACACTGGAGTGAACAACAAAACGCTATAAAAACAGTACATTGAAGAAGAAAATTACAGAAAAAAATAAATAACAAACAAGGCAGGAAAAATAATTTTGGAGACTTGTGTGTAAATAATTGTTCTGTGCATGTCCAAATCCAATATGCCAATGTACTGAATAAAATTGTAATGTAAGGGTCCTTCTATTGGTTAGCTTTCAAAAAAATAGAAATTTACCCAAATTAGCTGAATTAGCTTTGGGTTGATTTATGTTCACATCATAATGAATGTGCTTTTTTATCGTTCTACAGGCTGTAACCAACGTCACAGCCCTGGCACAGGTGGACAGGGAGAAGATCTACCAATGGATTAATGAACTGTCCAGTCCTGAGACCAGAGAAAATGCTTTGCTGGAGCTCAGCAAGAAACGTGAGTCTGTGCCAGACCTCGCACCAATGCTCTGGCACTCCTGTGGCACTATTGCTGCCCTGCTGCAGGTATGACCCCTTCCAAGTCCGAAATGTTGCTGTATTTCATGTTTATGGTGTCTATTGTTTCTTAGCCTTTATTTTAAAATAGTATTTAACTGATATATTTCCTTATTTTTATTTAGGAAATCGTGAACATCTATCCTTCTATTAACCCACCCACGCTCACAGCCCACCAGTCTAACAGAGTTTGTAATGCCCTCGCCCTTCTGCAGTGTGTTGCTTCACATCCTGAGACACGGTAATGGAAAGATCAGTTTTGGGAGATTTTTCCAGGTTGTGAGCTTATTTGAATGCATTTTAGTATTTATCAGAAAGAACAAATTGTTGTATTAATGTGTTGTTATGACCAGACATATCACATGCTTTTATTTATTTTTTCATTGGCATGATCTCTAGCATCTGAAAATTTCCATGTTACTGTTTGTGCTTGGGGAAATGAATACATATTTTGATTGCACCATCAGTAGAAAAGCAGGAGTTTCATTTGGTTCCTCTGGATCCTTGACATGTTTAAAGATTTCACATTTGTTTTTTGAAATCATAGGCCATGGAAAAATTCAATTTTATTTTGTGAAATGGTCTTCCATTTTAGATTGTACTTTGATTAAGACTATAATAATAGTAGTATATTAATAGTAATATAACTTTATTAATATAGCACTTTTTAAAACAGAAGTTTCCAAAGTGCTTTGACAAAGAACAAAGAACAAAAAATGTAACATAAAATTAGACCTTGAGGACTGAAGTAAAAGATAAAAACATCACCCAATAAGAAAATAAAAGGTGATTGAAAGCAAGAAATAGGACAGCAAATATAAAAAGAATGAACTATGGTGTCTATCATAAAACTTTCAGCTAAAAAGCATTTATAGCTGTTCATTCATGCATGCCATGATTTTTATTGCCTTAACTTGTAACTGATGCACAGCCATCTGTCCTAATCTCCAATATGGCATGAAGATTCTTGATTTCCTTATGTTTGTATGAAAACCATGTTGGATACCTGTGTGTAAAATAAGGATATTTATGTATTTTTGTACTGACACAAATGTAAAATGTTGATTCCAGTGACTGCTGAAAACAAAATTGCATTCAGTTACACAATGACAATTAAGCGTCTTTTCTATTCTATAAAAAGGTTTCTTTGAAAAACACCTAGAAAAAAGGGCATCGTTAACATGATCTTGAAAGTCATCTTTTCAATTTTCTTTATCGTTAAGTATTTCCATGATTTATCGTGTCTGCATCGCTCTTACATTTTCTTTTTGGGTAAAGAAATGTTCTTAATCAGAATAGTTAAAATATTTTTTTAATGCCAAGTATGTGACACATTTTGTACATGGAATTTGACTCTGCCAGGTGTTCTCTCTAGTACAGACAAAGTTAAAAAAAATGATAATAAATATAGAAATAAAGAATAATATCAAAATGAAATTTAAATGAAAATGACTCAACATATGCAGTGCATATACAAAATGTACATCAGGAAAATATAAAACATCATGGAATATTTACAACTGATGGGAGAAAAGTGCAGCTATTTTGTGCACGACTATTGTACAGTTGTTCAGGATGAGAATTTTAAGATTACTATGCAGCACCCTGAGTTGTTTTCTTTTAGTAAATGAACAACCTCACTTTAACAATCCCCTTAAGTATTAATTCCTAGTTTTCTGGTCTTTAAATCTCTGTTTAATGGCGGCCTCTGAGTTTTAATTTAAGTTAACCTTATTGCTGTCTGGACCCATTCACGCAAACACATCCTTTTTTCCTCCCTCAGGTCAGCTTTCCTTGCTGCTCACATCCCTCTCTTCCTTTACCCTTTTCTACACACTGTGAGCAAAACACGGCCATTTGAGTACCTGAGACTCACCAGCCTCGGAGTCATAGGTTAGCTTTACTTCCTTTTTATCGCAGTACCTCTCTGTTGATATATATTTATACCGTTGTGCTAATGTTCTTTATTGGCTGCAGGTGCTTTGGTAAAAACAGATGAACAAGAGGTGATTAACTTTCTGCTCACCACTGAAATCATCCCGCTGTGTCTCCGCATCATGGAGTCAGGGAGCGAGCTTTCCAAGACGGTACTTCACCATCCCTACTGTTCTTCAGACTGTTATCTTACTGAAATATTAGTTAACAATACTTCTAGTTTTTGATTATTGTTTAAGTTGGCATCTCAGCATGACAACTTTTCCCTAATTTCCTGTTCTCTCTCTATCAACTTACTCAAAAGTCATGCCTAATGAAATGATGGTGATTATATAAATTGAGCTGCAAAGGCCAAAACATAGGCTAAGGCAGGCTAAGTTACAAAGCCACCATCTCCGTCCTTGTTTTGTTTGCAGGTTGCTACTTTCATACTGCAGAAGATCCTGCTGGATGACACCGGGCTGGCTTACATATGCCAGACGTATGAACGTTTCTCTCATGTGGCCATGATCCTTGTAAGTGACCCAAGAGAGAGAAAAAAATAATCAAAGTTACTTTTAATTTAGTCTGCTGGTGTCTTTGCACAATGGATTTCTTTCTGACATTACATTAACAAAATATTTTCCCTCTAGGGTAAGATGGTGCTCCAGCTCTCCAAAGAACCATCAGCTCGTCTGTTGAAGCACGTCGTCCGCTGCTACCTCCGCCTCTCTGATAACCTCAGGTAGAGAAGTGTGCCTCTTAAGCAGGGTCCTAACATTCTGTTTTTCTTAGTCTGAAAAGATCTTTTATCAGTAAGAGACCCCACACATGAAGACATAAGTCAGACATTGAACACTTTTGATTTTACTGCGTGTGGTCTGCTCTGGTAACCTCAACACAGCTCAACACACACTCACCATTCTGCCCCACCACCGACCTAGAGTCTAGTCCTACAAGCCAGAAATCTCACGTGATCCAACAAAATCAAAGAAGAATAAGAAACGTAAAAAAAACAAAACAATAAAATATACAGTTTGTCTGTGTCAATAACCGAAAAACACAACATGCAGCATAGGAGAGGGCATATGAGAAGAGGGAATGATGGTGGTCTTGGGACTATTTTTGACAGAAAATTACTGAACTGAGGAAAAAGAAAAGACTGTGGAAAAAATCCTGGAGACAGTGTGAACACCAGAGCTGGTCCATCATTTCCGAGGTCCACCAAACGTTATGTTTCAGGTCAGCAATGCCTGTTTTTATTTATGCCTGCTTCCTTGTTCCTCAGTCAGATCACTTCTTGATTGGCTATATTCATGTAACAATTCACAGAGTCATGACTCAGGAGTTGTCGGCTTTCCCCGAACAAAGGAAGATTTTAAATATTGAACAAGTTTACAGTTGTTGGCCCCTGTCCGTTTCACAGCTGATTATAAAGACAGATTCACTCAACACACACCAGACCAAGGGATAATCTTATAGGATAATCTTATAAAATGTAAGATATAAGACATGAGATAATCTGGAGTTTGCCGTCACTGGTTGGGAAGGGGGAAAGTCGGGGCCAAAAATAGCCCAATAGTCTTTGTAGCCCTGTTTCCGCCAGAGGGTTCAGTTTGTCGTCTCGGTATGGCTCGCTTTTTCTGGCGTACCTAGCCTAAAACCAGGGCAGGACACCTTATAAGCAAACTGTACCGTACTACTTTTTGAGACCCTTCTGTTGGGGTGCCAAGCATACCGATCCGACCCCAGAAGGTGAAGCTAGAAACACTGCAGTCCGTTGATTGGTCAAAGGAGACGTCACCTCCCGTGCGACAGCGGAACAACACTTAACCCCGCCATGTTTAAATCTCCACTTTTGTTAGTGAAGAGGACTCTCGCGGCACAGAGCCTTCTCTGAAACAAAGCTTGGTTGCACTTCATAACAAAAAGCCACATGCTGATCACAAAAAAGAAGAATTGCTAGATGTCTCCCATCGTTGATTTTTCACTTACTGTGTTGCATTTTCTTCTTCGTTGTATTTAATAGCCCAGTACAAAGTGTCACGCTGCT
Organism: Scarus forsteni; assembly: GCA_036419115.1. Taxonomy (NCBI): domain Eukaryota; kingdom Metazoa; phylum Chordata; class Actinopteri; order Labriformes; family Labridae; genus Scarus; species Scarus forsteni. The sequence continues at coordinate 18,065,494 of JAZDUH010000033.1, read as the reverse complement.
GTGATGTCATGCCATCGGCATCTGGCTTAGAGTAGGCCAAGTAGGGTTCGGTTGGCTGTGGAAACGCAACTAGGATCAGGCTTTACCGATCTGGCCTGAGCCAAACCATGCCGATCCATACCAGACCACATGGTGGAAACGGGACTTTTGTGCGTACCCCACTTTAATGGACAATATGCTGCATTCCATTAACCTTGGAACTGGGAAGTGGGAGTGATGTCATCTCTGAGTTATCAGCGTTCCAGTTACAAAGTCGGAAAAAAACTTGGATCAAGCAGGCTATATTTAGCCATTGTGTTAGCCGTTGCTAGTACGCCCTGCTCTGTAGTTCATAATTACCACATGAAGACTGTAAAAACACTATGACAGCATTTCTATTAGTATAAGTCGAACAATATTATGTATTCTGCTGATTTAGTGTGACAAACACCAGTCAGAAGTGCTAATAAACAGATTATTACAGGAGCTTAATAACTGTTTACACTGGGGGAAGCCATCTTGGATTGTCAACTCGGGATGCTGAGGTTCCCCCGAGGTTTCTAGTAGGAAATTCCAACCTCATTGGGGGCGTTCCAGTTGAAATTTCTGACTCGGAAATCCTGACTTCCCAGTACAGCTGGAGCACAGCAATAGTCTTTAATCTTCGGATCCTGGGTGAACTTTTTGCTCACAGCAGACTGATGTGACTGATGATCAGTTCCTGCCACTAGGGGGAGCCATAGTTTGTCTCATGATAAGATTACACTCTTTGAACTGAAGACTAACTGTAACAATTATGAAAAAAATAAATTAGTGTACTTTTGATTATCAGAAAATATGTTTTCCATAACATAAGAAGTCCAAAATGTTTCTATAATCAAATATAACAGATAACAGATATCCTTGCCTTTTTTCTCTGTTGGATTTTACCAACAGAGCACCATGCAAGTGCTGTTGACTGGTACAGGGTGTACCCAGCCTCTCACCCATTGTCAGCTGGGACAGTCTCTTGGCCCCGTCACCCCTAAAGGGATAGATGGATGGATGGGTTTAGCCATACAAACTTTCCATAAATATCCCAAATATTGGCTATTATATAAGAAGAGAATCAGAGTGCTCCTTACTGTCATCGTACAAGATGTACGAGATTTGAAAGCTTCTAATTTTTCAGTGCAGCATCTGATTATATAATGAACAAAAGAGAGGTAAAGTTTAAAATAGTTGTAAGAAGTACAGGTACAAAATATGTAAGGGATAATGTAGAGCGAGCCGGTCACTATAGAGAAATAAACCTCGACAGGCTTCGCGTCGGGGTCCTGCATCACCCTGAAGGGGTTTATTTCTCTATAGTGACCGGCTCGCTCTACATTATCCCGCTTATTACACGGCTACTCACTAAAGAAATCAAAAGTTTGACATCAAATGCTTATCTAAATATGATTTTATTGATTTACGAAAGTTTTCATTGCATCCACTTGAAAAAATAGTCCGTTCCTTTCTACGGTTGAAACTGTAACGGAATGCAACGGTAACTCTGAAGCGAAGATTAGCTTATTTGTAATTCACATTAAACTGAACGTTTCCATTGATTGTGACGTGGGAAAAGGTGAATGGGACGTCCTTGGGAAGATTGATGCTGACGTCCCTGTCCTCATTCATGCCCATATTTCCTCCCTGCTGTGGCCCTGCAGCTGACATACCTAGAAACAGTTTTTCACCGTTACAACTGCTCTCAATATTATCTCATCACTAACGCTTTAAGAGAGGCACTCACCCGATCTGCTGCTGCTGCCAGAATTAGAGGAAAAATTAACGATGTCTTGCCGCAGGTATAAACGTCTTTCTGCGGATTGATACAACATGACGTGATTCGCCCGAGTCGATCAGAAGCGTCCTAAACAACGGTCTGCTATTCATAGCAACGGTCTGCTATCCAGAAATAACAGACCGTAGAATGTTGTAGTTGACCAATCAGGATCGAGCATTTGACAATGCCGTGTAATAAATACAAGATAAAGTCCTACAGGACAGTGCAATTAAAAACTCTGTGTATAAATGTAAAGAACTAAGATAAACATTTCTCTGTATTCATGGAAATGTATTGCACAGGATAGCTGAAAATACTGAAGAGCTATAGAGTAAATGGTGATTAATACATACAGATTATCTTATATTACATGATTGTATTGCTCAGGCTGAATAAATATTGGCAGAATGTGCAAATATACCGTAATGGTTTACGCCATTATCACAGAATGTCCACTTTCTAAACCAAAAGTAACATCTATTAAAGAATAATGTGTCAAGAACAAGTAGACTTTCAACATTAGGGATGGGAATCAAAAACCAATTCCAGTTGAGAATCGTTAACAGCTCCATCAAAGAATCAATATCAGTAATCTTTTTGCTAATCAATTCCCTTATCAATTCCATTCAATTGACAGGGTTCAGAAGCATCAGAACTGTGGCTTAATTTTAATTACACCTACTGTACAACCTTAAGTGAGTGGAAACACCAGCAACTTACAGAAGCAGGTGACTCAAACATATGCAATGATGATGCTGGCTCCATATTTCCCAGCTCTAGCCTGTTATTATCAGTCAGACCTTTATAAAAGCTTTTCTTAACTCTTCAGTGCTTGAACTTTCAATATTTGAGTTTGACATTTGGCAATATGTCTGTTCATGTACTACTTATGAAAAAATTAAACATCCGTGAGCCATCTTACAGTAGAAGCTGTTGATATATGTTGTATGTGATGTTTTAAGAGAAAAGCCTATCAGTCATTGATATGTCCTCTCCCTCCCTCAGAGCCAGAGAAGCCCTGCGCCAGTGTCTGCCCGACCAGCTGAAAGACAGCACGTTCGCCCAGGTGCTGAAGGACGACACCACCACAAAGCGCTGGCTCGCACAGTTAGTGAAGAACCTGCAGGAGGGCCAAGTCACTGACGCTCGAGGCATCCCGCTGGCCCCTCAGTGAGGAGCCAAAGTCTGTATTTACAGCTGCAGAAGGACTTATCACTGTCTGAATTCTGCCAAAACAAGGTGCTAAGACTGCCTGCACAGTGAAAGTCATACAAGTGGAATGATTCTTTTACTGTCTGATAAATGGGTCACTGAACAACAGTTTTCACATCGGGTCAACACCACAACTTACAATCTGCTGTAGAAGCCAAACTGAACAATCACAGATTTCAACAGATGCTTTATTGACTCACACTGATCCTCCAAATTCAGTTTATGAAGACTTGAGCCAAATGGATTTAGTATCAGATTAAAACAGCAGTTTCTTTTTGTACCTCTGGAGTAAAACTGACTTGGAAACTGTAGGAAAAAAACAAGCAATAAAAGTTGTATCAAATTAAATAGTGAAACATAAATGAAAAATGAAGCTAATAAACAAGTGACACCGAGCACAGGGCTTATGAGCATATTACTGTAAGTAGTTCTTTCTCTAAACTGTAGTTTGACTGCAGCTTTCCTCTTTAAATCAGCGTCATTACAACTTACAAATAATATCGTCTTCAGTTTAGTGAATGAAGATTTTTTGCCACATCCAAATGTGCACATGTTCATGCCCAACACTTCTGTCTCCACAGCTGTTTACTCCATAGATCAGTCTAAACACAGCTATAATCCAGATGTTGTTGTGAATATCAGCACTTCATTTACGTGTGCCGTCTCAGTTTTTTACCCATTTATCACTGTACTGTTCTGTAACATTCCACTCAAAACTAGGAGCTGTTATTTTTGCTTGTTGCATTTAAAATAAGACTTTTTAATCCATGAGACTCGGTTGTGTCTTTTTTTTCCTTTATTTTATTTATTTATTTGCCTTTTTCCCTTGTATCACTGCATATGCAGCATGTCAGTCCATCAGTGGATGCATTTCTGTGAGAATGAGTGACATTTGATTTTTCCCAATATCCAGTGTACCAGTATTTAGGAACTCAACCACAAACACAGATTTTATTTATTTGTTTTTATTTTTTGGTTTGAACACAGTTTCCACCTGCCTTAAATTGACCTGTTCCCACTGTGACAGTTTATTTCAGAAACTGATGTGAAATAAGGAAAATATCCATGCATTCTCTGTCATGGTGCTATCTTACATTCTTTTTTTAATTTTATTTTTCATACATATTTTTTCATGTATTACTCCTTATACCATTTTTATTCCAGCTTCATTTTCTTTTTTTTCTTCTTTTTCACATTTCACAATAAAATCATAAATCAAAAAGAGGAGAATGAACAACACCGAGTAACTTTTAATATTCAAATATAGGGTGTCTCTTATCTGATAAAACAAAAATAAATATTTCAGTTATATGTCTAAAATAAATATAAATTTAAACAAAGAGGGGCATTTAGGGAGGATGTAGAGTTCCCATTTTCCCCACGATTCATGATTTTTTCTATTTTGGAGGTGATTCATTCCATTGCATATTTTTCATACATGATATTTTACCTGTCATCTAAGATTGGAGCATCTTACTTAAGCTGTGTTTTGGTAATTGCCTTCCGGGAAAGATGTTCATTACTGCAAACAAATGCTTAGTTTTTCTTATTTGGTAATGATGGTACTTTTATACATCCTACAGATGTCTTACCCAATAAAAGGAATATGAATGGCCATCATATACAGCTGAAATTATGGCAGAAATCTCAATATCTATAGATACCCATTATTCAGCGTTTTAAGCAATTATCTGCCAATGCAGGTATTGTTCTAATATCCTGCAAATGGATGTACAGTTCTATTGGAGCAGTGCTGCTGTGGGCAGATAACTGCTTAAAAAGCTGATTTTTGTATCTGCACTTATGAAAACTTTTTGTAGCTACACTGGCCAGGCATAACATTAGCCCAGTTCATAGTGTCATAATGCTGAAGAATTAACAAAGTACATCCAGAGGCATTCACAATAATTCACAATAGCTCTTGCAGCGCTCCTGTCTCCCGCCGAGTCAGTTTGCCTCCCTCTCACTGACGTAACACCTCTGTTGCTTCCTCTGGAGGCCAACAATGTGGTTTGGAGTGGTAAGTAATGGTGCGTTCCATTAACCTCGGAACTGGGAATCTGGGAACTGGGAGTGACGTCATCTCTGACTTATCGGTGTTCCAGTTGAAGTCGGAAAAAAAACGTGCCGATCTACCAGGCTATTGTTAGCTGTTGTTAGCACGCCCTGCGTTGTTGTTCACAAATACCACATGAAGAATGTAACTACCATTGTGGCAGCATTTTGGTAAATATAAATCTAACAATACCATGTATAAAGCTGATTAAGTGCGTCACACACTAGTCAGAAGTGCAAATAAATTGATTATTACAGGAGCTAAATAACTGTTCACACTGGGGGCATCCATCTTCGATTGTCAACTCAGGGGTGGTGAGGTTCCCTGGAGTTCCCAGTAGGAAATTCCAACCTTGGGGGGGTTTTCAGTTGCAGTTTCCTATTTGGAACTCAGAAATTCCGACTTCCAACTACAACTGGAACGCACCATTATGGTGCATTCCAGTTGTACTGGAATGTTTAATACAGCTGTCACTATTAAACCCCTAAGGCACAAATATTCACGGCTATAGCAGCAGACATCACAATGAAGGTCCATAGAAAATAGACTAACAGTATTTCTGCTACCTATGTTTGTCTGCTTATGAGCAAAATATCTCAAAAAGTTCTCCACAGATTTTCATTGAAGTTTCAGGGAATGTTGACCATGGCACAAAGAAGAACTGATTAGATTTTGATGATCCAGATCCAGATCTAGATTTAGGATTTTATTTTATCTCTCTAACCCTGATAATTAAGTCTCTTATATGCCAACTGCATAAGAGCGAAGAGTGAAATGACAAAGTGCAAACTTTACACCTACAGACCACATCCTGCCCTTGATTTGAGCAGCGTACCAGTAAAAAGGAGAGGAGGGAGTCATTGTGGCAGATATGTGTCATAGTAGAGTGACACAAGGTAATATTCAGAGCATGGTTTCTGATTATCTATTGTTCTTATTTAGATGATAATCATTATTTGTGCATGGTTAAATAAGATGAAATTCTTGACGTACTTAATGCAGATTCTGAGGACTGGCCTACAGCAAAGCAGGCAGGATAGATAATTGAAACAAGAAGCTGCATCAAAGGTAAGAAGCTGAGTATTCTTACTGATACATGTGATTATCCAAATTGTTAACCATCTGAAATTAAACTCAAAATTTGAGTTTTGTGCAGCATTAAAGGTGAAAAGTAAAAAAGTAGTAAGGTCTTTGTCACTGAGGTCACAGAAGTTGTTTTATGGGCCAGAATGATCTCCTTTTTAATTTAATGTGTTTGTGGTTGTTGTAAAGGAGCTACATGGAGACTGGACTAAAGGTCAAGAGTCATGGTTAAACTTGAAAGTTTCTGTTGATGTGCTCTGATGAACAGCAGCTAACCTGTTTTCAGCTCAAACATTGGTACCTATGAAACAGCTTGTTCCCAAAGAATGTTCTCTCTGTCATGGTGTCAGCCTGATTAACCGTTAGCAACAGAAGATCTTCCCGTTTAAGTAAAGTTTTGACGTCTTTCAGCAATCAACCTTTTTACTCCAGCTGGTGACAGTGCCTGCATTACTGCATTTTGGGACTAATTTTGACTTTTGTTTACATATCCACAATTTTCATCCAAGATCCATATGTCAGATCCAAACTATAATATCCTCCAGTTTTTATGCATTTCTATTATCTTGTGTGACTATAGATTGAGACTCATTTTTGGAGTAAGTATGGAGAAAATTGAATGGCTTGATATGTTACTGATGTCAGTTAAGAACCTTCATTTAGAAATCTGTATAACTTTGCAAGTCTTTTAATAGGATGTGTTTATTTAATATGCTATGTTTCCTTTTCTTTAGCTGTTTGCACAAAATCATTCACACCAGTGGCACAGACACCGAAACACAAGCTCCATTTCTGTTTACAGATTTCATTTTAGAAGAAATGAGGTCTGTGGGGTAATGTTAAGTCTTAAGCATAGTTGCCAGGTCCGCTTATTATAAGCGACTTTGGGCTTCTTTTTGAAAAGTTGCTTGTAAATATTGGCAATTGTGGGTTGTGTTTTTTGGGGCTTGTTTCTAAAGTACAGTTATTCATTTGGGCTTGTTGTACCCTCAAACCCAGGAGGGGTCTGATACACTTTCTACTATGAATATTAACTTGATTCAGAAGTTACACAAACTATTTTGTCCTACTCTAAGCACAAATGTAAATTTTTACCATAAACAGAGAGGAAAAAATGATGTTTCCATCAAAAAGAAAGCCTTACAACCAGAATTAAGATTATTTCTCATGTCGTGCTTACCCGTTTTCACCATAATAAAGCTGTAGAGGATCAGCGTAAAATTTAGATTAAAGACTATTTCCAATTGCTTAAAAAATCAGAGTTAGACAGACTGTTTAGTGATAGCAGAGTTATAAATAACAGAAGTCCCTCCCTTCATACAAAGAAACCTAAAATCCACCTCCAAACAAGGATGTTGAATAAGTAAATGAAGAGCCAAAGGAGGAAAGCAGTCACTGTGAAAAAAAGCAATATGTTGCAAAAAAAGCTGGAGGTTATTTATTTTGGGCTTGTTTTTATCAATCTGGTTGCTATTTCAGTGAGAAAATCTGGCAACACTGGTCTCAAGTTGCAGGTTATCTTTTTGCTTCTTTCAGTGGCCCTTTAAAAAAAAAAAAAAAAAATCTCACCTGGCTGATCCATCTCTCATCTCTGCCGATTTCACTGATAGCCTTCTTTTTCCTATCACTGTGCATTACAGACATTTGCACCCATTTTCTCCATTATCCACACAAAGACTGAGATTAACATCAGGCCTCCATTTACCTGACCCCGATGGGAGATGTTCCTGAGTGTGCAATGTTTTTTTTCCCTGTTTACCTTTCATGAAGGATGAGCTCCAGCAGTTTTAGTCATTACTGGCCTGATTCAGTGAACCTTTTAGGTGGAGGAGTGCATTAGCTCAAATGGGTTTTAAGTAGGAAAGTGATATTTTTCCATTTTAGTCTCACTGCCTGTGATCTACTGCTAAAATCTACTTTAAAAATGTGGAAAAACCAAAACCAGGTGGAAAATAATAAGCAAATGCTCTGCAATCTGGAAAAAAAGAGGTTATCATGAGCTAAAGAATCCAAACTAACATTAAAGATCATATATTGCTTTAAAGAGTGTTTAACATATATATACACAAGTACTTCTACTAACAAGACAAAACATCTGCAGCATCAGGACTACTTCTTCCCACACTGTTTATAGCACCAGTAGCTGCCTGACATGGCAGGTTCTCATGGCCTTTCTGAGCAGACCTACCATTGTGACATTGTGCATTTATTCTACCGTCTCTGTGTCCTCCCCAATGGACTTGCAAATCTGGACTAATGGGCTCAAACAGCAGATGAAATTATGGCGGGACTGGTAAGGGCTGTAAGCTACTGGTGCCTCTAAGAGTGGGAGACTTGGGAGTTGGCTTTGACGTAACCTCAGAGATTCAAGACCTGACTTGGTCTTACCCTCAGAGATTTAAGACTTCACTTAGATTTACCCCTCGAAACTTAAGACTTTATTTGGACAAGCTCCAGTGTTCCACTGAATGAAAAAGCAGCCCAGATCATGATGGACCCCCCCTCCACTGTGCCGGGTAGAAAACATCTCAGGTGGGATCTCCTTGTCATGCCAGTAACGTTGAAGCCATCTGGACTGTCAAGGTTACATTTTTTCTCATCAGAAAATAAAACTTTTTTCCACCTTTCAGTGTCCGATGTTTGATGCTCCCTGGCAAAGTCTAAACGGGCAGTTATGTGGCGTTGAAGGAAACGAGGTCTTTGAATTCGTTTTTAGTTTTTGAAATCCTTTTCCCGCAGATGCCGTCTGATGGTTATTGCGCTGCAGCCGGCACCAGTAAGGGCCTTAATTTGGGTCAAGGACCGCCCTGTGTCTTGACGGACAGCCAATCGAATTCTCCTGCTCAGCGCAGGTGTCATTTTTTCGGGTCTACCATTTGACCCTTTTTGTTCCATAATGCTCAGAATCTTTCAAAAAATGTAGAATGACTGTCTTACTGCGTCTAACCTCAGCGGCAATGGCACGTTGTGAGAGGCCTTGCTTATGCAGCTCGACGATCCGACCATGTTCAAGAAGAGAAAGCTTCTTAGCTTTAGCCATCAGGAGGGCATGACCGTGTGAATGCCTGACAGAAAATTACAATTTTGAGCAGATATTGGCTTTAATAGCCTGTGGTCTAAAACGTTTGATCAGGTGGTTAACAACCTATTTCAGTTTTGTTTTTTTTTAATTACAAGTTCCAAATGTTTTTTGTCACACTCCCCCTTCTTGCTTTTGCATATTGTAGCTCTATTTAAAACCTCATTAAGGTCCAAATTTGCAAAATGCATATTCTTGCAATTTTCAACTGGTCTTAAGATTTTGATCAGGTCTGTACTAGTCAACCTTCCCCTTTTGGGTGTTAAAGAGGATCTACCATACATTCAGTGTTTGCGTTGTCAATCTTCCCCTTTTAGTTCCCCCTTTAATCACTCTAAGTGCTCTGCAGTATGTGGCATATACAGTCAGCTCTCACAGTGAGGTCCTACAGTTTTGACTCAAAGTGTCACAACCTCCAAATATCACCAGAGCTGAGATTTCAGGAAAGGGCTTCCTTGTTGATTTCGTGTGAATCCTGTGGAGGTATTTTCTTAAACCATGAACAATATGTACTGTTCATTGTTTTACCATGTGACCTTTTTCCACATCACAGCAAACCTCTTCCCGTTATTGTGTTGCTTGGGATCATTCCTGAATCAGAGACATTAGAGCGGCCGGGGCGAGCATCCACAAACACCCCGAGGAAGAAGCACAAGGAGAGACAGGCGAGGAGGGGAGTGACCCTCTGTAGACGCAGCAGTTGTGCTGTGTACAGGACTGAGGGAGTGGCAGGAAAGAAAGGAAGGCTGGTGAGGAGGGAGAGTGCACGAGGAGCAGGAGGAGGAGGAGGAGAGTGTACCAGTGTACTGCAGCAGCAGCCTGGGAGTCAGGTTTCTCTAAGCAGAGAGAGAGAGAGAGGGGAGGGAAGAGGAGGCCGAGCCAGATTTCCTCTCTGACACTCCCAGTCTTTTTAGGCTCTGAGCTCAGCTAACGGTCCCTGGGCTCTCCTCAAGTCTGGATCTCAGCAAACACAGCCAAGGTGACACACACACCTTCTTGGACTTCATCTCAAGCCGGCCATCCAGGCTCTAATCCCTCTGTATCTGAGGCTGACAGGCAACATCCCTGGAGAGACCTGAAGTTTGGGTAAGAACTACTCTTTCTGCTTCATAGGACAATATGAAGTTTGCCCGAGCCTTGCATGGAGAGGATTTGCTGATGTGATGTTTTTATGTCTCGTATTTCAGGCTCTGGTTCTAATTTTCTACACGCAAACTTCCCGCCCTGCAGCACTTTGGAGTTAAATGTAGATTTATTGGATGGGATTGGCCTGTTACATTCCTCTCATAACTGCATCAACGGAGGGATGCAGTTATGAGAGGCAAAAGTTTGACATGGATGAAGAATGTTAGGGTTGCTTGGCATATTTATTTAAGACCATCAAAACTGAAATTTAAGGTAATGAACTGCAAGTCTCCTGTACTTTAATACAGCTTTTATTACTTGTGCAGCTCTTCTCTCTAAGAAACAAAAATAACAAAAGACAAACATCATTTTTGTCTTCAACAAATGATGGATGTATTGCGATACAAAACTGGAAGTAACTTCATTGGATTATATGCACTATATATATGTATATCATTATTTTTAACAGTAACCAAAGCAAGCCAATCAATCTTTATTCATCTTTTCTATTATTTTAACCACTAATACAGCCTGCTGGCAGATACCAAGTGATGAAATATATAAATGTATAATATTTTTACAGGAAAAAATATGTGAATTAATATGTAACCACCAGACACTTTATTAAGTACACCTTGTTGGTATTACTTTCAGAACTGATGTGGCAAAGATTCCACTGGAAATGCTCAGAGAGCACAAACCTATTCCGAGCAATCTCGGCCCGTCTTAGCTGAGTTATTCTCAATTGTGGAAGACTGCCCTATTGCACGATGTAAACAAATCCTTTAAAGCATTCCTGGATCCACATCATGATTCATATCACAACCAAATTCTTACCACGTCTTCCCTGTGCCATGACTAACAGTCCTTGCAAATTATATCCAAATCTGTTGAGGACCTTTGATTTTCTTGCTGACAGTCAAAAAAACAAACAAACGAGCAAACAGCAGAAAAAAACTTCCTTAATGGAGGTAAAAAGTGCTGGGAACATTCCTCAGAGATGTTAGTCCATATTGACATGACAGCATCTCGATGTTGCTGCAGGTTTATCAGCTGCACATCAGTGAAGTGAATCTTCTGTTTCACAACATGACAAAGGTGCTCTATTGGCTTGAGGTGTGGTTCCTGTGGAGGCCACTGGAGTACAGTAGACTCATTGTCATGTTCAAGAAACAAGCTTAAGATGATTCAAGCTTTGTGACATTATCCTGCTGGAAGTATCTGGTAAACTATGGTCATAAAGGGATGGGCGTGCTAAGCAACAATGCTCAGGTAGGCTGCAGTGTTTAAATAATTGATTATTTAATTGGTACTAAGGGGCTCAGCAGGAAAATATCCCCCCACACACCATTACACCTCCACCACCAGCCTGAACCGGTGATACAAGGCAAAGGAGACCAAGCTTTGGAAGAAAGTCATTAGAATTACTTTCAATAAGCTTGCATGTGTGTTTGCTAAGTACTATCCAAATAAGCAACCAAATGATGCATGAAGATTGATGGAGTTTCGGCAGGAACTTGAGTACAGGTTGCACAACTGGACAGACAAGGAGAAGAGTTTGGTGCCTTCAGCTGGCTTTAGTTGGTTTGACAAATCATGTACAGTAGGCTATGTGATCCCCATCAGGCTCTGTTGTGAAGAGTGTGATCCCAGTCTTTCTTTTTGTCACACTACAATCAGATTAAACTTGCCTGATTGCTTTGCTGCCATGCATTTGTCTGTAGATTGGCTTTGAGGTTGAGAAGTATTTTGTTGAACTTTACTAATGGTTGCTTTAAATGTAATCTGTCTTGGTGTTTTTTCATTATCTAAAAAGCACAAAAGCATACAAGACATCACACATTCCCATGCTCAGTTGTAAACTATTAAACAGAAGCAGAGAAGGTGAAGGTCTGGAGCTTTTTAGCTGTTTATTCCACCACATTAGTCATGTCTTTGTTTGCGTCTGTGCTTGTGGTCATTGAGGTCCCTGAAAAAAGCGGCCTGGTGTGACTCATCTCCCCATGAGCAGAGCACCGATCCAAACACTAAAACATGGTTCTAAAAATAAAAACATCATAATGTGACCTAATTGCAGCTTGAATATGGAGTAACAGAGAGGGCGTTTTAAAATTTAAACAGCAGAATGTGACAAACTTGGGTGGAAAAATAGATGTCTTTGACTTGGCTCAAAACATTGAGGAGCAGATTGGTTTGTGGAGGGAGTTACTACAGGCACAGTGGAAAAATAAGCCTCTCCTTCATGGTCAAAGGCTCTTTAGTCGGAGTGTGATTCTAAATTGTGAAGCCACTGTGAGTGCATTCCTTCATGTCTGCCGTACTGTGGTGAGAGCTGTCAAATTTCTCATAAACTCGAAGACAGGAAGGGCAGGCATGATTTAGATACATAAAAGTCAAGATTGGATCCTGTTTTTAGCAGTTAATGAGAGGGGAAGGATGTCAGGAGCAGAAGCTCATACAGTTCTTTGAAAACAGTCCCTTTCCAGATATGGATGATTCATGTTCCTGAGGAATAACAGAGATTGAGTTTATCAGTCAGAGACAAATGTGGAGGCAAAAATCATCTACTACTAACAGTGAACAAACAAGATTCTAAATGTATGTTTACCACTAAGCAGAGAAGAAACTAACTGTAAACCAAGGGATCAAATGAGGGACTAACTATTAAATTAAGGACACAAATGAGGGTCTAAAAGCTAGCTAACCAGCAAAGAACAAAGAATTACAAAATCTTTGCCAAAAAAAACCCTCAACTAACTGACTATATGCAGTTTAACCAGGCAACAATAAGGGACTGACTGCTAGTTTCTTACAAACTATTCACAAGCAAATGCTAGAAGAACTGCTAGCTTAATGGTGAACAATAAGAAACCTTATTCAAGTTAACGAGGGATCAAATGAGGAACTAACTGCTAGTTAAAAATACAAAAAAGGATTAAACAGCTTGGTAACCATAGAACAAATGAACATCTGACTAGAATCCTAACTGTTGACAAAGTATGCATTATGTATGTATGTAAGTAGCCTATTACTAGCCAACAGCTACCTGTTAGTAATTCATTGATTATTTATTTGTTACGTTTATTTATTTATGTTTTTATTAAAAAAAAACAACAAGAAAACAACTGCTAGCCCACTGGGAAACCAATGAGGCTAAATAGGGAAATAATGGAGTGTCTGAAAGCTAGCTAACCAAAAAACAAAAAGGTATTAAATGTTAGCAAATCAAACAAATATACAACTAACTGTCTTTCAGCTGTTTGATCAGGGAACAGTAAGTTCAAGTACCCAACTTATTTTGTTCCAGCAAACACATGAGAACAAAAAAGGAACCAACTCAAGTTATCCAAGGAACAGATGAGGGTCTGACTGCTAGCTAATCATCAAACATATTACTTGCTACTTAACTATGGAAAAAATAAGACACAAACTGCAAGTCCATCAGGGAGTACAAGGAACTACCTGTTAGTAACACAGGTCAGGTATTGGACCAATGTCGGTTTGGCATATTGCCATGCCAACCTGGTCCCTGTCTTATCCAGGCCTCCTGATGGCCATCATCCAGGCTTTTGCCACCAGGTCCATGATCCAACTCTCCAGGAAACCTCTGAGCTGACATCTCCATGATACAACTCCATGGCCTGGACACAAGGTGCTGCCAATGATACCTAAAGTGAAGTAGTCACGAAAGAGCTGGTGTCTCTGGTCAATCAGTGTCCAGGCCTCACAAGAGTAAAAGGACCCCTAGACTCTGAATTTTGTCCACATGCTATACTATGAGCTCTATACCACTTTGTCCACTGAACTCATCACATTGCAAGGATCAAAGCATCAGGATCGGTGATCCTGACTTCATCAAAATGACAAAATAATACCACAGTTTGCTGTGTCCGATACCATTTTTCAAAATCATAAATGTGGAAGTAACTGCTAGCTAACCAAGTAACAAATTAGTCGCTCTTTGTTAACCAAACTTATGAGTAAACTAACTGCTAACTTCCTTTAGTTTTGCCAATTAACAAAAAAGTTACTAATTGTTAACTTACCAAGGGACAAATAAGGAACTTACTGTTAGCAGGACCAAACTAATTAATCATTTCCAGCTAATATTTTATAGCTTATAAGAACACGAATGTGTAACGTAGTGCTAAAAACAAATTACTTGTTGCCAGCGAACAAATGATGATTTAAACAGCCAGTATTCACCAATGAATATCAAATTATAAGAACTAGACATTCTTCAAGAAAACCATTGTCAAGCATATTCCTACACTGTCTGGTGAGTTATTGTAAAAAGTATCAAAAAACCCTTTAAAAATCCTGGATCCATTTTCAGATCACCATGTAAATATAATCACTTCTTCCTTGTCCCATGACCAACATTCCCTGAAAAATTAATAATATTTCATTCATAACATTTTGAGTAATCATGTTCACAAACAACCAAACACGAGGAAAAGCATAGCCTCCATGGCGGGGGTAATTAATCAGTCTTGATGTGAATGCTGCATTCTTCTCTGTTGAAGGCTGAGCTGAGTGTGTGTGTTGGATTTGCTCTGCACAGTCTTCAGTCTGCTGCACGCCTGCCAATAAGAGAGCAAGAAAGACTGATGGTGTGGGCTAACACTGACTTCTGTTAAAAACGTGACAGACTGTGTGTACAGTTGCAGAGCTGAGCATTTTACCAGTGACCTCTCCCTCTACTTAATTCTGCTTTTACAGGAATTCTTGCTTCTTTATTACAGCAGGAAATGAAGCCTATGGTTTATGTCTTTCATAATGCCTTAGTGCTATCAAATGCATTTCCTCAAAAAGTGTCCAGGAACACAGAGCTGAGAGCTGTGGATAAACTTTCATCTATATGAACAAAATTTTAGTAAAACTGTGCCCTGTGAACTATCAGTGGAGAGACGAGGATCAATAAATGGCTTTAACTGCATTTTCAAGTGTGCTTTAAATGTTGATAAATAAGCATTTCTTCTTTTCAGCTCTGCAGGGACAAACATCTGGAACATCTGCCTGACATGTGCTTCTTTATTTTGTAGGACTTTCATTGGCATGACTGAAAAATAGCAATGGCTCCTGAAGGTCCACGTGAGTAAACTCAAGCTCATTCCTTGGACTGTGGATTAAAATGCTGTGGTTACTTTGGTTTTTGTCCAGAGGATATTGAATTAATGTCTGTTTTGACTCAAAATATTCTCACTGTAAAATAACCTCCAAATTTCCAACTCATGGTTTTTGTGCTTTCATGAGTTTTTAAACAGTAGACTCCCTGTTATGTTAATAATCAACAGTGGCAGATAGTAATGAAAGTTGAAAAAGATAGAAACAACCAATCAAAAAAGCAATTTATTCATTCAGAAATCATGGCAAAAATTTTACACTCAAATACCACCTTACGATATTGAACAATTGTAAAGATATGCTCATTAAAATTGAAATCCAAGCTCTGTTTGAACACAACAAAAGCAAATACATCAAAATGCTTTCAACAGCCTTGATCAGTGATTAAATGTCTTGTCCTGATCATCCAAACACTTTGAAAATGTAGTGTTTTTGCACCAGTTTATACAAAAGTGTAGGATGTCCATCAGGAAATCACAAAACCTCTTTCTCCTAAAATGGACACATGTAACATTGACAGTCAGAATGTTTGCATTAGTTGGACTCATTTAAATGAATTAACCCATTAATGTATTTTTTAAATTCATCCTACTGAAACATTATTTTTGTGCAGTGAAGGCTGCAGGAATTGGTCTGAATTTTGGTTACTAACAAAGAAAGACAAATAATTTGAAGAACTAGGCATTCTGCTCTTTGTTAGACCGATCATAAGCACTATCACAAGAGTGGGAAATCACTGAAATTCTGCTGAGCACAAATATAAAAACTTAATAATAGCTAATAAAATTACCTTTTGAAGAAAACACAGTTTGATCAAAATTGTCTCTACTAATTTGGTTTCATTTTTTCTTTTGTTCAGGAGTCAGAAGTTGCACAGCTTCTGTCGTCTTCAATTCTCATGCAAAAACGGTCTCTTAAATTAGTAGTGACCACTTCTGTGCTCATTCTTTTTCTGAGTTTTTGATCATTTTAAATGATTTGCCGGATGTTCATCGTCTCGGACATCCTCTCTGCCTTTATCAATTTTTTTGTACCATTAAAACAAATGTGCACGTGACATGCAGTGTTCCCCAAACACCTAAGTTAACATGACACAAGATCTAGCTGCTGTCTTGTTCAGTTTCACCAAAAAGTTTCTGGTACATAAAACAATATCTGATGTCTTAGCAAAGAGATGTGCACTTCAGTTATTAGCCAGCAGTGATCTTAATATGTCACTTATTGTTTATTGTATTATCTAATCTTTTATATAAATAACACTCGATGTGACTGTGAATCACGTGGTTTTGGTTTAATAAGCACAGTCTCATTATTTGGCAGCCATATTCAATATTTAACAGATTCACATAACCAAAACCAGAGCTCACTTCAATAAGAAAGGCTGACCTGCACCATTCTTACCAAGAACTACTGTTTTATGTTTTGTTTCAATATCACAGAAACATTCTGAGTATCATCATAAGGTTTGAAATTCTGTTATTATGCTGATGATGTCTAAGGATGTCTAAATCAAGACCTTTAGATTCTTACATTACTCTGTGCAGGTATCGAAGATGATCCAGACATCAAGGTGATGTTGGCGGGATCTACTTTACGTAAAGTAAAATCCCGGTCGTGGAAAAAGCAGAGACATTTTCGCCTCCTGGAGGACAGGCTGACAATCTGGTACAAGTCCAGATGGGCGGGGAAAGGACACTCGACCTGTAAGTAAGCAAGAGCTAGCACATGTTTTCATCATTGAATGTGTGTTTTTTTTATTATTACCTACTATCTTTCATTGGGTATCTGTTAACTTGGGGGAATTCTGGGGTCAAATTTGTGCCAGGAAATACAGTATAACCGATGAAGAATAGCGATTGACTCAGAGAGAAAAGAAAAAGCCTTACTCCGCCTTGATTGCCTTGGTAATATAAAATAAAAATAACATCTAGGAATATATGTCCTTTTAAATCTGGTTGTCATGTAGAGCTGTCAGCATTAACAAGCCAATCATAATGAGACTAAGGTCCAAAAATAATGCACTAAATTGTATTTATTCTTAACCCTATAAAGCCAAATGTATCATATTTGATACATACTTTTATAATACCTCTTTCCACTCAATATGATCAACAAATTACAAAAAAACATCTGAATACAATCAGATAAATGATAAAATGCCCACAAATGGATTATCAGTTGCCAAAAACACCTAATGCGTCAAATGAGATATGAAAAATCTATATGTTGAATTTTATGGACATTTTGATTTTTATGGATTTTAGCAGAAAGTGAAACAAACATTTCAGCTCCAAAAAATTAGAATTTTCTGGCTTTAATCTATGGTCGTGGGCCTTAAAGGGTTAAGATGCATTGGCATAGTTGATCAGCAGCTGGATTCTAATGGTTGTAGCATTTTCCTGTCTCAGAGTGATGGAAAATAAGGACCCTGCCACTCCTTTGAATGCCTCATCTCACTATAAAAAACCCTCAAAGACAGTTTAGACTGCCTTCCCCTTCTGGGTGTTGAGTTTTCAAACATTTGTTTTCTAAAGATGGTTTTGTTTACATTTCAATATATGGTCAGGAATTTAAGAGTGTATATTTGACCATTTTTGTAGAAATACATGCATAAGTACATCAGTTTATTTTGACATAAAAACTCTTACCTGACACTTCCAAAACAACAAAAAGCAACAACTATTTGGAAGCATGAAGAATTATGGGAAAACAGTACTACATGATGTGCAATTTAGGACAGCTGATAAAATATTTCTACTAACCTTAGATTGCTGGTACATGCTTTGATTTTTTTAGTCATTAAAGAACTTAATTTGCAATGATTGTACTGCTTAAAATCTTTTTACGAGACATTAAAATATAAAATATGGTATTAGAGAAAACTGTATTTAGGAAAAATAGTAAATGTTAAATATTTTTGGTTTAAAACTGGTAAACATTAATTCTTTTATTTCATTACAAAGAGGCTTATATTGGCTTAAGCTAATTTGTTATGCTAATTAAATTGTGAATTTATATTTATATTTTTTTCTTCATTGAGGTTGCCTGACAATATGAAACAATGCAGCCCTTAACAACTAAAAAAACCCTGATGTGGCCCTCTTGGTAATCAAAGTCGGCCACCCCTGAAATCATTTATATTTCATCCTTAATGTGTTCCTTTCTTAGAAAATGCCCATATATTCATGTTTTCTTATGATGGTGCAAAGCCCTTTTGTGAGCGCACATGGCTGTTCAGGATTATTTGACTCTCTACGTGGATAAATGGAGTCCTAAACCTCTGTCACTACAGTCTACACTACACTACACTATAAAGTCTTGACTATAAAGTCAGGCTGAAAACTTTAAGAACCTCTGTAATGAATTATATTGTATGAATAAGTCCTAAGGGCCTGGACATATGATTTACAGGTTCAAGCGTAAAGTATTCACATGGCATTTGCAGTCCGGCTCAATAAGAACCAAACTCAATGTTTGCCTCGGGAGGGCTCCTGTCAGTCAGGTCTGTCCATGTTGAACATCAATACTGAGAAGGTCCTAAAGATGATGCAGCAGTAGTCGTTGTGAGCAGGTGACACATAAAAACCCTTAAAATGGAAATTAAGGTAATATTTAAGTTTAGGGTTACCTTTTCCGCTACTATCTAGCTGGTAATTATCATGAAATGTAGTAGCATACTGGCTGCCTATTAGCCAATATTAAGAGCTCTCCCTCCAACCTGCTGCAGGTCACACAGAAGTCATGGAAGACGCACAAGTGACGCAAAGTTGACAATGTAAAAAACAAAGAAATTATCATTTAATGGTAAAAAACACACATTGCAATTTGCAGATGGTGCTCAACATGGAGAAATAAAATCAATTAATTAGAGTTGAATGAAAGACAAATAAGTTTTTTTGCTTTTCTGTTCTATAAGTCCAGCGAGCCACTGTTGAGGGGCAATCGAGCCACATGATCTAAACAATTAGGATTTGATGGAATGGTGGCCATCTTGAAAAATGGTGGCCACCTTGAAGTTTCAAGTTTAACGTTACTTTTCGAAAGAGTGGCCTTAGGGAGTATTTGCACAAAATTTCATGCTTGCATCACCAAGTGAACAATTCTCTTGAAATATGCAATTATGTGCTGCACTAGAACTCGTTGAAGGGATTATAAATCCCTTTTTTTCTTATATCTATTTAAATTCATCAGTATTGGTAATTATTTGTACTGTTATTGTTACATCCAAACTTGTAAAGAACCAAATCTAAGAGTAGAAAATAAAGAGATCATGTTTCAGTCTCAATAGCCCAGCTGGAGGCTGTGCGGGAGGGTCACCAGTCGGAGGTCCTGCAGAGCATTGCGGAGGAGTACCCAGCTGAGCTCTGCTTCACCTTAGTGTTTCACGGGCGCCATGGAAACCTTGACCTGGTGGCCGATTCCCCGGAAGAAGCCCGAGCGTGGATCCAGGGAGTCCGTAAACTGATTCACAAAGCTGAGACAATGGATGAGAATGAGAGGCTGGACCAGTATCCTTTTTAAAAACACTTTCTCTTCTTTGCCCTCTAAACAAAGCTACAGGATGTTTTACTTGAAGTGAAAAAGATTTATGAGGATAAGATGGAGACCAAAGTTCTGTTTGTTTGAGTTTTGATTTCATGGCAGCACTGACTGAGTCATTTTCCTCAACATCCTCTCAGATGGGTGCGGGACTGGTTTCAGAAAGCAGACAAAAACAAAGATGGAATGATGAATTTCAAAGAGGTGAAAAAACTTCTAAAGATGATGAATGTGGACATGAATGAGGACCACGCTCTGCACCTTTTCACGGTAAATGACATAAGAACGAAGAATAACTAAGAAAACTTCTCTGGTCTGCACAGCCAAAATGTGAAGATTGAAAACACAATAACCACGCAATTTAATGGACCATTGTTAGTCAAGCAGAGTGGTTTCAAGTGTCGCCATCGTCCGTGTCCTTGTTTTCAGGAAATGTGTCCTTGTAGAAAGAGGCACAAAGGTCAAATATGCAGGAGTAAAACATTCCATGATTATGTTCTGCTGGTTTTTCTTGGGATGTGATTTGTTCCATATCTTCTTCCTGGCAGCCTTTGTGAAGATATCATGTCTGCCAGATCCTAAATAAAAAACATCTTGGTTCAGAGTAATAGAACCAGGAGTAATAAAACCAGAAAAACACTTCTCCAAATCTCTCCTCCCCTCTCCTCAGATGGCAGATAAATCAGACAGCCACACTCTGGAGATGGAGGAGTTCATCCTCTTCTATAAGATGCTGACCCAGAGGGACGAAGTCTGGAAAGTGTTTCAGGATTACTCTGGAGATGGAGAGAAGTTGATGCTGGAGGAGTTGGACAACTTCCTGAAATTAGAGCAGCAGGAGGTAGAGGGAAGTTCACAGCATGCCCAGGAGCTGATCGACCGTTACGAACCATCCGAATCAGGTGACGCAGGGCTGTGACTGGAGAGCAAATGTGGTTAGCAGTTTCTGAGAACATGCTGTGCTGAGCCTCAGAGTTGGAAAGTTACACAGCAGCCAAAGTTTTTAACCACAGGAGATCGATAAAACAAGAGGAATTAGCATAGCTGCTGTCATATTTAGTGTTTATTGTAGAGAGTTTTTACTATGCTAACTTTCATGATTAAAACATTTGTCCACACATTCAATACATCGACAATGAGCAAATAAAATTAGCACAAGCATTGTATTGTTAGAAGGACAGCTGTATTCAAAATATAGTGGAACAGGGAAGACAATGACAAGTTCGATGGAGTTAAACAAGACCACAGATCTGTCCATTTATTGAACAAGATTGCAAATAAAGCTATAATATATAACAGATATTATATAATAAAGCTATTTACTGTAAAGATGAAGGTTTGCTAACTTTTGAGCTCTTCAGTAGCAGTTGTATTAGATTTTGACCGTATTTCTTTATTAAATGAAAAACAAATGACAACATCACATTGATCTCTATCCTGTATGATACTGGTCTATCTGCTGTCAGGTTAATTTTACTCAAACATCATCATAAACTGTATTGATATCATTATGGTGTTGCCCTTTATTTTGTTTGAGAGGATATCAATACATCTAAAAAACAAAAAAGCAAAAAAAAAAAAACTCATTACTGCCCAGCCCTAAGCCAACATACTGGTGCAGCACATCAATGACTTCCAGCAGCTGTAGTTACTCCTGTAACCTCTTGACGTTTGAATACTCTACCAATAATCTATCATTAACATACATTGATTTTGTCTTTCTTAGACCATGTTCTTTAACCTAAACTGTCCATTATTCCTTCTGTGCAGCCAAGAAGCAAAGTTCCATGTCCTTCGATGGTTTCCAGAAGTACCTGTGCTCACAGGAGGGCTCCATTTTTAAACCTGAGCTCCGGGAGCTTCACCAGGACATGAACCAGCCACTCAGCCACTACCTCATCTCCTCCTCGCACAACACCTACCTGATGGAGGACCAGCTGAGGGGCCACAGCAGCCTGGAGGCATACATACAGTAAATGCTACTGCAATACTGTCCCGTTTCTTGCTTTAACTACACCACCACATGAATGGAATTTGCTTGTGTGTTCGTTTGCAGAGCCCTGAAGAGAGGCTGCCGATGTGTGGAGATTGACTGTTGGGACGGCGGTGATGGAGAACCCATCGTGTACCACGGTCACACTTTGACGTCAAAAATTCTTTTCAGAGACGTCATCTCTACGCTGAAAGAGTACGCCTTCAAGGTGAGTGGTGGTGACTTTACTAACACTGCGCTCCATCAAAGGGACTGTGAGGAGTTTCTAAGTAATTACAAAAAAGTCTTACTTTTAGATATATGCTTGATGGAAATACACACTTTAAGATGAGTTTTATAGCATCAAAATAGGTTATCTATAAACGCTATTCCTTAGCCTTCTGGTCGGGTCGGACAGGGATGGACTGGCCTGGATACTCAGCTTTGGGAAAAAGACAATTAAAACTAGAGCAAATTTATATTATTCGGACACGTCTTAGAGCACAGGCCTGTAAGTAGCGATACATAGCCGGCTACAAAACTACGATACTAAGTTTTCCAAAAATTGCTTGTTGTCATGCATCAAAAACTATCGCTACGTAAATAGAAAGAGATACATTCCCTCGTCGCTTTGCATCCTGTAAGTTGTTGAAAAAAGAAGTTGTAAAGCAATGCAGAGTTCTGAGGAAGGTACGACCTGCATAACAACAAACACACGCTTTGGATTGCAGACGTCTTTTGGTGTGTTCCAGTTGTAGTCAGAAGAAGGAATTTTGAGTTCCGAGTAGGAAACTTAACTGGATCGCCCCCTGAAGTCTGAATTTCCTACTTTCCTACTGGGAATGATGTCCCTCCCAGTTCCGAGGTTACTGTAACGCAGCATTACGACAGTCGCCGTGCATGCTCATGGGTAGCAGAGTCTTTACGTCGCTGATAATAGATTCTCCACGCAGTCCCTTTAACATCGGGAGTGGGAAGAGGGAAGTGGGAGTGACTCCATCTCCCACTTATCAGCGTTCCAGTTACAAAGTTGGAAAAAAACAGGCCGATCTACCAGGCTATTGTTAGCCATTGTTAGCACGCCCTGCGTTGTTGTTCACAAATACCACATGAGCAATGTAACTACCATTGTGGCAGCATTTTTGTAAATATAAGTCAAACAAAACAATGTATACGACTGATTTAGTGTGACACACTCTAGTCAGAAGTGCTAATAAACAGATTATGACAGGAGCTTAATAACTGTTTACACTGGGGGCTGCCATCTTCGATTGTCAACTCGGGGTGGCCAGGTTCCCCCGAGTTCCCAGTAGTAATTCCAACCTTGGGGGGCGATCCAGATGCAGTTTCCTACTCGGAACTCAGAAATTCCGACTCCCGACTACAACTGCAATGCACCATTAGCGTTCCAGTTACAAAGTTGGAAAAAAAACATACTGATCTACCAGGCTATTGTGAGCCGTTGTGTAAGTCATTGTTAGCACGCCCTTGTAGTTCACAAATACCACATGAATAATGTAAACAACACTGTAGCAGTATCTCTATAAATATAAGTCGAAGTATATACAACTGATTTAGTGTGGCACACACTAGTCAGAAGTGCTAATACACAGATTATTACAGGAGCTAATAACTGTTTAGACTCAGGGTGCATTCCAGTTGAAATTTCCAACTCGGAACTTGGAACTTGGAAATCCCGACCTCCCAGTACAACTGGAACACACCATTAGCATTGTGCTGGCTCTGTCAACTTAAAGTCATTGGGTTTTTCAATATGTTCTTGTATCAATGCTGATGATAAGATCTGTAGCAAACAAATTTCCATGAAACTAAATTGGCAATAGCGAAAAACTTCTATCAAGCTATTAAGTAACTACATCGTGGCAGTTTGAGTCAGAAGCTGCTACCAACTTTCCAACTTCAGACACCGCGCTGTTTGGGAATTTTCTCCTGATTGAATGACCTGATTAAGTTAATGTCCATGGTTGGATTTTGTGCGTGTATTATCATTTATAACCAAAAAAGAAATGGTTGCATTAAGGTTCCCAGACATTTTTGTAGTCCATTTGGAAAAAGTTTGTTGGCAACCGTCTGTTCAAAGACACAAAGTGCTGTAAAATTCAAATGTGGGATAATTTCTGATGCAGAACAAAACCAATCGAAATCGAGTGAGTACTGTTTGTGTTTAACACAGACTTCATTAGAACATTTTCTATGAAGCCTCTCTCTCTCCTATTGTTTATATCCATTACACAGAGCTTATAATGCAGTACAACTATGATGCTTTCAAGCAGTAATCACTAGTCATTATAATACAGTGTTCATAATGGGCTATAAAAAATTAAAGTGAGTTATATTGTGCATATAGCTACAGGAAATTATAGATATCATTAATACTTAATGACTTAACAGTCAATTGGACAAACTGAAAATCTTCCTAGAACGAATAATGAGATTAGCGTTAATTCAACATAATTGGAAGTCATTACCATATTTAAGAAGATTAAAATGTATGGGTTGTTTTCTATTACATTGTAATCAATGATATAAACACTTTTGTAAACTATTAAAATGTTATAATAAGTCATTATAATTGTTATTAGATGCTCCATGTAGTGATAAAACTGCTAATGTAGGTAAAGGGAAACAAAATATGCTTCACTAAAAGCGACAAAAGCAAAGTATGGTGGTTGGGGGGAATGTGCGGCCCTGTTCTTCAGTCAGCATGAGGCACAAGTCATTTTCAAATTTCCTAAAGTTGCAACAACAAATATGAAAAAAATCAGCCACAAGGTAGTACCTTCCTGGTCTGCCTCTATTACACCCTCTTCCCACACAAATAAATTATAACATGAAAAATTGGGGAAAATTGCTCATTCTTTGGTAACTAGTTTATTTTCATTACATAAAAGAAGTTCTTGTTTTTTATTATCTATAATTATTTATGTAAAGGTTGTTTATGAAACATTATTTTAGCTTTAGAGGGGGAATGAGGCCAAATGAACACAAACAATAGCCTTGGAAGTTGAAAAGTTTTTTAAATAAATGTAGGAGAGTAAGTAGCAAGATATCTGACATTAATTTAAGTGAGTCAATAAGTATGTAAAGTTTATTTATATTATATATTTTATTTTCTAAAAACCATAAAGTGTTTATACAGGGTAGGTTCACACCTTCCAACCTCTACAGTTGTTCTCACTTTGGGTGCAGATAACGTACATTAGACTGTCTCCCTGAGAAACCCTCATAGCTCTACATTACAAATGTGTTTTTAATACAAATCAAACCAGAGGGTGGATAAAATTCCACTCAGAGGACGCTCTGTGCCCAGGAAAGTGCGGAGCAGATGGAGAAGCTGGTAAACTTCCCTGGAATGAAAAGTAACCGAGCTGCTGACTCAACTTTGTGGAAAGGAACCAGGGACTTCTCCTGTGTCTCCATGTGTCTGCTTTAACCCACTCAAACTTTCCTACTTAACATTTGGAAGATTTGATGAAAATACTGTTATTGATGATTGTGGAAACTTCTGGAGACTTCACACAGAGCAGCTAGTCTTACTTTTAGTTAAGTTTTCTGGACACAGTTAAAAGAAAAACATTTAAATCCACCCTTTTATTTGACTTAAGGAGAGTTGTGTCTTCTCTCTCTGTTGGTTGCTAGGTGTCAGACTTCCCCGTCATCCTGTCCCTGGAGAATCATTGTGGCATGGAGCAGCAGACGGTCATGGCTCAGCACCTCACACAAATCCTGGGTGACACTCTGCTGACTACGCTGCTGGACGGGCAGGTTCCTGAGCAGCTCCCCTCTCCACAGGTCAGACATTTTTGTTTTGTACCTCAATGTTGGGACTAGGGCGGCATGGTGGTGCAGCAAGTAGTGCATGTGCCTCAAAGCAAGAAGGTTGCTGGTTCAATCTCTATGTTGGTTATGGCCTTTCTGTATGGAGTTACATGTTCTTCCCATCCATGTGTGGGTTCTCTTCAGGCTCTCCATGCATTCTGGCATCTGCTCACAAACCAAAACTACATACTCAGTCGGTCAGTAGCCATATATCACTTAGTAGTCAAACTGTTCAAACTCTTCAAAGTGAATAGTTGTCAGTGTCTCTATGTGGCCCTGCAATTGGCTGGCCTCTGGTTCAGGGTGTACCCCACCTCTCAATGTCAGCTGGGGTAGGCTCCAGCCCTGAGCAACCCCAAAAGAGATGAGGGGTATAGCTAATGGATGGATGGATGGTTATTTGTTTCATCATTATTGTTATTACTACTACTTTGAATTATTTTATCAGTATCAGTTTTATAATGTAATTTACATAAAGTAGCTGAAATGTAGTGGGCAATTTTTGTCATACTGCTTGAACATAGCCTGCTCCTTTTCTCCAGGGTGTAGCTTGAGTGTAAATTGGCGAATTGGCCATAAATATCCCAAATATTGGCTGTTATATTGGCAGAATGCAGGTTCAGGGTGTACCCCGCCTCTCGTCCAGTGTCAGCTGCGATAGGCTCCAGCACTGCAACCCTCAGAGGGATAAGCAGTATAGATAATGGGTGGAAGCTTCCTGTCTTGACCAGAACATTCTTGAACAAATGGCTCTTTATCTCACTGAAGTCTGTTCACATCAACTGTATATACATCATCCTACAGTAGGGTAGTCAATGCAGTGCACCTGTTGCCCATCACAGCACTGAGACCGCTCTTATCAAGGTGACAAATGACATCCGCCTGAACACTGACGCAGGCAAAGTCTCAGTCTTAGTCCTGCTAGATCTGAGCGCTGCTTTTGACACTGTCGATCATGAGATCCTTTTACAGAGACTAAAGGACTGGGTGGGCATCTCGGGGACTGCCCTACATTGGTTGAAGTCCTATCTAGAAGACAGGAAGTACTTTGTAGAAATTGGTAACTGTGTCTCAGACCACATGGCCTTGACTTGTGGGGTGCCCCTGTTCAACCTCTACATGCTGCCTTTAGGCCAGCTAATACAAAGTACTAATGTGTCCTACCACAATTATGCAGATGACACTCAGATCTATGTCTCACTGACAGCAGGTGAATATGGACCAGTGGATTCACTCTGTCACTGCATCCATCAGGTCAGTGTGTGGATGCAAAACAACTTTCTCCAGCTAAATTCAGACAAGACTGAAGTCATCGTATTTGGTCCACAGAAACAAAGAGAAAGTGTCAGCAGTCACCTCCAGTCTCTCTCTCTAAAACCTACAAATCAGGTTAGAAATCTTGGGGTAATAATGGACTCAGACTTGAACTTTGGCAGCCATGTAAAATCAATAACATCAGCAGCCCTTTACCATCTAAAAAACATTGCCAAAATCAGAGGTATAGTGTCTAAACCTGACCTAGAGATACTTATCCATGCATTTGTCTCTAGTAGGTTAGATTACTGTAACGGCCTGCTCACTGGCCTCCAAACGAGCCATAACACAGCTGCAGTACATCCAGAATGCTGCTGCTCTGGTCCTGACCAGAACCAGGAAGTACGAACACATTAGTCCTGTGCTCAGGTCCCTACACTGGCTTCCTGTGGCTCAGAGAATAGACTTTAAAGCAGCTCTGCTTGTGTACAAATCTCTCCATGGTCTAGCACCAAAGTACATCTCTGACATGTTAGTGCCATATGAACCATCTCGGACTCTGAGGACATCAGGGGCCAGCCTTCTGCTGGTGCCTAGAGTCAGGACTAAACATGGAGAATCAGGGTTTCAGTTTTATGCAGCTAAAATCTGGAACAGTCTTTCTGAAGATGTGAGACAGGCCTCTACTCTGACAATGTTCAAATCTAGGCTTAAAACAGCTCTATTTAACTGTGCATATGACTGAAAGTATCTTATCTACACTCTTCTTTTTAAATTTATTTTATAATGATTAATGTTGATTTTATTTTGTATTGTGATTAATTTATTTATTTTTTTAAGTCATTTTATAATGATTATTGTTGATTCTATTTTGTACTGTGATTTTCATGCATTTTTCTTGTTCTGTAAAGCACTTTGAATTGCCTTGTGTATGAATTGTGCTCTACAAACTTGCCTTGCCTTGCCTTGCCTTGCCCACAGGAAGCCTCTGTGCCCCCATTCTTAAAATAGCATGTTACCATACTAATATATATTTAAGGAGGGGTGAAAATGTCCTTGAAAGTCCTGGAAAATGATGCTTTAGAAAAGAGTGAGAACCCTGATATTCTTAATCATTAGTAATAATTGTGATTAATCATTAAAAGTTAATGGTAATCATTCAGTGTCATATGCAGCCTATTGAAGCATAATATCAATCATTTTAGGGTAAACTATATACATTTATATTACTCAGAAACATTAAACAAACATGTGGCCCTCTGTAATACTCCTTTTGGTCTCTGGCAAAAAAAAGTTGGTGACCGGAGCGCTGGTTTGGCAGAGTGGTTGGCAACCAGACACGTCCCATGTGGATACTTCTGCCAGCCCGGATTTGAATCCAGCCTGCGGCCAGTTTGCAGAGTGCCCTCCCCTACTCTCTTATCCCTTTCACAAGCCTATCCACTGTCTCTCTTTTTATCAATAAAGGCACAAAATGCCCAAAAAACACTTTAAAAAAATGTTGGAGACCCTTGTCATACAGACTGTTTTGAGAATTCAGTCTTGTAGGCCACAGTACTTGATAGTGAGGAAACACATGTATCATTAACAATTCAAATCCATTTCAAAGTTCAGTTATTTATGTTAGCCTCTCTAGCATCTCCCATTCAGCCTGAGAGCAATAGTAAAACTTTAAAACTCCTTTTTCCCATCAGTGCACTCAGGACAATCAATGCTAACTTGTCCTAATGGTGGATAAATGCTATGAGGTATTCCACTGAGGATGTTGCATATTAAATACGTACGTGGTAGATGCTGCATTTAGTCTGGAGGCAGCAGAGTGCAGGAAGGTGTGGCACCCTTAATAATGATATGAAGACCAAAACAGGCCTCTTTTTGACTTTAAATCTGTTTTTTTTTTGTTGAACCAACACAGAGAAACGCATACATAAACTGTTTCCATGCTGCTGCAGGAGCTGAGGGGGAAAATACTGCTAAAGGCGAAGAAGATCGGGGGCCTTGAGAGCTCTCAGGATGAAACTCTGACAGATGAAGTCAGTGATGAAGAGGAGACGGCCAACAGTGACGCAGAGACTCTTTCTTCTGAGGATCCAGCGGGGAACCACAACGCCAAGGTGAGCTTTGACATCTTCTCCTTAAAGGCATACGGCAACATCTTTTTTGTTTTTGTGTCTCGACTCACTCCTGAGTCCATGACAAGCAGCCATTCTTTCAACTGTGTGTGCAGTAACAAGAAAGAGATGGGCAAAGCTCATTCACCTCTAATTATCTTAGCTCAAACACTGGGAGTCAATGAGTAGCATTAGCCTGCCTCTGCCTATAGTCGCCAGATAAACTCTTCAGCAGCTCTGAACTGTCCTGTGAGCTTCTAGCCACATTTTGTTAGGTTAACTGTTTTTAGACCAAGAATAGCATAGGAAAACTAAACCACAGGGTGCATGTGCAAATCACCACAGACAAAACAAAGCCTCTGTTTATGAGTAGAAGAAGATTGGTACTAAGGATGATGGCCGACTTTGTAAGAGAGGACAAGGAGGATTATTTCGTAACTGACTAAGATCGACAACCTTACCTCTCTGAACCAGAAATTATGAAGGAGGAGTTACGTTTTGGAAGCTGAGTGTGCACGAAGAGGAGCTGAAGCAGTGGAACAGTTAGTTTGGCATGCTTTTCTTCCTATTATTTCTTTCTATTATTAAGTTCTAATCCTAGCCTTAGCATAGATAACTTGACAAAATGTGGTAAAAATTAGTCACAACAAGCACGCAGGACCATTTAGAGTTGTGGAAGAGTTTATATGATGACTGTAGGCAGAGGCAGGCTAACACTACTCGTTGGCCCCAGTGTTTGAGCTGAGCTAATAAGCAATAGGTGAGCTTTGCCTGTCTCTTCCTTGTTGCTGCACACACAGTTGAAAGAACAGCGTTTGTCTGCTTGTCATAGACTTGGATGTGAGGCAAGACATAAAAAGAAAAAAAATGGCAGCATATCCCTTTAAAGAGTCATATGCAGGTTGGAGGCCTCATTAAGTCTGTTTCAGGGGAAATAACTAGGAAAAAATGTTTCACATAAAATGTAAAATCTAGACACAGTTGACGGCTAAGGTTGTTTTTTGTTTGACTTTACCTCTGCATTAAAAATGGGCAATTAGCTGTGACGTAATAACGGCTGATATTTTCCATTAATTCATCTCCATAATGATATTAATAAAGGGAGTGGTTTTTTTTTCTATTCATACCTGATCAACAGACTTATAAACAAAAAAAACAAAAACAAAACAAAATAAAACAGACAGTGTACTGTAAAGGCAAAGTGAAATAAATAACTTCACTTTTGACCAAACAGATTTTTCTTACAGGGTTGGTGAAGAAAGACAATGGGCAGAGAAGTCACGTTAGCAAAAGCAGACAGGAAACTGGGCAGGGACTTCAGAGACGGCAAGGCGAGACTTGGGTTAAAGAAGAAAGATAGTAGAATGAAACAGGAAACAGAGACAAGAGAACAGAGCAGATATGAGACAAAGGAGAAAGATAATAAAGTGTGAAAGAAACCAGAAACCAGACAAAACCAGCCCTCTGAACAAATATAGCATGAGCCCACTTAAATGTAACTCTGCAGCTGTGTGTTTTAGAAGAACAGCTTAATCAACTTTATTTTCAAAGCATTGTTTGGTAGACTATGACTGGAACATTTGGATTTAATAAATGGCCTTTTCAGAGCAGCTGCAGCACATTTCAACTGGCAGAGAGAGATTAACAGGAAGCATTTGTGGCTTTAGTAAATTAATTAGAGTGAATGAGAGAGAGGAGAGGGTTCTAATCACCTTACCCAGAATTAATGGCTGCTGTGAGGCTTTAATTAAAGGTTAAATATCCACCAAGGACTCTATTTTTGATGCAGTGACATTGTTATCTACAAACCTATACTCTAATGGAGTTAGGATGTTATATAAATTCTACAATTTCATTTAGCAGACGCTTTTGTCCAAAGCGACGTACAACACAAGCAAGAATTCGGACTGAGGGGAAAAACCTTAGCAAGTGCGTCGAAGTGCCTCAAGTCACATCACCTTTCCTTTTAACAACACTCAATAAGAACTTGTAACTGAAGATGCTAATTATTGAAGCTTTTGCAGCTAAATTCTTTTGCATTCTTTTTAGTCACATGACTTCAGGCAGGTCAGACTAGTACCTGCACTCTTTTACTATGTCTTCATTGTCTTGCTGGAATACAAAGGACAACCCTGAAAAGTTGCTTGGGTGGCAACATGTGGCTTCAAAACCTGTACGTACCTTTCAGCATTAATGGTGCCTTCATAGATGTACAAGTTCCCCATGCCATGGGTACTAACACACCCCCATACCATCACAGATGCTGTTTTTTTAACTTTGCTCTGACAACAGTCTGGATGGTTCTTTTCCTCTTTTGCCAGGGGAACACCACGTCCATGATATCCTTAAAACAGTCTGAAATGTGGACTCAGACCACCACAGACTTTTCCACTTTGCCTCAGTCCATCTCAGATGAGCCCTTCCCAGAGAAGCCGGTGGTGTTTCTGGGTGTTGTTGATATATAGCTTTGTCTTTGCACAATAGAGTTTGACCTTGTAGATGTAGAGCTGAACTGTGTTAACTGACA
This sequence comes from Scarus forsteni, assembly GCA_036419115.1. Lineage (NCBI taxonomy): Eukaryota > Metazoa > Chordata > Actinopteri > Labriformes > Labridae > Scarus > Scarus forsteni. Next base: position 18,033,783 of record JAZDUH010000033.1, on the reverse strand, counting down.
ATGCCTTTCTTAAGTCTTCCTGAGCCCATATGGTAACGACCTTTACAGGATGATGTTTTCCAATGCAGTCATGGGCATTCAATGTTGGTTTTTTGCCCTCTCAGCTTACAAGCAAAGATTTCTGTGGGCTTTTTTAATCTTTTGATATTATGGACTGTAGAAGATGAAGTCCTTCAATTGTTTGCACGTGTTGGCTGAGTAACATTGTTCTTAAACTGTTGGACTGTTTGTTCATGCAGTTGTTCAGAAAGTGGTGAACCTCGCCACATCCTTCCTTTAAAACTGAGCCTTGTGGGGAAGCTTCGTTTCTATAAAATCATGATGCTGTAGATGTAGAAATGATCTTTGTTAACGGACAGTGGTTTTCTGAAGTGTCTCTGAGCTCACGTGGTAAGAACGGTGTTTTTTTAAAGCCGTCCTTCCTTAATGATTGGAGGTCAGGGGCATTCAGTGTTGGTTTTTGGCCTTGCAGATTTTGTGAATCGTTTGATGATATTATGGACTGTAGAAAATCCCTGAATTCCTTGCAATTGTACATTGTGAAGCATTGTTCATACGTAAACTATTGGACTATTTACTCACACAGTCGCTGACAACCTTGCCCCATCTCTGCTTGTGAACATCTGGGCCTTTCAGGGATGATGCTTTCATAATCAATCAATAACACAAACTGAGTCTTTTATTCATTTAAGTAGAACTGGATGAGTCAAATAATCTTACAAGTAAAAACATTCATGCTTACAATTTTGTTCATAACAGAGAAAATACAAAAAAAGTATTGTGGGTGTACTTCGAACAGAATTCAAAAATTGTGTCAACAAACAAAGTAACTGTTAAATTACCCTATGATTAAATAAACATAAGAAAAACTGTCTACTATCACACAGATCTAAATGAAAATAAATAATTATTCTATGATGTACTTTTTATACTTCGCTACAAACCTAAATTGATTAATTTTGTTATGTAATGCTAAAAACATTTAAGTAGATTAAGATATAAAGACTTGCTAACGTATTTACGTTACTTCAACATCTGTTACTTAGTAATATAGACATTAAAATAGTGTATTTTAGTCCTAAACTCTGTCCAATAACCATATTTTAGAACAAATCTGTTGGTTTTAGGCATTTAAAAAAAATTATAATACTTTTTCCTGATTTCTTCCAAATACATTATTATTCAAAGCTCTGTTTAAGTTTTCAGAAGCAGAGAAATACTTTACTTAAATTGTTTATGTTTATTATTCTTTTCCTGTCCTCTCACAGAAGTCCATGTCCAAACTGTCTCGTTTGCTGTCAGACTTGGTGATCTACTGTAAGAGTGTGCACTTCCACGGCTTTGAACATTCCCGTCTGAACTCTAAATGTTATGAGATGTCCTCGTTCTCTGAATCCAAGGCCAAGAAGCTCGCCAAGGACGCAGGTTCAACAAGATCTCTGAGTCATCAAAAGAGATGTGAGGTTTGTGAAAGTCATTCATAGACTCCCCTCTTCTTCTCCCTCCAGCCACAGAGTTTGTTCAGCACAACATGAAGCATCTAAGCAGGATCTACCCCAGCGGCCTGAGGACGGACTCCTCCAACTACAACCCTCAGGAGATGTGGAACGTGGGTTGTCAGATAGGTGAGGGGAAGGTCCAGATGTTTAACATTCTTGGATTCACTCCAAAGCTCGAAGTAAAGCTGCTCCAAATTCAACAAGAGTTTGAGCATCAGCCTATTTCATGTCCGTCCAGTCTTCTATTAGCCCTCCTTTAGCCTTGAACATGTCAGTGTATCAGTGGTGCAAACCATCTGATTTAAATGTTGCAAAAACAAAAGAGATGGTTTTTGACCCAAGGCAAGTGATGACACACAAGCCGGTGGTCATTAGATTTGATTGGATTAGATTAGAACAGTTAGATAGCAGACAATTGGACTCAAGTCATAGGGACTCGGACTCAAGGCGACTTGAGCCGCTAATGAGACGACTTGCAACTCAACTCAGACTTGGGAGGTAAAAATTCAAGACTCGACTCAGACTCGGGAGAAAATGTCTCCAGACTCGACCTGACTTGAGACAACAGGATTCGGAAAATTGCACACACTCAGGCTTTACATGAAGAGCCAGACAGGAGAAATACGGTAGGTCAGTGGGCAGGGGGTGCGGGACACAGGCTTCAAATTGGCAACCGCTATATCTTCTGTGCCCAAAGTTATTTTCTTTGCATATAAAGAATTTCAATCAGATGGAAAATGAAGACACGCCAAGTGCACGACCTGCAACGTTTCGTTAAACGAAAAAGAGTTCACAACATCAAACTTTATCCACCACCTGAGGGCACATGAGGCCAAGCAAGTGAAACCTGCAAACGTTAGCCAGGTAGCTAATGTTTCTGCCATCGATCAATATAGCAGGAATGTTAGCCCGACCTGTGGTCATTATAAAGCGAGCAAAACTGACATTAGTGAAGAGGGTGTACGTGTCGTATGTGTGGGAAGATAAGGTTTCTCTTGCCAAGATAAAAATCTGAGTGCTTTTTGGGTGGACTGGGGAACAATGGTGAGGGACTCGAGCCATCATAACCTGTGACTCGACTCGACTCGACTTGCCAACAACAGAAAAAACTTTGGACTTGCTTGAGACTCGGATCAAATGACTCAAGACTTGCTTGGGACATAGAATTTGATGAATCTCCTGGGAAGGCTCCTTCAGGGAAATTAAGATTCAAATTCTCCTGGTGGTGTTGGAGCTGCGTCCTGTTAGCATTTGATACTTAAATGTGTCCATGTTATAGAAATGAAATGAAAGAAATCTCTTGATAAAAGTAAGGTCGAAAAGATGGGAAAAAGGTCGAAAAGATGGGAACAATCTGGATAAAGTCTGGATGAAAAATAGCTCAGAACTGGAATTTTTTTGTAAAAGAGCTAAAAATCTGGAGGGTTACTGGAGTGGCAGCTGTTTTCCAATAACGCCACCACAACAATATTTCAACTGTTGTCACCAGACTATCCATCAGGTGACAACATACAGCTAGAAAGCACTTGGAGAGCACAAACCTTTGCCAAGGAAGCTCACATATTGCTGTTACATCTATAAGCAATAGTTCCATGATAAAGATACCATCATAATATGACGCCTTGACCCTGGAAACCCAAAACTAACACTCAGTATCATGTTGATATCAATGGGAATTATCTCATTAAATAAAGGTAAAGTAAAAAAAATTGGATTTCATATTAGGAATTTAAAAAAACTGTCTTACTAATAGTGATATCAACAAGGCATTTTCTCTCAGAGAACTGCAACTCACTGGATATCCTGCTTTCTTGGACCATGCTACATAAACTTAAAGAGATGGTGGTGAAAATCTAAGACCAGCAGTTTGAGTGTAAACTTTAAATTTCAGCACACTGTCTTGACCATGCTGACAAGCTGAAATGCATCGAATTGCTGCTAAAGAAGAAATAAAATAAAAAGTAAAAAAGTTTGACACTAGCAACAAAAATCTCATCAGACTCTACCAACCCACTGTCCTCAGAGTTCAATCTTCTCCCATCAGAAAGAAGATGCTGTACATCAAAGTGCAAACCATCTCCATTATTATTTGTTACAGCTTCTATCAAGCTGTTGAACAATGCCAAAATCTAGTGCAACAGAGCAACGTTCAATAAACACAAGCACTTTGGCACCTGTCTAATGTCTCTGTTCGTTCCTGCCTTTTCGCTGTATTGCATTTTTAGTGGTTAATATTGTCAGAAATCAGGCTGAAAAGGACTCAACGAGCAGAGAAACAGATCCGAAAGACAAAAGGCAAGGTTTATTGAACAGTCCAAAAAGCAAACCAGGAAAAGGGATCCAGAGTCAAGGCAAAACAGGTCTCTGAACATGAACAATGGCTATGAGAAAAGTGCTGAAAGTCGCAAGAATTTACAACAATCTGCCGTCGAGACTGAGAAAGGCATGAGGTTAACTACATGAGGTAATGAGGGGTAATGAGTAGTGTTGGGCTCAAGACCACTCTATCCGAGACCAAGACTTGCCCAAGACCAAAATGCACCTAGACCAAGACTTTTGGGAGTCGAGATCGAGTCGAGACCAAGACCGAGCCGAGCCGAGACCAGGACAGGACCAAGACCATCAAAGTCAATTTTAAAAACCTTGACAAAGTTGAACAGTTCAGGTGAGTGTCCCTCAGTCACAACACCAGAAAGGTTACAGTCATCACAGGGGGATATAACACATGAATCAAAGCTTTTTGTTGTTTTACCAAGTGCTCCTCCTTATTGACGTTAATGAAGTTGAAGAACAGCAGATCAGCGCTGGTCTTGATGGAAAATCTGTAGTTCAAGACCGAGACAAGACCGAGTAAAAATACTCTCGAGTCAAAGACAAGACCAAGACCTTCAAAATGTGGTCTTGAGACTGGTCTCAAGACCAAGACCGGTCTTAAGGAACACAATACAAGAAATAAGACAGCTGGGGAAGGCACAATCAGGTGTGAAGGGACCAGTGAGGAAGCAAAACTAAACAAACAAGAGTTAGACATTTCAAAATAAAACAGGAAGTAGGAGACACAACATGCAACACAAGACATAACATTGAACATGAGAAATTAAACAGACGAGGATCATGACACATGTCTTTGTTTTTATGTAATTGTGTTCTTCTTTAAAATCTTCTCTGCCTGTGAAGCAATAATGTAGAACAACACCCAAGAAAGATTTCCCTAACAGAACAGTTAAGTTGACCCTGACCTGACCTGACCGGACCTGACGTCGGTGTAGGAGTAGTGCTTGTCTAAAATGAGGATAGAGTTGAGCACCCTGTAGCATTACTCTCAGTGAAATGTGCCCCAGCTGATGCACTTCTCCAGCTTTGGTTGTGCTTTCAGAGCACTTTGAGACCTACAGTGTGTCTTAACCTCAGGTCCTCTGGTGGTTTACACAGACCACAACCTTTTGTTATCACTGTCTGAGTCTGCTTTCGCCAAGTGTAGGGTTGTTGTTAAGTAGTTTAATCTAGCAAATGAAAAGAGGGAGACTGCACTTTAGTCGCAAAAGGACTCTTCTATTGTTTAAAAGTAATAATTAATTAAAAAAAAAAGATAACAAATTCTTAGAGAAGTCAATGAGTATTTTTTGCCAAGACTTAAAGCTGATTTTTTCCAATACTCACGGGCAATTAATAACTGTATATTGGCTGCTATTTGGCAAAATAAATAATGTACCATTGTGGTTTACCTCACCACTCAATACCTGCCTAAATAAATGACTAAAGTGTTATTTACTTCAGAATAAAATTATGTATCTCTTGCTTTAAATTAGTTTCTAACACGATTGAACTATAATCAAACAAACAAACAAAAAACAATATTGTGCATCTCTACCATTTTTGTTTATATTTTTTAGAGTGTAGTCCTTTATTTGGGCCTCAAAATTGCAACCTGGTCCTGTAAGACTTTTCTTTAGTCACTGTTTACTGGCTAAATTAACAGAATGTCTGTTTCATACAGATGCATCCATGCTGAAATCTGTACTTTTTGACACCTCAAATCTTTAAAAATTCTGATTTTATTATTTTAAAACATGCAAATATTATGCAAGAGTATGGAAATTGCTGACAACCATACTATGCAAAAATAATTTAATATTTAGTGTTTAATATTTTGACTGTGTTGAAAATTGTATTTTTTTATATTTGTAATATAGAATTGAAAATTGATGAATGTTGGGTGTCTATGACCTCTGTTTTTGTTTTCTTATTTTTGTTGCTTTGGTATCAAACATGCATTATTATTGTTTTGTGTTTAGAACTACAAAAAAAAGAAGTTGGCAATTCTCATATAATACTAACTATTACATTTTTTGTTAAAGAGAACAATATTGATATACAGTATATATCATTTATCACCATTCAGGGAAATTGTGATAGTTAATCCTCAAAATTATTTGATTTTAGTCCATGTTTACCATCTCTCTCTCTTTTTATTAATTTTTGTTACCTTTTGTGCAAATTGTGAGTTTATATCTTGCCAGTATTCTCAGGAACGATTGTACAAGTAGACACTATGTGGTACTTAACATTTGGATATATTTGTCTGATTTAAATTCACTTAAGAGTTCAGTGTAATTAATAAATAAAAACTATTTATACATAAATAAAGGGTTGATCCCATATGACGTGTACTGAATGTAGATATTCCACTTGAGGTATCAGGGCGTCTCCCCCTCTGTGCCAGCCCTGTCCTCCTGCAGAGGTGTCAGAGTTCACCCTGCAGCTGTAGTCGTCCCACAGCACAGATGTTTCCTGTCATGAAGACTCAGTCTGATGTTGTCTGTTCAGGATCAGGGATGCATCTCTGCTGGACCCACGTGAACTCTGACAGCTCCATGGTTAGCTGACTCTGAGTCTGGGAAGCCCCATAATGTATCTGAGAGATAATTGCATTACCTCTCCTCTCTCTTCTCTTCCTGTTTCCTAAAGTGGCTCTGAACTTCCAGAAAGCCGGTCTGGAGATGGATCTGAATGACGGGCTGTTCAGACAGAACGGCTGCTGCGGCTTCGTCCTCAAACCGGACTTCATGAGAGACCCTAACACTCAGTTCAGTCCGGAGAAACCAGCTGAGAGACCAGGCTACAAACCGAAGCGTCTGTCAATCCAGGTTTGAGATCACTATGCTTAATGTAATTAGACTTCTCCAAGTTTCACTGGCCACTTCATTAGGTACACCTTGCAGGTATGAAGTTGGACCCTATTTTTTCCTTTAGATCTGCCTGAATCCTTCATGCCACTGTTCTGGCAGAGATGGGCAATAAAAATGAACTGTATTTGTGAAGCACTTTTAAAACAGGTTTACAAAGTGCTCTGACAAACAGGACAGCAAATCACAAGAGCTTAAGCACAACAGGAAAAAAAAACCAAAGCTCAATTTAAATCATCACCCTTATGAACACAAAAGGAAAATTAGACACAAGCAAGTGACATTTGTGAAGTGAACCCAGACACTACAAGAATCCTTCAACAAAAAATAAGACCATCAGGACAAAAATAAAAGCTAAGTACATAAAGTCACTAAAAAAAGAAAAGTAAAAACATGGGGAAGAAGCAGAAAACAGGAGAACAAATATAAAAAGACGATATTAATTACAATAATAGTAATAAGAATTTTAGCAGTGATAGAGAAGAAGATCAGACATGAGCAGGAGTTAAAGCAATTGAAAAATGTCAATATAACGTAGAAGAAATCAATAGAAGAGGAAGGATCTAAAAGCAGTAGGAGGTGGCTTTTCGGTAGAGTTGCTATTGTCTGAGTCATATAGGTTTTCATTAGCTTACTTATTTTATTGAAATAGTAAAATAAAACAAGATAAATATATTTCAAGTTAACTATCACCAGTAAACAGCTTGTATCTGATCAGCAGCTGACTTTGAGGTGCTCAATGCGAGAGGAAACAATGGATAAGTTGGATATTAGAGTAGGGTAGTCAGGGGCAGTGTGAGCCACTGAGTTATAATGAGAATTCTATTTTTATTGTTTTTTGTTTATATTCTTTGATTTGTCATCAGCACATTTTAATTTTTACTTGCAAAACAAGACTTTAAACACCAAAGAGATATTTTATGCTTGTAGAAATAAAAAAATATAGAACACCAAACAGATGTTTTTTTAATAGACATCATTTGGTGCAGAGTAGTTTAAAACATTCTAAAAGTAAACAATAGAAATGGAACAAATAATAAGTATTTTTTATTTGTTATAAATTTTATAAATAGCTGTGAAAATTAGAAATTGTACTCACTTAAAAGTGAGAATGCTATGACCAATGCTTGTGTTTTTAATTCTTACTGTCAAAACTATTGCACTTCCACTTTCAAATTGTTGAATTTTACCCATAATTACTGTTTCTTATTTCTTATTTTAATCTTTTCTTGGATTTTTATTTATTTGACAAGCGCAGCTGACCTGGCCAGGTTGTCCTTGTGAATGAGATGTTGATCTCAATCAAAACTATTTGGTTAAGGGTTAAAAGTTAAATAAAAATACATAATAAATAAATAGATTTTTTATTACTTATTTGGAATAAAAAGCAAACCAAACAAAATGAACGAAGTATCAGAGCTAAATGCATGAAAAGAAGAACTTACTATGGTCAATGATTATTATAGAATAGAAAAAACAATAACAAATACTTTTCTTTTATCTCATGTATACTTTTATACCTTTTGATGTTTTGGTGGAAACTTCCAACTTCCTCAGAAGTGTCAGTTATGTGATAGGTGTGAAGTGTGATATCAGTGGATATTACGTGAGAAGTGACCTTCCTGTCAGTCTTTATGTCACATCACACCCACCACCAAGTGACACTTCTGAGGAAGGCCGAAGTTTTCGGCAAAACACGTCAAGGTACGTGAAAAGTATACATGTCTGAGATTAATGAAAAAAGAAAACTATTTCTAAGAAACTGAGGACATAATGAACACCATTCAACAATGGGCAATAATATTACTATCATTAGTAACTATATACTGTATTTACTGGATATATTTAAGACGAACTAGTAACCAGGCTTACTACATATTACTTGTAGCTTGCACACCGGGAACTGCTGCTCACTGGATATTTTCCTTTTTTGGACCATCCCCCATAAACCTTCTGAGATGGTAGTAAGTGAAAAACCAAGATCAGCTGTTTAAGTTTAAATGTCAAAGTTTAGCACACTGTCTTGAACACATTGACAAGCTGAAATGCATCAAATTGTTGCCATGGGATTTGCTGATTAATGGTTTGCTTTGAGGATCAGTTGAATGGGTGTACTTAATAAAGTGGCCAGTGTGTGTAGGTTTGCAACTTTAAGTGTGTGGTTTAGTTTCAGTAAGATGTAGAATGTTGATAAAAATGAAACTAAAATTTTCGAAAACTGATCCTATGAATGGAAGACAAGAAAACAAAATGTAATATGATGTGTATTTTTTTGCTTGTATAGCTCCTTAAGTTCTTCATCTAATCTGCAAATATGTTTTTTTCATTTGTGGTTTTCAGGTGATCAGTGCTCAGCAGCTTCCAAAGGTGAATCAGAAGGAGGGCTCCATTGTGGATCCTCTGGTCAGAGTGGAGATTTATGGGGTCCCACGGGACCAGGCCAAGGAAGAGACCAGTCACATTGACAATAATGGTGAGAGATGTCTCAATCTGCAGCTTTATAGTTTGTATTACTTGAAATAATATTAAAAATTCCTTCAGAGAAAAGTCACAAAATTTAAAACAATGGTGTGTTTAGCCTCTCCTCTGCAAATTATTTTCTTTCATTATGTTTTATGTAAGATAGGGCAGTTTTCCACATTTTTGACAATAACTTGCCAAATTGTGTCAAAAAATGCTGTGGAAGAGGTCTTGGTCTTGGTTTGTGGTCTTGGAGCACTTTTAGGTCTTAATACTGACATTCCTTGGAGAATCTTGTTTTTTTTGCACATAGTTAAAAGAGAAGTCAAATAAAATAGTGAATAAGTTAAACTTGCATGTGCAGGTGAGATAGAAACCTAATGTGGGCTTATTTACAAACCCTACCTAAGAGTTAATACAAATAAAATTAGCAGAAAACAAGACATTAAATCATAGTAGCCAAAAAAAGCAAGCAAACAAAAACTTAAAAAAACATGCATGTTACCAAAATGAGATTACGCCAAATCAGAAACACAATAGAACAAAATGAAGTGGTACATAAACTGTATTTTGTCAAGAAAAGAAAGACATTTGATCATTACACAGATCATGATGAACAAAAAGTCATCGACATCAGCACATTTTTTAGCCTCAATCTGTATCTGGACGGGGCCAGAGACTCTGTCAGTAAATAAAGATACTTGTTCCATAATTGAACGCCGTGGTATTTTATTGAGCACTAGATGTATGATACAGTGGTAGGTACAGGTTATTGCTTTATCTTTTTGAATAAAAGTTCACTTGAGAGCTTGGTATAAAGAACATTTTAAAGCTTTCTTGTACTCATTTATTTGACTTTATAGATAAAAATACATATTTGAAGAATGTTTATATCAGAAATAGATAACATATTACACTTCAAAAATGTGGAGAAGCATCGTTGAATCTGGAAAAAGTTGCAAATCTGACAAAATGCTTCTGCAGCAGTAATATTTCAAGTAGATATAATCTTGAATAAACATAAGAAAATACATGCAAATATTTATAGCAGTTTAAATGATAAAATATTTAGTATTTTGTTATTGTGTGAAAACATGAAATAAAATCACATTTTTCAAAGAATCATTCATTTCTTTTTCTTACTTTCTGATTTCAGCTAACCGCCTGTAATAATCATCTGTACTCTGCTGCCCTCTATCTGCAGGTTTTAACCCCGTGTGGAATCAAACATTAAATTTCGCCCTCCACACTCCTGAGCTGGCCCTGGTTCGATTCGTGGTGGAGGATTATGATAAGGCATCCAGGAACGACTTCATCGGACAGTTCACACTCCCCTTTTCATGCATCCAGCCAGGTAGCCTGAAACACACAATACTGGACCAGACTGCTGCTGCTCTACTTTTATTTCAGATAATGAAATTCTGTCTCTGACCAAACTTCTCCTAACGTGTCTTTTTCCAGGATATCGCCACATCCACCTGCTCTCCAGAGACGGAACAGCGATTCCTCCAGCCTCAGTCTTTGTCAACATCAGCATCTCCGAGCTCTCATGAAGAAATGAACCCACTGATGCGGAGCCAGGAGAAAAGTCCTGTCTGTATTTGCCCAACAGCATGAAAAATACTTACCTGTTCCCAAAACCTGAATAAATGTCAGCAGGGGAGAGCAAGTGTTGAAAAGAATTGAAGAATTATTTACCAAATCAGTGGCATGGTGGTGCAGCTGGTTGTGCTTGTGCCTCACAGCAAGTAGGTTGCCGGTTTGAACCCTGTGTCAGTCAGGGCCGATCTGTTTGGAGTGTGCATGTTCTCTCTGCGCATGCATGGGTTCCCTTCAGGCACTCTGGCTTCCTCCCATGGACCAAAAACATGCTCATTAGGTTGATTGATGACTCCAAATTGCGCTCAGGTATGAGCTTGAATAGTAGTCAGTCTCTCTATGTGGCCCTGTGATTGATGCCCAAGATGAACCGAGACCAAGGCAAGACCAAGACTTTTGGAAGTTGAGACGAAGGCTGAGACAAGACCAAGACTATTAAAATCAATTTTAAAAACCATGAAAAAGTTGAACAGTTTAGGGGGTATCCCTGAGTCGCAACACCAGGAAGGTTGCAGTCATCGCAGGGGAAAATAACATGAATTGAAGCTTTTTGTTATTTTATCAAGTGTTCCTCCTTATTCACATTACTGAAGTTAAAGATCAGCAGATCAGTGCTGGTCTTGATCGGTTTTGACAGGAAATCCAGAGCCTGGCCAGTCCGAGGCTGCACTCGAGTCCCAGACAAGACTCAGAGCTTTAAAATATGGTCTCAAGACCAAGGCTGAATCCCAAACCACCCCCTACGCACTACCCCTTCACTAACGAGTATCACTCCAAAATGAAGTCACACTTGTAGATATGGAGGGCACTTCCACTGAAGGGGGAGGGTATGTAAATATGACGGGCAGGAATGGGAGGCCCTCCTCACTTTACCGGAAAACTGAAAACCTCGTGGCCATGGCAACAGAAAGACGGCCCGTGTATGGCTGTTGGCTGTTACGCTGTGCCAATGATTGTGATGCCCTCAGACAGGAGTTTTAGACTACTTCAATTATTTAAGTGATTCCACATGTCTTTCAATCCGATTACCATCTGACAATTCCAATTAAAGAAATGAATAATGCTGCCAATTGTGCTCACATTTTATGGTGCCAGGGCTGCACAATCATATCAAACATCAGCAATAGAGTATGATTTGCTTGTTTTGTTTAAATCTTGTAAAACCACGGTTTATGTGATTTTTTGTCAGTGTGACAAAGGTGTGGGGAACACATGGACACATGCGGCACTTACATTAATGTTGTTTCCTCTCCCATTTAGACGTTGCACTTCCTGCAAATGTCGTTCAAAGCCTGCATCGATGCAGACTCGCTGTTAAAGGGCTGAATGGTCCACTCCCCCTCTGCACTATGTGGTTTGGGATACCCCTTAATATGGTGGACCCTCCGTGAGGACGCGCAAACGGAGAGGTAGTGGGTAGGGAGAATGTGTGGTGGCGGTTTGGGATTGGGCCCAAGACTGGTCTTGAGTAACACAACACTAGTGATTGGCTTTTGACCGGTTGAGGTTGTACCCCGCCTCTTGCTGTAAGTCAGCTGAGATAGGCTCCAGAACCCGGTGTAAATTATGTTAACTAAATACAGTAATGAATTTGAAAAACACCCCTATTTATTTTCTTTTTTATTGTCTGTATACAAATTGTAATTTAACTTTTATGGATGTACTGCAAATGTTTACAAATTTAATGCTGTAATAGAATGAAAGAACAGGAAATGAAAGATTTCTGCATGTCTTTATTGCCAAATTAATTGCCTTTCAATACAGCGTGTATCCTGAAATACCAGAGAACAGGACCTCCAGTGTACAATACAGAATATCTTATACATTAAAAGAATGTGAAATATTTGCCAAATATCAGTATTATTAACCTGCAGTATTCACAGCTTTGCCTGGTATTGTTTACTCTACAGCTACAGTAAATGACTTCTTTCATTGTTTTTATTTACTCATGACAAATGCCAAACAGTTATGACGTGTATCAAGTTGATATGTGTAAATATTGGCCTGTGATTTTTGCAATCCAGTTTCTGAATGTTTAAGACACTGAGAATAAAATTCACTCATGAACACAAAAACGAACTGATCATCAGTCTTTACAGTCCCTGTGACGTGAACATGAACATTGTAATATTGAAAATGCAAATTGGTGCACATGCCTCACAGCAAGAGGACTGTGGATTTAACGCTGTTTGTCGAATCAGGTGGTAAAGATGTAAATTAAAGGGTTAGTTCGTGCTTTTGAAGTGTGAGTTGCTATTTTCTACAAATTTGTATTCTTTATTTTGCTCCTAATGACCATTATTTTTATTACCTCTGCCAAGGAAGTTATGTTTTTACCCAAGTACATATGTTTGTCTGTTTGTTTGTTAGTAAGATTACACAAAAACTACTGGAGATGTTGGTGAACCCCAACTTAAATATAAGATTTTGGCGGTGATCCAGATGTACCAATGTACCAAGTCTAATTCCTTGTAAGTGCAAATGTACTTGACAATAAATACCTTTTTCAATAATGGACAGGCTTGTGAGGGAGGCAGGGGTGGGTCGGGGGAGGACACTCTGCAAGCTGGCTGCAGGCTGGATCTGAACCCAGGCGGGCGGAAGCATGCATATGGGTCGTGCCTGGTTGCTTACCAGTCCGCCAAACCAGCACCCCAGTAATCACAAATTCTGATTCTGACTCTGAATTTTGAGGCTTTCTGTGGCACCATATCCTGCAATGTCACTGCAACCATTCACCTCGAATATCTCCCCCCCTTAGGAAAAAACTGAATTCTGTTACTGTCACTCTTATTTACTAGTGCCATGGACCTCTAGAAACCTCACTCCATAAAACCCGAACTATCCCTTTAAGATCATAAAAACATAATTTGGGTGTCAGGCTTCTGCAGGCAGTCTCAAGTGGACAATCATGGTACTGCAGATCCTGGCACTTCCACACAGGCCTCCATTTTCAGTCCTGGAGGTTGCAGCCCATTCCTCCACCCCTCTATAAGGCCTCACTGCTTCAGGGGGGAGACTTAGGTTGCTCCTCGTCTTGTTCAAATACAGCCATACCCTCTTCCTCCTTCTCTGCTTCTCTCTCCTCCAGCGCCCCCTGCAGGGCCTCCTTCAGTGTCAGACCCCCTGCCTCAGAGTCTCTCACCACCCCCTGCTCCACTGACACCTCTGGGTGGTGCTTCTTTAGATGTTTGACCACCTGAAACTTCTGCTTGGCTCTGTAGGAGCAGTGTCTGCAGCAGAAGGGCTGCTGCTTGGTGTGAGTGAGGTAGTGATGCCTGAGCCCGGCCGGCCACCTGAAGGCTTTGTCACACAGTCCACACGTGTACGGACGGTCGTCGCTGTGCTGACGCTGGTGGGTCTTTAGAACAAAACTGGTTTTGAAGGCTTTGCCACATTTCTCACAGACGAAGGGACGAAGGCTGCGGTGCTGAGTTTCTCGGTGGGTGCGGAGAGCGTCGGCTCTGTTGGTTCTGTACTCACACTCCTCACATATGTACGGCTTGTCTCCTGCAGAGGACAAAAGCATGTGGTTTACCTTCTGACCGTGGATCTTACAGTTACCACGGCTCAGGATTTTGGCCAGTTACCACGGCACAGGATTCAAATACATGGTTATTTCAAACATCAACAAACACTCAAACATCAGGCTTTAAATTTTAGCATCAACCATTATCTATACGCCATATCTCTTTAGTTGTTGTGGTGGACTGGAGCCTACCCCAAAGACAACCATTCATGTTCCCACTCATACGTAAGAGCAATTTGGACTAACCAATTAACCTTATTAGCATGCCTCTGGTCTGTGGGAGGAAGCTGGATACCCGGAGTGGATCCTTGCATTCACGTGGAGAACATGTAGGGCTCTATAATTATAGAAAATCACTTTTCAGGTTGTCTAGGCTGCAATAAAAAAGGTCAAATCTCTCTTACCTGTGTGTTTAGTCATGTGGTACTTCAGCTGAGATGCCCACTTGCATTTGTAGTCGCACTCCGGACAGAGATACTTCCTCTCCTCTTGGTGAACTCTCATATGAAGCTGTGTTAATTAAATTAAAAAACAAATAGTGAGTGTTGCAGGTATGATACTTTTACAGTAATGACTTTCAAAAGGAGACAAATTACTGACACAAGTCACAACTTCTGTTTCTTTAAAGTACTTTGTAGTGATAACATCCCCCTGATTCAGGGCCATTGCCACAGTAATGTTGTAAACACAAACGGAAAGGTTTTCCTGTTACATTTTCAAAAGTGCTCTGCGTTTATACAGAGATGATATAATAACGATGCACGTACATGCCAGGCCAGTAGTTGGGGATGTAAGTTTGTAGTGTCCTTGGTGAATATTGACACAGCAAATAAGCATTTTGTTGAAGGCGCTATAACAAACCTAGCAATTAGCAGCGCTCATGTTGCTTGTTAGTTGGCCATAGCTGTTGTTGTTCTTAGGTGAGCGCACAACCTTTATCTGAAAAAGTACTCCACATGTGCTGTGTATCACTGTTTTCCCTTACGACGGGATATACGTTTACAGGAAAACGAAAAAAGAAAACATTTTTTAAAAAGTTTTCACTCTGGACCCCGATTTCAAAGTTTGCAGATCCAGGCACTGCGGGTACTGTTTTCATGTAAACAGAAGATGCAGACGCAACAAAAACTCTCTGTTTTACAGGCGTTTACACTGTTGTGTAATCTACAACAATTGTAAACTCCACTAAACTTCTGACATGTTTTGATGAGGGTTTGTTTTACGAGGTGGCTTATGTTCTGTAGCGCAGTAACTACCGCCTATGACAGTATCTGATTGGCCCCTAATAAATGCAGACTGACCAAACAGTTGTCAAATCACCTACTGGTTCTGCCTTCAATAAACATCTTCTATGAGCTCTTTTCCAGATGGACTAGTGACATTTATTGAACAGTCTATCTGTTGTGTTATTTCAGTGATGAATAAACCCTGTCTCACCTTCATCCTGGATGGATCGGAGCAGGTGTAGCTGCACTGCTCGCAGCTGTAGGGTTTCTCCCCGGTGTGAATGCGAATGTGCCACATGATCTTCTGCCTGCTCCTTGTTGAGTACTCACAGTCTGTGCATTTATACAGACGCTTCCCTCCATGTGAGCGCAGGTGCTGCTCCAACACAAGCTGGTGTCGACATGTGAACTGACAGGCGCTGCACCTGAGAGGTTTACCCTCTGGAGACCCCTCCTCATGCTCACTCAGAAGGTGTTGAGCTAACAGCTGCTTTGTTTTGGCAGCGAAGGAGCAGAGCTGACACTGATGATCCAGGTGCGTCCTCTGATGGATTTCCAGGCTCTCTTTGGTCTCAAAGACTTCCCGGCAGGTGCTACACTTTACCTGCTGGTGCTTGTTCTCCTGGTGGCTCTTCAGTGAGGCCTCGCTGCTGCAGGTGAACTCGCACTGCTTACATGAGAAGCACGCCTGAAGCTTGTGAACGCGCTTGCAGTGGTTCCTCAGAGCGACTTCTGAGCTGAACTGAGCATCACAGTGTGAGCAGGGGTGCTTCATCTCCCCAGTGTGGCATCTCAGATTGTGCCGCCTCACATCGTCCAGGGTGTAGCCGCTGAAGTCGCAGAGCGAGCAGAAGTGTGTGGGCTGCTTGTCGTGGATTCTGATCTTGTGCTGGTGTAGTTTGGTCACAGCCCCAAAGGTTTTATCACAGACGTCGCAGCGGTGACGGCCGATCCCTGTGTGGAGAGACTCGTGCTCTTCTAAGCGGTATCGCCTCGTGGTGCTGAAAGGACAATATCGACAACAATAGGGACGCGAGCCTTTGTGCTTCAGAGCCACATGTTGAGTCAGGCATCGCTCTTGTTTGCATGTGAAGGAGCACTGCTGGCACTGCAAACGTCTGGATGTGGCAACGCTCGACTTCCTCACCTTGTAGACCCCTGAAGAAATTCTTAAATCAGTTCTATCCGATTTAGAGCAACCTTTCTTTTTATGACTTTCTAGCTCACTTTTGTGTCTGCACTTGAAAGCACATTTTGTACAAAAGAAGCTCCTGTACTTCTCTGAAACTCTCCCCGTTCTCTCATTTTCTTCCACAAAATCCTCTTTTTCCTCAGGAGACTCATTGCGTTTCCCCTCATTTACTGCTAAAGTTTCCTTATTTTGTTTAACCTTTAGTAATTCTTTGCATGATGAGAGGTGTCTCTCGACTGTTGCAGCCTTAAATGATGCAAAGTTGCACATATTGCATTGGAATTTTCCATCTTTCTGTGAATACATGAGCTCTAGTGGTGCACTTGCTTGTTTTTCATCTGAAAATGTACTGAAAGTTGCTTGCTCTTCTGCAAATTTTGTAGGTCTTCCTCTCTTAATTTTGCTTTTCTGATGTCCTGATTCACTTAGTGCAGGAGCCTTAAACTGATTCCGACATGCTCCTTCGTCAAGTTGCTTCGACTGTCCTTGACTTTCACCAGCATTGTCTTCTGTGGTCAAAGGTTTGCCTGAGACACCTATAAATGTCCTTAACTTTCGCCGAACAGCCGGGCATTTCTTTGCGACATGAGTATTGAGGCCCCTCTTCTGCTTGAACTTTGCACCGCATGCCTGACACTTGAACCCCTTCGTCCTTCCACGGCACACAACCTGACGGTGGGACTCCAGAGCCGTTTCCTTACGTGTAACGAAAGAGCACTTATCACAGCGGTAGACATCTTCAGCTGGCACCACAAGCATCTGAACGCGTCCTTCTCGCAGCATGGCTTCTGTTTGGTCCTGGTCTTGCTTCTTTTTCTCTTTCAGGTGGATCTCAGATTCTAAATTTTTCTCACTTGTAAAAAGAGAGCTGACTATTTCTTCCTGAGGTGTCCGACTAAGATGTTCTCCTGGCTCAAATAGTTGACTTGCTTTGCTCGGAGGCTCAAGGTTGTCTAAATCACTGTGCTCACATTCAGGATTCTCCATTTCCCCATCGTCTACCTCTGAAGAAGATGAAGACAGGTCTGCTCTTACTTGGGTAGCGTTGCTCTCATTTGGATTCGACCTAGCTGAAGTTTCCTTGGCACAGTTTTCTTCCTCATGTTGGTATTCACTTGTTGGTAGAGTTGTTAAAACAAGAGTGCAGTACTCTTCAGGACTGTCCACAGATGTAGGAACCTCTGAAATCCCCTCATTAGCAAGCTCCTGAGCCCTGACATCAAGACCATGTCCAGTTTTTGAACTATCTTCAGTGTCTTTCTTTGCTGAGCCTTGAAGATCATGAAGACCACTTTGAGACCCCTCAGAAGTGGACTGCTCCTGATCTTCTGAAGACTTCTTGTAAAACTCCTGCACAACATCACTTGAGTTCCTTTCCTTCTCCTTTGCTGCGTAGCTCTCCAGCCACGCCTTGTCTCCTGGTACGTACCCGTGAGTTTTCCTCTTGTGTAGAAACAGGCTGATACTGCTGAACGAGGAGTAGAAGCAGAGCGCACATCTGAACTCTTTGAGTTTGGTGTGTTTGCAGTTCTCGTGGTTTTGCAGAGCTTGTCTATAGCAGGTTGTGTATGTGCAGTATTTACACTTATACACGGGCGGCTGTTTCTCCTCTCCAGAGTGTTTGGTCAGCATGTGATTGCGGAGCTCGTACTTGCGCTTGCAGGCGTAAGCACAGATTTCACACATGAGGGATTTGGCCTGATGTCGTAGTTTGTGGCTGTTGAGTTGGTCCATGCGGTGACAGCGGTAGGAGCACTGGTCACACTGGTACCTGAGGGAAGACACAGGAGGTTAAGTCATGTTAATTAGATAAACCTCCCTGGTGTTAGTAACGAGCAATTTAAACAGAATTGAAATATTTATTTTTTATGCCTCTACAAAGGTAAAACAACAACACTGAGTATAAACCTCTCTCTGCATTTCGTTTTGAAATTTAAAAGCGTAGAACTAATCAGCTGGTCTCTCAATGCCATCCACCAAATGTTCTCGATGACAAGAGCGGGAAAGGAGAACCCTGCTGGGTACACAATGGACTCCTTGGAGTAGTGGAGGATCGTTTGCCTGTTGATTCTGTCTGTCGAGGATGTGGAAGATGCAGACATAATTGGATTTATGATAACAGGTTTCTGGTTGTTTGAAGTTAGCAGTTTCTTGATCTATCACACAGTTAAGAAGACGATGGCAGCACTTTTGGCTCTTGAGAAGCTGCCCGTCATGACTGAAGGAATGTGCAGGGCTGTCAACACTCGGACTCAAGCGATTTGTGAGCTCAGTCGCAAACTTGATGCAATTTTCGAACTCGTTCGCAAGCAAGACAACACCTTGGAGAAGTTGACAGCTTGGCTCAGATGGAAAATTACAGTTGGCATGACCTAAAGAATTCCTTATCTCTATCTGTTTTGGTTTCCCGTCTGTCCTTGAGCGGACATATCTACTCTCCTGGAGGGTTTTTCAAACAGAGGTTCGATCCCCCACCCCCTCCCTCCACTCCCTCATCCTATGAACTAGAAACTCTCTCTCTCTCTCAAGGCTGTACAGTCACCTTATCGGACAATAGAGACTTTGTGGGGTCTGAGCTAAGACAAGGTCACAGGTGCTCCCTTCAAATCAATGCCCCCACTGGCTGCCCCCCCCCTCTTTGACCCCATGTGTTGTCTCTGTGTTTGTTGTGATAAGTTGCTCATGTGCTGAGGTGTTTTTTTCCAATCCTGCACAGTGCTCCCCTGACAGGTGCCTAGTTAGGAATAGCTTTTTTCCCCTCTCCTTTCCTCTTGTTTTCTTTTCTGCAAGCACCTTGAGCTACATATGTTGTAGGAAAAGTGCTAAAAAAATAAAGTTTGATTGATTGATTGAAACTTCCGTGAAGGCATTTCCGACATTTTTAGCCAAGTTATCAGTAAAAATGTGGAAAACAGGGTTTCAGCAGTTTTCCACATTGGTTGGATCACCACCAAAATCGAATCCCTCCCTTGTGCCATGACCAGCATTCCCAGAAAATTGAATAAAATTGATTCAGACCTTTTTGAGTCAGTCAAACAACCCAACAACTGGACAAACCCTGTCGAAACATAATCTCCTTGGTGAGGAAACTAAGTAAACATTAAAACAGTTTCGTGGTGGTATTCACCTGAGGTCTCCAGCATGTTTCCTCATGTGGACGGTGAGGTAGTGCTTCCATTTAGTGACATATCCACACTCGGCACACATGAAGTTTTTGCTGTCTGAGTGAGTGAGCATGTGTTTGGAGAGGTAAGACTCATCTCTGCACCTAAAGTCACACTGACTGCACTTATGAGGCTTCTCACCTGAAACAGAAAAATACATATATCAGCAGGTATCAGGTAGGAAAAAATCACAGTTTCTATGATGAGGGATGTACTTAATGTTTAATATAAATTTGTAAACAAAACACCAAAAACAGTAAAATCCCTGGCATTAATGTTGTAATTCTTGTCAGTGGTCTGTTGATACTTTCTCTAAATGTTGTCCTTCGATGTCAAGTGCAATGCAGCATAACATTTAGATCATTATTCCCCTGAATTGTGCATTTCAGCTTTAGGAGACCTTGAAGTCCTTTTGTCCCTCATTACCTAAATTGGACCACAAGAGGGGGCCAATCTGCTCTCTCTATTTAGAGACTGATGATTTTATGGTCTCGAAAACTACAAGAAAGAACAAATAACCCTTTCTGAATCTTTACTGAAATGCTTATTGGCCACAAGAAGATCTATCTGAAATGTCAAATCTGGAAATTCTCTTTTTACTTTTCTTCTAAAATGTATCAATGAAAAATTTACATCAATGGTACAAACCAAGAGATTTTATTACCAACCTGTTGGATACTACAGCAACAAATATAGAAAGTCCTTAACACCCTTTCTTAGGTCATTGTTGCATTGCAAGTTGCTTAGACCATAATAAACTGAGGGCAAACTCCAGCACACTGTCTTATTTGACCAGATAAATTAGAAAAATTAGGTAGAGCCAGTGGTATTGAGGAAAAGCACTGATTTCATTCATGTTCCTAATGTACATGCGTCTATACAATACAAATACATGAGTAATATTTGGAATATTTTGCAAACATATTTTAGGAGAATCCATGAACACTAGCAACATTTGGAAAAAATGATATTATGGTAATACTGGCTTACTATCAACAAGAACACTAATCACTTTTTAATAGATATTTTCACTCCACTTTCTACATGTTTTGATGATAGTTTGTTCTACGTAGTGGTATACTTTAAGACACAACAGGAACCCCTGGCTTCTACATGACCTAATTGGCCCATGATGAAAGTGATTGGCGGAACAATCATCCAATCACCTGCTCTATACGCTTTTGAAAGGTTTGACCCAAACTTTCTATGGGCTGCTCCCCAGATAGACCAGATAGATATTTTTCTGGTAAGGAAAAAAAATGACTTTAAAAGTATGTGTGTAATTATTTATGTAGTTTTTAGTAGTATTAATGTTTCTTCTTCAGCTAAGAATATAATGAGGACCATTAGATTTTATGTACTTTTTTATTTTAGCGGTCATTAAAATAACAGTGATTTTGTCAGTTTGAATTACCTAGTGGTTAAGGGAATAACTTTTTTTGAACACCATGATACACTTAAATGTTTCCTTTTTTGTACTTTGAAGCAGCATGATTTCAAGAATCTATATGACAATTTACAAAAAAATGCCCAATATTGTTTGTCAAGGGCCTCCACATTTGTTGCCATGGTATCAACATTTTTTCAACATAAAAGTAAAATCAGTTACATTTTGTGAGTTCAACTTAAAAAGACCAAGACATATTTTTGCTCCATTTTCCCAGCCCTGACTTTTCAAAGAGTTCAGGACATACAGAGATTGTACGTATAATATCCTCACCACTGTGCATCAGCATGTGCCTCTTCAGTCCTCGTTTATGGGATGTAACAAAGCTGCACTGAGAGCAGCGATGGATCTTCTCGTTGGCGTGCAGATGTCCAACATGCTGCTCAAACTCCACGGGGTTAAAAGTGACGAAGGAGCAGAAGTCACAGCAGAGCTTGTCTCTCCCGGGGTGCCCCTGCCTCTGATGCTGCAGGAAGAGAGCTTTGTTAGAGCAGGAGAAGTCGCACTGGGAGCAGTGGTAGGCCTGGTGTGTCCGATGATGGGCCTCCATATCTGTTTCGTTTTTAAAAACAGCTTCACAGGCGTGATGCCGACACTCCACAGCTCTGACTTCATGCACCTCCACTGAGTGTTTGAGGAGCTCCTTCTGCGAGGAGCTCTGGAAGGAACATCCCTCGTGGAAACAGGACGCCGGCCTACTGTCTGATTGGACGTTGTGTGTCTTCATGTGAGCCTTCAGCGACCTGCTCTGGGTGAAGCTTCGACCACAGGAGGGGCACGGGAAGCTCTGGCCGTCCTCACTCTCTGCAGCATGCATACTTGCGAGGTGGCGCCTGATTGCGTTCTTCTCCACAGCAGAATAATCGCACAAGTGGCACTGATGGAGCTTCTCACCTGCCTCGCGGAGTCTGTGGATGCGCAGCTTGCTCTTGCTGGTGAAGTAGCGTTTGCAGGTGGGACACTGGAGGCTGGGGTCAGGGAAATGGAGGTGGAGGTGCTCCTGGAGGTGAGAGCGCATCTTGAAGCAGCGGCGACACTTTGGGCAGGTGTGTGTGCGGTAGATGTGCTCTGATCCCTCTGCAAGGTACTCTGATGGAAAAGGACACAAGTGAAACAGTATTTCACAAAAGTACTCTGAAACAGTCGAGCCAACAAAACTTTTTAAGTTAAACTGAACTGTGGTGATATGTCATGCTAAATATTGAAACTGTTATTACCTCCACCAAGGAGGTTCTGTTTTAGTGGCATATGTTTGTTTGTTAGTTAGCAATATTATGCAACAACTACTGGATGGATTTTGCTGATATTTTCAGGAGATGCTGGTAATGGCCCAACTTAGAAATGATTAGACATTGGTGGTGATACGTGTTTTTTTCTGGATGAAAAAAAAATCCCAAAATTAAAAAAAAAATCGGAAAGTTAGCATTTGGCAGAACTTATTTCTCGCCCATTTTTCACAGAATAGATTTGAATTTAATTATATGGGTTTCATGTCTCTATCATCATAAATTTCATCAGATTGACTTCACAAAAAAACACTGAATTTCATAATGGGAAATCCCATTGATCACATTCAAAAATTCATATAAAATCTAAATATTAAGTGATATTCCCAGAACTCTTACAGAAAAACAAACTCCTTGTATGTGCTGAATCTGGTCTGGATCCTGGCACTAACCTGGATCTGGTGATCCAGATGTGTATCTTTAACAGGAGTTGAAAAGCTACTGCCAGAACTGAGCTGCTTGATGGAGGTGTGCACTTTCTGAGTGCATTTATACTTTTTAATGGTTGTAATGAACTAAAAAGTTTGGGAGCCATGCTGTTATGCAGTGTTTTATAAGCTATTTGTCCTCAAAGCACATCTAATACACATCTAAATATCACCTAAATTTTCATTCATCCTGTGCAATATCATCATTCTATGAATGAAAATAATATGTGATATATACTGTATTCATCTTTGAGTATTTAACACCATGTGTATAATAAGTATTCAACCACCCTGTACAATAAATTTCTGTTTTTCATATTCTTAAAATGTATCCTTTTTGTCTTATATTTGTATACAGAGTAAATTGCACTGTCAAGTAGGATTTATCTAGTGTGCATTTTTTACTTATACTTCACTACAACTATTTTATACTTTACTTAAAACTGTCTATTTGCACTTAAAAGGGAAAAGCTATCCAGTCTTCTTGTATATTCAGTGTATTGACAATAAAGACCATTCTATTCTATTCTATTCTATTCTATTCAAGCCAAAATAAACAAGATATGGTGGGAGCAATACCCCAAAGAAAGCAATAAGGAAAACATCACAGCAGGGTTGGGTAAAATTACTGTTTCAAACTTCGGTGTTGACCCTAATTTTCACAACTGGTGCATAACAAATTATCTATAATAGAAGTTATTATCTTTACATACCTTTGGATGGCAGTGGTGCAACATCCTCGGTTAATGATTTGTCTTTGTCTGCTATTTTCACCCTTTTCCTATTGCTCTTTTGTCTCACATGCTGGTCATCTGCCCCCTCTTCTCGTAATGATGATGCTTGTGTGGGTGCTGGTTTTCTTTTTAACCTTCTGGAGACTTCTGGCTGCTGGGCCTCATTCAGACTTAAAGTGGGAGCGGCAGTCTCACACTCTTGATGAGTCTCCACTGCCTCCATTGTCTTTAAAAGTACAAAACACAGGATTAGATTAATGGATTTTTTTAGTTTCATTTGTCAGATTTTAGATACAAAACTTAATTCACCAATTCAAAAGTTATTTCAGTATTTGTATTAAGTTCTTGTTGAAATAACACATCGATACATGTAAACAACTTACTGAAAGCTCTTCTAAAATGAAATACAGTCTAATTAAATTGCTCATATTTGGAGGTCTGAAAATCTGGTCATCATGTCATAGGTGAGCAAAAAAAAATGTCTGAAAACCACTTAAGTTTTATCATTATTCAGAAAAAAATTGATAATTTATAGCTTAGCCTATATCTCCCTGCCCTAGAGATGTCCAACTATTTTCTTTACTGTGTAGCAGCAGCGTTGTGAATAACAAAACTTTCTAAAATATCTAAACCACTTAAACATTATACCAAATAATCTGTGTCATAACTGAGGTGCCTATGCCAACCTACTGCCTCAGTTTTTGGCTGAACATTGTATCTGTAAAACACAACATCAACAATAGGAAGTTCACTGCGTGTTCGTTAACTCGTAAATACTGTTACGTGTAGGGTTGTCTTTAGTGGCACTTTTAAGACTTAAGTCAAGACAAAATTTCTTTTTATTATCCTGAAAACGATAACAATTGCACATATAATAGCTGCTAAGGCTAGCTAAGCTAATGTTAGCTTCTAACCATTTTCTGCACGCACTTTCAACTCTTCGTTCCTATCTGCAAATTGTACGTACATTACGATAATATGAGGCCACATTAATAATAGCAAATGCACTATTATTACCATGTATTTTTATGCATTATTTTACCTTAGCTTGCGAGGGAGTACGATAAAAAAGAAGGGAGGAACGAATGTTTCACAACAGAGGGCAAGTCGGAAACAAATTAGCCAAACACAGGAAGCATAGTAGAGGTCGCTGCTTCTGCCTGCAGCCCATATGGGGCAGATTCATACAGTGGGCACATGAGGATTTAAGGGGATAAAATGGCTTTTCTTGTTTGTTTACGGTGTACTTTGGCAACAGCTACGGACTCCAATAAAGCGACATAAGTTGAGGATCAATACGGCGAGTCCAAAGGGTGTTATTTACTGTTTTAATATGGCAGGATTTTTGATCAGAAGTTGATGCTAAAAGCCAGATTTCAGTGATATTGCACTATATTCAATCTCAGCAGCTCTTCCCTGGCTCCTAGCTGGAATATCACATCTAAAAATAATCTAAGATGCCACGTACAGACTGAGTTTGCACATTTTTTCAGCTTTGTGCCCCTGTAAGGATCAGTCTGTCTGTCCTGTAGTGTCAGGAGATATACAGCCAGCATCATGCCTCTGTCAGACTTCCTGGACGGCCTGAAGGATAACCCCTACTTTGGAGCAGGGTTTGGACTGGTTGGTATTGGCACAGCCTTGGCAGTAGCCAGGAAAGGAGCCCAGGTGGGGATGATCTTCTTCCGCAGGCACTACATGATCACTCTGGAGGTGCCCAGCAGAGACAAGAGCTACCACTGGCTGCTCAGCTGGATCACCAAACATGCCAGACACACACAACACCTGAGCGTGGAGACGTCCTACCTGGCCCATGAGAGTGGACGTGTTCACACACAGTTTGACTTCCACCCAAGCCCGGGGAATCACATCATATGGTGAGCAGCAGGGGTGAATAGGGTACAACTATATGATCCCAAAAGAAAAGGGTAGTTACTCTGATTCAGTTTTACTCTGATACAAGTAAAAGTACAGGAAAAAGCCAGGGGTGCATGACATTACTGGATGGTATCAGCAGACATTGGCCTAAAAGTTGAATGTTGGTTTTGACCAATATTAAAACCTTTGCTGATATTTCAGGGTTCCCACATGCCATGGAAAACTTGGATAATGATTGACCAATTTTCCAGCAATAGGAAACATATGGAAAATGATGAAAAAAGTAAAATTGTCCTGCTTGAATTGTCTTGAAAAATGATTTACCTTCCTTCTACCTTGTTAAGTGAACAAAAATCTAACTTAAGAAATGAAACAAAATATAAATAGGTAGAGTAAGTAAAGATAATAAGTATACTATAAACAATAATTTATATAAGTAAAACATTACAGAAAGGTCAGATCGGAAAAAAGATAATTAACAGACAGTGTTCATGCCTGGGAAGAAATTCCAGGAATGCCCTGGAAAATGATTTCTTAATTTCTTCCATATCACTGCACAGGTATGTGTTAAAGTCACAAGTATCATTTTTTAAAGAGAGAAGTGGTTGTTTTCCTGCTTAAAATCTGTTCCTTACACAAAAAACTGTCACATTGAAAGTAACGTCTTCTTTTTTAAGAATATGTCTTGGGTCATTTTGTGCCTTTATTGACAGGACAGTGAGACAGTGGACAGGCCTGTGAAAGAGGAAGAGAGAGTAGAGGATGACACTCAGCAAACTGGTCACAGGCCGGACTTTTATCAACAGAGTTTTAAAATGATAATGTATAGTGGCATGAGTTAATATGCTGGGTATTTCCAGCAACAATCAATCGAGCAAACTTTATTTATATAGCACTTTTTATACAACATATGTAGCTCAAAGTGCTTGCAGAAAGGAGACACGAGGAGAGGAGAGGGGAAAAAACTATTCCTAACGAGGCACCTGACAGGGTAGCACAGTGTGGCATTGGAAAAAAACGCTGCAGCATATAAAAAGACTCCAAGGGAGACCCCACAAAGTCTCTATTTTGTCTGATGAGGTGACAACCTCACGATTCAAATATATCCAGACACTGAGGCCATGATATGATAAGTTTCCTGCTGCATATAAGTTGTGAACACTGGCAACGCTTTAAACAGAATTTCCTAAAAGTTTTGTTTTTAATTACAAAAAGGAAAAGATCAAATAAGACTTTTATATGCTTTTATAGCTAAGAAACTTAAATCAAGTCCTCAAAGATCATTGACACAAGTTCAAATTTGGAGCATGTGCTTCTTCATGTAGTTTGACTTCTACTTTGTTAACATTACCCAAAGAGTATTGACAACAACTGTCAAAACACTGAGGCTGTATTGATTCTGTAGCATCCATATCAATACATGGTTCCCCAAGGAGTGCATGATGATATTTTGCCATATTAATATTTTAAGCACAGGCCTAACTTGAACCCGGGCCAACAGAAGCATATATATGTGGGTCATGCCTGGTTTCTTACCAGTCCACCAAACCAGCCCCCTATTTCCTCAGGTTTTGTAAATTAAGCTCACCTTGCGTAATATTTGTAACATCAATAATGCATTTGTAAATATGGACTCATTAGAAATCTGCAACAATCCAAACTGTGCATGTCTAGATGTAAAATATGACCAGTTAAGATGATTGCTCAAAAAGTGAATTATTTTAGCAATAGAATTTTGAAATGAAAATTTTGTATCATTGCATTAGTTAATGAGTTTGTTAAATGATAAAGCTCTGATGGACTTTGCTTCTCCCTTTTCACTCTGTGCTGACATACAGTACTAAATATGGTGAGGAATGATACTTCCTGCATGAATGAATCAAATAAAAGGAAAAGTTCTGTATCTAAAACTTATTAAGTTAATGAACAAATAAACACAATGACGGGCAGAGCAGGGCTCAAACTCGACTTATTGGTAGTGTAACAAATTTTAAGGCTAAGCTTCTAACACCCCATTTAGGCTAAATTAAGAAATGTTCTGTGATTTTTCAACTTCTAACATGTTTTGTGTATTTTTCTGCAGGTATGGTAGGAAGTGGATCAGGGTGGAGAGGACCAGAGAGAAGCAGATGGTGGATCTTCACACTGGCACCCCCTGGGAGTCTGTGACCTTCACCGCTTTGGGCAGAGACAGACAGATTTTCTTTAATATCTTACAAGAAGGTGAAAGTTTCTCCTGGTTTATGCAGCACCTCACCTTTTTAAGAGCTTCAATACTCCATCATGTTTTTAAACAGTTTAAAGGTCCTAATGTTGGTTTTTAATAATGTTTTTTCAGCCAGAGAACTGGCCCTGAAGCAGGAGGAAGGGCGCACAGTCATGTACACGGCAATGGGCGCAGAGTGGAGGCCCTTTGGTTTCCCACGTCGACGCAGACCTCTCAGCTCCGTGGTTCTGGAGGAGGGCGTTGGTGAGAAGATCGTGGATGATGTGAAGGAGTTCATCGGAAACCCAAAGTGGTACACAGACAGAGGTAAACGTCCTGGAGAAAGCAGAGTCTTAGAGAGTGTGTCCTAAGATGTTCTAAAGTGTTGATATTTCAACGGTTTATGTCAGATACGCATTTGGACCACAGTTCACTACACCGCTGTTGACTGAAAGAATGAAACTGAAGATGCAAGCTATTTAAATGAGATTCCTCAGGAGATTTTTTTCTGTTATAGAGCCCACATATGAAGATAAAAAATAATCATTGAACAGTTTTGATTGCACTGTGTGTGGTGTGCTCCAATAATCTCAACACAGCACACCACTCATATGATTCTGTCCCACCACCGATCTAGAATCTAGTCCTCCAAAACAAACATCTGATCAAACGCGATCTAACAAAAATGAAGAAAAAGAAACATAGAAACAAACACAACGTGCAGCATCGAAAAGGAAATATAAGAAGGGGGAATGATGGTGGTCTTGGGACTTTTTAAAATGGAAAAATCCAGAACTAAAAATCAAGAAAAAGACTGTGGAAAAAAAATCCTGGAGACAGCGTGAACACATGAGCTGGTTCTCTATTTCTGAGGTCAATTAAACTTCATGTTTAAGGTCATGTTTCAGCCATGCAGGTTATTATTTATGCTGCTTCCTTGTTCCTCAGTCAGCTCGCTTCTTGCCTTGCTACATTCACGTCACAATTCACCGTGCCATGACTCGGAAGTCGTCGGCTTTTCCCACACATGAAGATTTTTGATCATTAATATTGAAAGTTTTATCTTTCCGATTGTTGGCCCCTGGCCCATTTCAGAGCAGATTATCAGGACAAACTTGCTCTTAAGACCTCAGACCACAGGATCATTTTATAGGATAAACTTAAAAGACACAAGATAATCTGTTGCAATTGGGTGTTTGCCATCCTTGGTCAGGAAGGGGGAAAGTCAGCCTGATAATCTTTGTGTGGGTACCCTGCTTTAGAGAGAAGGTGAGAAGTCCAGACATCCAGAGGAATCATGAAGCAGAGTCGCTGCTGCTTCATATTTAAAGAAGGCAGTTGAGGTGAGTCAGGGATCCAATTAGGATGCTTCCTCTGGGAGGAAACCCGAGGGAGACCTAGAGTGTTTCTCATTAATAATACTAAAAGAACATTTTATTTTAAAGCACCTTTCATGACATCCAAGGACACTGTACAAGTTTAAAACAACAAAAGTACTGGAGAGCAGCGGCAAACAGTCGTGCCAGCGTCCACTCACCCTGGGGGTTACAGAAAAGGTGAGAACAGGAGGAAGAGGAAAAAAAGCAACTCCAAACTAGGCTCCTGTAAGGGAGGTACAGTGTGGGGTTGGAAAAAAACCACCTCAGCACATGAGCAACATAATAAACATCATAAAAACACTACAACAAAGAAGGCGTTGAATTGGTGTGTGTGTATGCGTAAGCCCGTGACCTCGTCACTACTTCAGTCCCACACATTGTCTCTGCCGTCTGATAACTGATGACGAGGGAGACGGCCTTGCAGAGTTCTGATCTGGTCATTACATAGCTTTGTCCATTCTTGCTTCCTCTGTCCTCCATTGACCCTGAACTTCCAGTTCCCAAAATGCACTTGGAGGAGAGAGGATACACCGGTGTTTTCTCAGTCAACCAAAGATGCATCATGAAATGAAGGATTTCCCCTTTGATATTTTATGCCTCTCCTCTCCTTGTATCTCTTCCCCACGTCTGTCTTTTAATTCCTCGCTGAGAAGAGCTAGGATGCAAGGAAACGCCGAGTGAAGGAAGTAGGATGAACAAAGAAATGTAATGAGAAACCTGAGGGTTTATTGTCTGGCCTGGGAACACCTTGGCATTCCTCTGAAAGAATTAGAAGGTGTTGCAGGGAAAAGGGACATCTTCCTCCTTGACCCTATCCCAGATTAGCAGAAGAAGATAGACAGATGGGAGAATGATTGATGGATTGCAGATGGAATATTGTGTATGACATTTCAACTGTTTTTTTTTGTCTCTGCAGGCATCCCTTACAGAAGAGGATATCTACTGTATGGTCCTCCTGGGTGTGGAAAAAGCAGCTTCATGTGAGTTCCCTCTGTGATTTCTAGCTCTCCTTTTTAGTACGTTGATGAGTAAACTGCAGATTGTGGAAATTTGAAAAATCTCATCTGCTTTATTATCACTCCACTCATAATGGCAGAACAACTACATTCACAGCAGAAATGGTGGAGGCAGTGTTAATTTGACTGCACTTTTTAATTTCATTTTAGTTATAGTCTTTTGCCTAAAATTTATTTTAGTTTAGTCATCTCAGTTGTTTTAGTTTTAGTCTAGTTTTAGTAGATGAAATTTCACAACATTTAGTTGTTGAAATCTACTCCAAATTTAGTCGAGTAAAATATGAAGTCACCTTTATTTAGTCTACCTGGCAGAGCATCTCAGTTATAATATCAGAACTGAAAACAAACAGTGAACCTGCTCTACATTAATATATCAGTTCATAAGCTCTGATTGGATCGCTCCCCAACTTATCCCACCACCATCAAGCTAAGACAGCTGTGATTGGATGTTCCTCTTAACTCATCCAACCTTTCCACACAACCAAAGTAGCTGCGACATGGATATATTCCTAACTTGTCTCTACATGACCAAATTAGGTCTTATTGGATTAAGTCTTCCTCAACATTTTAGTCTAGTTTTTATTTGTTGACTAAAACATGGAGTTATTTAGTTTTAGTTGTTGTCCACGTTCACTTGTTTTTTAGTTACTGTCTAGGTTGTTGGTAATTTTGAAGCTAAAAGTACCCATGGATCCACAGATTGTATATCTAGGACTTATACCTGACGAAGTAGCTGAAAAGAAAGACTCTCGCCTCTTTGAAATATTGACAGTTGCTACCAAAAAGACCTTGACAAGGAACTGGTTAAAAAGCAACCCCCAGTGGTGATGTTGTTGAGGAAATGTGAACCATGGAAAAATTGACTTTTCACTTGAGAGTTAGAGAGGGGGATTTTGAACAAAAATGGCAGAAACGGACTGCATTCAAGGTAAAATCTCAGCCACAACGATCTTAAAAAAAAAATAAGGATGTAAAACACCTCCCGCAGTATGTAACTGTGTTTATTTTTACTGTGATGTGTTGTTTTGCTTTGAATGTGTAAATTGCAAAATAAAAAGTAAAAGGAAATGCAGAGTGTATTCAACATACTTGTGCACTCTCTTCTTACGACAGCACGGCTCTGGCAGGTGAGCTGGGTTACAGCATCTGTTTGATGAGTCTGAGCGACAGAACTCTGTCAGACGACCGCCTGAACCACCTCCTGAGCGTGGCTCCACAGCAGAGCATCATCCTGCTGGAGGACGTGGACGCAGCGTTTGTTAGCAGAGAGCTGCTTCCCACAGAGAGTGAGTGTTGCAGAGGCTGGTGGGTTTGGAGTTTGTTTACTGAGAAAGTTTTCTCTTAGGAACTTTATTTAGAGGTGAAGAAGAGGCGGTATCAGCCCCTTAGGTAACTGCTCTGCCTGTTTAGAGAGAATGCCAGTTTAGGGGGTGATTAAACTCTCTTTACTCTTTTCCATCAGACCCTCTGGCTTATCAGGGCATGGGGAGACTGACCTTTAGCGGCCTGCTGAATTCTCTGGATGGAGTTGCTTCATCTGAGGCCAGGATTGTGTTCATGACTACAAACTTCATTGAGAGGTAAAATTTACTTGTCAAGCTTTAATAACACACTTTACAACCAAGAGAGAAAGAAAATGACACCCAAAATGCAATGAAATGGGTAACTGGAAGGCAGCCAGAGAGCACAAACGCTGCCAAGGTAGCCCACATATTGCTGTTGCATCTATAAGCAATAGTTTCATGATAAATTTACCATCATAATATGATATCTAGACCCTAAAAACTCTCACCTAGCACTCAGAATCATGCTGATATCATTATTAGTTAGACAGTTATTGAGCAAAAAGAATTGTTCGCTAATGGCAGTTATCTGGATCACCACTAAAACCTAATTATTTCTAAGTTTGGCTATTACCAACATCTTCTGAAAATTTTAGCAAAATCCGTTCAGTGTTTTTTGTGTGATGTTGCTAGCAAACAAACAAACATACACTGGCAAAAACATAACCTCCTTGAGATAATAATAAGAATAAAGCTGAGTTTCTGCCCCTGTTTGAAAATGATTGTGGGTCATTTATGATCTAAAGACAACAGGAGGGTTAGGTTTTACTAAAAAAACAGCTTGAATGGGGGATGGCCAGGGCTTTGGAGCTGCTGATGAAAACACTGGGTCATGCCTGAAGCGTTAACTCTGATCCTGGGGCACATAGAAGAAACTGATTGGTAGATGGGCAGGTCTGTCATTGAGGATGGGTTTTGAAAGGTCATACATTGAAGATGGAGGCTCCCACATCTGGTGATTAAGTGGTTATTAATGGAATTGTAAAACAAATTTAGAAATACTCAGGGAATCAGTGTGGGGGCTGTAAAATAGGGGAATGTGCTTGTATTTGTACTTTCCAGTTTAAAGAAAGAGAAGACATTTTTTATTTATCCCTCAAATGAAATTCTTTACACTCTGTTGTTGAGTCATGCTTTACACACATAGGCTTAAATAGACATGCACAAACAGGTACTATAATTGTGCACTAATTGAGAGATGTCAGAGTGATGGCTTGCTGCTCCTGAAGAAGTGCTTCTGAGCAGTTTGTTGGGTTCAGTGCCTTGCTCAAGGGTGCTTCAACACACACACAACGAAGTAAAATTTAAAATCATCAGTTAAACTAACAAACTTTTTGGTCAGTAGGAGAAAGCCACGCATGCACGGGGAGAACATGCAAACTCCACACTGAAAGTCTCTGAGTGGCGGATCAAACCAGCAGTCTTCTTGCTGTGTGGCAACAAACTACCTGCTGCACCACCGTGCTGTCCCTGCCAAATATTGTCCATTACAATAACCTGAAGCATGAGGGCAAATAGAGCTCTGTGTTACTGGCATAAAAATTTAGGAAACACCATACTTTCAAATAAAGCACACAGGGGGAAGCATGTACACAGAAAACACTACTGGGCCAAATCAGGAGCCCTGGGGGACTCCACATGAAAGAAAAGCTGAAGATGAGGTGACATCAGGGAGGCAATTGATGAAGATTTGAACCATTCGAAAGCTGAAATCTGTCAACGTTCAGATGTCAGCCTGTTTTTTCACATAGAAGTGAACAAAGTTTTGCTGCTCTAAATACTTAACAAATTTCATTGCCCCTAACCCTTAAACATAAGGAAATGTTTACCTCTCATTTGTTATTTTCATTTTTATTTCGCATATATTTCATTTACATTTTTTTTATTCTTACTTCCTCTGTACTTGAGGAAACAAGGAGTCAGATTCCTTGTATGTGCTGCATACTTGGCAATAAAAACTGATTCTAATTTAACTTTTGGATGGCTTACTAGTTTATTTCACCCACATTAATGTGTAGGCACATTAACAGTAATATTTGTATTTCTTTCTCGCAGGTTGGATGCAGCTCTGATCCGTCCCGGCCGTGTGGACCTGAAGCACTACATCGGGCACTGCACGGAGGGTCAGCTTGTGCAGATGTTTAGGAGGTTCTACCCAGATGAGCCAACGTCTGAAGCACAACGGTTTGCAAAGGAAGCTTTGATGACTCATAAGGAAATCAGTGCTGCTCAGGTGCAAGGACACTTTCTGATGCACAAAATGGACCCTGCAGGATCTATAGACAATATCGCCAAACTGAAAGGATGAGGGGGTGGACCTCAGAGACTTGACTGAACGAACAGAGATGTGAGAAAGGAAAGTAAACGCTTTTTCATTTTCAGATGAAGTTTTATGCTTGACTGATGTTCATTGATGCCAAAAACTGTGTGCAGAATATGATTATTGCTAAATAAATACATTTCCAAGGCTCATTTAGTCCTCTAATTGAATAACAAAGTCTGACCTTGAGAAAAAAGCCCATGCTTCGGTAGTTGTAAAGTTTAAAAAGTTTCATTTCTGCTGAAAAAATGTTCTGAAAAGCTTTGAGGATTTAGTATCTTTTCAGCGGTCATTTACTCAATAATGGTTCTGCACAGTGATGCCTTTTCATATGGTAGTGTTTGTAATAAATCATTATTTAACATCAGAATCAGATATACTTCATTAATCCCCAAGGAGACATTCTGCTGTTTCAGTTGCTCAAAATCAGAAAGCAGGTTGCAACATGCAGAATATTTAAGCTATACTTCAACTTCCTTATGAAGTATATAAATGAAAAGTACAGTGGGACTATGAACCAAGCCAAGGAGTTTACTAGGAGTGGGAGAAAAAACTGATTCACATAAGTATCGGGGTTTTTTGTTTGACGATTTTTAAATAATTTTTAATTTTTTTAAATGAAATTAAAGTGCTTCATTTTAGTCTGTGTTAAACAGCCACTAACAAATGCAATCCAGGCTTTTGAAAAGAGAGTATGAACAGCTGGTTAAAATATATTGCTGTGTAAATCCTAAAAACGGACTCACATATGATGTGTATTTTTTCCTGATATAGTCTGTAGGCATCACTATTGTTCATCTTTTTAGCTGGTGTTAAAAAAGCTAACTAAAGATTGCAAAAATTGGCAATATCGTAGAATTGCAATTTAAATCGAATCGGCACCTAAAAAAAAATCACAAAAAAATCTAAGCGGGAGAAAACTGTATTGTCCCAGCCCTAGAATTTACACTATTAACATTAACAATATTTACAATATATAACACAACCTTGTTAGAAAATGAATTTGCTGATTCTCTAAGTGTACTTTAGAAAAATTATATTTCTTTTGCAGAAAATTCTTGATTAATTAAACATCTGTGCGTCAAGTGACAATATCTAATAAATACTGTTACGGCATTACTGGACATTCAAGCCAAGCAATTTAAATTTCGCACAGCACCTTTCATAGAACAAGGTTAAACAGTGTTTTAAATACATTAAAACTAGAAGTGCTCAGATAGCAGAAACCTCCACCACGACATTTCTGATATTGTTAGCCAAGCCTTTAACAAAGAATATGCAAAACTGACCTATCTTGGAATCTGGACTAAGGAATACATAGAATACGAGGAATACGTGACCTGATTCGGTTAGTTCCAGATGAACTTTATTTTTTCCGAAAAAGTTAATGCACTCAAAAACATTGCTACGTAGCGTACTCTTAAACTGTGATATTATTTTTTGATGGGAGGTCCCATAGGTGGAGAAAACCCCCTTTGTATTTGGTACAATTCCTCCCTGTTTGTGGCTTCTTCTTGGTCACAAACGTTTAAAATTGTGGCTTACCGATGGAGAGGAGATAACTTTGTACTGCATCTAATGTACTTCGTGGCCATATGAAACTCATACAACCCCACCTCATAAAAGCTAAACTCTCCCTTTAAATGAGCTGTTCAAAAGACCCAAGTTGTTCGTGAACGCAAGATCTCTTTGCAAAAACCACAGCAGAAGTAGGTCAACAAAACAAATCCTCTGTTTAGGAGGATAAGAAGATAGAAGATAACATAATATCAAAAGGGGAAAATTGTGTCATAACAGGCATCCAGGACCATTTAGAGCTGCTGAAGAGTTTAGCTAATGATTGTAGGCAGAGGCAGGCTAACACTACCCATACACTCCCAGTGTTTGAGCTAAGCTAATTTGAGGTGGGCGAGCTTTATCTGTTTCTTAGTTGTTACTTTGCACACTGTCGAAAGAATGGTGTCTATCTGCTTGTCATGGAGTGAGACATGAAACAAAAAATGTTGAAGTGTTCCTTTAACTTGTTACCTCTAGGATTTATTTGGTACAAGCTTGAATCAAAAAGACCCACTGACAATGACCTATGACCCATTACTTCTAAATCAATTTGATTCATCCTTGATGGAGCAGACATTTGTGTAAATTATGAAGAACTTCTCTCAAACTTTATTCCATGGATGGTCGACCTCGGGACTTAGTCAGCCTGGTTATAGCTGCTAAGGAGGCTGATAGACTATAAAGAGGGACCAATGTCACATGCTTTCTAACTGGGTGATCATAAAATATGTATTGCCGACGAGAGCTGCTGTTAAGATCCTCAGTCCAAACACTTGAATCTTACTGGGAAAGTACCCAAAGGCTGAGAAACAAATAACAGGAAACTTATGTAATCTGTAATTCTCTGTCCACCCAGCTTGCACTCTAAATATGACATTTCACGGTATGACTGGAATGTGTCTTTGAGGCCGTGGTCTTCCTGGTTTGATCCCCCAGCGCTGTGCTGAGAGGGTTAAACTCTCAGTGAGACGCGGCCCCTCCCTGCTCGGCTGCTCTCCTGGATGGTAACAGGAGCGTTTTTGCAGTTGCTGCTCTGCCCTCCTCATGGCTGCACGGTTGTCCCGGAGTGTGCTGTGGAGGAATGGCAGCTGGCTGTTATCGCCCCATTTTTGCGGGGCCCGGGTCTGCTGCAGAGGGGTGGGGGGCACTTCCTCTGGATCAGGGGCCCTCTCGACCTTCCAGGACAAACCACGGACAGTAGAGGACCTTCCTCATATCAGCGTCCTGGAGCTGCTTTACAGGATGGCGTTTCAGGGTTACCACGACCGTTTGCATGAGTTGCAGGTATGTTGAATGACTAAAACAAACATATCAACTGATGTAATGTGCTTCTAAAAATACTGCGTGGTGTGTGCTGTGGTGTATTCCAGGGATCCCTGATATAACTTTGTGTGGAGTTGACCCTCTGAGGCTGCAATACGGGGGATTGCTTTGCTCACGCCTACGATGCATAACAGAAAACACCAGGCTGGTTGCATTACCTTTGTTCCCATAGTAACCTTCAGGAAACACTATCCGACTCCCCCAGAGGAGAGGCTTGTTATTCCCTCTCTGAGCAGCACTTTTACTCCTTCAGTTTTAAGATATTCAATCATCTGCTGTGAGAGCAATGTGTTACACAACACAGCATTTTATTAAGGCAAGCAGACAATTAAACTGTGAGGTCTTAACAAGTTATGCAGGGTAGGCAGAGTTTTTTCAATACTGGAGTAATCCTAGAGATTACACTGTAACTGAGCATACAGCACAGACAAAGGTCAGGACTACACACATACACAATCCTAAGGTCATGAGGGCATAGATGTAAAAGAGAGGGTCTTAAAAGGTTATTTTTCTGGTTAATTTTTAGCCATTTTGTGCCTTTATTAATAGGAGAGAGACACTAGATTGTAGAGGTGTGAAAACATTGATATAGCATTATATTGTCATATATAATAATTATATCTCAAATCTTAATGTCGATTTTTTTTTGTAAAAATAAAAACTCACATTTTATCAGAGTTGGAAATGAAATTAAAAAAGAAGTCAAGTACGAGTAGTTGGATAATCCAGTTAATGTACGCTACACTGGGAATACCAGTTCAATTGTCATTATTTTGTTTAGAAGAATACCTTGTGCACTTTATATCCCTCATACTTTCTGTCTCTGTTTTAAGTGACAAAGGGCACTTATGCAATACCTATGCACAGGTTTTTTTTGTTATCATGCAGTCTATTCAGTTCAGACAATGACAAGAGAAATATATGTTTTTTTTTCTTAACTTACTGTTGTGCTGTCAGTAATTAAAGCACTGTGTGTTCAATTGACACATGAGTTGAGCTGCACGGCAGGCTAGGATGCTTTCAACACATTAAGTGACTTGATGCACTCAATGCATTTTAAGTTAAGTGCATGTATGTAACACTCCATTTGAAATATTTCAAAACAATGGAATGGAGAAGTTGTTTTCAATCAAATAGTTTTGACTTGATTTGTACTTTCAGTTTTGAGTATTGTGTGATTTACATACACACCATCTCTAGTTTTTTCCTAGTTAACTGAAGAATATCGCAATATATCACACTATTGTGATATCGTGATATATCATGATATTATCATGTCGTGACCCAAGTATCGGGATACGTATTGTATCGTGAGGTTCTTTCCAATACTCGCTCCTAATGGATAGCCTTGTGGAGGGGGATGAAAAGGGGAAGAACACTCTGCAAACTGGCCACAAGCTAGACTTGAACCCATCTGGCAGAAGCATGTATACGGGTAGTTTCTGGGTGCTTACCACTCCACCAAACCAGCACCATTGTATAAGGTTTTATATTCCTAATAGGCACATGTACAACCACCAATCAGGTTTTTTGAAGTAGGGTTGTTCAAACCCAATATGCAATTGGCCCAAACTGGGTCATGCCTCTGTAACCCTACAAAAGTGGTGGAAGAGGAGGAGGTAGAGTAACAGCTAGGAAGTAGGTATAGAGCAACCCAGCTTCTCCTTTCTTTAACTGTATAATAAAAATGACGGAGTGTGAGAGGAAAGCAAAACCCCTATTGACCTTCTGTCCTCTAGAACCCAGTTAAAATGACAGCGTTTGATGGGTGTAGATTAACAGCCCAACCCAGCTTCTCTTTTCTTAAACTTTGTGAAAATGTGGGGAAAGTACAGCAACAACCTTAATCCAGCAGTTCTCGACTTGGAAATGAAGGAAGGAGAAGGTCAAAGTTCACCCTCATGCCTCTTTTACCCTCCGAAATTGGGGGAGATAGAGCAACAGTCCAACCCAGCTTCACTTTTCCTAAACTTCATTTTAATGTTGGGGGCAAATAACAACTGGCTTTTATAACATCCCTCATCTAAAACCATGGGAAAATTGGGCATTTGTGGATGTAGACTGAAAGCCCAACCAACCTCTCTTTTTTTAAACTATGAAAAATTGAGGGAAGAGCAACAGCTCAATCCAGCTTCTCTTTTATTGCACTGTATAATTAAAATGAGGGAGTGAGGGAGGTAAAGCAACACCCCTATTAAACTTCTGTCCTCAAAAGCCTTTAAAAATGACAGCATTTGGGAATGTAGACTCAAAGCTTCTATTTTTTAAACTTAATGAAATTGTGCAGGAAGTAGAGCAACAGCCTAACCCAGTAGCTGTCCTCTTAAAAATGAAGGAAGGAGAAGATAGAGTGACAGCTAAATCTAACCCCCATGCCTCTCTAGCCCTGTGAAAAAGGGGGAGGTAGAGCCACAGCCCAAACCAGCTTCTCTTTTTTTAAGACTTAATGAAATCATATGGGCAAAGTAGAGCAACAGCCCAATCCAGTCTCTCTTTTCTTACACTGCATAACTATAACGAGGGAATGAGGGAGGCATTCTATCTTTGAAAACTCTGTGAAAATGAGTTGGGGAGTATAGAGTAACATCACAACCAAAGTTCTCTATACCTAATTTTTATGAAAATGTTGGGGAAATAGAGCAATAGCCCAAATCCTGCTTCTCTCCAATTGGATCTCTTAAAAGTTAAGGAAGGTGGAGGTAGAGCAACAGCCCAACACATCTTTTGTATTCTTGAGCCTCACTAAATAAAAGGAAGGGGAGGAGGTAGAGCAACATATGGCCCGGCCCAAAACCCGGGCACCTCATCCTTGCTTTTCTTTTCCCGTTTCCTGTTCTTTTTCTTAATCTTTCTCCTCAGACTTTCCCCTGTCCCCCCATTGCCGGTCATTTTATTTCATGCGTAATTTTCAGACTTCTGGGACCATTTGTTGGGTGTTTAGTTTCAGTGTTGACAGTACATTGAGCTTGCTGGATCTTTTGAAGATGGAGGTGATGTTTGGGTTGCTGTAAAGCAGGGGTGGACAACTGGCAGCCTGAGGGCCATATGCAGCCCTTTATGTCATTCAGTGTGGCCCTCCAATCATTTCCAAAAAAGAAAAAAAAAATGGAAATATGAAGAAAACATGCCAAAAATGCTACATATGATGATCATGAGTAACTAGTACTACATAATGGTGAGCAAATATTTCTACCAAACTTAGATTGCAGTTGTATGCTTTGTTCTTAACAAGTCATTAAAAACTTCCTTTGCTATATTTTTTATCTCTACATATCTTTTTATTAGGCATTAAAATGTAATGTATGGGGTTAGTAAACACCATATTTGGAAACAACGTAAGGTAGTGTATTTGTACTTAAAAAAAGGTAGCTATTCATTCTTTTCTTGCATTTAAAAGAAGCTTAAAATGCCATTTCTTATGAGTCTTGCTTGTGTTTGAGTTAAAATATAGAAATGTTTTGGTTTAATCTTTCTTTGAAGCTTTATATTTGCAATTTTGAATGTATTCTATATTTGTTCCTTATTAAAGGAAAAGTTCG
This sequence comes from Scarus forsteni, assembly GCA_036419115.1. NCBI lineage: Eukaryota > Metazoa > Chordata > Actinopteri > Labriformes > Labridae > Scarus > Scarus forsteni. Next base: position 17,993,472 of record JAZDUH010000033.1, on the reverse strand, counting down.
GTTCCTGCAGCTTTTACATTGTTTATAGAATGAAGAACAACAATGTACTCACCCAGAAGGCTTTCCTGATGCAAACGGTGCTTCGGGAGATATTTAGATCCAAAATCGAGCAGCGGACACCGATATAATGGTAGCCCGTAGGGCATAGATCGCCGCTCCTAAAAACTGCATTAATCGTTCAAAAACTCATGTTTTTCACCGATATTCCATCATTATTTGCTCCGAAAGGACGGCCATTGCAGCCTGTGTCTCTCCACACAGCGCTGTGTGGCTGAACTAACCTCTGAACTGACGAGCTGTTTACATGCTCTTTGCGCATGCGCAGTACTCTCTGGAGCCGCTATGACGCTTCCTTATCTGTATATCTGTATACTGTGGCTCGAAACTGTAAGGACGTCCATCATATTCAAAGTCCTCCTCCACAACATCTTCATCCCATAGACATTCGTCCATTTTGCACAAAACTGGAAGAAGAAAGTTGATTTGTAGCTGCCGATCTTCCCCTGAAACAATGAGCACTGGCAAGATGCGCGAAGAGCATGTAAACAGCTCGACAGTTCAGAGGTTAGTTCAGCCACACAGCGCTGTGTGGAGAGACACAGGCTGCAATGGCCGTCCTTTCGGAGCAAATCATGATGGAATATTGGTGAAAAACATGAGTTTTTGAACGATTAATGCAGTTTTTAGGAGCGGCGATCTATGCCCTACGGGCTACCATTATATCGGTGTCCGCTGCTCGATTTTGGATCTAAATATCTCCCGAAGCACCGTTTGCATCAGGAAAGCCTTCTGGGTGAGTATATTGTTGTTCTTCATTATATAAACAATGTAAAAGCTGCAGGAACCGAACTTTTCCTTTAAAAGTGCCCAATAGTATGTAAAAAATATTTATTCGGCCCTCGTGGTGATCAAAGTTTCCCACTCCTAACGTAAAAGCAAAATTGGGATATATGTTGCTCTTTTCACATAGAGCTTGCCTTTTCATCAGGTCACATGTATGTTGTGTTATTTTAAATCCATGCATTTTAACCCCTTTGTCAGATCTACCAGAAGCAGCGATACGGGAACATATTCAGAGATGGGATGAAATCGATATCCCTGAGCACGCCCCAGCTGCTGGAGGAAATCCTCAGGAACGATGAGAAGTTCCCTAGCCGAGGAGACATGTCACTGTGGACGGAGTATCGTGACATGAAAGGTCTCGGCTACGGACCTTTCACTGCGTAAGACCCTCATAGACTGTGTTATGTACAAAACAAAACATCTCCCTGCTGCTTCTATTGTGTCAAATCATGTCCTGTTGAGGCTTGTAATTCTTACATAAGGGCTTTCTAGGGCAAAATCCCTTCATGAAAGAGCTGGACTGACTGTGACCCTTGAGGATTAAACACTTTGTCAGCAAATTTCTGACCTGGTTTTGCAAGACCCTCCCTTTACTTCCCTTTGCCCCCTCATGGCTTTCAGAGATTAGCCTTAAGCCGAAGTTTGTTGGTTTTCTAAGTACAGAGAAATTTCAAAAAGCTGCTGAAAGCTGCGGCAGTATCATCCAGATCTGTAGCTCTTAAATCTGTGGAGGCTAAGCCGCTCTGTATTTCCAGCTTTCCCTTGTTTGCTGAAGTCCCGACAGATTTCTCTTCCTGCAGCATGTAAGCTGAGACAGACCTGATAGTGATCAGAGAGTCCAAAGACGAGAGGGCAGGCCTCTTTTCACTTGATTTTCCACCAAGTTCGGACACTTAATTCTCTGTCTTTATTTTGGACTGTTTATGCTTTTCTTCCAGGAAAGTATCAACACAACAGGGTTGACCCAAGCATTTTGGATATTCTCTCTGAGCCAAGTTGACTTTCAGCTCTGGGTGCTGATAAGGTCTGTGTTTGGTCAGAGACATGTTTGCCAAATAACATTTAAGGAGGGCAGTTTCTGCTGTTGTGGTCTGATACCACTCTGATCATTTGCTCCTCCTTAAGATCCACTGCTTCACAAAGCCAAATATTGCTGAACTTTTCCATTGCCTGTAAAGCGATACAAACATGTTTGACAGGAAGCTTTTTATCTTAGAAGATCCTCCACAGTCAGAAATGCTTGAGAGCGGGAGCATAATATCGGATGAGAAAAAGTAAACTGAGAACATACCACAGAATGAAACACTTAAAGCTGATTCCTGCAGCAGCCCCCTTGTTTATTACAGGGATAGTTCAGGATTTTGATAGTAAGGTTGTATCAGGTTCATATTTTGTTACTTGTAGCGTGTGTTACATCAATGCTAATACTGGTTTCCATTGCCAGTTTGACTAATGATGTTTTCTTTGTCCAAGTTCTTTGATTTTATTGTTTCTGTAACTGTGCTTAAATGGCTTTTCAGCTGCTTGCAAAGCAAACTGACCCTTTGTTAAGCCTCACTGTCCAATCCTATATTAGTAACTGTAACTATGCATGAGGCCTGTCAAGCTTTCGGCTGAAAACAACATGTCTGCGCAGTGTGCATACGGGACAAGCAAGTCTGACAGCTGATGTCAAAGAAGTTTGGAGGGTAGTGCTGATTTTTTTTTACCTTCCCAAGGCCCAAGATGCAAAGAGAAAGATGCCTAAAAAAAGGAGGGTGAAATTATTCTATATCCAGGTTCTTTGCAGCAGCTTACTTTTCCACTACCAAGCTGCATTGCTCTGGCACTATCTCAGTGCATGGCACAGCCTAATGTAAATTGAGAGCCTCTGTCTTAAAGGGTGACTCCATTTTATTGGCAATAGTTAACCAGTTACCAGTCTTCCCATTACATGAGAGGCTTTATAATTAAATACATTTCTTTAATCATGCAGAATAACTATTGATATTGATTTTTTTCCCTCTATGAAGTGGCCATGTTGTTTTAGGTTTTAGGAAAAATCACAGACCAGGAGAAATGTTGTCACTCTCAGACATAATGGTCGCAACAAGTTGCTACAGAAAATGTATTTTTATTTTTATCTTGTGGAGCAAAGTACTTTAGTTCCACAAGAAATAATTACATTATAAAAGAGTTTGCGGTTCATATTTTGTGTTTGTGTTTTGTTTCCAGAAAACTTATCAAAATCTTCAGTGAGTTTGTCAAGTCACTCACAAATCTAAAGTACTTTTTTTTCTTTTAGTAATTTCTCCCTGAAAAGTAGTTAAATTACTTTATGTATAATTTTGTGTAAAATGTTATAACTCATATTACTTTAAGGTAGTTTAAGGTAATGAGTATGAGAAAGGCAACACATACTGTGTTGATGTTCTTAGTTACCACAAAAAGCCCAATGGTTAAAGTAATTATGCCAGTCAGGATTACTTGTGGTCAGTGCGTGTGCCTCACAGCTAGAAGATCACTCCCCATGTCTACCAGGGTCTTCCTTTGCCTGCGTTGGTTCTCTCTCCAGCTTCCTTCAACCGCTCAAAAACATGCTTGTTAGGTTAATTTGAGATTTTTCTTTTCTATGAGTGTGAGCGTGAATGGTTGTCCGTCTCTATATTTGGACCTGTCACTGGATAATGGTGTACCCCATCTCTCACCTAATGTAAGTTGGGATAGGCTCCAGCCCCTGTAAACTTAATTACTTCCTCATGGTGTTCTTTAAATTCTCTTCTAAAACTGTGTCTCAATTTCAAGGATGTTAAGGTATCTGAGTTAGTCCCGTAATCTCTTGTATTTCTGCTTTGATTGTCGATATTTCCTGGCCTAAATGTGCATTCATAACAAGTTCTCGGCTTATTTAGATTTCTTAGGTCATCTCTTGTTGTCTCCTCAGAGAGGGGGAGAGGTGGTACAACTTGAGAGCGATGCTGAACAAGCGCATGCTGCATCCAAAGGACTCTGTGCAGTACGGTGGAGTCATCAGTGACGTGGTCACAGACTTCATCAAGAGGGTGAACTACCTGCGTCAGGACAGTCCTACAGGAGATCTGGTGCCCGATATGGCCAATGAACTGTATCGTTTCTCACTCGAGGGTATGAAATTAAACAAATCAGCATCATTGAAATATGCTCTGGAAACAATGTGTCAACGGTTTGTTTGTTTCAAGACTGTTCTTATGTAACTTAAACAGGTTAGAGCACTTGACGGACAGATTTGTTTTTTCTTCACTTTTCTTATCTCTCACTCATGTCATTCAGGTATTGCCTCCATACTGTTCGAGACGAGACTTGGGTGCCTTGAGAAGAAAATCCCTGCAGGCACTCAGGACTTCATCAACTCGATAGCCCAGATGTTCTCAAACAGCATGGCTGTGGCATTGACGCCCAAATGGTCTCGCAACTTCCTGCCCTTCTACGACCGTTACATCGCAGGCTGGGAGGGCATCTTCAGCTTCGGTGGGATGAATTAGAAGCTCAGTTGAGGAGTAACAAGCTTGATGATAGAGTTGTACTCATATTATTTAGGACACTGTTCTTCAAGCAGGTGGTCTCGGCTCCAACTATTGCTCATTTCCTGCATCTCATTTCCCACTCTGTTGACTGTCGTGGTTGGTTAGCTTTCCTGTGCATAAGAAGCATAGCGGTGAACTAAGTGTTCTTTAGATATTTTACTGCATAGTTTGCTTCATGACCCTTCTACTGTTTGCCCACATCCAACATGTTAAGCCAAGCTAGGCACCTGCCAAATAAAGATTCATACGGAGTGGTGCAGGGTTAACACATTTTGTAGGCAAACGCAGGAGTTAGCATCATGCCGGTGCCCTACTATTGTCGAGTTATTAGCATTCTTGATAGAAAGTCGGAAAAAACTTGCTAATCTGCCAGGCTAGTATTAGCCATTGTTAGCACGCCCTGCACTGTAAAGTTCGCAAATACCACATAAAGAATGTAAATAACAGTAAAGCAGTATTTCCGTATAGGTCAAACAATATATGTGGTTGATTTAGCACGACTAGTAGTGCTTATACACAGAATATTACCATTTACACACATCCAGCCATCTTCAGTCGTAAACTTGAGGATAGTGAGGAGACTGAAAGACTGAAAAGCTATCAGTGAGCTACTATGGATTTTTGACATAGCGGTGTAATTTAGAAGCAACTACAACATTATTAGTGTGTTATGTGTTCTTTTGACCTGCTGTTTCAGTGTTTCCTGACAATCTAGAGACCTGAATTTATGAATATGAGTATTAGTATGTATGATTATAAATAACTGGTTATACAAAGACAACCAGAAAGTTTGCCATTGGGTCCCAAGCCATTTTTGTAGTCCTTGTTAGCAGTTAGTTAGCAACCATTAATTCATTTTATTATTTCTCATTAGACATTAGAAATCACATGTGTGTGTGTTCGCCACAAACTTTATTTCACGCATTTATTTGAAACCAGTATTTGAAGTCCCATTTACTCTGGAGGGTTTGGAACCATCAAGCGCGAGATGCTACCTCACTTCTGCGTTTTTGGACTCATTCCCACTGCTTTGTTCTGATATGACATTGCTTTCCGTTTCTGATAGAAAAACAAACCTTCATATTCATGTAAATGCCAATCTTTTGGCTTTTGTTGTATGCCTAAAAGATAAAACTTTGCTGATTAAATTCTTTGACCCTTTTTAGCTAACGTTAAATAACTTTTCCCTCCTCATTTCAGGGAAAGAGCTGATTAACAAGAAGTTGGAGGTTATTCAGCAGCGAATCGATAATAACCAGGAGGTGGAGGGTGAATATCTGACGTACCTCTTCTCAAACACAAAGATGACCACCAACGACGTGTACGGCAGCATCACTGAGCTTCTGTTAGCTGGAGTGGACACGGTATATCATAGCTCTATCCACTGTCCCCTAGAAAAAATGCTGATTTGAACCACTTGATGCAATCATATATGCAATTCAATGTTAAAAACAGCAGTCATGAATTAATATATTAATAGGGTTTGGCGTAACACTTCTCTATGGGGGTCAGTTTTATATGCTTGATTAATGCTAAATATGACTGAATGAATCATTATGATTTAATGCACTACTAAACAGAGAATGCACAATAACTTCCTGCTTCTCACTAGAGACCAAATTTGTAGTTACCAAGAATTATATAGGGAGTAATGCCTTTAATAGACAATTAGTTTAAGGGACAATAATTTCCATTAATTATTTTGTCGCCTAATTTGCTGGTGAAATTGTTTTGGACTTTGCCCTGACTGAATAAATAACATTTATATCTTTAGTCAACCTCATGACTTAATTTGCAACATCATAATAAAATAAAAATTGAATTTCATGAACGATATGCTTTAACCATGCCAAAAAAATGGATCAGCTTGATTAATATTTGTAACCGGGCAGAGACTGAAAGCAGCATGGCTCATTTAGAGTCCTTTATTGCAGGAAGAGGTGGAAGCCACGAGTGAGATGACAGCAGAAAGTGTCGACACATACAGAAATTAGCATAGATGCTAACAGCTTCAGTAGGAGTTTTATCAGATCTGGACCACATTTATTTATCAAATGGCAGCTTCAGGTCAGTCAAGTCTCTTATTGTTCATGAATACTGTGAAAAATGGATACAAAAATGACCTGACATAACTCTTCAGAGGAGCCATACATTAAGTAACATACAAGGCATGGCTGTCAAAAATTGAGACTGAAGTGACACACGAATCCATCTCTGGTTTGTACTTCTCTGCCTCTTCACCTACTGACTTTCCTTTGTTTCAAGACCTCCAACACCCTCACGTGGACGTTACACCTGCTGTCAAAATACCCTGAAAAACAGGACACACTTCACAAAGAGGTGTGCTCCATGGTGCCAACGGACCGGCTGCCCACGGCTGAGGAGGTCACCAGGATGCCGTATCTAAAAGCGGTTATCAAGGAAGCTCTGAGGTGGGAGTTGTTCAACTGTCTCTGCTTGAAGCTTACACTCTAAAGGCTCAGCCAATTTTGAAAGAATAATGTTTGATAATGCACTTGTGTTTTACAGGATGTATCCTGTTGTTCCACTGAACGCAAGAATCATCACACAAAAGAGTGTCACTATCGGAGGATATCAATTCCCTAAAAAGGTGAGTCTTATTTTAAACTATATTTGACTCTTAATGCCTCCGAGCTTCTAAAGTCAAGGCTGGGGTTGTAATGTTTTTCAAGGTTCTCAGCCCATCCGTCCATCTAAGTCACACTTGTGAGTTTGATATCTCAAATGTCATCTCTTACTCTGGTCAAAGGTCAGCGTCATTGGCTGTATGTTCAACCCATGCTTTTTAACACGATATCTCAAACTTTCACAATTGTCCACTTTGCCCAAGGATTAAATGTCAGGATATTAAGTGTACAAGGTCAAAGTCCCTCAGTACCTTCCAAAAATTCAAATAGGAATTATTCCCATTTTTTCACAAACCTTCATTTGACTTGAGGGTTACAACAAACCCCAATTTTACTGAAGTTGGGACATTGTTTAAAACACAAAAAAAACAGAATATAATGATTTGCAAATCTTTTTTGACCTATAATCGACTGAATACTCAATAAAGACCACTCTGCAGTTGACACAATAAAGGGCCACCTCAAAGTGTGGACTTTCGTCACTTGTCAACATGCCATGGATGACACAAACATGAGGAAGTGTGCCATTGACATTATCAGTGCCAGGATGTAAGTTATGGCAATTGCAGCATGCTTTCATTCTGTTCATTCATCCACTCGGTTTTGTGTGTTTATATTTTTGTTTAGTGTACATTGAGGACAGTTGTTTTTTAACAGTTGGATTATTTGCTCACAGAGTTGTTCACAAAAATGTAAACCTGACTCCATCCTGACTTCTGGCCAGCTGAGCCTTCTCCTATGCTCCTTTACAACTGATTCATGACAATCACCTGTATGCATTAACCTTCCAGTCTAACCTGTTTATTTGGGCATTTCCTCGTCTTTTGTTGCCCCTGTCCCAGCTTTTTTGGAAGATGTTGCAGGCACCAAATCAAACTGAGTAAATACCTCCAAACAAGCAATGAAGTTTAGTAGATTGAGCATCAAATATCTTGTCTTTGTAGTGTTTTCATTTGAGTTTAGGTTTAAAGGATCTGAAAATCCTTACTTTCTGTTTTTATTTACATTTCATACAATGTCCCAGTTTCAGTAAAATGGGTTTGTAGATTACATTTTGGAGATCAAAAGTACACTTGTCAGGATTCAAGTCCCAACAGTGACACATCTTTGCAAAAATAACTCAACTTCATTGTTTTTATGTTCCTGAAACAGAGCTCATTCTATTGAATTTATTTCCAGAAGGCAGTGAAGACACAGAAACAAAAGTATTTCACAAGAGTTTGAGTAATTCACGTCTGGTGTGTGTTCTTTTCAGACCCCCTTCACCTTTTGCCACTATGCCATCAGTCATGACGAAGACACGTTCCCAGAACCGTTCACTTTCAGACCGGAGAGGTGGCTCCGGGATGGCCGGGAGAGGCCGCACCCTTTTGGCTCCATCCCATTTGGTTTTGGAGTGAGGGGCTGTGTCGGCCGCAGGATCGCTGAGCTGGAGATGTACATGGTTCTGTTTCGGGTGGGTGACAGATGAGCTAGCAAGGAAGCAATGATGATAGTATTGCATTTTAAACATAAAAGGTGAAAGATTGAGGGGTTCAATTCCTAATCAGTTTAAAGGGATATGCCAATATGTTTTTTGTTATCTTGTCTTGCCTCACCCCTTAGTCCATGACAAGCAGATAGACACCATTCTTTTGACTGTGCGTGTGGTAACAAGGAAAAGATGGCAGAGCTTGCCAACTGCTAATTAGCTTTGCACAAACACTGTGAGTCATTGGGTGGCATTAACCTGCCTCTGCCTACAGTCTTTAGATAAACTCTTCAGCAACTCCAAATGGAGTTTAGAGGGACTAAGTTAAACTCTGTTTGTCATTTTAGAAAAAGAAACATACAAAACTAAACCGCAAAATCATCCTCTCTTACAAAGTCCAGCATAATCCCTAGTACCAATCTTCTTTTACTCATAAACAAAGGCCCTTTTTTTTTTGACCTACTTACAAGCACATCTGCAGTGGTTTGCACCCTCCAGTTAAGTTTGGTTCGTATTTCTTTTAAAAATTACATTTAGTGAAAATCCTAATATAAAAATAGAAAACGTAACATAGGGCAGTTTAGAGTTGCTCAAGAGTTTACCTGGTGGTTACCTTGGGGTGGGCGATATGGCAAAAATATCATATCACGATATTTTAAAAACAAAATCATGATCACGATTTTATCATGATTCTTTTTTACGTTGATTTTTCTAGACTAATTTGCATGTTTGACCATCTTTTCCCTGTATTTAACATATAAAACGTGTAAAACCCTACAAGAAAAAAGACAATTAAAGCCAAAGAAACTTTCTTAACAGGTTTTAATTTAAATAGTGCAGTTTTTATAAAAATGTGCAATAAATGTAAACATAAAAGGTAATGAACAACAACATCAACATTATCTCTTAAAGTGCAACAATTTAGAACAAATGTTATCAAACTGCAATGTCTATAATCTGATTGAATAATACGGCTGCTTTAGAACAGGAGATCCCACCATGCACTGCGCGTAATGTGCTCCGATTGGCTAGTCGGGTGCGCGTCAAAGCCTCTGCGCCCACACGGACGATCTGACGATCTTTCTGCTTTATGAGATCATCCCCACGTTATAATCCTGAACGATTTAATATCGTCATATCGCACACCCCTAATGTGAGCTAAGCTAATTGGCGTGCTCTGCCTGTCTCTTCCTTGTTACTGTGCGCAAAGTTGAAAGAATGTTGTCTATGTGCTCGTCATGGACTCAGGAGTAAGGCAAGACTTAAATACAAAAAAAAAATGTTGGCATAACACTGTTAGAGTCCAGGGAAAACTGTTTCAAAATAATTTAAAGCCTTCACATCTTAATTTACCCTTTTTGGGCTTTGGCATCCCAATGTCTTTAAAAAAAGCAAACTATCTCTTTAAAGGCAAGTTACAATTCCAAACATGTGACCAAGTTAGAGGAACTGACTCAAAAAGGTCTTATCTAAAGCAACTCTTCACCTTGTTAATGATTTAAAGGATTTCTTCAGTCTGAGACAACATTCAGACAGGGTCTTTAGAAATAAAATGACAAGAGTAATTTCTTCTTTTTGTTACATTACAGATAATCAGGCTTTTTGAGGTCAAGCCAGACCCCGCGATGGGAGAGTTGAAGTCAATTTGCCGCACCGTCCTGATCCCAGACCAACAAGTCAATCTGCACTTTGTGGACAGAGGAAGTGGAAATACTGCATGATATGGTTCTTTTTATGCAGAACAGATTGAATGTAAATGCTGCATGTGAATGTAAAAATGATTTTAAATGTTTCAACGTGTGGTTCTCAACTGGTTCAACCTCAGGATCCATTATCACATCCTCAATGACCAAAAGGCAAATTCCAGAAGGTCCACAACCTCTGAAAGTCCAAGAGAATAAGTAAGTAAGAGTAAGTTCACAATCCAGAGAGGAACAAATATATAAAAAGGAAATGCAGCTACTTAAAACTCCTCACTATCCCTGATGGGGTCCTGGCCTGCTCACCATGACAGCTATAAACTGTGAACTTCAGGCCCTATTTGTATGTATGTTTGGTATCAATTCTGCTGATTTGCAGCCTCTCAAATAACCAGGAAAAGGTCGAGGTTTTGTGCCCCATCTCATGTGCATCCTGCATATAATGAATTGGAGTGTTTCTTTGAAATCTAGGCAAACTCTCAAAGAGGTGTGGGGGGATTCCAGTGGCTGGTAGCTGGCTGGAAGCTGGGAGGCAGCTGGCTAGGAGGGGAAAGTTTGAGTGGCTGGATCTGAAAACGTCTGTCCACTTTGGGCGTCCACACTTCATCAACTTTTCTCCACAGTTTTATTCCCCAGCATGAGTTTTTCACCAACACAAAGCAGCTCTGTGACCTTTTCCACACCAGCTGAGAACTGCTGTGAACAATGAAAAGCTCACTGTGTAAAGATAAAGATAGGATGTACCTGAATGACTGAATCTTGTGCTCTATCAACACAAATCCAAATATCCAAAACATATTCTAAGATTTATGTATTTTATATAAGAAGCACTTTGAGGAAAAGCTCCTCTTTTAATTTTTTTTACTGTTGTTCCAGGTGCTGACACCTTATGGTTTGCTGTAAGAGCTCGTAAAAACCTTTACATAACAGATTGTCAGTGTTAAAGTTTGTGATAACCTTCATTCCTGTAAAGATCTTATTTAGTCTGTACAAAGGTGTTTCCTCTTGATGTGTACCTTCCTGCTTCCACTGTCTTTTACATAGTTTGCACTTGAGCCAAGAATCACGTTTACTTTGATTCGTGAGGTCTATGGTAGAAGGAAAATTTTAAAAGTCAATGCTAACTCTGCTCTCAGGTAAAGCAGCAGAGCCTATGTTTTGCTGTCCACAAAAATCTATATGATTGATAGGTGGAGCAACTGAGTCTTTTTGTTGCTACACATGGAAAGGGTAAAGGGTAAAAATCTGTAACACATCACTGTTTGTCACACTGTATATAAAGCTTGTGTTATTCGCAAATAAACTGAGAGAATTGACTGCAACACTCACTGGCTTGCTCTCTTGTCCTGCCTATCCCTTTGGTCAAAGATGGACAGATTTAGGCTTAACCAAGACGTGAGCAAGGCCTATAACAGAGTATTATTTCAGTCAGTGCATCATTTTAATCTAAACAGCTTCATTTATATAAATTGTCCTGTAAAATCTACTTGCAATATGTTGCACAGTATTGTAATTCTTTTTAAAACACAATAAAGCCGTACAATGTTTGTATTCTCTTCTTTGCATATTTCTGTATTAATGGAAAACTGTAGACCCTGGTCTCAGTGGGGCACAAGACTATTTATGTGCAAACTGATCATTTTATTTCATTTTTATTTATCTACTTGACTTTTTACAAATATTCTATCATTTTGGGTTTAAGCTGGGACGGGCATGTTTATCACAGTGTTGCATCACCTTTTCTTCAAAAACACTCAATAATGTTTGTAGGTGGAATTCTTTCAGATTCTTTCTTGATATACAGTTTCAGTTGCTCAACAGTCTATAATACCCCTTTCAGACTGGTCAAAAAAACAGTTTATACCCGGTAACAATTGGCACTTGTCGGCAGTTTGAAAGGGTCTAATCTGCATTTCCACCCGGGTGGATTGACCCTGCAAGTGACACAGGTTTTTATTGGCTCACCTCCTTCTTCAGTGGGGACATCACACCCCATCAACCCCCTAATTTACAGATGACGTCGGTGTAATGTGCCAGTGTCATAAGATCGCGCCCGTCCCCTCTGTCTGTAACTCACGTGACTCTTTGGAGTCTTAGCAACAAATTCCATCCACCTTTGTGTCATCAGGGCCGAGTTTGTACATTTTTAGAGAGGGACAAAAGTACAAACTACAGAAAACTGCGTTGTCTTCTATGCTCCTTTCCATTGTTTACATGGATGTGTTTTTGTCGTGCTGGTGATGTCATCAGCATGATGACATCAGCTTGATGCGCCAGAGGAAAAAAACAGCCGCACAGCTCGTCTACTGCCGATTGGACCCGGGTCTGCTGGCAGTGAGAAAGGAGTCACTTGCCAATTGCTATTGGGTTCCTACGTTGAAAAACCTGCATTGACCCGTTAATTTTAGTGTGAAAGTGGTATAAGAGACAGTCTGGACTGCAGCAGGTCAGTTTAGCACCTGCTCTCAAAGCCACGCTGTGGTAACCCATGCAGAATGTTGTCTTGACACTGTCTTGTTGAAATAAGAAGGGAAGTCCCCGATAATGACACCCCTTGGATGGCAGCATGTTGCTCTTAAACCTATATGTACCTTTCTCCATTGATGATGAATTCACATGATGTGCAAGTTACCCATGCCATGGGCACAACGCAACCCCAGACCACCACAAATGCTGGCTTTTGACCTTTGCTCTGATAACAGTCTGGATGGTTCTTTTCCTCTTCAGGGAAGACATGACCCCCATGATTTCCAAAATGTAAAAAATTGACTCATCAGACCACAAAACAGCAGATCACAGGCATTCAATGTTGGTTTTCAGGCTTTGTGCAGAGACTTGTCTGGATTTTTATGGATTATCACTGGATTATTATGGACTGTAGATGATGAAATCCCTACATTCCTTATGTCCATTTGTTGGAAAATAATTCTTAAACTTTCAAACTTTTTGCTCTTGCAGTTGCTCACGAATTTTCATCCTTGCTTTTGAATGTCTGGGTCCTCTGGGGACTGGCGTTTTTAAGCATTCCTCAACTTTCCCACCTTTTAGCCCACGTCCCAACTTTTTTGGAACATGTTGGCAACATCAAATTCAGAATGAGTCAATATTTAGAGAAAAATATTTTTTTCAGTTTAAACATTAAATATTTTGTCTTTGTAGTGATTTCACCTAAATATAAATCAAGAAGGATTTGTAAATAGTTGTGTTCTGTTTCATTTTAATTTTGTCTGTTTAGTGCTAAGTTTGCAAAAAAAAATAAAAGATAACCTACAAAACATGCACGTGAATCATTTTAATATTCTTCAAATTAACATTTTATTTATTTATATTTTCTTATATTTTTTTTAAAGATCTGTAATTCATTTTATTATTACAAATCATGTATAGAATAACAAAATAACTAAGTATTCACAATTCAGTATTTAAAAAGGTTTAGCTTTTTGAATCACTCTAGTTTGTTTTATGATTTTAATTCTTCCTGAGAGCCTCAGTGAAAAGTATTGATTCTCTTGATTCTGTTAGTAGTTTGAAAAGCACGCAGCAGGGGGCAGCAGTCATGCATCTAAAGAATTAAAGGCGTTAAACTTAAACCGTGATGCTCAGATAGCTGCAGGGTATTCTGACTACAGGCTGGTGAATCAGCTGACACTTATTTATTTTTGATTAAAAAATATCTCATCAACATTTAGACTGAATGAAAACAACAGATTGACTTTTACTGCTGCACAATCTGAAGACTGTTAGTTGATCGCTGCCTTTTACTCTCTTTTCTGTGAGCAATCTTTTAAGATGTATTCATCTTAATTAAGTAAAATTGTAAATCCCTTGTCTTGTTGATACAACAATATAATGATATACAAGGGTAAGGACCCAGTAGCTTACAAGTAAATTAAAAATAAAACTGTTTGGGTTAAACAAAAAGAAGTTCAATGTGAATAAATTGTTCCTCCCTCGGTAACATGAGCACAAGATAAATAAACAGCACTAAAAGATTACAATGGAGTAAAATAAATAATGATAATATGAATAATTATAATAAGTTCACCTAATCTCTTTCAAAACTATAAAGGTTTTGACTCCCTGCATAATGGATGGATGAATGTTGTGTTTCATAACAGACTAAATACCTTATTACAGTTCTGGTTATTGGATATTAACTAAACCAAACCAAACTCAGGACCCAGACAAAAACCAACCTTTGTTTTAGACCAAATCAACTGAAAAAAATGAAGAAACTCAAAAACAAAGTACAACAAAATAATATATGGCCTTAAACTTAGAATGCAGACTGTGAGATCACAGTCTGCAAAAGATTCTTCTCTGAGAAAAGTCCAGAGCCAGTGACAACAGATCTCATGTTTACTTGGACAAATGCAGAGCTGTGAGCCAAATATACCAAAGTCTGTGGGACATGAACACAACCACAGTACACACTTTTCTTTATATTCTTATCACATCAGATTTTTCATATTTGTTAAATCAAATTTTACACATTTTTTTTTCAAACCCAAATATCACAACCATTTTTAAATTATCCTTACAATAATTAGAACCAACATTTTTTCAGCCCTTTTTGGAGAATCAGAGAGTCCTTGGTGCCATCTCTATTGATGGGCATTGTGTTGGAGAAGAACCTGATAGTTAAAGACTGGAGGACACCAACTCTGCTGTGTTTCAGAAGCTGGTTGGATGATTATGTGTTAGATTGACACACCCAGAAGTTACAAAATAACAATGAAAAACGAAAACATAAATGGGAAAAACTTTGGGTACTTTTTTCAACACCTGATTTTATCTTGACATTATTTTGCTTTATGTCTTCTTTTCAATTCTAAGCAATGTTCCCATTCACTTTAAGATATATATACATATATATATACATATAATATATATATATATATATATATATATATATATATATATATATATATATATATATATATATATATATATATATATATACACATATCTATCTATCTATCTATCTATCTATCTATCTATCTATCTATCTATCTATCTATCTATCTATCTATCTATCTATCTATCTATCTATCTATCTATCTATATGTATATCTATCTATCTATCTATCTATCTATCTATCTATCTATATATATATATATATATAGATATCTTCAATTTCAAAATAAATTACATTCCTAACATAGGAATATATTAGTCTTTATGGTAAGAAATAAAAAAAGGAAAAATAGGATAAAAATAAAGTAAATTATAAATTATGAATGAGTCAATTAATTGGTTTTAATATACAGATAATATAAAAGGATTAAAAATCGGATAATAAAATGAAGTAAATCATAAATTATAAATAAGTTAATTAATTGATTCTAATATCTATAAAAATAAACAAGTGATTAAAAATAGGATAAATAAAATGAAGTGAGTTCATAAATTATAAATTGGTTAATTAACTGACTAAATGGGGGGGGGTTAGCTATGAGAAATCACTGTCCGTTGAGTGCCATTATCTCACAATTTAGTTACCCAACCCACACCATTCAAAGCGTAACACAATTCCATCTTCAAATAAAGGTGTCCATCTTCATTTGTAGACTTAAGTCATTGTGTGACCCTGTTTAAGTCTGTCTGCATTTAGTTATAGTTGGCAGTTTTTTTTCAGTTCTTGTTATCATTTTCTTAGCAATTAGTAAGAGGATCTGCAGCATTTATTTTAGATCAATGTTGTATGTTTCTTTACAGCCCCAACACAAACAATAAAGGATCTAAGGGGACAGTAACTTGTAAAATGTGTTCAATTTCTTCCTTAACAGTTTTTCAGAACTCCTGAATGATTAGACGATAATTTATCATTAGATGATAAATGATGAAATAGGTATTAAAGTAGTTAATCTTTGATTCTTGATCAAATTCGTTCCATAATTGACTTTAATTCCCTTTTGACTGGAAGCACACAAGTCTTTCCATCGAGTATCCTCAGTTGCGATATTCATTCCTAACTCCCACTTTTCCTTGAACTGGATTGAGGCAATGTTTCTCAAATAATAGGGCATGGTCACAAATCAATGGGGCACAGCGGCAGTATAGCACCTGTCAACTGCTCTATCTGACTAAATGAATGTGATTAATGGAACGATGGTCCAATCATCTGCTGGGGAATGCCTCTGAAAAGTTCTGGCTATTCCCAAACTCTTTCTATGGGCTGTTGCTCAGATGGTTGAGTTAGATTTATCGAACAGTCCATCTGGTGTGTTGGGTTAAATTGTCTGACCCAGGGATACAACTACCATCATTATATGACACAGAGAGAGGGAAGGTCAAATAGCTGAATGACTGCTGCCATCTAGTGGCTGGAGGCTGCACTAATCAATAGACTTATTGTAGGTAAACGCAGTTAGCATTGTGCTGGTTCCCTCTACTGCAAGCAAGCAAAGGCCTCTGAGTTTTTCATTGTGTTCTGGATGATTGCTTACTATGAGCTCTACAGGGGAAAAAAATTATGAAACTTAAAAGTTTTGCCTGTTGTGAACATCTTAACAAAAGAACCTATAATTTTTTAAGCTTAACGTGGTCGAGAGTGAAAAGTAGTTAGACTTGCTTTTAAGACTTAACTTAAAAGCAAATACAATGTCAGATGGAAAAGGAAGTTTTAATTTTTTTTTTTAAATATGAACAGAAGTTGCTATATTGGTGTATCAGTACACCCCTATTGGGATGCATTTGAACATAAAACATTGCCCACTTGGTTTCTTAGTAGGTGGTAGGCGCGGTTAATTTTGTTGACGTCTCAGTCTCGTCATAGTTTTCAACCTTTTTTCCCTGACGAAAGTCTATAACTAAAGAAAAACAAGTGCACATGGACAAAAACAAAATTAACTGACATTTTCCTTAACAAATAAAAAATAGACTAAAATGTCTGACAGAAACTAAATCCAATCAGACCTAATTACATCATGTAGAAAGTAGGGACAATCACAGCAACATCGGTTGTGTGGAAAGGTTGGATGAGCTAAGAGGGACATACAATCACAGCTGCCTTAGTTTTGAGATGGATTCATGTTGGGTGTTGGATGTATATATTTGTATATATATGTATATGTGTATTTTATATGTATATATGTATCTATGCATATATGTGTATCCATGAAATGAAGAGCTTTATGCTCTATTGTAAAGTGTCTTGAGATAACACTTGTTATGAATTGGCGCTATACAAATAATTGATTGATTGATTAATGATTGATTGTTTGATTGATTGATGGTGGTATCCCAGTGTAAAACATGACTTCAGAAATTAAAGTAAATTTAAATATTGCTTCACACCTTACATTTCAGTCGATGAAATTTACAGTAGATTTCGTTGACTTAAACTAGACTAAAATTAAAACAATTTATATGACTAAATCGTGACTAAAACTAGACATATGCAAAAGACTGTAACTAAAACTAAATCAAAAAGTGCTGTTAAAATTAACACAGGTGGTGGGGGTGGCACAGGTGGTGTCTGGGGGCAGAGAGCTGGTAAACATGGTTATGTCAAAGGGGGTACAGGAAGTAATTTAAACCCCCTGGGTTCAAAGTTGGAGGGGATTCTGATTGTTGCTTTGAATGAATATTGTTATTTGGAAAATTTTATGTCCAGAAAAGTATATCCCATTGATGTATTTTTTCATTTCATTTGTACTACTTGTTTTGACTTTTTTACAGAAGTACTTTGGCAATAATGCCCCACACGCATGCCAATGAAGCTCCTGAACTGTGGGATAGAGAGAGAGAGAGAGAGTACCTGTTTGTCTTCAGCCTGCCTGCAGTGTTGAAGTCTCCTCAGTCATTTGGCGCGTGCTGGCTGAAAACAAACGTGGGAAAAGTCCTCCAAACTACTTCAAATCTCTTCTCCTCACTTGTTGGATAATGTCAGCCTCTCTGTCCGGATCTGTCGCCTCCTCCAGCTGGATTAAGTCAGAGGAAGTTTGTGCCTGAGCGGCGTGCAGAGCAGGACCGGAGCCGTGATCTTCTGAATGGGTTTGGAGACGCTTGTGCTCGGATGGGATGCACGGTGAGCTTCATCTGCTGTGAAGACGACTTTCTGCAAATGCCCTTGTACCACCATGAGGAGGAAAAGACGAAGAAAGCCAGCGTGAATAAGGTAGGACAAGGAGAAACGTGAGCGAGTGGACGTCAAAACACCAGCAGAGTTTGACACAGTTTGTATTTACGGCAGGTTGGACGCCAGCTAGGGCTGGGCAACATTGGCCAAAAATCACATAAGTGTACAGCCCGTTTTATTAGCTATTGTATGAGTATCCAGGGGATGTCATGGTGGGAAAATCCGAGGAGGACAATAACTGACCAGCTTTTTCATGTTTCAATTACAAATATTCAATATTTGTCATCCTTTGCATTGCTTGACTCTCAAAAAAGAGGCCAAGGACTGCTAGGTGACCCTTAAAATATTAGCATACATCACATTAATGTTTAAAAATGTGTAGTTGACAGATTTGTCATGTTTTTAATCACTGTAACGTACAGCTTAACTCCCCAACATAGAACATTTATTTTAATGTAAGAGTGTATAATTTTACAGTAAACTATCCTTTCTTGATATGCTTTCGAGATGTGGGTGAGAAAAAGTAACGGAACAACTTCTTCTAGTTTGTTAAGACTTACATATTAACCTTTAGGCATTGCATGACCTTGACCTTATAAAAACAGCACCAGCACCGTTTTATTAGGTAAATGGCGAGACATAATGTATATCAAGGGGGGCTATGATGGATGGAAAAGTTTGGAAGATTTCAGGGGCACATGACTGCAAGGGCCCGTAAAAATATTGACGTTTTAGAAACATTTTGTCTTAGATCTTTGGAGATTTTTGTATTTCAGTAAACAATAATGATCACATGGATTCATGAGAACGACAGAAAATGCAATAGTGTGCATACCAGGACAGTAGTTGGCAATGTGATTCTGAAGTGAACAGCGGTGTTACAATACACATCTGTGCACTAACGTTTTCTGGTGAAGACAAACTTTGTTAGTTCTCTGCTGAACAGAATATTATGCAGTTAATCCACAATATAATATTGGCCGATTTTGGCGAAAAATGACGTCATTTTTTATCAACCCGATCCATACTTTGTATCCGATTTAAAGATCCTATAAAATAATGAAATTGAGTAAAATTCTATGCGGACCGCATAGCACCAAAACAAGCCATGTCGTGCTGTTTATGCCATCTGTTGTGCCTCACTAAAAGGGCTTGGGCCCGCGACCGTCTTTGCCAGATAACAGTGGACATGGTGTGGTTGTTTCTCTCAGTGGCAGAAGATAAAGTTGTAACACAGCAAATCAAATATCTCACCTGAAAAGTCGTCATCACGGTGAAGTGGTATCGAAAGATGAATCAGCCACGGTAACGGCTAGCAGTGCATAGACTAAAAACAACAACATGGAGCATGGATATCCCCATTAAGCATGTGTTTAAAAACTGTTTAAACTTTTTAAGAGACAGTGAAAAGGCTAATGGCATTAAAGACAAATGAAGGAGTTCATAGTGCTCTATGACCATCCCTTTTCTGCTTGGGTTTTCACAAGTTATTAGCATATTTGGAGCTACGTTACACCCTCCCAAGCCATCACTTCTTCTTGGATGTATCTCTATATACCCTCTTAGGTATTGTTGCCACACACATCCATAATTTGACAACATAACACATAACAAGAACGAGCAACACGCCAGTTTTCCACAGACGTATGGACATCTGACGTTAGTCCAGTCAGCATGCTAGGCTTAACGGCTCAGTGGTTGGATCAAGATTTTAACATGCAAAGAGATTTTATGAAAGATGAAAGTCTGAACTTATAGGTTATCTGTGTTGGTATCGGCCATGAGAAGCAGGGAATAATCGGTTATCAATTGAAATTTTTCAGATTGTGCATCACTATATATTTTATTACTTTATGCTGTGTCTTAGGGTTAAATTTGCGTAAAATACTGAAAAACCAACTTTCAAAATATTTAAACAAACAAAAAAACAATATGGGGAAAAATAAAGGCTAATGATAAAGATTCCTTTAGCCACTTGTTATTGTGGCTATTTTTAGTCTCGACTGGAATTGGTCTTAGAAGCCCATCCCTAATCATAAAACATATCTTTATGCCTGTTTAATTAAGATAAGAACCTCTGACCTTTGTTTCCACTTCAAAACTATGTCAGATAAAGTCCCACTCATCACAAACAGGCCCCCAGCAGCAGTTAGCATGTCTGAGTTTACGCTGAGGGGCAGCTGGAGTTACATAAGGAGAGGACGACCTGTCCACATCCACAAATCCAGCTGTATTGTGCGGCTAATACCTGCTTTGACACCAGGCATTCAATCACCGCTCCTGTGTGTGAATGAGGTAAACCATTCACTATAATGATCGCCGAGGGCAACCGTGAGAAGTCCAAGTTCAGTCATGCTTGTTCTCCATGACAAAGAGCACATGGATCATCACAGGTGGTCTCACCTGTAGTCTTCTGTAAAGGAAATGATTAACTGCTGCTTCCTCTTACTCTCTGTTGATGTGCTCTGGTGGTTTGTTGAAGGTTTTGTCGTATCATTGATGTGTGGATAGGGGGTCTGTTTTTCCCTGAGATGTGGTCAGTGACGTTTGACCCGCTCTGAGCTGACAGTGTGAGATTAACCCATAAGACTGTAATGTTTAAACACAGGTACAGAGGTGGTTTCATTATCTGTGCAGCTCTCAAAGATTGCCAAACGTTAACAACACCTGGAGGAAGTTGTTTTAGTATCTATCAGTCACTCACTCAACTTTATTTGCTTTGCACTGATTCATGACAAATACTTTATTCAGACGTGTTTTCTTGGTTAATTAGAGCGTGTTATTGTGGGAACACGCTGTCCTATAGACCAACAGATGAAAGAGAGACAGGGAGAGAAAAAACAGGAGGAGATAGGTAGATAGATAGATAAATAGATAGATAGATAGATAGACAGATATAGATAGATAGATAGATAGATAGATAGATAGATAGATAGATAGATAGAAAGATAGAAAGATAGAAAGATAGAAAGAAAGATAGATTGATAGACACACAGATAGTTCCACTAACAGGGTTCAGAAGCATCAGAAATGTAGCTTAATTTTCATTGCACCTACTACACAACCTTAAGTGAGTGGAAACACCAGCAACTTGCAGAAATAGACAGACAGATAAATAGAAAAGAACTAAACAACATATCCATGCTAAAATGAGACTATGGATCTAAACAATATAGAACATACCTCTATATAGAAAGATAGAAAGATAGAAAGATAGATAGAAAGATAGATTGATAGACACACAGATAGTTAAACAGACACTTAGACAGACAGATAGATCAGTAGATAATTGGACAGACAGATAAATAGACAGACAGATAAATAGAAAAGAACTAAACAACATATCCATGCTAAAATGAGACTATGGATCTAAACAATATAGAACATACCTCTATATAATAAACAGGGCAATAGGAGTCAACTATAGACACAAACTAGAAGAAAGCCTGACACACATGAGAGCTTTTATTCTCCTTTAATTCAGAAGAAAACTTAAAGGTGTAGTCAGCAATGTGGGAGAAAACGAATGGAGAGGTTGTTGATAAACAAATTTAGGCCCGCCTCTCCCTTTATATCCTTCATGAACGTGCATCGTCATGGAAACGGCCGTAGAAACTGCATAGCTGACCAACGTAGCTAAGGTAACCCCGACTCGTCAGACAACTCGACTGACAATATTGATAACATCACAACAACAGTACATTCTGGCAGATTAGACAATAAGATGAAAGCCGGACGGCTGTTACTGTTATGTGAAGCACCACAAAGCTAACGTTGCTTACCTATTCAGCAGAAAGACGGCGACATCCACGTCCGTTTTCAGGTCTTTCGATTCGTGGAGTTCCCTCCACCGTCGGAAAGCAACACCAGTGTTGACCAGGGTCTTCGTTCTTTCATGGTCAAAGCCCTTCTTTTTCACATTCTGCTCCTCTGACCTTTTTCTTTTGGGCTGTTTTTCAGCCATTGCTACTGCACATATTGATTTGTATTTCTCTCTTACGCTAACTGCGCACGCCACGCAACCTACTACTCCCCCTCCCCCCTCTGTCTGATCTGCGCATGAGTATGATCGCCCCCTGGATGTGGGGGGGTGTACCCTGTTTTGGTAACTCGGCCCGAGCCACAGTATTTACCTGCTGAAATTCAGAGCCAAGGCTGTGTATTGAAACCAGACTTTTTTTTCAACATGCTGTCAGTGGGGAGGAGAAATACGGTGAATTTGACAAATACTGCATTAGATTAGAAGATTAGAAGATCGCTGACTACACCTTTAAAGCCTCTTTAAAAAGATTAAACATGACCTTGTAAACCCCTTATTCTGAATCAAATGACCATTCTGAATTAAACTTCATTCCAAAGTAGATGGCTGTATTAGTCTGATTTAAATCTAATTATTTTATTCTGAATACTTAATTCCAAATAAAAAAACATCATGTAACCATAGCCATTCGTGATCTAAAGACCATGTGGCAATTTGTTTTTTGTTATTGCAAAATTCATTGGAATACTGTAATTCTGAGACTGAGTGGAGAGATGCAGATCCATCATCATCTATAGGGCTTACCCTTTATCGGGGCTGTGGATGGCTGAAGCCTATCCCAGTTGACATTGGGCGAGAGGCGGGTACACCCTGGCCTGAACCAGGCACCAACCAATCAAAGGGCCACATGGAGAGACAGACAACCATTCATTCTCAGAGAGGCCCTAACTGACACGGGAACCAAACTAGCAACCTTCTTGCTGTGAGGCAGGTGTTATGTGTGATGCATGTTGTAATAATTGTGATCTCTGTTTCCATTAAGATAACTATGATTAGGATTTTCTTTCATAGTCAAGCAGCCCTAAGCCTTTGGATCAGCAGCATTTCTCTCTAGTTTAAGCTCTCAGCATCTTAGGGTGATGTGATGGTAGGACTGTGAATCTTCCAAAACACAGCGATTAAGCTATCATATTTCTTTGTATTTATGATAATGCCCTGTTATAATCTCATCTCCAACCAAGTGCTGACAAAGCCCTTGTTTTAAATACTTTTGGTTAAGAATTACTGGTTAAATTTAAAACTGATATGTGTACAGAAAATCCTTTAAAAGGTTTAAATACTGAAATCTGATTTCCCACCACAGCTCAGACACTTGAGCGGTTTTTGTGCTACGGGGAAGTATCACCAAAGAGACACTTTTAGACATCTCGGGTGACTTCTGGACACGCTGAGCCGTCTGGTGGCACAGATAAGCAGCTGGCTCTGTGTAGGGCTGTGGGCACAGAGAGGACTGTGGGAAATGAATGCCCAGCCTGTGCCAGCACAGCTGTGGTCGAGGTAATGAAGTGGTGCGAAAGTGTTGAAAATAGTCACTCAAGTGCGGAGGCCAAGTGTCAGCCATGCTGGGTTCATACAAGCAGCCTTCAATCAGGATTTAGAGGAAGACTGGAGAAGAGGGTGGCCGTTGTGGAGGAGGTCATCGCTGCTCAGCAAAGACTGACGTTCGGTGTTACAAACAAACACTGTGGGCTTGGTTTGACACTTGTTGCCACCACCATGCAAGGCACAACAAAAGCTTCAGATTTATTCACTATGATATGTATTTGATGTCATAGCAAAGAAAGTCCAAATCTTTGAAACTTGTGTCCACCACAGACCTTTCTTACCCATTCATCAGAAAGTCACTGAAAAAATTTCATAGACTTCACAATAAGGGGAACTGTGGTGCTAAAATGTTAATTCCCTATGTTTACCAAGGATATTGTGTTTTCGTCGGTATTTGTCCATGCAAATATCTTAAAAAGTTACTGGCAAATTGGGATGAAATTATCTGGGAATCTTGGTCATGGCAGGGATTATGGTGGGGCAGCAGGCAGTGCATGTGCCTCACAACAAGGAGTTTGCTAGTTCTAGCCTCGGTCAGAACCTGTTGGTGTGGAGTTT
The DNA here is from genome assembly GCA_036419115.1 of Scarus forsteni. Classification (NCBI taxonomy): domain Eukaryota; kingdom Metazoa; phylum Chordata; class Actinopteri; order Labriformes; family Labridae; genus Scarus; species Scarus forsteni. The sequence continues at coordinate 17,969,261 of JAZDUH010000033.1, read as the reverse complement.
GCATGTTGGCCCTGCTTGTGCATTTGTTCTCTCTGTGTACCCTGGCTTCCTCCCGCAGGTTGATTGGCGACTCCAAAGTTTCCCTATGTTTTTAATTTGAGAGTGAATGGTTGTCTGTCTCTCTATGTGGCCCTGTGATTGTCTGGTGACTGATGTGAAAGCTTATGGAAGCTTGGAACTAGAGTTCAGTTCATGGTGGCATATCACAACAGGAAGAAAGCTTATGTAGAATGCACTTACATTACAGAGCAGAATGAAGCTAAAATTAGCATTGCTAGCACTGCCAGTCTCCAGTCCTCATAACAGGTTTACAAATCCACGTTGAAAATGTTTACACGTTGCTCCTGTCTCTAGACGCAGTCTTCGTTTAACTTTATCTTCATTTTATCGCACGGAAAACTTTCAGGACTGCTTTGGTTAAACAAAGTTTTTGCTCAAAGCTGGTTGTGTATTTCCGGCTCATTATGCAGCAATAGCAGGAACGAAGCTCACAGCTATCAATCAATCAACCTTTATTTTTATAGTGCCAATTTATTACAAGTGTTATCTCAAGACACTTTGCAATAGAGCAGGCTGAAGACAGACTCTTCATTTTATAGATACACATACTTTCATAGACACATGTATATACAGATACATTCAACACCCAAAATGAATGCATATAGCCAATCATGAATCCCTCAATCTGGCAGCAAGGAAAAACCTCTGTTTAGCAGTTGGAAATCTTGAATATGGATTCCAGTCTCATGATGAACAGCCATCCACACTGTGCTGTGTTGGGTATGTGGGCAAAGGAAGGGACGTGGGCGGAGACAAGTGGACTAAAGTAAGAACTAAAGCAAGTAACAGATCCGTGGGCCAGTCATAGACCTGCCATTGTCATATTTGTCTCTGCTGAATACAAATTCATTAGACGTCAGTCCCTTGAGATGCAGAGCTCCAGCTCCAGCTAGTGGCGGGAGGCTGGATTACACAATATCATCCAGGTTTTGGTCCACCTGGTGTGTTATGGAGAAGCAAACCAAACCAGGAAATATTAAATAATTTTAACGTTTAGCCTTAGAGCATAGCGGAGTCCACCGAATTTTAGGTGTAAAAGCAACTTAAAGCTGGGGTTGGCGATTTGATTTAGATACACTTTTTGTAATACTGGTTAAAATGATCTTTATGACCGAAGGTAATCAACTCATAACGTGCTCTTAAAATGGAGCGAAAAACATCCGCTATCTACAGCAGGAGTAAAACAGGGAAAACCCCAACCAATAATCATGCCAGGACACTTGTTTTTAAACCAATCAAATCCCGTCGCCATTCTGCCTGCCTACTGTGCGTGCATTTTCCCGGCGTGCACAGACTCGGTGCGTGTACTAGCTGAGCTCATACGTACGAGTCCGTGGGAGAATGCTTACCTTTCAAGTTTTGTCTTTGAAAATAAGGGAAGCCTGCTGTGAGCCGTCCCACTACACCAACCAAGCTCCAGTACCCCTCACATTTTAAGACAGATTTACAAGAAATCTAAAATAAACTCTTTGTTTTTCTAAGTTTGTTCTGCTGCTCTCATCTCGCGACAGCTGCCAACCAGGCTACTGCAGGTAGACGTTCTCGCGAGGTTTTTTCTTCTTTGGTTTTATGACGGTTGGCATCCATCATTTTGGAGCATTACCGCCCCATTCAGGCTAGAGGGTTAGGCGGAGCCCTGAGGAGATGCTACTTCCAAATTCATGCTAGTTTTCCAAAATCGCCAACCCCAGCTTTAAGAGTGAAATTAGAAAACAAATCCATGATTTTACCGGATAATAATAAAGAATTATAAATTTTAGTCTATCCAATTTTTGTAATTTCTTTTTTTATTTAGGTAATACTGGACAAACATTGCCATATGATGTGTTCTAGCTTTGTCCACTACCATTCAGCCCTAGTTTGTACTATATTCTCTGCCTCTGACCTTATTTTTTTCTGTACTATTGTCTCTTTCTCTCATGCTGATGTTTTTGTTGATGTTTGCTCTCAGGTGTCAGGTGCACACAAATTGCTTCCTGTGGTAATTATTCTTTTATCTGTTGCTTGTGGTTTGTGTCTGAGGAGACGAAGAGGAGAGTCGGGCGCAGTCAGGGAGGCCCAAGGTGCAAAACTTTAAAGAGTGATAACGATCAGGCCCTGAAGACCAGCCCTCATGAAAAACCAAAGTACGCAACCCAGACTTTGAACCAGATGAGGGGTCCTGAATAGACTTATGGAAGAATGTGAGCTGTATGTTTTGTGTCTAGGGGTTGTTATATAACTGAAGAACATTCACAGATGGACCTCTGGAGCAGCTGAGTGCACAAAAATCATACTCGATGGAGAGAAAGGTTGTTGAATGATAAATAGATAAAAAAAAAAAAACTGGCACTTCTTCTGGCACTAGATGGCAGCACCTGTGGCCAATTGACTTGAAGCACTTCGACGCACTTGCTAAGGTTTTTCCCCTCAGTCCGAATTCTTGCCTGTGTTGTACGTCGCTTTGGACAAAAGCGTCTGCTAAATGAAATTGTAGAATTGTAGAAATCAGGGCCTTTCTGTCTGCATGTTCACCTTGTGCTCACATGGTTCTCGCTGGCCACTTCAGCTTCTTTCCACAGACCAAAAACATGCTCATAGAGTTAATTGGTGACTCCAAATTGCCCTTAAGTATGAGTATGAGCATCTCTCTATGTGGTTCGGGATGTACCCAGCTTTTCACCCAACGTCAGCTGGGATACAACACTACAAAAACCAAAGAACTCATGAACTTCAAGAAAAACAACACAGGCCATCACCCTGTCTTCATAAATGGCAAGTGTTTGGAGAGAGTGCACTCTGTCCAATTCATTGGTGTACACATCACAGACTGCCTGGCAGGGTCATCTAACTTCTCTGCAACAGTTTAAAAGGCTAAACAGTGCCTCCATTTCCTGAGAATTCTAAAGAATAACAAACTTATTTTGAAAGTACTGTTTTCTTTCTTCAGATCAAGTTAAGAGCATCCTGACTTTGCATTTCTGTGTGGTATGCTGGATGTTCTGCTGCAGACAGGAAAGCTCTACAAAGAATCAATAAGACAGCAGAAAAAGTCATTGGTTGCCCCTCCTTTCTCTGTCAGACTTTGTTAACAGATGCATCCTTCTAAGACGAGCTAAAAACATCATAAAGGACACGACACACCCTTGAACTGTTACCCTTCGTTAGGCGTTACAGGTCCATCAAATCCAGAACCTCCAGACTCGATCTGTTTTTTCTTGTAAATGTCTGCCTCTTCTCCAAAAGGCTTCTTAACTTGTTAGAGTTGATGGGGAACCATATTTCTAGCTCTTCCCCAGTCATCTCTTAGAACTGAAGAAGCCCTAACATTGACTTTTCATGCTGTGAAAGTGCTATGAGCTCTGCTTTCCCCCTGAGTTTAACGTTGACATCAGTTTAGAGATATGTTCAGCTCAATGTTGTCTCCTCCCTTTGAGTGATCATATCATCCAAGCTTGTGAGGACTTTCCAGTATATATAAAAAAGATGAGACAAAAATGTTGCACAGCCTCTCCCAGCCCGTCAGCAAAGAGTGTCTGACAGAGAGCGTTTGGAGACATCCAGGGCTGGAGCATTGTCCCAGAATACAGTTTCTCAGATGACTGCTTTAGTCCGGCTGCAGTGAGTCAACTCTATGACCCCTTAATGATTATGTAAAGCTGAGCAGTCAAAAAAAAAGGTTTGTGGACTGTTTGTGGTACAAATTTACATTGGCATGGAAGTGTGACAAACTGCACTTCCTCCAGTGTCCACTAGGAGCTGGTTCCAGAAGCTGAGGAGCCATCGTTGAATCTGATATAAAGTGCCAATTTTTATGGCAGAAACAAAAATCTGGACTTCTTCCTGTCCACCTGTGAGCAGTATTAGAAGCTTGCTGAAATCGTTTGAGATGGACTGTCATGTCCTCTTGACGAAAGAGGAATAGGACTGTTGTCTGTGCAAACTTCACACTCAGCATCTGTGATGGTATGGGGTGTGTTAATACCCATGGCATGGGTAACTTGCACATATGTGGAGGCAACATTAAAGCTGAAAGGTAAAGATTTTGGAGCAACATATGCTGCTATCCCTGCTTATTTCAGCGAGACAATGCCAAACCACATTCAGCAAATGTTACAACAGCATTGCTTAAATTGCAGGTACTAGACTGAACTGCCTGTAGTCCAAACCCGTCACCCATGGAAATTGTGTGGCACAGAAACTGCTGAACAACTAAAGTGATACATCAAGCAAGAATGGAAAAGAACTCCCCCTACAAAGGATGGGAATTGAAAACCAATTGCAGTTGAGAACCAGTAACAGCTCCCTCAAGCAGTTATTACCACTACTACTACTCTTTCTGCTTTTCAATTCTTTCCACTTTGTTCTGCAAGCGTTGTAAACGAAGGATGTCACACTCAGCAGAAATGCTCACAAACAAATCAAAAGTCAGGCTATTTACTTCTTTGTAAGTCAAACATAACTTGAAGCACCCCAGCTTGCAGCAGCATTTATCTATGCAGAACAGCATTGAATATAAGAAGTGTCATGTGTTTGACACTGAAAACCTGTGGAGGCCTAACCCACACTGAAAATCAGCAGAAATTGATAAAGGAATTATTAAAGTATCAGACTGCTAAACAGAATTGTTATTGACATGGTGTCAGTAAGTAATGTATGATGGTGGATTTTTGCCCATATTTCCAAACATGTTATTGCCCATACAGATACAGATTTTTCTCATCAAAGAGTCTTTACATTACAAAAACTGACTTGTTACTTTCAGTGTCACAGTCTTTTGTGAAAGGAATAAATGTAAAACAAGAAAAACACATTTTTGTTCTTGAAATATGAGCATCATGCCTTTAAATGTACACATACAGTGACAATGAGATGAAGCAATATGGTACATTTGTGTAGTTTGACAAAACTATGCTGATATATTGGATATATATGGCTAAAATATCAACTATATTTCGGCAAAATTTCTAATTTTGGCAGATACTAATACTCAACATTTTTGATATCATACCCATGATATCATGCATCCCCACTTTCAATAGAATCTTATTGATTCCCATTCCTACCCATACAAAGCTTCAACAATTAGTGTCCCCATTTCCTACACACTTGTGATGTAACACAGTGGTTGGCATGCCCCTGTCCCAGCTTTTTAGGAGCATGGTGTGCTCAAAATGAGTGACTATATGACAACAAAACAGTGAAGTTTAAGAGTTTGAACATTAAACATCTTGTCTTTGTTGTGTATTCAATTGAATGTAGGCTGAAAATGATTCATCAGTCAGTGTATTCTGTTTTTATTAATGCTTTACCCAGCGTCCCAACTTCATTGGAGTTGGGGATTGTACTTTGCTACGTGACTAACAAGGCACTTCTTGATGTGACGATTTAAACTGCATATATTGCATCAGTTGTGATGTAAAAATAATGTTGTTTAGGGCTGAAAGTCAACTTCTGATTCAAACAGTTTGTTCTCATGGTTACGCTTTACATTACGCTGTAAAAACAGAAGCTGTCTGTAAACATGTTGACAGTTTTAACCCTACGAGCTAAATGTGGCACATTGACCTCCTTTTCCTGTAGCTTTAGATGTAGGGAGGATGAGCCACTGTAAGAACACACACTGTACTTTAAATAAAGTCCATGCAGCCATCTATTAGTTCAGTGTAATCGAGACGGTCCTCAGTCTACAGACATGTTAACAGCTCTGTCTGGCTCTGTTTGGACACAGGGTTGCTTTGAGTTTTACGTTTACATCCACATGATAGCATATTCTCACATTTTGGAGGCTAACTTAGTTTTTCAATCAAGCATAAAGTTATAAAATTCATTGTTCAACTCCTGGATGCTAACAGTTGTCACGAAAGCAAAGGCAGCTTGGGTCTTTACTGTAGTTTTAGTCATCTTTATGTAACAGATCCTCTAACAGCCCATTTCAAGGATATTAAATAACTATGACCATCTGTTAATGGGTTTCTAGTAACAAGAAGACCATACTGTTAACAGGAGGAGACCCGTGGACCATCCCTCCTTAAGAAACTAATCCTCATCCCAGTTTGAAGCCTGTCAGCCCCGGCCTTCTATCTCCCCCTGTTTCTGAATTCCCACCAAAGTGTCAGACGGCGGGCGGGGGCTTTCCTGGGGATTGGAAGATTTTCGATAAAGGTATGCGGTGAACTGAAAGTTACCTGCCGCCCCATATTGCATTCCAGTGGATGCTTTAGCTGCGGGGAAACAGTGCGTCCTCTGTGCTGCGTCTCCGGGGAGGCCTATCATTTCACTCCTACCTGCAGACTCTGACCCGTACGCCGGCCGCAGAACAAGACCCTCTCTGTGTGATCCTCGGTGGAAAGCTGCCTGCTGTGTGCCTGACCCGCGGAGGGTGCTGATGTCTTAGCAAGGTTAACCCCTGTCATTTTACCTTTTAATGCACAGGCAAACAGGAATTTAACCTCCTGTGGACATCTTCGCATTTTTTTTCTCTGAACAGGAAGCTTCTTTAAACAGACCTTTACCCCGGTGTTAAAATCAGAATATGCTGCAGTGTTCTCTTTGAAGGCTGATATGTAAGGGATTCACCGAGCCCAAACACACTATGGGCTGGTTGAGTCAAGATTGGTCTCTTCCATCCATTTTTCTTGATGTGTTGAATCTCTCCAGTTTATTACACCTAGCTGGTTAAACCAGCTCTGATCAAGTAAAATCCCTCTCTTAACTCATAAAACCACAGCTGATTAGCAGCTCTAAACTGATACAAGGTAACAGTTAAGGGATAAGTTCGGTTTCTACAGCTTTCACATTGTTTATAGAATGAAGTAGAACAATATACTCACCCAGAAGGCTTTCCTGATCCAAACAGTGCTTCGGGAGATATTTAGATCCAAAATCGAGTGGCGGACATCCGTATAATGGTAGCACACGGGGCATGTATAGCGCTGCTCCTAAAACTGCACTAATCGTCCAAAAACTCATTAGTTTCACCAATATTTCATCATGGTCCGCTCACGCTACTCCTCCAAGACAGTCTGTGTCGCTCCAGACATGTTTTTGTGACTGTGCTGACCTCTGAACTGAAGAAGAAGAAGGTTTGCCTCTGCGCATGCGCGGTACTCTCTGGAGAGCTGTTCATCTCTTTGCCTCCTCATCTGTATACCCTGGCTCAAAACTGTAAGGACACCCATCATATTCAAAGTTCTCCTCCACAACATCTTCATACGATAGATATTCGTCCATTTTGCACAAAACTGAAAGAAGAAAGTCGCTGTATAGCCGGCGGTCTTCCCCTGAAACAATGAGCCGTACTGCACATGCGCGGAGACAAACGTTCTTCTTCTTCAGTTCAGAGGTCAGCACAGTCACAAAGACATGTCTGGAGCGACGCAGACTGTACACAAACGAAGAAGAAAAACACAAACAACAATGGCGAGTAGACGCACAGAGACGCAGGAGTTTCTTTTCTGGACAACAAATCAGTTTGGACAAAAAATCTGTCTGGATAGTTTTGTCTGGATAACAAACCAAGCACGGTAAGAGGCTCACACATTACTTGGCAGATGGCTGAAGCTGTTGTTGTTCCTGGTTTGTGCGCACAGCCTTCGTGTGAAAGAGTACTGCGCATTAGAGCATGACACGGGAATGGATTTTCACTCCTGTCCCATCCTGTCCCGTCCCAATCCCGGCTAGGAGTAAAAAAAATAATCATGTGCTGTCCCACTCCCGTAGAATTAATTAAAAAAGGACTCCCACCCAGTGGGATTCTCACGGTACTCACGTGACCCACCGGAATTCCCGAAAAATGTCACCCTCTACTGCGCATGCGGTGATGCCAGCATTTCACCCTGAAACGCTCTGACTCAGGTTTACACGGCGTTGCATGGAGAGCGTATTCAAAACTATCGGATCCAACCATATTCGGCCCAGTGGAAATGCAGCCTTAACCCCAAGTTGCTTCGCCTGCTGTGTCAGTGGCATGCAAATGGGCATGAATATGTCAGTTGATACTGATGGACAACGGTGAGTGAATGTGAGAGGAAATTGGTCTGAATGTGTAGATGTGACCCAGACTAGCTTGTGGTCAAGAGATAAATCTTGCTGTGAACAATCCTTCTTATTAGATATATTGGGTTTTTTTTGATGGATTTATTTACAATATTGGTCCCCAGAATGAATATTAAGATAGACATCTTATCTGATATCTTATTGAACTACACTGACATAAATTAAAACTTGACATAGTTCCCCACCCTACCTTCAATTGGTCCTATACCATGCAGCCTCTGTAGCTTTGTGAAAGCATGAATGCAGCCTTTATGCTTCAGTTTTGTTGATATTTCTCTACGTGTGGGGGAGATTTTCTTGTCTTCTCCCTAATACTTGGCAGAGCGATGTGGCATTTGCTCTTGGCAACGTCCAAATCCCACAAAGTCTCACTCTGGGGGCCTTTGTAGCCATTCACAACACTTCCGAGTGATGGACAGGGCGCTCGGCTCTCCCAGGTCGCATCCCTTCTCGCCTCAAAATGCGTCTTTTGTTGATATTTGTGGCTCCTCTCTTTTCCCGGGGTCTTTTTCAGCAAGGTCGGATGCCACAGGGCTCCAAGGGTAATTACTGTGACAGTGGAGCAGAAGTTAGGCCGGGCTACCCAGGTCGCCCAATCATGTTTTCATCATCGGGAGACTGTTTTTCTTTGGGGACGTGATAAATCCCCCCTTTGACATGCTGCATTTACTCTGAATACACACAGGAAGAAAGAGTCTGTTTTTTTCCCCCTCCTCTCTCTCTATTTTGCACCAATGCTTGTAACAAGCTGAGGCAGATCATTGTTGCTGGTTCACCCTCACTGCTTTTTAAAAGGATAGGTTTGCACACTTAGACATTCCACACAGGAGGAATTTCATAGGTATTTGCACTGGAATGTGGTTTTTCATTGGACTGAGGGGAAACCTGATGGATGTTATGAAATGTGACCAGAGGTGCCCAATAAACATATTGACTTAAGTTTAACAGGCAAAGTTGGACACATAATCAAAGACTTATGGCCGTTTCAGACTGAGACTGATTTTGGCAAGTGTGCTAAGACAGAGCAGCCAGACTGCAGACTTTGGGGCTGCATTTCACGTGTGATATTTCCCAAGAATCTAGGACAAAGGGGTGGCCTACCTCCACTGCAAGCTGTGCATGTCTTGCTGCCAAATAAACAGCAACTTGATCAGCAAAGTGCCACACTTACTCTGTTGTAGCAGATATGTATGCCCATATTGGTAAAATGTGCCACAGACAAGATAAACACAGTACAGTTACACTTCCTGTTTGTGTTTGTCAAATTAAAAGTTCATCTTTGCATTACTCTGGAGAAAGTCCTGTTATATTTTCATACTTTTATTCTGAAGTTTTCCAGGGTAAGTCACAGAATCAATAAAGTCACTTATAGTTATATTTTCTGGGGTTCTTCCCAAATATAGTCAGGGCTGTGCCTGCAGGTAGGTGGAGCTAACACATAGCACACTTGTTTATCTGTTATGGAAGCCATAGCACTGCAGATATACACTGACTTTCGCTGCTGCTATGTCTAGTATCAGATGTGATCCTGTTGCAAATTATACTTTGTACCCTGACCAGGTGAAATTGTTATAAACTTTGCTGCCATGGTTTCTTTCTGAGCTAAACATCATTCAAGATCTGGTTGTTTTTTAATTTCTGAGTGATAATGCATGGAAGAGTTTTATCTTTTAGATATAGCGACAAACTTTTTAGCTGACAATGGTTTTCAGAAGCCCACGTGATAATGTACTTCACAGAATTATGTCCATCTTTAATGCAGTGCTGCCTGAGGAATGGAAGGTCAAGGGCATTCAATGTTCGTTTTCAGTCTTGCCACTCGTGTAGAGATTTCTTTGGATTCTATGAATCTTTTGAGGATATTAAAGACTGGTAGATGGGGAAATCCTAAAATTTCTTGCAATTGTACTTTCAGACACATTGTTCTTAAATTGCTGGACTATTTGCTTATGCAGTTGTTCACAAAGTGCTTGTCATATCCTTGCTTTCGGAGATACTCTTTTTATACTCAGTCATTACATTCACCTATTTCTCTACAATGAAATGTTTCAAACAGGTGTTTTATGAGCATCCTTCAACTTCCCTGTTTTTTTTCGTGGCTCCTGTCCCAGCTTTTAAGAATGTGTTGCAGACATCAAATTAAAAATGAGTGAATATTTGCACCAAAAAAGGAGTTTCTCAGTTTCATCTGTAAATATCTTGTCTTTTTAGTGCATGTAATTGAATAATAGGTCAAAAATTACTTGTAAATAATAACATCTTGCTTTCTTTATATTTTACAAAATATCTCACTTCATTGGAATTGGTGCTAGTACTACACATCAATTTTATTCTGTTATTTTGCTGATTTATTTTTCTCTCATATACTCTACTCTTTGAGTGTAGGTCAACAGATGATCTAGACCAGGGGTTACCAACCTTTTTGAGCCTGAGAGCTAAGCTTAAGATGAGGAATATAATGGAGGGCTGTATGCGCAATTAAATGTTAAATTTAATGAAAAAACACTAAATATTATGCATTTGATAGGCTACGTATATACTTTTTCACTTTTAATTCATCCCAACAATATGTTTTTATTTTTCATTTTTTTAAATTTACAACACCGATTATTACATTATATGAGAGCAATTTACTAACATGCATTTTCATTAATTTATTTGTCCGTTGTCAGCATCAATGTAAACTTTGACCCACTGAAGGTCAAAGTGTAGGAAAATTAGGTGATTTAAAAATGTAATGCACATGCTACATTTGTTACTTTTGTATTTATTAAGTGTGATTTATTACCAAAACATACAAGTGAATTAAAAAAGTCTATTTCTTTCCATTTCTGTGATGGCAGCTTATGCTATATTTTCCATACATTTTAGAGTGTTCAAAGTACTGATCAAGCCAACCAAGACGCAGGTACTTTAAACGTAAAATAGGTGTCCATCAATGTTGTGTTCTGAAGGATATAAATCAATTCTCCTCTCTTGTATATAAAACCTTCTCTGTCTCTGCAGCCTCTAAGACGACATGGCGGCGACACAACAGATGATTGTTCTGCAGTGAGAGTTTGTCATGCTGATATTATTAGCAGAAGCAGCAGAAACTCAATACTCCATAAAAAAAAAAACACCCGGCACATGTTCAACGTTCCCGTCCTGATCCCTGTTAATGAGAGCGGGTGTGCGTGTGGGTGTGTCCCGTCCTATACGCCCGTCGGAGGAATCTTTCATTAAATCACACTCTTGGCCCCCGTGCTGCACATGTGCTGCACGCGTCTGAAATCCAACACAAGCTTCACTGACGTGCCAAACATTTGTATTTTACACACAGACGGAGTTTATTTATGGTGCCCTCAGGCTATGTTCACACTTAGGCTGAAAATATACTCTCTATTTTTTACATGTGTAGGCTGAGAAGAATCTGACTACAGATATAGTGTTATCGTTTTAGACTTTGGGGGGAGCAACTGTGACATCTCCATTTTAATATGTCCAGAAGTTCTGCTGTGAAGTGTTAAGGCTAGTTCATCACAACTGGAGTTGACTGCAAAAAAAAAAAAAAAACAGTTTAAAGCTCATAATTGGACGAACAGCACAGAGACAGTGTTCCTTTTTTTTAGCTTTGCTTGGTGCATTATATTCTTGTGGGCTCCAGTGTGTGTAATACTCCAAGAAAAGAAAAAAAATACACATGATCGAAGTTTTTCTCAAGCTCAGGGCTGCATTTCTTATATTTGTACACATATGGATGAATCTCCCTGAAAAGCATGCTCACAGATAATAATTCTGGCTGTGTGGTGTGTTTTACAACCAAAACAGAGATCAGAGCCAAGGATTTCAACAGGAAAATGAGAAAATCAAAAAGCTCAAGGCCCAAATTTTTTGATGTACAGTAATCTGGTCTATCATAAACATAGACATGCCTGATCCTGCCAGTTTAAACTGGAGATTTAAATAATTAATGAGGTTTCGCTTTCACGTATATACAGAGGTGTCTGATTCCTTCTTTTGATTAATTCTTCTAGTTTGGGATGAAAGAATGGCACATAGTCCATCCCTTTTGTACCCTGAACTTGACTTTGTGCCGTGACTGGTCCGGAAAAATAACAAAATATGGATCTCCAAACTGCTGTGCACAAAGTGCTTTTAAACAACATGCTTCAAGCTGACAAAATAGGGCCCCAAGACTTCGGCATTTGTTATGGAATGCAAATTTTTATCGATGAAAGTGAAAGTGAAGTATCAAAATATTCATATCTGAAATACTGTTTATCAATTTTATTACATTTAATATCTGATTATGCTGATATCGTACCCAGAATCTTGTGCCTATCCCTACTTTTAGTAAAAGCTTTTCTTAAAAATTGGCCAGTTTATGTCTTTATGCAACTCAGGATTTTCATAGTTTTGAAAAAAAAGATGAATACTTATAATGTTCATTAATATGAATTAAAATGATGTATTGACTAATTCACAACATAAAGACCTTCTTTGTTTTGCAATGAGACATCATTACATGGTAATTGCATAAATGTGCCAGCAGTGAATATCAGCTGTTCGTGTACAATTGAATAAGAGGGTAAAATGAAGTTAATTCATGATTTTAGATAAATTATTATCATTGCCTTGTTGGTAAACTAGTGTTTTTCTTAAAATTGGGATCAAAATAGTCACACTTTGATGAATAAAGATTACAAAAGGTCACTTTCAAGTGTATGAAAAAATAGTTTTTAATTGACAATGAAACGTAAGGGAAACTATATTGAGGTTGTTGGCTGTTCCCTAAACGCAACTAATCATACTAAAGCAAAGCCAAGAAGAATAAACCATTTGCTTCTTCTTCTTTTTCTAAGCTGTTAAATTAGCTGATTTCTGGACTGAAGTCCTTTGTTCCACTCCGTCGTCACACCCAGATAGATAAACAATAGACTTTCTCCTGTAGCTCTATACCACATCCCAAACCCTCATGACTGTTTCTGTTTTGCGTATACACAAAATAACATACCAACTGCCATTAAAAAACAGGAGACTCCCAATTCTATGACATAACTCTTGTGGACATATTGTTGACTGCCATGAGAACATTTAATGCTGTGGTTTAATCCACTGCCACTAATGTTCAGACAGTAACAGAAATCTACAGGCCTGTTTCGACATGTTTAAAGAAAACGGCCACTGGTGACTCCGTATGTGGACATTAGGGATCTGCTTTATTTTTAGATATGTTATCATACACTGAATTTTAAAGACACTGAATTTTAAATTTGACGTAGCATCATTTAAATACATGTTCACTTTTATTTTGCTTACTTGTTTTTTGTGTTTAAGCTGAATGATACTGGAAAGAAACATGACATTGTGATGTTTTTCTTTGAAATATATATATTTTACATATACACACAGAGTAGGAGGAGGAAAGTAAAAACAGGGAACATAGAACCATGTGTCCTTATAGATCAAGCTTTGTATTTGTTGTTGTGTTTTTTCCCCCAATGACTAAATTTACACATCTTCAATAAAAAAATATCAGTTACTTCCCATTGTTAAATAAATAAATCTAGTGCAACATACATACTACATACATAAACTTGGATATCCCTGTTAACCCATAGGTATTTCTCAAGTATTTAGGTAATTTGATTGCCTAAACTACTGAAGAATAGTTTAGAATAAGTTTCCTTGAACAACACATTCCTGAAATATGCTGTCCAATGGAAAATATTAGACAAAGCAATCCAACTTTCAAGGCAATGCTTGATTGTTATCATTTCTGTACACATTAATATAATTCAATAAAGTATAACAGTTAAAAAGCAGATATTGAAAATATTAGCTTCACATGGTTCAGTTACTCCCTTTCCATCTTAAGATAAGTTTGTATTTAATTATCTGCTGGAATAATGGAATTAAATCTATAATCAGTTAATGGATTTTTCAGTGTCTTGTTAATTTTGACTTTCGTGTTTGAGCTGTAACCATTTCTGAATTTGCTAAAAACACATACAAAACATGTGTCATCCTTGTTATGAAGACTCGGAGGAGATAAGGAGTAATTAGGATTAAATATCAGCGGCATAAAAGCTTTTAGTCCTCACACAGACCTAGCTGTTAACTTCTGCAGGACTTTCCCAGACTACAAGAATAGCATATTGGATTACCTAAATTGAGGGGTTTTACCCTTTTAAGCCCACTTCATTTTACATTACATTAGTCACAGAAGTCCTGAGAACTTAATCTGCGACTTCTTCTGCCTTCTGCGTGCCTGTCTGCTTGGCAGCCTTTCATGGCATGACTCTGAAAATAGCCTGAATACCTCCACATCATTGTATTGTGTTAGCACGGGGCTGCTCAGAGCTGTTGGAGCACTGGGGGATAATATTTCCCTGTGTGTGCACGTTGTATACTGCCTGACAAAACAGGACAGCAGGACTGAATCATAGTCACTGAAATCTGTTAGTGGTTTAAAGGCCAGAGCAGTAAAAGTGACAATCAGCTCACCAGTAGAGAGTACAGATATGTAATGAGTGAAGACTCTTGGATGAGCTATTTCTACATATTAAAAATACATATACATACATATGATTATTAAATGTTTTGTTTGGATTGTAAATGCATTTTAAGGATTACAGTATTTGTTCAGGATGATTAGATGAAAATATAGGAATAATCTTATTAGTACTGATAAAAACTTTATATTTATACTTTACAAAGTGATTTGATATTCAGACAGAAACATACAGAAAATCAAAGCACAAACCCTAAACTAGAAGAGTTGTGAGTGCAAAACCTCCATTAAAGCATTTCCAACATTTTCGTTTCTTTTAATGTATTTTTTTGGCATTTTGTGCCTTCATTGATAGAGGAGAGACAGTGGACAGGCTTGTGAAAGGGGAGTTAGAGAGTAGGGGAAGACACTCTGCAAACTGGTCTCAGGCTGGATTTGAACCCGGACCAGCAGAAGCATGTACTTGGACGTGCATGATTGCTAACCACTCCACTAAACCAGCACTCCCAAATTTTAGTTCTTTTAAAACAATGTGGAAAATTGCCCCATCTCCCTAACTGGATAAACTACATGTACTGTTTAATATATTTCACAAGTTCATCTATCAACAGCCCTTACAAAGTATATGAAGATGGGCAGAACCATTTAAATGCATATCAGGCAAGTGATTGGATGATTCTTGGGTTAATCATATTTATCATGGACCAATCAGATATTGCAGGAGGTTGGTACTGCTGCCATAGTGTAAAATACAAAACTTGAACTACATTGTAGATCAAATTCTCATCAAAACATGTCAGAACTGGAAAAATAACTTTTCTTCTGCAAAGTGCTTTTAGTGTGTTTCATTTTCTGAAGAAATACGGTCAAAATCCGACAATACTGCTACTAAAGCTGTTAGCATCTATGATAATCTCTGGACGAGCAGTCACTTCCTGCTGTCATCTCACTGGTAGCTCCCAAATGCTTTAAAGGACCCTGATTGGGCCATGTTGCTTTGGGCCGAGCACAGTTGTTGTTTAGAGCTTGGCAACATGGATCTACCTGACTACAGACATTGTAATCAGATTTCTTTCACTTGTTATGAGAAATGTATCCATGAAACAGAAATGTTGATTTGTTGTGTCATGAATACACCTCATGGAACCTGACAAAAACAAGCCTGGTAGGTGATTGGATGATCATTCAGTCAATCATATTTATTACAGGCCAGTCAGATAATGTAGTAGGTGGGTGGTACTTCCATGGTATGATCTACAAAACTTGAGTCACTATGTAGAACAAACCCATCCTGAAAAAAGTCAGAAGTGGAGCTGATATATCCTCTCTGTTGAGAAATGCTTTCAGTGTGTTTGTTTTTCATTTTTTAAAGAAATGTGGTCAAAATCGGACAAACCTGCTACTGAAGCTACTCGCATCTATGCCCTCGTTTTGCTCATATCTCCCATCTCTTCTTGCCCCAAACTGACTGGGCTGTGCTGCTTCAGGCCGTTCACACTAAAGCCGGGCCTCCACTGTACGACTTTTTCGATCGCGACGTTCTGCTGCTGCTCATACTTTACGAGTGAATCGCAGGGGTTAAAAGTTCACAGCTCACGATTCTTCTTCTCACACTATACGACCCGATGCTTGGATGCGATCTAACTGCTCACACTGTTCATCCATGTACGGCACGCATGGATGTACTTGCTCCGTCTTGTGCATTTGTTTTCTCTTACGTATCTACGTTTGCGCATGTGTAGTGTGACAGCCTCACGAGGGGCGACCAGGGTTTCTAACAGGTTTAATTTCCATCCGATCGATCTGGAGGTGGTCGTGAGGTGTTAATCGCTTCTCGTTACCTCATATATGCTACACGATGTGAGACGCACGATTGAGCCAAAACTCGGCCTGATCCCCAAAATAGTCGTACGGGTAAAAAATTGTGTCAAAAAGTGCCAAAAATCGCACAGTGGATGCCCGGCTTTAGCAAGATGCTCTGCCTGATTGCATAAAATAATTGGGTGTATCCAGCTGCATTGCAAGGCTTGTTTTTGAGTTCTCAATTCTAAAACAAAAGTAACAATGAAGGCAGATGAAGGAAACACGGATTTAAATCAACTTTGTATTTCGTGCAAAGACTTTGTACTTTGTATTTTTAGGGAGGTTGGAGTTACAGGAGAAAGTTTGCACGACAGAACGACAGCAGACTGAGATTTAAGGTGGTCCATCGAAGGGAGACAGCACTAAATATGAATGAGATTCAGAAATGAGATGACAGCAGCAGTTTATAATCACCTGCCCAGCAGCCTTTCATGCTTTACTACCTGTTCTCATGGCAACAATAAACAAACAACTGACGTGACTTGTCACCATTGACATTACTGACATTGAAATATTATCATTCTACTAAAATATAAAAACATTTTAGTTGATTCATTTAGGAGATTCATAAATAAATAAAGTCAGAATTGACATACTGTAGGTTCAAGTGAGAGTAAACATTTGTGCAGAGTTATAAGAAAAGCCATAAAAGCATTCTTCAGATATTATGACCCTGACATATTAACTGTTAAAAAACGCAACGCCCTAGGCCTGATTTTTGCCAACGTGGCGGCATAAAAACGTAAAGTATGTCACAGCTGTATGTTATCTTTGCTGAGAGGGTGTTCTCCCTTTGTCAGAGATAACACTCACTGATATAACACCGTGTTGTTAGCTACAGTGTCTTTAAACTGTACTAAATAAACTGAACAAGCTGTTTGAATGGAGACACTATCAGTGAGCTGCTCCCTCCTCTGTAACACTGTTACTTATCACCTCAGCAGAGAACATTCCTCTCATTCTGTCTGATTGTTTCGTGTCTTGTGTTACAGCCAGGCTCTGCTGGGGTCAATCCCTTAACTCCTGCCACCTGCATCCTTGTACGTGTGGACATTGTAGTCAGTGAGGACTTTATTAATAGGGATCATGCCAAGGCTGGGATGTAAGGACCAAAATAATACTTTAATATTTTTTTAGTAATATTGATGTTAAGATTTGTGCCACTTAAACTGTTAAGCTTCCTGCAGAATTAAGGACAGAAGTAGCGCTGTGCCATATCAAACCACCAATTTAAATACTAGTTTGAAACTGATTATTTAGTATGCAATAAAAAAGGAATTTGTGATTTTATTCCTGTACAAAGCTGTGAACATCATATATTAATGCTGTCAAGACACCACAAGTGCAAACCACGATGCAGTTCCTGTAAGGAAATATGATATTTGACACTAGTATCATGGCGAAAACAGAACAAAATGAATCCTGACAGTCCCTGAAAAGTATATTGTATATTCATTGTCAACCTGCAGTGCAATAGATGTAGGTCTAGACAAAGTAGCTGTACAAATCACATTTGCAGTAATTGCCTAAACTACAGACTACCTCACTTATTGTAAACTAAGGGCAGTTGTGTGTGATTGCAGAATATTTGCTTGTGAATCACTTGGTTTTATTCTATTAGTTGCAGTCTCATTGTTTAATAGCCAAACTGCATTTATCAAGTGCTCTTGAGCTGCCTCACCTCTTATGCTGCGTTCACACCGGACGCTACTTGTACTACCTCGGCGATCACTCTCCATGCAAAGTCAATGTACAGCCGCGATGGGGCGGGGCTAACCCTCCTGCGATGTGACAGCCGCTTTTCACACTACCACGATGTGAAAGTAAAAAAAAGTTGATCAATGAGCAGGTGTGTGCACGTGTGACGGTACCCTAGACAGATCGTTATTCATCCGGACTACAGAGGAACAATCCATGTCCGTGGGGGATACATTAGTCAGTGAAGACATTAGTTCCACCTCGACGGACCGGGGGAGACTCACAGCCTCAGCTGCAGTGTTTTGTGGTTGATAAGTGAATGAAAAGAATACAGCTGGAATAATGCCAGCTTATACATCCTATTATATGATATATAATACGATCGCGGTGAAACTTGAGCGGACGTAACGTCACAGAGCGACGGCCGATGGCGGCGGTGACCAAATTGAGGTATTTATGGACGCGCGATGCTACGTCAGTGGGCGACGCGATTTTGGTAGCTGGGTCGCTTGCGATGTGAACGCAGCATTAGTCAGTGATTTAGATCTCATTTGTGTTGCATGTTAGCTGCAATTTAAATGAAAATAGATTTAAAACCAAAATCACACATTTCTTGTCATTCTTGTAATTAATGTACAAAGTGGTAAGAATGACTGTACTTTGCCCTGCTATACACATGCCTTGCTAACTAATGCACTCATTGATAAGCCATTTTTGTATCTCTGTATCTCTTTTTGTAAAGTCCGTCATTACAGATAGTAGCATTTTGGGGAATAATTAATTTGGGATGAAAACTTTTCTTTTAATGTTGCTCTAGTAAATGCTTTGGCTGTAATTGTGGTACATATACTTAAATTAAATTTCCGGAAAAGTTACTGTTATATATTGTTGTGGCTGTATTTCCCAGCCCTGTAAGGCTGTCTTTTAAATAATGTATAATGTTGACATTTAGATGAACTTTTAAGACCTTCCTCTTTGGTTCTACATTACATTTCTGCTTCTTCGTGTTACCTGCATAAAGAGCAGTGTTACATCAACAGGCTGTTCCAGTGAACATCATAAAATAATTCACCGGTACTTGAAGCCCCATGGATCAATTGCTGTTTCAATCAAGTCTGCTCATGTCTGTTATTCTGCAGAAATCACATCCATCTCCATGACAGAGACTTGTTTACCCCGCATTATCTCAGAGTCTGCATGGGCCAAACGTCTGAATCTGCGCGGCTCTTTTATCTTCGGAGGGGAGACCCACGTGACTGTGTTTGCTCGCTGCCTGGGTGGATCTCTGCTTTTTACGCCGAGGACAGCCGCACATGAAAGAAAGAGGAAGACAGCCAGTACACAAAGAAGGCATTCCTTCTTTTAGGCTGCAGCCTGTAGCCAAAACAAAAGCAGATTTCTGTGTTTTTATCTGAGGACGTTTTTTCAGGAGTACCCACGGTTTGATTTTGTTTTAGCCAGTAGATGGGGACATTACCAAAAGTCTCAGTTAAACCTTTTTCACTGTGGGCAGCAAACATCACAGTTTGAGAAACAAAGTGTTTCATCTAATGGGAGATCTCGAGTAAACTTTTGAAGTTTTTTAGTCCATTTAATATGTCTTAGTGCAAATATTTCCACATTTTACAACCTCAAAAATGAATACCATGGACTCTTTCTGATCATATTTCCCTCTTTGCAATTGAGTAATTTTGTTAGAAAATAAAAGTTTAATGAAGGTAAATTGTGTGGCATAAGATATGAAAATTGATCTTTTTGGATGTTACATGCCGCTGACTGTCCAAGCTAGGAGAGCCCCATCCCTCCTCCCAGATGAGGATCCATTATCATGAAGTAGCATCTCTAAACACCTGTTGCTCTTAAGGACAATCTAACTACTTTTTTTTAAGTTTGAGGAGACTCTTATACCATCAATGGACCAGCCCCCTTCCCTAAATTAAAACTGTTTTCTCTGTTTTTTTTTCTCCAGGGTTAACAACTGTGATGCCTGTTGTATCATATTTAATACACACTTTTATACTTTATCTAATCAATATCATCTTCAAATTACCAAAACAAAACGTCTGAATATAATCAGATAAATTCTAAAAATATCCTCAAGTGGATTATCAGTTTCCAAAAACACATTATGTATCAAATAAGATGCAAAAAATGTAAAAGTTAAATTTTATGGAAATTTTAATTTTCTGGAATTCAGTAGAAAGTGAAATAAACATTTCAGCTCCAAAAAAAAAAAAAAAAAAAGAATTTTCTGGTTATAATTATAAATATTTTTTAAAGTAACATTGCTTACTTTACAACTTCCTTATTTTGTCCTCCAAAATAAAAACTGGTTTATTTCAACTGAAGTAATGCTAAAGCTGGTACAAATTACAGAGCAAATCCATAATAAAGAAAAAATTTCTTAATAAAATCCGACATCTTGTTTGATAAGCTTTACTCGGTTACTTACACAGAGAAATAAACTCAAGTGAAAAGTGTTTGTTGTGTCAGAAAAGAGGATCATCATTAAATATTTAACAAAAAAAAACAGAATAATGAATCTTATGTAGGACATGATATATCAATATTTATAGTTTTAAGCATAAATGTAGGGAGTGGTGTTTATTTTAAGAAGCTAAGAACAGAATAAGGCTTCTTTTTCAGGGTAATTCAAAAAAAGTTTTTTCCAGTAGTGCATTCAGTTCCTCTTATTACCCTAAAAGGGATGAGCAGTATAATAAATGGACTTTCAGATTTTTAAGTGCTTCTTTTTTTAAGATTTACAGAAATAATTGTAGAAAACTTTGCAACATGCAACTATTAAAAGATTCCTTTTTTTAAACATAATGTTAAGAAAATATGTATATGTATATGTATGAAAATAAGCTTTTAATGCGTTTGATAATTGTGTTATTTGAGCATATTTTATATTAGATATTTGCTTTTATTTTTGTCACAAATGATTGAAACTGACTTTAGAGCTGCTTTGAAAGAGGTGGAGGGCAGCATGTGGCCCCCATGCCACCAGTTGCCCATCTTTGGTGTAAATACTTGACTTTTCTTTGTGGGCATTGTCCTCTCGATCCCAGACTTGACAGTTATCGACAGAAAATTGACAGCTTTAACTTCTTTATGGTCAATCTTAAGTTGAAAATCTTTTGTGAATAAGTGACAAATTTGACATGCAGCTCTTCAAGAGGAAATGTAGCGGAGTTATAAAGTGATCTTAAAGAGAGAAGCTTCTTTTCTTGTAAATCTCCGAGTGATTCCAGAGTAAACAGCAGTAAAAGCTCCCATGGCGAGGTGACGGCGGCGTGGTGTCCCACCGCTCTCCTGTAACAAGGTCCGTTTCTGAGAAGTTAATTCAATTAAAGCAGACAAAAGGCCACTGGCACCAATAAAGTTTGGGTGAAATGTGACGCCGTGCGGAGGACACACACACAGTCTTGTGGCCACTCAGCCGTGATTTACATTTGCATAATGCCCGGTTAGTGGGCAGGCTTGGCGTCACCATGGGTTACTGTTGGTCCTGTGAAGATATTCGGCTCCGTGTTTGGTTAAAGGTTTGAAACCTGGAGCTCACAGACGGGGTGTCCACAGTGTTAACACCACACAGGCACAAACATACAGACCTGTTTTACTGTAGCAAGACCCTACAACACGATAAACCCTGCATGAACTCCTCTATCTCAGAAATATTAATATTGATTTTAGATCAAACTTGCGATTCATCTTATATTTGAACTTGCAGGGACAGTGTTTACAGAAACCACAAAGGGCCCTGATTGTTGGCGTGAAATCACACCATCGGATATTCTTATTTTACACTTTTCACTTTCACTTGTTCAACTAGGTTGTTTTAGATATCTGTACATTTAAAAAAAACAGCTTTTTCTATGAGGAAGTTTGGAATATCCCCTTTCTGAGATCTAAAATTTATTTTCAGTTAGTTCCAGAATTCAAGCAGGAACCCATCGATACCAAATATCTGTAAACTGTGATATCTAAGGTAAATAAAGGATTTAGTTGTTTCAAGGCTTCAGGAGTCTGCACTTGCATTGGTTGCTGAAAACTAAATCAGTTTTCAGATAAAGGGTGTGAAAAGAATGGATATAGCAGTTATCATCATTCTTCCTCAGGGGATGACGGTCTATATGCTAGTGCCAAATATTTATAATTTAATAAAAATATGACGCTCTAAACATGCTGTATGTTCCTGTTGGTTTATCTCTGGGAGATGCTGCTTCATGGCTCCTCAAGGGGGCGCTCTACTCTTGAATAAGTGAAAATTGTGGAAATTATCAGCTGAAGAAGAGAAAGTTTACCCGGGGGGAATGTCAGACATCAGCATGAAGAAAAGTACACTTAAAAAATCTAAAGTATGGATGCATTACATCTTCTACAAATTGGAGAGACAAACAAAATGGACTGTTGTGACATTTTGTAACATTATTATTTTTGTAGTATATTGTTTACTGCAGAATCGCTGCATCATGATTAAATCGTATCATTGATCATGTATAGCAAATCAAATCGTATTGTGACGTACCCAATGATTCCCATCCTTAATTCAGATACGGAGACTCTTATACCAACAACAAAACGGCCCCCCTCCCCTAAATTAAAACTATTCTCTCTGATTTCTTTTCTCCAGGGTTAACACCCTTATAGCGTGTTGTTTCATACTTGATACATACTTTTATGATACCTCTATCTAATCAATATGATCATCAAATTACCAAAAAACCCCACCTCTGAATACAATCAGATAAATTCTAAAAATGTCCTCAAGTGGATGATCAGTCTTCAAAAACACTTAATGTATCAAATGAGATTCAACAAGTAAAAATTTTAATATTTTTTAGAAATTTTGATTTTTTGGAATTCAGTAGAAAGTGAAATAAACATTTCAGCTCCAAAAAAATAGAATTATCTGGTTATAATTATAAATAGCTATAAAAGTAACATTGCTTATTTTATAACTTCCTTATGTTCTCTTTCAAAATAAATGCTGGTTTATTTTCCCATTCCTAATTCAGATAGAGATTTGTCTGTTTATTTTGTTTCAGGTTGGTTGTGGAGCTTAAATGACTGTTTTCTTGAAGCTGTGACAGTTTGTTGCATTTATTTTTGCACCCTTTTTATGAGTTTATAACAGAATAGTTTTTTAGCAAATTTTCTTGTGCTTCATTGAAATTGAAACATAAAAACTATTATTAGGTCACCTTTACAACTGAAGTTTGGTGGACTTGGTTCCGTTTTAGGGTAAAATTGCAACTTTGCTTCATTTTTTATTTGGTTTGCTTTGATTTCTCTCTGCACCTAGTAAGGTGGACCAAAGTCCAAATATTGTGTAACTCAGCCTCCCGCCTCTAGTTGGGGCTGATGCTTCAGTCTTTGTTCCTGCTGTTGTTGCACTATTGCTGCGTTCCATTAACCTCGGAACTGGGAACAGAGAACTGGGAGTGACGTCATCTCCGACTTATCAGCGTTCCATTTGAAGTCGGAAAAAAACACGCCGATCTACCAGGCTATTGTTAGCTGTTGTTAGCACGCCCTGCCTTGTTGTTCACAAATATCACATGAAGAATATGATTATCACTATGGCAGCATTTTTTTAAATATAAGTCAAACAATACTACATATACAGCTGACTTAGAGTGACACACACTTGACAGAAGTGCAAATAAATTAATTATTACAGGAGCTAAATAACTGTTTACACTGGGGGCAGCCATCTTCAATTGTCAACTTGGGGGTGGCAAGGTTCCCACGACTTCCCAGTAGGCGTTCCAGTTGCAGTTTCCTACTCGGAACTCGGAACTTGGAAATCGGAAATTCCGTCTTCCGAGTACAACTTGAACGCACTATATGACCAGGTGGAAACCTCCAGAGCTGTAAATGGAGGCCCATGCAGAAGTACTCATAACTTGTAATACCCTGAGTGTCCACTTAAGGCTGGCTGCAGGAATTAAATCTTAATGATTGTATGTGGGACAAATGCAGGTTCAAGTAGCTGCCTCAGTCTCAACCTGTAACACATCCATATGCTTTTTATATGGATGATTTTTGAAGATTTTCAGTTTTGGAATATGGCAGTGCTGTATGACCATGCCCTGCCTCAACATGGTCCCTCTATGTTTAAGTGGCTAGAGCTCCAGTGGATAGATAACACTTGCAGTGAGACAGCATCCATTCAAGGGAATCAACAGCTTTCCAAAGGCTCCTGTGACGAAGCTTCATCCAATTCTTTTCCAGTCTATGACCCAGAAATAGACAATCGGCTTCACCTAGCTTAAAGCAGTTTGGGTCGATTAGATGAGGTTTCGGTGGTGATCAGAATCTGGATGTGCATCAAGGAATTTCTGAAAGCATTAGTCAGCATTGCAAGACAAGGCAGTTTTTAACATTTTCACTCGTAAGATAATACATTTTCAGTGGATTATGATGACATTTTCAGGGAGTGTCTGTCATGGCACAAGGGATAGGTGATTAGATTTTGGTGGTGATTCAAATCCAGAAGTGGATCCAGAAATGTATTCAAGGATTTGTTAACAGTTGAGAAATAGGGCAGCTTTCCACATTTTTGACAATAACTCGCACCCCAATGTTGTAAATGCCTTAGCAGAGGTTTGTTAGGAATGCTTCATTTCCTTTATGCCCAGCTCTTCAGCCTGAGGAAAACATTGGATATTGTCCAGTGGGCACAGAGGGGTCAACATCTTTGGCTCTGACATTTAATGAATGATATCAATATGAAGTAATCTAACTCATCATAGGGACTGTTTCACATATCCATGGAAAATATTTCACACTAAACTTGTTAATATCCTAGAGATTGTGTTTAAGGTTTTTGTTTCCTTCATAAGACAGTTGATATGTCTTCAACATTCTGCATGTGGCAACTTGCTGATTGAAATTATGTTATGCTCTCATGTATTTTATACCTGATATTCCTACTGCTATTCTGTGTATAAGAGTTACCTTAATAACCCAACTTTTTCTTGGGGATTGATAAAGTACCTCTGAATCTGGTTGGTTTTGATTCTGAGAGGGGCAGGACTATTCAGAAGCAATCTTGAGGTGATTAAATTAATGTTTCAGTCTGTCGTATGCATTTAATAAGGGCCAATCAGAGGCTTGCAGTCAAGCTCAGCAAAACAAAATCAAGTTTAGCTTATGCTTTTTCATTCTTAATGGCAGCTGGGACTTCCAAATGAACATTTGTTGATTGAGTGCTTGTTCAGCTTCAGTAGAAAGAAAAGTGTTCTATAACTTTTTCAATGCACTGAGGTGTACGTGCTGGTTGGGCAAAATTTGCAACATGCAGTTATCAATCATCTTGAGTCAATTTTGACACGTGAATAAACTCCTCATTTTAACAGTGTTCTCTAAAGACTCACATTTTCTGTTTCTATAGCAGCACTCATAAAATCTGACAAAAAGAGAAAATTAATGGTATAAGCTCACAACCACACATAGCACGCAGCACTGACATATTTCTCAGTCATTTATGTTCAACCAAACTCATCTGCCTTAATTAGTCAACCTCTAAATATTGTGACCACATAAACCCTGAATCATAAAAGGATTACATATTTCACTCTTTCTCCTCATAACCTGCCAAAATAATCCCACATACTACATCATGTCTTACAGATGTGAGACCTACCGTCTTTAAGGAGTCCCAGAGGATGTTCTCGTCTGATAAAAATGCCTCCATGTTTCCTGGAAAACCTCTGAGAAGAGGCTGATCTCACTCTGTGTGGAGTTACATACATGTTTAACTAATTGTGTGAGCAGGTTGGTTATTTTTTGTGGAAAAAAAAAGACGTAAAAGCTTTGTCTTATGCATGTGGTTGTAATTAGAGGTGGAGAAGTAAATCGAATTTCTTAATATCTGTCAACATGTTTCAAAAAGAGGAGTGAGAAATATTATTTATACCCATTTAGCCTCTAATAATGTTTATTACCGCATGAGAACTGAATGCAGTGCTCAATAAGAAGACTGTTTACAGTAAGAACCAGAAAAATGTAATGCCTTTGACCTCAAAATTATCTTTTTGAAAATTTTAGTGAAATGGGAAATGAATATTTTATTGAATCTCCTCTTGTTAAAAACATAAGAATCCCAACAGTTAAGCCACAAGCTTTAAACAAACTATTAAAGAACAGAAAATAATGATGTGCCCAATATTTTTATTTATATATTTAAATAGAAATAGCTCTGTTGCTCATCCCACAAATCCACAATCTTGCAGTTTGTACCTTGTTAAGGAGACTAATCAGGCTTTCCAATTCAATAAAATACAATCCCAAGTGTTATTATGAAAGGGGAGAAATAATCAACCAGAATAATTTTCTTTTAGGAATATATATACTCAAGTTTTCTTTAGATCAGAAATACTAGAATATGATGTTCTTCTATGTTGACCCACCCTGGATTCAAACTGTAAATAAATTGATCCCTAAGGCTTTCATGAGTACTTTAAAATTAAGGTTACTTAACTTAAAGTATACTTTCTGCAAGGTTGTCCCTCTTGAATTGATCTTGCATTTTCTTTGGTTTTATTTAGAAAATCTGCCACTAGGGGGCAGTGGGTGCAGGGGTTTGTTGTTGCCAACAGCACAAAGAGTTGCTGTAATGCAGTGCTCGAGTGTTTTAATCAGAAATGACAAGTGTGAGCTCATGCAACATGCGCTTCCAATTTAAACTCATTGGTTTGCCTCATCCTGACACACATAAACACACACACACACACACTCACATACATGGAGGCATGTCAGACACTCTTTGGCTTCAGCTGCGTTCATGGAGGCCTCACTCGCGGCTTAGCACTTTGAGGAACGATAACAATCGTCCAGAGAGTAAGCCCCCCCCCATGTTAAAACCTGAGCACACAGAGACACTTTGATCCAGCTGAGGGGGTTTACGGAGCTTTACAAAGAATGAACTCTATATGGTTTGAGCTCAGGGCTTCACACTGTTTACAATATAGACACTGTTAGGACCCCCCCCATCACTATCATGGTGGGAAACCCTTCTTAGCTTGTTTATGACACTGAAGTGCAGGATTTTCTAAGTTTTGTAGCGCAGAAATTCAATTTATACTTAACACCAGATACTAAACACTGAATATGTTTCAGGCTGAATGATTAAACACAATATATACTGTATTAGGGCTGATTTTTACCTAATATTAGGGATGGGATGAAATATCATTTGGTAATATATCGCGATACAGTACGTGACGAAATGCATCGAGTTTGAAAAAAATGGATCGCGAAATAAGACGTCACGTCCAGTAACAGCGCATGTGACCAAAAGTGTCGACAACAAACATTAGCACCAACTACCTTGCCTCCAAAAAGCCGAATGATGGTGTCGAATTAGGTCGAAATTGAGGACACTCCGCCTGTACACAAATTATCTGTCTGGCAGTATTTTGGCTTTCTCATTAAAAAAGACAAAGACCGTGAAAAGGAGCCTACCGCTCGTTAGCATACACTCTCTCTAACCTCTCTAGGGTTAGAGAGAGTGTTATTGTTTGTGTTTGGCCTGTTAGGCCTTGTGTTTTTCTGTGTGCAACTCAAACAAAAACAAATAAGTTGTAATTACACAGTAACATATTTTCTTTTTTACTTTTTTGACATTGTATCGTGAAGTATTGTATCGTGACCCGGGCATATTGAGGTGCAGCGTATCGTGAGTTTAAGTGTATCGTCTCATCCCTACCTAATATCATGATAATGTTTGTGCAATTTTTATAGAAAATTAAGAAAAATTCTATTGTCAAACTAGAAAAGCACTCGGAGAGCGCAGACCTCCACCAGCGCCACAGTCCTCACTCATATTGTGATTTTCATCATAAATATTAGTCCCACCTTTATTTCATCTAAATATTTAGATTCCTTGACCATGAAAACATACCATTAGCAATAGGATTCGGAATGGGTTCTATTTAAGTTCAGTAGTTTTTCATGAAAGTCGCATTTTTAGTCATGGTGGTTTTATGCCGATCCGGATCACTCCCCAAATCTAGTAATTTTTTCCTTGTCCTAGTCTGGACATTTCCTGAAAATTTCATTGAAATCCGTCCATAACTTTTTGAGTTATGTTGTTAACAGAGAAACAAGCAAACATACAAAAGAATATACAAACAGACACTGGTAGTAACATAACCTCCTTGGCGGAGGTAATTAACACATGACCAGTTTTTTTTTTCTCTTCTTTGGCAAATAGCCTTTTGTGCATGTGAAGGTGGAAACTCTGGCTGCAACCATTAATGTATGAGAGAATGTACATGAAAACAAAAGTAATACACAAATGATAAACATAAAGCTCTATGATAAGAATTTGTTTTTTTTAAAGACAGTCCATACTGGTTCCAACCATTTTCCCAAATGTTGCCAATGTTGCAGTTAGGGATAGGAATCAACAACCAATTCCATTTAAGAACTGATAACATCTCCTTCAAAGACTCAGTATCATTGATCTTTTTGATTTTACATTTCCTGATCAGTTGTTTCCACTTTGTTTATGCATGCCTTGGAAATCAATCAAATAGATCAGCACGGCACTGAATTCCTCCAGTGCAATGTGTTTGATATTTTTGCCTCTGAAGAGGAAGAGAGGTCAATTATTGTTCAACCAGAAAATCAGCAGGAAGCGACAAGGGAATCATTAAAGAATAAAATCCATAAGCATGATCGACAGTGGCATTGGTATCAGCAAAAGTCAGTTACCATCCGTGGTGTTAGTATGTTAGTACAACATTGACAGTGGTTAGCACTTTACCTGCAGATTTTTAAAGCCTAATGTTAATGAAATAGCCAGTACAGGGTATCTAGGTCTGCTGTTTTTACCATCACATCAAAGAGCAAATCGCACCAAATAACTTTTTCTGAAAATAAAGATGTTCTTTACAAGAGGTAGTACTGTTCAAGGAACACAAATCTCCACCAAGGAGTTTTCAACTTTGTCGGATGAATTATCATCAAAATATTAAAATGCACCCTACCTTGCACTGCTAGCAAATCCTTAAAAAAGATCTGGATCCACATCCGCATCCAGATCCCCACCGAAATCTAATCACTTGTCCCTTTTACCATGCCAGAACATTCCCTGAAAATGTCACAAAAATCCCAAAGGAACTTATCGAGTTATTACTGCAAATGTGAACAACTGCTCCATCCCAAAACCATTTGAAAAATTTTCAGAATCTGCATCAGTGTTCGGATCACTACCAAAATCTAATCACTTCTTACTTGTGCCATGACCAGCATTTCCTGAATCCAAAATTATAAAGAACTTACAGAGTTGTTAGTGAAAAAGGTGGAAAACTGCCCTGTCTTGCAACGTTAACAAATCCTTAAAAAAATTCCTCAATGCTCTTCCAGATCTGGATCAACCCCCAAATCTTACAGACTGGTACTTGGTCCATTTCTGACCTATTCTGAAAATTCTCTTAAAATCTCTTTGTAACTTTTTGAGTTATTCTGTGAACAGTCTAACAAAATGCTGGTAAAAACAGATCTCCATGGCTGATGTGATAAAATGAATAGAAATTGCCCAGTCCCCCTGTGCATTTCAAAGAGACATCTTGTTCTTATTAAAGTAATACAAAGGACTACAAATAGTAGTTTTACTTGGCATTGGGCCTTGAATCCAAAACAGTGTATGCAATGTAGATTTTCCCTTATCAGCCTTGACCATAAATCAATATCTATAAACAATGTAGTTTGAGTCCCAGGAACTCTGAGTGTCTGTTCCTCTGAGTCGAGCTGGCAGCCTCAGTGTTTTATCTCCAGCAGAGTAAACATCTCCTCTTTGCTCTAAATCTTGTAAAAGTGGCGAAGGGAAAGGAGAGTAAAGTGGAAGAATGTTAATGTCAGGTGCTTCTCCTGTTTCTGACCCCGCGTGTTTCCTCAGACTCGGCCGAGTGGCGGTAAATCTGTCCGCTGTGAGCTGTGTTCCATTAGAGCTCAGTTAGAATAACAATGAAGAGAGCCTTCAGCTGGAAGTCACTTTGTTAGGAGGCCTGATGTAAAGGCCGACCTCCCACCTCAGCTGGCAGCACCTCCACTGCTCTGATTCAGAGACTTTCATGGCGTTCTTTGTTGAGTTGTTGATTAAAAAACAGTAAAATAAAGAAAACTGTGCTGAGCTGAGCCAGTTCATCTTTATACAGTCAGAGGTGTGACGTCTCCATTCGATCTTTTAAACATGACTACTCAACAGTTCTCTCAAGGAAGCCCATCACATTTAAACCAAATGCCCACCCTGACCGAAGAGTTGATTTTAGAGGTCAGGAGTTGAAGGTCAAGGTCATTGGGCCCCATGTTCACTCCTTGGTTATGAATGCAGTCCCTTCAGGGCCATGAACACAATGTGTCACCAAAAATGGAAAGTTTTTCTTGTGTTTTCAAAAGCACTCTGCT
The DNA here is from genome assembly GCA_036419115.1 of Scarus forsteni. Classification (NCBI taxonomy): domain Eukaryota; kingdom Metazoa; phylum Chordata; class Actinopteri; order Labriformes; family Labridae; genus Scarus; species Scarus forsteni. Next base: position 17,938,684 of record JAZDUH010000033.1, on the reverse strand, counting down.
TTCACATAGAGACGGAGTGATAACAATGCTTGTTCACATGGATCCACAGGAACGACTGATAACATGGTAGTGTGCATGCCAGGCCAGTAGTTGGCGGTGTTTGCTTGTAGTGTCCTTAGCGAATATAACAGATACGTCTCCATGGATCAGAGTATTGAGGTGAAAAATCCACATTTTGTTGTCAGAGCGATGGGAAACCATCACAATTATTATCACAGTTGCTTGGTAAATTGGCTATAACTGTTGCCGTTGTTGTTCCTAGGTGCATGCACAACTGTGCATGTGCAACACTTCACCACTTTCCCTAGCAAAGGAGATCCCTGTTTACACGGACACAAAAACAAAAATGTTTTCAAAACTTTTCAGTCTGGACCCAGGTTTCAAAAGATTGAGGCACTCTGAGCACTCTTGTGCAAGCAGAAGGTGCAAATGCAACAGAAACGTTCAGTTTTTGGTTATTCTGTTGTTTTATAAATGAGCCCTAAGAATGCGTTAAGGTATTTTCTTTAAAGTTTAGACAAATAGTCACCTTCATATAAGACTGAAGTGAGCAAAATCTAGAGGTCATTGTTCAAGGTATTTTAGTTTTATGTTCATTTTTGTGAACACTTTTTGGACTTTATGACCTTATGAAGCTGAAGATATTCCTGCTTTAACTAGGTGGACACATACGCTTGATAGCTGCTATGCATCCCCTGCATCGATTACAGTCCGTTGGTTGTGTACACTGTCCAGAATGAACGGACCGTAGATGCAAGCTGCAGTCTACAGCAAACTAGTAGACCAGTGTAAAGACAGAGGAGATGTGACAGATTTATCACAGAAGCAGAAACAACAATAACAGTAAGTCTGATAAATCTAGACCACAATCAGCACCTAATAATGTGTGAGACTGAACAGACAGAAACCTAAGAGTTGATCCAGCTTATGGCAATAAATTCTCCTTGAGAACTCAGGAAAAAGAAAATAAGTTTGGTGTGCTAATTCAACTGGTGACCATGTACATTGGTGACTTGAAGCTATAGCCATGGTTGACTTTGTCAGTATATGTTTGTGTTAGCTAAGTTTCCTTGACTGTGTTTCCTCACATATAAACCAATGATTTTTCATTTTTGGTACGATAGATAACAGTTAAGCACTGAAAAGTACAGCCTCTTCTTTTTACAGTGATTAGACAACTAAATTTTGTTGTATCCTCTGCAGTACAATGACTATAAAGGCTATTCTATTCTACACATCCAGCTGCTTCCATGTTCCCCTCCCTGCAAACTTCCAGCCAGCTACCAGCCAACTTCCAAGCACCTAAACCCAGCCTCAATCTTTTCTTTGGTTATTAAAGTAACTGCCAAATAAACAAATTTACACAAACAGGGCCTGAAGTTTACAATTTAAAACTTCCAGCGTTGCCAGGCCTCATCATTGAAATGCCATGGACCAGCCAAGAACCTATCAGGGATACTGGGGAAGTTTGAAATGGCTGGGTTCAAACAAGACCTGTCTGCACAGCCAGCAGCAAGTCATCAGTTAACACTGTGACTCATCACACCCATACACCGAGACAGTTCGACAGTGTGCAGAGGAAAATAGCATAGAAAGTGAGTTCAGATGAAGCTGATTGTGAGGTCTAGCCTCTGATCATCACTTGCTAAAAATATTTGATAATTATATTGATTATTGGTGTTTAGTTTGTTACTTCCACTCTCAGAAAAACCACCATGTTTACAGTTTACTTTTGACACAACAGTAATAGTAATTTACAGCCTGTTCATATACTCGCATGTGGTCTTTTGCACTAGTGGGTGCAAAAGACAACGTGAGAGTATATAAACAAAAATGTGAAGGATTGGGTGTGCTGGTTTGGCGGAGTAGTGAGCAACCAGGCACCCCATGTATTAGCTTCTGCCGGTCCAGGTTCGAATCCCACCTGTGACCAGTTTGCAGAGTGTCTTCCCCTACTCTCTCGCCCCCTTTCACAAGCCTATCCACTGTCTCTCTCCTATCAATAAAGACACAAAATGTCCAAAAACTACATTAAAAAAAAATGCGAATGACGTCAGTGGACACACAGACAAACTTTAAGTACATCAATGGCTTAAGGGGAGAGTGAATTGGAAATGTTACGAGCTTTAACTGTTTGTAGTTGCATATCTGATGGTCTAGTTTGGATTTTAACACAAGTAAGCTCACTAACAAGAAAAACAAAATGTCAGGGACCAAAAAAACAACCTCCTGGTGCTCTTACTTTCCACTTTATATTCCCCTGACTTGCTCTTTCCAGTGTGTGTCAGTGTGTGTGTTTCCTCTGCTCTTCGCTAACAATGCAGCTCAGGAAGTATGTCAGGATAAGGGCCAGACCGCTGGGCTCTTTTTGGTCAGTGCATCCAACTTTGAGGGACAATAACACAGTGGTGTTAATCCCAGAAAAGCTCGCTCAGTGTCAGAGAAAGCTGAAGATCTGTGAAAAGGAATTAACCATCCAGGTGTCTTCAAAGAAAGCTTGACGATGTCCCTCTGGCTGGTGAGTGCTGTTGTAACATGTCATGTTGAGCTGTGGGTGGTCAAAGATTCCCCCCCCTGCTCAAGGTCAGACCAAACCCAAGAACTGAAGGAGGCTGCTGCTGGTTTGGCCTGGTTTTCGGTTCTTGAGCTGAAATATTACTCAAACTGGCTGACAGGGGACTCTACTCCAGATAGACTGAGAATTTCCAGTCAAGAGCTTAGCTGAGATTCGCCAGCAAGATTTGGTTCACTGAAACTAAGAGTGTTAGTTTATTAGGTAAAGGTTTGAATGTCAGACATGTGGGCTTCATGTGGTAATTTTAACTAAGACTGTAATTGATTGTCATTCATGTGAACTGTTGATGCACAGCTTACATCAGTCATCCTTTGTTTCTTTCCTGTTTAAACAGCTGCATTTGTACATTATAGCTGTCATTGTTAAGAAAGTATTTTTTTTTTAATTTTGAGATGTATGTTAAACTTGGTAAAATTTTACAAAATTGCTGTTTGAGTGAAATTTAAAAACAAAAAGGCAAAACCAGTAGGTCTAAGCTTTGCTATCGATTACATGGATTGGATCGTTGATGACCAGTAGTAAAAATGAATACTGATAAGATTTAATTGATATCAGTATCATTAACAATTCTCAGTTCCTTTTTCTGTTTAACAGATCAATGTTGTACATTAGCTAGATTGTTGTTAAGAAAGTATTTTTTTTTTTTTTGAGAGATGTATTTAAACTTGGTAAAATTTTTACAAAAGTCTGTTTTTGTCAAAGTTAAAAACAAAAAAAAGGCAAAACCAGTAGGTCTAAGCTTTGCTATCGGTTACATGGATTGGACCATTGATGATCAGTAGTAAAAATGAATATTGATAAGATTTAATTTATATCAGTATCATTAACAATTCCACCTCTACCCCCTGTCTGTTGGTATTTTTGACTTTGTCCTGTCCAGGTTTTTCTCAGGTTAAGATTTGAAGTCAGGTTTACTCTACTTAACAAACTCTGTCATTAAAGTTTGAATGTTATTTTCCAGTATGATGAAAGACAGACTCTTCCAGTATGTAATTAATTGGAAAAGTGAAGTTGTAAAAATATAACCAAACTTTGCTACATGGCCTCAGGGAGAGGATCTGAAAGCACAGCCATAGGGAGGAAGTTGTTTGGTTAGGCAAAACTCTGATATCATCCATCGCCAGTGTTATCTGTCAGCTCATCTATCTTCAGGTGGGTTAGCTGACCTGGTAAACAAATCTGGCAGAAACCTGCAGCAGGCATTGCTGACCACTTTTAGCCGCAGTGCTGAGTAACAGCTGGCAGAAATATTTATCTGAGCAAGAGTCAGACTAAGGTTTGAGTCTGAGTACAGACGAGGAGTTCCATGAGAGAAGAATGGATGAATTATTGATCTCTTCCTGATTACAAACATGGAAACAAGCATATCCAGATGTTGTTAGGACAGTGTGCTCTTATAGCAACAGATGATTTTAGCTCAAACTTGAAAACCGCTGACACAGATGGATCTATCCAGGAATATATGTCTGACTACACTGGAGGATTTTCTGCAATTACAATTCTGTTAGAGACGAGCGATTTTGCAGAGATTATGTTCTTGATCCTTTGCCGTGCGTAATCGGCACATCGATCTAAATAATTTAAATGCTCTTACATCAATTTTGTCTGATAGTATATGAGCATGCACAGAAGCTCGTAAAAATAAGGTCCATGGGGAAAAAGCAGCCAGTTTATGTCTTAAGGAAATTTTATTCAACAGTTAATTAATGTAAAAATATGGAGCCTCTGTTTAGGTGTTGAAGTTGGAGTATCCTTAAATAAGGATAACAGTTTATTTATTATCAATATTAGATGATGAATAATGTGTTATGTTTTTTGATCATTGATTTCCTTTCTGTTATCTATACTGTAAACATAGTGAATATTGCCTTGAAGCTTGATTTTAAGGAAACCATTAATCGAATTGAAATCGCAATGTCTGCCAAAAAAATCTCAATTAGATCTTTTCCTAAAATCATTCAGTGCTACCACATAAAGAGATGGACAACCATTCATGCTCACACTCATATTTAAGGCCAATTTGGAGTCACCAAATCAACCTAATGAGCATGTTTTTGGTCTGTGGGAAGAAGCTAGAGTACCCAAAGAGAGCTCAGAAAGACCATGCAAACTCTACAGAAAGGACCTTGTGTGGGGCAGGTGCACTACCTGCTGCAGCACTGTCCCATTCTTCTCGGTTTGGGATGAAAAAATCACACAGTCCTGTGCTCATAGTATAACAGCACATCATAATATATTAGATTAATATTGTTTAATAAAAGACTGTGTACTTTATTCCCTTATTAAGGAGGTTATGTTTTTGCCAGTGTATGTTTGTTTGATTGTTTGCAAAATTACACAAAAACTACAGGGTGGATTTTGCTGAAAGTTTCAGGAGATGCTGGCAATGGCCTAACTTAAAAGTGATTCGATTTTGCCACCATAAGGGAACACTTGTTTTTGCTCAATAACTGTTTAACTAATCATATCACATGATTCTGAGTGCCAGGTGTGGGTTTTCTGTTTCAAGGAATCATATTATGATGGTAACTTTGCCATAGAAGTACTGCTTATAGATGTAACAGCAATATTTGAGCTACCTTGGTGGAGGTTTGTGCCCTCCAAGGGCTTTTTAGTTGCAAAGATGCAAACATAACTCAAATAGACACTTGTCTAAGACCAGGTCAGAGTCTCAGTTTGACCTCAATCTGTCCTGTTTTGTCCTCTCCCTCCATATGTCCTGTGTTTTGTCCTCTCCAGTGATGTTAAAGTGTCACTCTGAAGTGTCCAGACAGCTAATTACTTTACGACTGAGCAAACGCTCCAACTTTCACTCTGAGCAGGAGGGCCCCCGTCTGTCATTGACTCTTAGCTGGTCATCTGGATCCTTTAATTAAACATAATTCTACTTTTTTGACCCATAATTTCTCTTCTTGAAGTTTTTGTTCACATCATGAAGGGGATAAACACATGATCACACAGCTTGTTCAGCATTGCTTAAAGATCATATTTAAATCCTTGTCTTGCTTGCATGTTTTAGTGAAAAAGTCACAGTTTGCCCTCCGCCTTTTCATCACCTTGGCCTCCATCCTCTTCGTTTCTGCCCCGTCTGCTCTTTTATGAGGCAGCTGATGATTGCTCACAGGCCTTTGGTGTTGGAGGCCGCTTGATAATTACCACTCTGAAGGTGAAATGGTCACCGTGTGTGTACTTTGTGTTTGGCGGGTGCCTCTGTAGATGATAATTAAAGGTTAAATATCTCACCCATGCTCTTTTAGGAATTCATAATTTACCCTGACAGCACAGATAAAGCTGTCGGAGAGCATTATTTTAACTTTACATCCACCTCTGATTTATTGGTAAAAGATTTATCACCAGAACTTAGGGACACTCCACGTGCTCCAGGATTGAAGTCATCATGATTTATTGACATTTTTGTCAGTTTATTTAATTTAATGGCGGTTTCAAGGCTTTTAAGATATGTTTTTATTTACAGGTTTCTGCAGTGATCCTCAAAATGACCGGAACATTTTGGGAAAGTTGCCCCTAAAATCCCTGAGTTAGGTTATTCCTCTGTCATGACCATTTGATTTTAAAGTTATCCCACCAACCTAAGGCTTACAATTTATCCTTTACACTGCGACAGCTATGGCCACCTACTACATTATCGAAGTGGAATGATAATCATCCAGTCACCTGCCTGATATGTTTTTGGAAGGTTCTGCCCTTCCAAAGCATTTTTTATGGGCCCTTTCTCAGATCAGTGTGTAAAATATATTGAACAGTCCATCTGGTGTGGGAAGGGTACGCCATTGAAGCTGGCTTTTTTTGTAACTATAATAATTTCAATGCTATGTGTGATGTCCCAGGATCATGATTGCCGTTATTGGTAGTTTACAGTTAATGACTGTAAAATGAGTCTAATAACAACCACTTACGCATCTAAATTTGTGGTCTGAGGGATGTAGGATGTTCCTTTTTTTTAAAAAGAGCATCTTGCCTAGGATTGCAAAGAGGTGGAAACTTTCCGATAATTTTCTGGAAACTTCCCAGAAACTGGGACATGAAGCCGGGACATTTGTGAATAATTCCAAACAGGTAACTTTCCATGCAAATCATAGAAATTTATGTGCATAAACTGGAAATTGGGTTTTATTTAAATGAGCTGTATCATATCTAAACAGAATAATACAAACCTTTTTTGCATAGGCAGACATTCATGCAAAATAATGCTATAAAATAATACATTCCAACAGACATATTTGTGAGTACAACTTATTCAAGTTTTAATAATTGTATTGATCAGTCAATTTCAATTTCACTTCATAACCTTGGGCCAAAATGTGTGGCCGTAGTCTGGGGTTCCAGAAATAATGATGATGGAGGAACGCACAGTGCATGAAGGTGGGAATGGCCTCAATACCTTTGCAGTAAGCAGTGTGCTATGAAAATGTGATTGATGAAAAGCTTAAATATTCTCTGTGGAAATACATCTTCTAATGCACTGGACACATCATCAGTGATGTTCCTGGAATCATTGGGTGTTTCGGGTCTTTCAACATCATACACCCTCATCCAGGTGACCCAGCCGGGGCTGATCAGACCCCAGCTTATGTCCAGGTGGCACGCTAACAACCACGACTCCATGTTTCTCCTCTCTTGAGCCACAGCCAACTTGAGGCTCTCTCGGCTGCTTTGGTGGTATTGCGGATGGCTCTCCTCTTCTGCTGTCCGACGATGCCCAAATGCCTTAGAGTGCTGGCCAAGGACCGGGCTGCAAAGCCTCTGCAGCCTACCTCAATTGGCTTATGCTTGCATGGAATCTGAAAATTATTCTGCAATGTTTTCCCCAGTTATAATTGAAATCCCTGTTAAGGGCCGGACTTTATTTTTGTAAATTCTAGGTTTAACTCCAGTAAATTGCCATTAATTCCTAAATTAGAACTTTCTGGACTTGAGTGACTTGAAGTTCTTCACATCTTATTGGGTTGCCCAAACAAATCAAAAATTGAGAAATGCTCTCTAGACTTCAGTTTTTTTTATTTGGATCTAATCAAATGTAGTAATTGTAAGAGAAAATCCAGAACTATCATACAATGGCACATACTAAAGCATGCATGTCTTCTCAAACTTCATTAAAAGTGTGAATAATCTTCTGATTTCTCAGCCATTAGCGTGACAACAGGTCTGCTTTACAGCGTCATACACACTCAGATTTGAATCTTCTACCAGAAGCTTTGTCCTCTTTGTTCCTGCTTCTTTCTGAGGAAGCTTTGGTTAATCTGCCTGGATTACAGCTTTTCTATAAAACTCAATACTTTCTGTTAGCCCCATTTCAAAATTGAACCTCCCATGATTATTCCAAATTTCCAAAAGCATCTCCATCTGCAGTCTTTAGATGGAGCAATAATTCTTAGGTATGCTTTAGATGAAATAAGCTCTCGCTCTAGTCTCTGTGGCCGTCTGCCAGGTGCATAAAAGACAAAAAAAAATGGTTGCCTCGGATCAATAGAGGGAGTGGTTGGAGATAATTGGAGCATTAATCAAGGCCACTTTGTTGGAGAGTAACATTGAATGTGTTACTTAAACAAATGGGTCCCCGGTGCAGATGTTGCTGTTCTGTGTTACTTAACTTGAGCTTGAATTAAGTTTCACTGTGACAGCAAACAGACTGGATGCTCCGTCTGCATGCAAGATATCACTGGATTATAGAAGGAGATGTTCTTGGAAATGAAACATAACTTTTTTAGTTCAGATAAGGGCGATACATAAAACATTGTTTTTATAGGCTCTTTTAGAATGACAGTGCAAATTGGTCGAACAGCTCTGACCAGCTGTGACCCAAACATCTCCGTCAGTCCCCCAATAAAAGCCATGACCGCTGCTTCCCCTTTTTATTCTCTGAGGAACAATGACCCTCACTCCCTCACCTCTTGTCTGGTTTCCTAGAACAGACAACAGACCCGAGGTTGCCAGATTCTGACTTGAAATCAGTCCATTGTTTGTCCCGCAGAAAGGCAGGAAGTGCGCATGATATTGTCCCTGCTCCTTCTCCAGAAATGGCTTGTGCCTCTGCCAGTATTCTGTAATCACGTTAGCGGTAATGAAGGAGAGGGCTGTTGAGGAGACGCTGCCAAAACCTCTGCACCTATCTTCACCTTCAACAGCATGTAGGAGCCACCAAGGATAATATGCCATCTGGGCTGAAACAATACATTTTACTGCTTATTTTAAGTTGGTGCTCTTGCAGCTGTTATTGGGGTTTGATGACAGGGTTTTCTTTACAACAAATGTTGCATAAATGCCTGTTCTAGCTTGTATGGGTCACCTGCAGGTTTCTTTGGGTCTAATTCTGAGACATTTTGTCCGCTACATAGTTTTGCTCTGACCAGAGAGGCCTGTGCAAGACAGTGGTCCTAGTGCAACTCCACTTCTGCTGGATTTCTGACCATTCCCAACCACTAGGGATGCACGGTATTGGATTTTTGCTGATATCTGATATGCTGAACCTGTTTTGTCCTATACTGTTGTTTATAGACTTAAAGTTGTTCTTCATAATCAATCTATCAATCTTTATTTGTATAGTGCCAATTCACGGCAAGTGTTAATTGAAGGCACTTTACACAAGAGCAGGCTGAAGCCATACTCTTCGTTTTATAGATACACATACATACAAATACATAGGGCTGCACAATAATCAATAAATCAATTAACCGCACGATAAATAAAAACGTCCCTGGTAAGTTTGCCGGCCTCGATAAGTTGACACGCGCATGCATGTTTGTTTTCCTCCTCTCTTTCTACCAAAAAGGCTGGATGAGAAGATGGGTCACTCTGTGCAACTTTCTCAACACTACTATAGTGAATTTAGCGGATTTATAGTGGAGTGAGCATCTGTCAGTGATTCAATCTTTGTGGGGGAGGCGGGGCCGCTCGTGCATACGCACACAGACAGTCCCAAGGAGTAACAAGGAAACAAACACTAATATGAATGATGGCACGAAAGCTACGGTTGCTAAGCCAGCTGCCACAGCCCCAGTGTGGGAATATTTTTGGTTTTAAACAGAATGAACAAGGTGTGAGCCCATGAACACCGACGAGCCGATATGTCGTATTTGTTTGAAAGTAGTGACGATGAAGAAGGGGAGGTGCAGCGGAGCCTTCCTCCTGACAGTCAACGCTTACCGAGGCGTTTGGTCGGCAAGTTAAATATGAATGAAGTGGCTCAAAATGGTGCGCGGTCACATTAATGAAAAAAATTTTCAAAAGAATATTGACAATAATATTGTTTTTCAGCAATAATTTTTTTGACAATTATCGTCCCGGAAAATTCATCGTGACAGACCTACAAGTACATATATTAAAATTAATTGTATATACACATACATACATTATGTTACGACATGTGTCAAACATTGTTTTGACTGTAACAGCAAAACCATGCTTCATCTGCCTGTTTAAAGGCTGACACTTATTTAATAACCTGCTGTCAGCAAACCAGCACTATTTTTGGAGCTTATACACTGAATTTCAGTTTAATGTGCATCCAACTCCACAATCTTGTTGCAAATATAAAAGGCTAAACTATTGGCAAGAAGTATCTGTGCAGAGACCGTACTTAGCTGGGACTATAAGAGATCCAAATAAACCATCATAACCATATTCGATTTTTGGCAAAGTATAGTTATGATAACAACTTATTTTAAGATATTACACCTTTTCACTTATTTTATATCTCGCAGAGTTTTCACCAAAAAAAGTCAGAAGCTTCCTTTTCTCATTTCCTCTGTAAGGAAACAAAGAGGAGAGCTTCCTGGCTGGATACACGGCCCAGAACCAGGCTTTTATTTTTGTTTTGTTTTTTCAGGGAGATTCAGATTACATGACATTAACCAGAACACAGGAGCAAATGTTCAACTTTTTAAGCTACACTACATACAGGGCTGTTTGGTTTATATAGTGCATAATCCTTGTTTTCCACTTTCAATGAAAATACTTATCTAGTTTTCAGACAGCACATGTCTTCTGTTGATTGTCCCAGAACCAGGCTTTTATTTTTGTTTTGTTTTTTTCAGGGAGATTCAGATTACATGACATTAGCCAGAACACAGGAGCAAATGTTCAACTTTTTAAGCTACACTACATACAGGGCTGTTTGGTTTATTTTAGTGCATAATCCTTGTTTTCCACTTTCAATGAAAATACTTATCTAGTTTTCAGACAGCACATGTCTTCTGTTGATTGTCCCTGAGATGCCATAGAATTGATTTTTATTTTCCTGCTAAAAATGATCATTTAACAGCAATAAGACAGACATACACTGTGTGATTTCAAGCCTATTCCTTATCAGCCGTGCTGCCCACACCTGAAAACTATATTGTACTGATACACAACCATTGCATGATAGCTTTGTTTGGATTGGTTTAGTGCAGTTTGCTAGAGTCTGGACACCTTTATCTTTTTTGTGTTTCTAATGCCAATAATACACTTGAGGGCGGGGATGTGAGTTTGAAAGAGGTCTTAAGTAGAGTGTGATGGCTAGCAAAGATCTAAAAGGGAGGACTTCAGTACTCCAGTACTCCATGCAATCCCATGGGAATTGATGATTTTATAACCAATTAACAGACTACAGTACTTTAAATTCCACACCTAAGGGTTGGTTTGGTATGTCACTCCTTCAGAGTGGTGCCAAAAAGTGGGATGCCATGGTTCGAGTATCCCTTTTCTCCTCATATGATACTGAAAACACCTGTAAATGGGTGCCATACGAAGCCGAACTGACTGCTTGGTGGAAATGCAGCAAATGGTCCAATAGTCAGGAACACCCTTTTTGATCATACTATGCAAGTGTGTTATGAAAATTGTCACAGTCACAGACATCACAAACAGAATTTGTTTGTGCATTTATGTGCTTTTGAGTTTTCACGTGGAAAAAATGTTTTCGAAAGCCTCAAATGTCCACCCACCCGTCCATCAATTATCTATACCCGCTTCTTCCTTCAGGGTCTTGGTGCTTGAGCTTATCCCAGCTGACATTTGGGTAGAGATGGTTTACCCCTGAACTGATCACCAGCCAATTACAGGGCCACAAAGAGAGACAGACAACCATTCATGCGAACACATAAACCTAAGGGCAATTTGGCATTACCAACCAACCTAATAAGTATGTTTTTATGTGCCCACCAAACTTCTTGGACGAAGGTTACTGATCTGTGGCGACAGCAGCAGATGAGCTCACATAATTTTAAAGCCAACAATTGACGGTTTTGCATTTTTGGTGAATGTAATTCATACATAGTGCTTTGGTACTACTTAATATTACTAGTTATTAATATATTTTCATGACAAATGGCATATAATAATTGGTTCTTGGTCATGTGGACAACCCCTATATCTTAACTTGTTGACATACATGTTTTTAAATTATTTTGAAAGTTTGTTGAACGATAATAGTACAGAAAAGAATGGCCTTTATGCCATTATACTTAATGTACAACAAGATTGGAGAGCTTCTCTTTTTGCAGTGCAGTCAGATAATTATACAAAAATATATAAGATAAAACCGAACTGTATATTCAATATGATATAGTAAAATACAAATATTAAGAGTTTAAGGTATACGATAGAAATAAAAAAATGTGCTGTATTGCACAGGATGATAGAATATTCACAGAATGATTTTGTTTTGGATGATTATTGAGGTAGAATTATAACATTGCAGCAGCAGCAGCAGCAATAAATACATTTTATTCTCAAAATAATTCTATATCTGCTTATCTGTAACAATAAACTGTAAAGGCAGCTCAGTTTCAGGTCTTAGCACTGATGTCATCCTCAGTTTAATTACCCAGAATGCATAAGGGCCTTCGAGGCGTCATTCCTGATGGGTGTGAGGTGGCACTCTTCATTAGAGTCCCCTGACAGCTACAAATGCACCGTCACACTCTGCTGTGCCCGGCACCATCACTTCAAACTGTTTTTTTAACAGCCGTAGCATTACAGCAGCATAAATCTAATCATCGTCCTTAGAGTGCCTGTGCCCTAATTTGTATTTATGGCTTGATTTTAATTGCCGCGATTGCTGCCGCTCCTCTCAAAACAAATTATAGTCATTGTTACTATCACTGCTCCATGACTCCTTCAAAGCCGTCCCCCCATTTTCTACATTAAATCCAGACCCCCCTCCTTTTCCCATCACTATAAGTGCCTCCTTCTTTACCAGACGGCTCTGCTCGACCGGCCCCACCTCCGCCCACGCCTGCTTTCCCTTCAGAGTGGAGCTTACCTCTTCGGGCTTTGAATGGGGGAACCTGCAGCATCCAGAGGAGAAGGGAGCAGGAATAGGGATGCAAGGATGCAACAGAGGAATGGATTTAGGAGTTTTCTTATTAATACTCTTAAAGAAACTTCTTTTTACTTGAACTGGACCATTTCTTAGACTGCAATAGGATTTCTTTTTAAAGGGGAATCCACTCAGGACATCTGGAGGCTGATTTTGAAGGACAGACGGGAGAGGACTTGACGAGGACTTCTAGAAAGGATGGGTGGACTTAGCTGGTGCCTTGCCAAAGTCTTCAGTTGGGCTAAATTTTTCTTCTATTGTATTTTTCCGTTTGGGAAACAGAGGAAAAATAAGGTACTGCTTATACTTTAGAGGTGTTTGATTAAGGAAAATCTGGCATAAAGTTAGCTTTATCTGTTTCACTCTTTTTTAATTGGTGCATCTCTTAAATTTGTGTGAGCTTTTACTTCAAGTCAGTGCTGATTTTACTCAAAACTGTTTCATTCATTCAGACAGAAATAACCGCCGAACTAGAAATTTGCCTTCAAGATGACAATGTAGATTCGTCAATAATTTGTTGATTTAGTAGGTGGTTAAAAATTACAGTCCAGTGTATCATAGCAACTGAGAGATAAATTGAGAGGGTCATTTGTCCTGACATTTATGACAGAAGGTCAAGACACCCACTCGCATCTAATAACATCCAATGATATGATTTAGCAAAGACTGGAAACCTTACAGGGTCACTATCAGTACATAGACGTCCTTCGATGCTAATTTTATGCTCGGCACCTTTTAAAATGCAGAAGACATGAAATGACATTTAGCTAAAACAGAAAGCAACAGCTGACATTGTGTGTGCAGTGGTCTGTGGTATCTATAATGACTGAGGTTGTTTCCTCACTGAGTTAGCATTAGAAGCTAGCAGGCCATCTGTAAACTTTCCTTTGAGCTAGCTCCTGTAGTGCTAACACTCTGGCTGTGTGACAGTGAAGTCACACTCACAGTGATTTTAGCTCCTGTATGTATGTCCTAAATGTTAAGTCTCCTTTTCACTGGTCTTATGCTTCCTTTTATGAAAGAGCCATTCAACTGAAGATGCTATAGCTGTTAAGGGAAACTTAAATGCATGATTTTGACTCATAAATGAGCTCATAATATAACAAGATTTTTCATAATTTCACCTTCAATACCATGGAAAGGACCTAAAACTACATGTATATTAGATCATATTACATTTTGGTGTGATGTTATACATCATAGGAACCCATAACAGAAAGGCTGTAGCAAATCATATAAGTTAAGTTAAGCTAGTTGTCACCAGTGTTTACCTCACTGATGTAGCTCAGAGCAGTGCCTCTTTTAGCCTGTGCCTTCCAGTTGCAGTAGTTGTGATGAACAGTTGTGATCTTAGACATTTTGAGAAGGATTAGGTTCATCATAAATCATGTTTTGACTTGAAATTACCTGGTAAATAAAGATATTTGGTTATTTTGCCCCCTCATTCTTGGTAGTAAGGAGGGGGTCTTACCTTTTGATGTACTCCCAGTGTTTCCCTTGTAGGGTTGTACAGTTTTACAATGTGTCTCCAAATTGTGGAGGATGGTGTATACAAGTTCCATCGTTACATTTTCTGCAGTTGAAGACATGTTCCTATAGACTGGTTAAAATAATCGCAGCAGTGTTATTTTTTTAGCCTGCACTTACCATTTCGATTTCACTAAGTACCTCCATCAAGGAGGTTATGATTTAGCTGGCATTTGTCTGTCCATTTGTCTGTTGGTAAAAAGCTTGAAGTTATATTGGCCATGGCACAAGGAAGAAGTGATTATTGTGGCGCTCCAAATCTGGATGTGGGTTTGTGAACGTTGCAAGACAGGGCAATTTTTCACATTTTGACAATAACTTGCCCACAGTTTTGGAACTGCCTTGGCTGAGGTTTGTGCACTGAGAACCTCTTGTCTTAATATGACTTTGAAGGAAGGGACTTCCACTCACAAAATACCAAAAATTGACTCTTGCAGTGTGAGCAAACTACTGCTTTTTTTGCTGTCTGGAGCATATACCAGCTGAAATGTGCTTTGGCATGGTACAGAATCTGTTGTGTGAGCTTTATGTGATGTTTTATTTCGGTTTAACCAGCAACAACTTTGAAAAATCCATTGATGTGACATATATGCAGATAACTTATCATTGCAAGCATGGGTCGTTGTTTCTCTGTAGTTGGATATAACCAGAAGAGGGACTTTTCAAAACCATAGCAAGTTAGTAGTTTAATAACTAGAGTTTAGATGGTGAGGATGGGAAATCGATTTGCCAATTCCAGTTGACAATTGATAACATATAGCTAAGGCCCGTTTCACACTGGATACATTTTACTTGCGTGGCAGCAGTGGTGCCTGTTTTAATTTTAGTGAACATGTTATCAAGTCTGAGGTTTTAAGGCTGGAAGCCTCCACACTGGAAATCTCAGGAATTGAAGTTCCCCCTTTCTTTAAACCAATCAATCTTTATTTGTATAGAGCCAATTTACAACAAGTGTTATCTCAAGACACTTTAAAATAGAGCAATCTGGATACACATATTTGCATTTATACATAGAAAATACACATCTAAGTTGTTTTACATGTATTTCCACAGGTTGACACAGTGCAACATGGAAGGCATTTTATAACCGCTTTGCTATCAATACAATCTCATCAATCCAATTCCAACCCCTTCACATGGCAAAGACCTAAACATGGGATCGTCCCAGTCAAAATGGTGTTGTATTATTACCTGTACTATAACTTCTGCAAAAACTCCTTGATGTCCTCAATATTTAGAAGAATTATCTGCAATAGAGACATTGCTTGATGAAATAAATTATAGAAAAGCTGTCATAACTCATGCAAATATACATTTTCCACAGACCAGTCCTTGCTTACTTTTCTGCTTGCACTTCTTGTAAGGAATTATAGTCTTAACTGAGGAAGGACATAAAGTCAACATCAGCATCAATAGTCTTTATGGTAATCTCATCATGATATACATTTCGATAAACAGTTACATCCACATGATGAATCGTAGCCCCTAACAGAAGATGTCTAAAATGTTCGGATACTGATCTGTCTCCCTGTCCCAGTGTTTCCATCTGTGGCTGCCAAATGACAGTGGAAATGAAATGAATATTTTTATGATGCACAGCCAGCGTGGGCCCCGCTGTGAGCACAGAGGATGAGACAGGCTGCAGAGATAAGCACATTAGGACACAGACACACACCAGGATATTGCCGGTTTGACTTGGCTTCTCTTCCTGGTAGTACAGAGGGTCCGTGATGTCAAACAGAGCCATTAATCTTGAAAATACAATGCAGTTTGGACATCCACACCACGTGGAGGCTTTCATGTACACCCTTTTCCTTTACAAACACTCTAAACACTCTAAAATAAAACAGAAAGTTGTGGACTCACTGAGGGTGATGTGGGCTTCAGCAGACAAATGAACAGTTTACTAGCAGTTTTCATCAGTTTATATATCGAATCTTCAGTGGCTGTGCTTTAAGTGGTTTAATCACAACCAGTTTCATAGATGCATTAATGAGACATCTAAAAAAGACTGCACTTTAAAAAGAACTTTGTTGATTCTGTAGGAATATCAGCTTTCTCGCTCTGCTGCTGTAAACACCTGTGCCACAGGTTTATACAGTGTTTCTCTGCACTCTGTAGTCAGGCTGAAAGATTTTTCATTTTCGAATTGAAATAGCAATTTCATACAACACAATCGGGATTGCCAAAGCTGCAGCTTTTGCAGCACTCCTGACTGACCCAGAATCTGTAGTGTCAACAATTTGACACATACTATTTTACAAATTTGCAGCCACTTTGCATTTAAGGAAGTGCTGGTAAGCAGATCAACAATACAAAGCCGTTTTGTATTAGAAGTTGGAGTAACCCTTAAATAAAGGAAACAGATTATTAATCATCATTATAAAATGGTGAATAATGTGTTAAGTGCTTTTTTGATCATTGATTTCCTCTCTGTTGTCTACATTATAAACTATGCTAAGTATTTCATGCAACCTCATGATACGATGCAAATCCCATACTGAGGCTACGATACGATATGTTTCCCATGAAGCGTAAATTATGGATGTTAATCATGACTTTATAAGAATCCCTGACAACTACAAGTTGTTTTTTCATTGCAATAAGAAAAAGATTGTTCTACAACTCAAGACACTTTAATTTGTTCTCGAAGATTTTAGACCTAGGTCAATTTTTTTAACTTGTGCTTCATTCATGAAGTTTGGCTTCGGCTTTGAACTGCCCCATTGACATCATCACCCAAAGACAACAGGTGTCATAATATTTTAGGCTGTATGGATTCATTACAGTCAGTATCTATTTACGCATCGGCAAGGAGTGCATGGGGATATTATTCTGTATTGATATTTTGAGCACAGGCCTACTGTAAACATAATGAATATTGCACAGAAGCTTGATTTGAAGAAAATTGTGAATCGAATTGATATTGCAGTACCTGCCAGAAAAATCTAAATTAGATCTTTTCCTAAAATTGTTCACCTGTAGAGCACAATGTGAGTTCTTTAATAAAATATACTCTGTCCAGTGAGTGACTGATGTAGACCTTTGGATCAATGTTTTCAGTCCATGCGGACCAGGAGGAAGAGTTAATTGGTCACATAGTTGTGGAAAAAGAGCGAGGATGTGATCGATTTGTTTCAGCTTGTGGACATTTGTTGACTGTGGAGGTGTTTACTGTGGTGTGACTGAGCAGTGATTTGTGTGGAGTGTGATCCAGACTCTAATCTGACCACCTCTTGTTTTAAACATTCCTCCAAAGACCAAAAACAGGCTGAGAAACAAACTCACTCTCCTGTTGACTGATGACAGAACTTCAAAGAACGAGGCCCGTCAGGCCCTAAAAAGGCCTCTCACGGTGTTTCAGTGTTATCATTGTGTCCATGTGTCAGTGTGTCTGGGTGGACGCTCCTTCCTCTCGGAGAACAGAGGAAAACGTGCACACACATGTGAGCGCTGTGCGGAGGGAGGGCCGGGGGTCTGCATTGTTTTCAACAGATGGGAGTCAAAGGGGTGGGAGAGGGTGTGTGTCCGCCTGTGTGTGTGTTGGGGGGGATTGCTGGAGTGTGTTCTTCCTCTGTCTGTCAACAAGTGAACTCCCCCGTCTTGTCACAGCTTCTCGGACGTCAGCCAAAATGACAGGACACACCCCTGTGTTTACACATCCACTCTCTCCTGGTCTATCAGTGCTGATCTTCAGCTATCTCTCAGAGACTCACACTTTTCATCTGCTCATCTCTTTCTGCTGCTTATTTTCCCTCAACGCTTTGTCTTCCCTGTTTGACAAACTTCGTCATTTGCTTCATTGTTTGTCCTTCTTGCCTGAACTCCCTTACTTACCCTTACTTTTTTTTTTCTTTAGATTTGAAAGGCTGAATGGTGGAGATCAGAAATTATACTTTAAATTTTGTCTAACATCTTTTTATTAGTTCTGGCACAGAATTTCACAAAATTTACCGACATTGTAAGAATGAATTGAATTGAATTGATTTATTTCGGTCATGTCAGCACACTTATTCAGCATCACACATTGTCAATAGATGATCACATTGTACATGTCCGAAAAGGAAGACGGAAGAAGCAAAGCTTATCTAGTCCCGTCCCCATTTCCTCAATATTTAGTCTCCTCTTTTTACACATATCATCAGATTATTGTAAATTTGTATTCCATTTACAGAAGTATGACCTAATTCTTGAGCGTCTTTTAGTGTCCATATGTGACATTTAATGTCCAATCCTTTGTTCAAAGTACGGCATAATTCATGAGTGTCTTTTTAGAGTTCCTGTATAGCATTATGATTGTCCAGAGTTCCAGATTTTGTTTAGTTCCGTTTTTGATTTTTTGTTTTTTTTTGTGAGTCCCGGTTAGTGATGTGGGGGTGGTGTGTCCGCGTTCTCGTGCCACAGGTTTCAAACATGTGTTAAACGTGTGACTCGTCGTCACTCTCCTCTTCACCCAGGCGTGCTCCTGCACTGTCGTCCCGGGCAAGCAGACTGTGGCAGATTACAATTTACATTCATATTCAATAATCCTCACACACACTACCTAAATAAAAATGAAAAAGTCAATAAAAAAGAAATGTAAAAAAAATGAAATTTACAATTGTACAGAGACGAAACTAACAACGGCTACTGACATTGTAAGTAGACTGCAACAGTCCGCTTACAATGTACATTCATATTCAAGAACCCACCCACATACTACCCAAATTAAAATAAATAAAAAGCAAAATTAAAAAAGGAAATTTACAAATTTACCAAAACTCAATTTATTAAAAGTTGCAGAATTTGTTAGGAGACTGCGACAGTCTACTAACAATGTACATTCATATTCAAGTACCCACCCATACACTACCCAAGATATGAAATAAAATAAACAATAAGAAACATAAAACTATATACAAAACAAATCTACCACATTACAGAGACATAATTTAACAAGTTACAGACATTTTCTACTAACAGTGTACAATCCAAAAATAAAATAAATGAAAAGAAATGAAAGAAATGGATAAAAAAAAAATAAAAAGCTAATGGTCAATAGTACAGTGACAGAATTTCACCAAAGTTATAGACACTTAAAAGTTGAATGTAGCAGTCTACTTACAGTATACATTCATATTTAAAAACCCACCCAGAAACTACCCAATAAAATAAATAAATAGAATAAAATAAAAAAATGTCTTTAATTGTACAGGGATGGACCAGAATGACAAACAGTAAGGAGAAAAGTACTGTAAACAAATAATGAGGGGAGAAAAAAAAAGATTACAAAACATGGTTTTGTATAGGTCATAAAGTAATAGTGAACAAATTAGTTGATTGCAAACCCATGTGTGTCTGTGTTTGTGGAGGGGCAGGACGGCTTATCATCTGTTTCAGCAGTAATGATCAGAGAGTCTATGTATTTTAAAAAGAGTTGCTTTGTCTTGTTAAAGCCATTAGTGGAGCCTTTGAGGTATGACCTAACCTTTCCAAGTGAAATACACTGATTCCTGATCCATCTCTGACCCAGAGGTCTAGCCATCACACATTCACCCTCGTCAAACTGGTTTAAATGCTTACACTTCTAATATCAACTTAAAGGACAAGATGCTCACCTGCGGCCTAAAATATCCCACCCATTGACAGGTGCCATGATGGAGAGATGATCAGTATCAACTTTACCTGTCACTGATTGACTTAATCTATGGATAATCCAATGGATATTTGAATGTGGAGTTAAAGGACAAGTTTGGTTCCTCAAGCTGTAGAAACCGAACTTATCCTTCAAAGGTGAAAGCACTATCATCTCATTAGTTAGTCAGCCATATTGGATAAACTCACCTCTTCATCTGCTTTTCTCCTCAGTTCTCTGTCTGTCTCGTTTGTACCCAGATTGATGTCTTTTTTCTCTGCTGCTTTCACTTCTTCTCTCTATTAAATCCATTTTAACAGGTTGAACATCTCTGATCCTTGTTGCTGTTTACCCATCATCCTTCACTTCAAGGACAGCAACTTGACAGCGGTTAATCTCCTAAATTGTCTAAGTGCCTCCATGCCTGCTGATTTCTCTGCTTCACAAAGAGGACAGAAATGGTCAAGGTTAAAGAGGTACCAAAAACAAATCCCACATGTGATCTTATTAGTCCTGGAAAAATGCCCAACCTCCTTTATTCACTGCAATAAACCCTCCCCTTACACACTTAACACACTCTCTGCCTCCATCCTATGTGACATTGAGTTGGAGTCAGAGCAGTGATGTGGATGCAGTTCACTGTGTGACCACTAGTGGGAGCTGAAGCTGCATATGGGAGCTGCATGAGCTGTGGTTGTGTTGAGTCTGTTATTAGCTGGTAGTTAAATCACTCTACAGAGTTAATTTTGACAGCACTATTTAATTTAGTTTTAGTTATAGTCTTTGCCTAAAATACTTTTGGTCATGATCTAGTCATCTTAACTGTTTTGATTGTAGTCTAGCTTTTAGTTGATGAAATGTCACAACATTTTCGTCGACGAAATCTGCTGTAAATTTAGTCGACTAAATATGAAGTGTAAAATGTAAGGCATGTTTTATGTTTTCTTGAATTTGTGGAGTCTTGTTTAACACTTGGATAAAATGAAATGTCTAATCGCCCTTTATTGAATGTTAGTGAAAGTTGAAAGTATAAATAAACAGAAACAAATTGAACTTTGACAGAGCATCTCAGTTACAATACCAGAAGTGACAACAAACAGTGAACCTGCTCTACATGTATATATTAATTCATAAAGAGAGCAGCTCTGATTGGATCACTCCCCGACTTATCCCACCACCATGAAGCTAAGGCAGCTGTGATTGGATGTCCCTCTTGACTCATCCAACCTTTCCACACAACCAAAGTAGCTGTGATTGGAAAAATTCCTAACTTGTCTCTACTTTCTGTATGATTAAATTAGGTCTGATCGGATTAAGTCTCTGTCTAACATTTTTATATAGTTTTTCTTTGTTAATGAAAATGTCAGTTAATGTAGTTTTAGTTTTTGTCCATGTGCACCCTTTTTCATTAGTTACTGTCTAGTTTTCATTAGGGGATAAAAGGTTGTTGACGAAAACTATGATGAAAATAATTAGTCATGAAAAAATTAAGGTTGTGCCCTCAATTTTAGATATACAGTATTTCTGCACAAAGCAACTTTTTAGAAAAAAATACAAGCAGTCAAAAAATATGAACCCCTTTTATAAGTAGAAATGGCTTCAGCTGAGATATTTTTTATTAAAAACTAAAGCAAATTTTACAACTCTCATTTTTATATATTACTTTTTTCTTCAACAGAAACAGTACTTATACTGCAGTCTAGCAGCAGCCCCTGCAAAATTAAATAATTATCTCTGCATTAGCGCATCTCCATCCACGTCGACGTCATGATGCATGGATCAAAATATTATTGCTATCACCCTACACCCTGGTGTGTTTGATGTTCCCTTATATTGTATACAGTAAAGAATATTCTTAAATTTCCACAGCCTCTTCCCCATGGTATTAACACACCTGTCCAGTGTTCTTGCTCTTCAGCTCTATCCTGCGGTTTTGCTTGTGTCTTGGTCTGCCACCAGCTTGAAAACAAAAGCAGTGCTCCATTCCCCTGTTGTCCTCACTCACTAGCAGTACTCTATAGTTTTGTGATATTTGGCTTGATACTATATTGATTGACGGCTGCCGTACACAGTTATTTTTTGATGCATTAATTTCAAACATTTTATTGAGTGTTTTGGTTCAGAAGAAAAACACAAGCCCAGGGTAGATCCAGATGAATTACTGAACATTAGCCAACAAAGGGGATATCTTTCCTTTTATGCCCTCTCTGTTGACTGTGCAGTTGATCCAGATTTCATAAATAGAAGATATGTTGTTTACGGCAGCATGACTGCCTGTCACACAGTGTGCTAATAAAACAGTTTGATGACATGCATGAGAGGAACATGGTGTCTGCTGCTGTGAAGGTTAAGTTTTCTTCCTGGTACATTTAATCTCTGCTGGATGGCACTCAAGTACTCTGTCAATATGCTCCTAAATAGAAACAAGCAATGACTAACAGCCTCAGGGTGCTCTTGTTTTCTGATGTTCATTTTGACAACATTGAAAAGTAAGGCATAGTAATATGAAATTTTACATATATGTATGTATACATAAGGGGAAACGCTGCTCCACGGTTTGGTGGTACAGCGGATACGTCTGCACCTTAAGCCTGATGGCAGCAGGGTGAACAGGCTGTGGCTGGGGTGGTTGTTGTCCTCCAGTATCCTCTGGGTTCTACACAGGCACCTCACCCCCTGATATCTTTGATGCTCAGTAGATGGCTACAATAATGTTTTGGGCAGTTTTAGGGTCTGTCCCAACTGTACCCCTTAGCCCTTGTCTTACCCCTTACCCTCTTGATACATAGCCCTCAAAACGAAGACAGAACAGGACCTCACTTGAAACAAAAGGGGTATTAGAATTTCCCATAATACACCACACCTGCTGACAAGAAGGCAGAGCAGAGACCAGAGGAAGCGCTTAACTAGAAGTAATTATTAAATCATAAAGTACGTATTAATCATGTTTTGAATTGTTGGTCATATTTTGAAATTTCTCATTACAACAAAATAGCTCTTGCAGCTGTAGCTACAACTACAGTCATATTTGCCTACGTCACAGCCAGCAAGCGGCTCTGGGTGATGAGGTAGCGGGAATCTAGTGGCGTTAAGGGGTAAGACGTAGGGATAGGGCTATAAGGGGTAGAATTGTAGCCTTGCAGAAGAGACAGACCTGCCTGATTCTGAAATCCTGCAGGTTCATCTTGCCAGCCTCCGTTGTCCAACGAATTCACTCGGCTGAATTCTTAATGGCCCAATCAGGGAAGAGAGGCGGGAGCAGCAGAATGTGGACATGACGACAATCGGAAGTTGAGAACGGACATGCCGATTAGCCTATTGTCCTCATAGCTACCTAGTAAAACTTGGCGAAATCTGCCCTCCTCAGAAGTTTACTTATAGGGATTGTCTTTGACGAGGTTCATGTCACATATAAGTGTTAAATGAATCATCTGTGTGGTTCAATTTAGTGTAAGATGATAGTAAAAGGCCGCTAGCTGTTAGCCGCTAAGTTAGCGGCTAACGGCTAATGGTCATTAACTGTTGTTAGCTGTTAGCGGCTAAGTTAGCCCCTGAAAACGTATACAGTACAGGCCAAAAGTATATAAAGGATTGTATAGTATATACATATATAGGTCTTTAGATAGTATTTGTTTTGATTTGTTGCTTTACAAATAAAACATTGATTAATTGATTGAGGGTGAACATAGTCGAGCAATTAACAAAAAAGAATATATGGACTATAATATAAGTTTAAGTATAACCTTTTAAATGGCTCTGATTGATTGATTGTCTAGTCAGATGTCGGGACTATTGTTGCAGACAAAAAATGTTGTCTTGGAACAATTTCATTAAATCCCTTTGCTGAATCAGCTGATCAGTATACATACTTGTGCCAAACTTGTCAGGACTTTCTGACATAGCACTAGACTTCCATCTTACCTGTAGGACAGGGACTATTTCCCACCCATCAATTAACTTCGCATCTAAATAGACAAAAAATAATATGTGGAGTACCTCAAGGCTGCATATTGGAGCCTCTTCTCTTCACATTTTCACCATTGATGCTTGAACTTACCCACTGTGCACACTGCCAACAGGGAAATATGTAACATTTACTAATCCCAGATTTGACTGGATGAAAAGATCCACCAGTTCAATATTTACGATGGGCGTAGGTAGACACAGGTGTTTAATTCAGTGTCTAAATCTGAGGTTTTAGCAGCAATCCCACATTCTTCAGTCAGAAATGCATCTGGATAGCTTGTGTGTGTTGGTATGAGTGGATTAAGTAAAAATGTTCCCTCTTTCTCTCTCGTACATTGTCTCCTGTAGTGATTGTGTCTCTGTAGGGTGGCCTGCCTGCAGGAAATACCAGAGGATTAATCCTCTGTGCCACAGGGCGAGTGTGTTTGTATGTTTCTGCTTGTGTGGGTGGGTTTGTGTATTTATGTGGAGTGTGAGAAAGAGGTGAGTGTGAGTGTGGGAGAAATTAACATCCATGTGTAAGTGTGTTGTCGGTTTATTTGGTTATTGAGTGTTTCTGTTTTGCCGGAACTTGTGGGCCAGTTTCTGTTTTTCAAGGAGATCTTTGGGAGTAGGTTTGAGAGTTTGATGCTGTAGGTGGATAAGTGTTCACAGGTGTTTCAGCCTTTATGCTCCTGTACGTGCCGAGGTTTTCATCCTGTATGTGTGTGAGAAAAAAGAAGTCCCCGTCAGAGAGGATAAAGAGTCACGCATGAGGCTAACGTGCTCATTGATGAGCAGTGAGAACTTAATGAAGCAGCTTTTGCTTCCTGGCCCCTCTGTGTTCTTTCTCACTGCTGAGGGTCAAAAGATGAAAGGGGGCGGGGCTTCATGTGAGGCCACCGCTACTGTCAGAGGTAAATACTGCAGGAGTACGCTCCTCTTTTTTCTTTGTGGACGGGAAATGTGACAGGGTTGGAAGGAGCGGGACGGAAGTGAGAAAGAAATGCAAAAATCGTATTTGTGTAGATCTGTTACTTTTTTATTGACATTTTGAGCAGACATTATACGTCAGTACGACAGGAGCATGTATACTGATGTAAGATGTCAGTCACCAAAATAAAATCCAGAACTCCCTTCTCTCTCCTGCCCCGTTTTCCATCCCTATCTCTCTTACCCACACATAACAACACACAAACATACATTAGACACGCAAACATTAAACATACAAGCAGCGCTAAAGGTGATAACAGAGTGAGACAACATGTATAACAAATATCCTGATGGATCAATAAATAAGTTAATCACAAAGTAAATCGGTATAGTAATCAGAAAGAACGAAAAAATAGGGAATTCAATATAAAAATGCAATAAAATTAATTGAAAGAATATAAAAATACATGATATCAATGACAGAATTGCAAGAAAAAGTAATAAACAATTGGATAAAAAATGAAAAAATAATTACAAATGAGTGAATGTACAACTAAATTATGAATGAACAAATACTTGAAATTATTTAAAAAATGAGAAAATGGGAAATGAATAAATAAATTTAGTAGTAAGTTAAAGATAACTAAATACATTAGTAAAAATACAGAAAAAATCCCTTGAAATAAAAATGAATAAATACATTTAAAAAATGATAAAAAAATAATTAAAAAGATCATTAAGAATACTAATAATAACAACAAAAGGGGGATTGGGGCTTAGGTATTTTCACCATTTCTCTTGGGATAAGTGTTAGTATGTAATTCAGAATCTTTAACAGATCCTTGCATGAATATCTGAATTTTTCCTGCTAGATTTGCAAATATTGTCATAACATCAAGCTGTGAAAATCATAGCCTCAGCTTTCTGTTCTTAGCTGACAGGAGTGGCACCTGCGGTCTTAATGGTCTTAACTTTATTGTTTGGGTGGTTATTTGAGTAACTTTTGCCTTTCCATCACCTCATTTCACACTGACCTTTCTTCTTTAAGTTAAGGCACCAACGAGGCTTTTCCACTTAGAGTACCACCCTCCTTTGATATTTTCTGTTTTTTGGACCATCCTCTACAAATGCAGGGAATGGACAAAACAACTATGTCTTAATCAAAATCACTTAAATCATCTTTTTTTTCCATTCTGATTCTCGGTTTGAACCCCAGCAGGTCATCTTCATTTTATATACGTACCTAGATGCATTGAGTTGCTGCCATGTGATTGCAGAGCAGTTGAAATGGCGTAGATTTAGATTTTTGACTCTTCTGATCAGTGGTCTGAAAATGCCAGCAAAGATTCATCACATGTGCGACTACAGAGAGGCAGATAATGAATTATTAAACTCAAGGTCCAAAGCAGAAACACATGGAGGGGGGGAGGCGGTCGATGATGCTGAGGGGGTGGGATCAAGAAATGAATGAAATTAAGAGTGGTGGGACTTTGAGGGAGAGTGAGTGAGAGGAGGGGCAACGGAGATGGATAATAAGCAGCTCCCCCTCCCCCTTCACTCCCGTGGAGCGCTGGGGGCAGCCCGACCCCCCTCTTAAAAAAAGCTTTGTGAAAGTTTGGCCGACAGAGGGGCAGAGAGGCAGAGTGAGAGTGGAGGAGAGGCAGAGAGGATCTCATTCAGAGCAGAGTCAGGCAGCGAGGGGGACGCAGAGCGGGTGCTACATCCCGGATAATAAGTCATGGATTTGCAGCGTCGGGCGGCTCTTCTTCTCCGGGCTGGATTAGACTTGAGGAGGATCAGCGGACTGTAGCAGCAGCAGCAGCAGCATCACTCAGAGCCGTCACCATGCCGTCTGTCTCTCTGAGCGTGCCAACTGCTCTGGCAGGACCTGCTCGCACCTGGGTCTGCCTGTCCTGCATGTTCTGGGTGAGGAAACTTTCCAACTGCAGTGTCGTGGCGTCACCTTTGGGGCAGATTTGTCAAATTGTTCATGATTTCAGACTCTGGTGCAGGAGCTGGAGATGATAATCCTGGTGTTTACAAACTTTGGTTACATAAAGTGTTTCCTCCATGTTGCACAATTTTGTGGAAAAAGTTCTGAAAGGAGCTCGATGGTGCAAGTGAAGGCGAAAACTGTGATCCAGGTTGGGAAATAATCATATTTTAGTGTTCATGTGCTGAATGGCGATGCATGATAAATATCAGAATCAGAAACAGCTTTATTGGCCAGGTATTTTAGACAAACAAGGACTTTGGTGCTGGTTCACTTCTCTCTCCAAGTACAGAGTAGATGCACACAGTATAAATCCCATCTTATAAACAAGACAAGTAACAGAAATCCCAAGGCAGGAATTGACTATTTAAATGAAGCTTCAAAAAATTAAGTTAGGGTAAGATAAGAGTGAACATAGAATATGTACAATGTACCATGAGGTATATACAAAATGTACAGTGTGCATGGTTAAAAAAACAAGGTGCACAGGTGCATATGCATGGGTGGATGATATGCACTATGAGTAATCATATAGTGGGCAGATAGACCTTTGCAGTTAGGAGACCAGTATGGCAGAAACTAGGGGAAGAAACTGTTCTTGTGTCTAGTGGTTTTAGCGTACAGTGCTCTGTATCGCCTACCTGAAGGGAGTAGTCTGAACAGTTTGTGTCCAGGATGTAAACGGTCTGCAGAGATGTTACCTGCCTGTCTCCTGATTCTGGACCGGGAATAAGTCCTGGATGGAGGGCAGTTTGGTCCCAATGATTTTCTCTGCAGACCTGATCGTCCTCTGCAGTCTGTGTCGGTCCTGCCTGGTTGCAGATCCAAATCAGACCAAGATGGACGAGCAGAGGACAGACTGGATTATGGCTAATTTATGCTACTGATTGATAACTGATGTCAACTCACTTCCAAAACCACAAGCTTAAAAATGCTTTTTGGAATATCAAATTATGATGATACCTCTTTGATGCCATGACAACAAAAACAGCTGTCCTGAACACCAGGGTATTGTTAGTGCCAAGTTAAACAATTTGACCAAAAAAAAAAAAAAAATTTATGATCAAAAACTACAAACTCCTACACAATGCCTAAATTCTACAACAACATTGACATTATCTTTTGTTAGGGTTGTGCTACCTATCAAGTGTTCCTAATACCAATACTGAGCAATGTTTATCCGTAATAATTAAAATTGTAGCCGACACTTCTAAACCGCGAAAAACCCAGCAATATTTATAAATGTAATGTTGTTTTGCACTTTCAGGTGTCCTAAGAATACTGCTTTGTTATGTTAAAATCCATTATTAATCAGCAGAAGTTGTAAACAAACCTCACAGCTTCTACCCAAGTGCAATTAAGTGTCTTAAGCATCCATTATTATTATTTTTTAAATTTTTGACCTGGAAAAGTTGCAGACAATTTTCCACAAATGCTCTATATTGGACAAAAATATAGCACATATTTTAATAAATAGAGATTATTGCCCACTGTTGGAGTCTTTTCACTCAACATTGTACAATTTAGAATATATTGATACTACAGTTTGCTGCCAAACTTCTACATATTGTCCAAATGCTCCAAAACATAAGCAACTTTCAATAAAATGATATTCTGTTCATGATCGTGAGTCCTATATACTAAATAACAGATAACTACCATGACTGCAATCTGTTAAAGTTGCAAATACTTCCACACACTGTCAATTAGCACAGAAAAGTTTCCACACTTTCCTCTATTTATTGAGGTTGTTCCTTTCAATTATGTGTCATAAGCGTCAAGTACTTGGTGATTTTAGTGAATGGATATTAGTAAACAAGGTCAGACTCCATTGTCATGTCTAAATGGTGGGAAAATATGGGCGATAGTTTCATTTATTAAAGTTGTTGTGTTGTTTACTATAGTGTCATAACACCTAATTAATATAATTTTTCATTTTTGATTATAGAAAACTGCACAAAATTTCTCTGCACTAGCTAGATTTCATATATTGCCGAGTACAAGGAGCTTTTAACACCAAGTACTGGGCAAATATTATTTGTTTAAAATATATTTACAATTGCAGACAGACTTTTACACATGGGCACATAATGCGAAAACATTGGTAGTGTCTGCTTTGCAAATGTTGGTGCCAACTTGAGACGTAATTTCTTTTGGATTTTCAAAAATTGCTGCAAACTTGTAACTGCTGTCTCCATTACACAAAAAAACTGATAAAATATGGAGGTTGTTTTCCACACTTAGCACCCAATGATATGTGTTATGCATTTTAAAAAGTGCAGCTCAGGTCCTGAGTCCAAATATTTCCACATGCTGAGCTTAAAGGGGTCTTAAACATCAAATGTTTGGCAATTTTGTTTTTGATTGTTGAAAAATTAGAAACTACTACAATCTCGCTGAACTGTCAAAAAAATGGTATTGTTTTACTTGCTGAGTTGGTAAATCTGTTTGTGTGGCCATTAATACTTAATTTTGGTTACATTTCTGTTTCCTGTTCAAAAAATTGCAGGTAAACTCCTTCTCGCTGTCTTAATTGGAATACAGTAAGAACGGTTTTTGGATTGAACAGGGAATGAGAAATTTAAAAAAATCTTGTTTCCTTGTCAAACCCTTTATTCATATTTATTCGAATATATATTTTTATATCTTACGTATTAGTTTTATTTCTTAAAATATTTTTTGCTTGTTTTTTTTAATCTTATTTTTCCTTTTTTCAAATTTACACTTGATTATTATTAAATGTTATATCCTGTTTTCTCACTTGTACACTTTGTGAAATGCTCCTTTATGACTAAATTTCCCTTTTGTATTAATGATTCCGATTCTAATTCTGAATCTCACCCATTATAAACAAACCTCTGTGATTTTTACAATCATTGGTATCATAATTTCAGAAACTTAATGGCCTCCTTTCAAATTTTTAACTGGTTTACTTGTGTTTTCCTGTAATGTTGTTGATTTAAACCGACAGTTTGTGTTGTAAAGTGATCCAAAGAAAGAGACAACCATCATAGTTGCACAAATATGTTGGTGAAATTTTAAAATACTGTCTCAAAAATATTTTTACATTAAAACCATTGTGCAGATCTGGACTGCTTGATTTTGAAAAAAAGAATCTTAAGCGTGTTTATTTAAATAAATACTGAGATCACAATTAGAAAACATAACTATTCAATGATTTTGAATAGTTTTTTTGACATATATACTTTTGACACCATCATTTTGAAGAAATAAATGTGAAAAAATACAAAAAAACTAAGAAAAAATACTAATAATAATGGAAAAAAACATGTCATGTGGCACAATAATCTTGATTACTCTATTTTCACAGATGTTAAAGGCAGTAATTGTAACTGAGATCAAACTTGATTAATTGCCCAGCCCTAGAGCAGACGTTTGTAATAGCAGTTTGGTAATAGCAGTGGGTTTTCAGGACTCATATTTTTGTTATCATGGTAATAATAAGTCATCAGTATGATCTGAATTTAACTTACAAAGGTATTGACATTCATAAAATTAGCGTTGCTGTTGGACACAAGCCTCCTATCTCTGTATTTTTCCATTTTAATTCAATAATCGGTGCAATTGATCACCTTCAATGTTGGTTAAAGGGTTTTGTAACATTTTAACCAAATTAAAGTGCATTAAACTATTTTTAATAAGAACAGGAACACATTAATTCATTTATTAATAAGGTGTTTTTTCATTCCTTAAACATAGCAATGAGCTACGTTATCGTCATAATTTAGACTAAAAGGACTCGATGGATTTTCTCGTCATCCAGCAGCACATTTTTGTCAAAGGTTCTTACTGTAAACAGACTTCCATCTTTTTTCTTATATCAACATCGAGACAAACAATTGGTTTACCTTTTAGCTCCACAAAGGGACCACACAATAGACCCTCAGACCTCAAATTGGAGTTTCCAAATGATGCCGGTCTGAGGCAAGGCTGAGAAAAGTCTAAATAAAGTTCCAAGATGCATCAATTTGTCGTCAAATGAGCAGAGAAACTTGGAAACTTTGGACAAATTGTCCAAATTCTTCGTCATTGTTGACATTAACATTTATAAATGGTTGTCCTACCTATCATTTGTTCTTAACACCTAATATTTAGCAATATTTATACTCAATTATCAAGACTTGTAGCCACGCTTTCTAAATTTGCTGTCTTAAAAATAATACTATGTAATGACAAAATATGTTTTTTCATTTTAAATCAGCAAAAACACTCAGTTGTGAAAATGCAAAGGCAGTGGTCACTTTTTTTCAGGTTTCTGCCCACTATTCAGTATCTTAAACATCCAGTATTATTTCTTTTTTTGTTTCTGACCAATATAAGTTGCAGACAGTATCCCACAAAAGGTTTGTATTGGACAAATATATGAAGCATATCTCAATATATTGAGATTATTGCCCAGTCTTAGGGTCTTTTCTCCCAAAACTGTATAATTTTAAATATAATCAAAAGTTTTGGCAGGAAAAAACATTAGTTTACCATTAAGCTCATTTGACGCCAATTTTAAGCATCTCAAACTTCATTGAGGCATTTCTTCACCCTGGCTGCAGACCAGCATCATTTGGAAACTCCGATTTGAGGTTTGAGGATCTATTGGGTGGTCCCCTTGTCGGGGGCTGGGTGGAGGGTTGGGACCTTGGCTGTGGGGGGCCCTGGCACGATGACACATCTGAATGCAGGCGATATCATGACGGAGGCTTGGGGTGGGTGGGGGTTGTTTATATTCAGGACAAACTCTCTTTTGTTTCCCCCCTTGAGAAACATATTTGAAGATTTCTTTGCCACTCCGTGCACAGACCAGAATCTTGATTTTAAGGCCTCTCCTGTCCGCCTCACCCTCTTCCTCCCTTCGTGTCCTGCTCCGTCTCGCTCGAGGTGGTTGGGACACGCAGCTATTTTTTGCTTTCTCTTGTATAATTCAATCTGCAGCACATTCCCGCTCGCAGCGAGGGGTTGTTTGTGTGCCCTCTACGTGGCGATGTGGTCAGCGAGGAACTGCGTCTGTGTTTCTGTGCGTGCTCTAAAAGCATTTTGACCACGCTCTCGACGTTTGTCTTAAAACACTCTGAGTGCTTCTCCTAATTTGTGCTGATATGAAAGAACATTCCTGGCTCAAATATACAACATTGCACGCCGCTCCGGTCCTTTTTCTGAGTCTGAATAGAGGATGAAAGAGCAGAGGGGCTGAATAGACCATTGAGATCCATCCTTCCCCTTTCTGCGGTGCTCCTTTGGGACATGACTGCACACCACCGGCAGTGCTGGACTCCTCGGCGAGGAGACTGGATAATCTTACAGAGCTCTTCATCAGTTAATTACCATTCTTTCTTTTGAGGAGCGGGAGGCGAGGTGAAAAGAGGGGGGCCGTAAAAGAAGCTCAAAGCCCCCCAGCTAAGCCCCCGGGTCACTGATTGACTGCATTGGAGCACTGTATGACAAAGCGGGCTCACTTAAGGGGGTGGGGTTCAATCTGAGCCCTTTCCCTAATGGCAGGTCTTTGTTTGGGTTTAAAATAGCACTAATTTGGGTACACCTTACTCCGACAGTTTGAGGTTAGGGTACCTTTCTCTGGGAAAGTCCTTTTCAGTTTAAACAAAAGATGAACCTCAGCCAGAAACTCCAGTTTTTAAGGGGGAATTCCACATTTTAGCAGATTGGGTGAAAGTACTCCTGGAGAAAATGTCAGCCTCTACAAACAAAAGATGATCATTTACTTGAAACTTTTAGGTTTTTGTTAGGCTATGGCCAAAAAAATAAGGGTTGAGGGATCATTGTACAATAGGGCTTCTGAAACTCAAAAGATAAAGAAAATCATGTTTTTCCCAGTGCTATTTATCAAGATAAGCAGAAAAACTCTTGTCAGAAACATTCAAGTATCCTTGTAGACCATTTAATATGGTTAGAGTTAAGATGGGACTTTTTTGTTTTGTTTATCATATAAAAACGCTGAAAATGCTGCAGTACAAATGGCAGACCTGCAAGTGGCACTGTAATAATGCTGCGAACGTACACCAGAACCAGAGAGGAAAACATGGAGCGTGCTCATAAATCATGAGCAATGTCAACAAACACTGGCATATGCTGTTCTCCATGCCCTCTTGTTACTCAGGACAGTTGAAGCAGTGCAGAAAATTTGGCAGCAAAAGCCAAAACAAGCTCAGAAGCTTCTGCAGGAATCCCATTTTAATAAAATGTAGAGATGAACATCTTCCAGGAGCTTCATAGTGTATGTCAGGGTTGTCTTGATATTTGATTGATATATATGTATTTCCTATACCTTATAGCTAAGGTCCTGTTTGAACAGGACAGTGGTTTATGCTGATTGAAACAGACACTCTTAGGTATTGAGATATTATGTTTTTAAAGCATGATGTTTTTTTTAGTATATCATGGTCAGAGCTGAGAATACCAAAGTATATGAGCACCTGGTAACCAAAATGGTTGTTGCTGAAACTCAGTTCTCTGTGAAAGTGTCAATAAGGTTGAAAATTTGCAAGAAGCTGCAGAACAGAGTTGGGTTTTAGGCATCATTTCAGAAACCTTGCAGAGCAGATGGACCTGCCTGATTCATTGTCTGAAAGATGTGACGACAGCAGGAAGTGACTGCATGTTTGAAAACAACGGCGGCTACTGTAGTGTCCTCCCCTCAATTTCTTCTTTAGCAGAAGAGTGAAGAACGTCACTTAACGCTTTTCTTACTGAAAGCAATGTTTTTGCTCTTCTTCCGAATGGTTCCTCTTGGTCGCAAAAAGATGAGAAGGACTCCAAACCCCATTGTGATAATTGTGTCTCTGCTGGTTGCTCTCATGGACGATCAAATCAGAGAAGCCAGGAAGTCAAGGATCACTGCTGAGGAACTGTGAGAGAATGTGGAAATCCTCCATGGATGATATCTGTTAGTCTAGTCATGGTTACTCAGTCACCTGGGGATATATCCTCTCCTCGGAAGTTTGACAGGAGAATTTCATGGGGACTGTTGTTGACAATTTTTGGGTTGTTTAAGCTAAAGGCTAACAACAGGGTCCAGCTGCTACGTCATACTGTGGCTTGATATTGATTGGACTGTGATGAGTGTGACTGGCAGAACTATTGTCGTCACCAGCTGCAGTTCTTTTTGAAGGTTCTACCCCTCAAAACATTTTCTATGGGCTCTTCTCCTGTAATGGATATATAGAACTTCCCATCTGGCATGCCAGGTTACCATTTTTAAGAAGTGCTTTTGATTTTCTTCTCAATGAATACTTTGTTACTCAAGTATATTTTCTTTTGATGGATGTGGACTAAGGTTAAGTCTTTTGAGAACTTCTTGCTGCAAACAAAACACTGAACTTTTCCAGAAACCAAAGCTTGTGCCAACACCTCTTCAGAGATCAGTCGAGGTTTGAATTTGTGAAATTCTCAAGTATTACTTCTTTCTTATGATCTTCTGCAGCACTTCCTTTAAGAGCGATCAGGTTCTCATAGCAGGGATGCAGACGCACTCCCTGGGCAGCTGGAAAAGCGACTACAGCTGCTAAAGCTGTTATGGACAACAGAGAAGTGGAGGACGGAGGCATAGGTACAGAGACTGGAGAGTGAAGGAGTGAGTACAGACGCAGGAAACAGACCGTCCCCGTGAAGTTGACAGGAGCTATCCCTCAGCCCAGCTTTCCTCCTGTCAGAGTGGGATCGTCCGGGATAAAGGAGGGTTTTTCCAGCACAGAGGCAGAGGAGAAAATACTCAGAGAAATATAGGAAATGACAGGAATGACTGCAAGGACAGAGGAAATGAAGGGATGATGCTCTGAGCGAGATCAGAGGGCAAAGTGAGCACAGACGGGGAAAGAGGCCTTGAAAGGAGACCTTCAGAAGAGAGTGTCTCGTACCAAACACTGTGAATAATTAATGATAGCCAAAAAAGGGTTTTAGAGAATTTCATCAGGTTTCTCAGAGAGGAAAAGGGAGGCAGTCAAATATCCTTTACAAGAACAAATCTGAGAGAAACTTCAAGTCATTGTGACTACTTCAAATATTTCAAAGTAAGGATGCAAAGAGCCCTGCGGGGGTCCAATTTGCTCCATTATTGACTTATTCAATCTTTTTTTGGGATCACAGGGAGGTTTGAGCCTATCCCAGCTGACTTTGGACAAGAGGCAGGGTACACCCGGAACTTTTCACCAGCCAGTCACAGAGCAACATAGAGAGACAGACATCCATTCAGATAAATTAATTTTAGAGGCACCTATTAACCTATTGAGCATGTTTTTGGTCTGTGGGAGGAAGCCGGAGTGGCCAGAGATAACCCACTTGTGCACAGGAAGAACATGCAAACTCCAAACAGAAAGGCCCTGACCAACAGTGGGTTTGAACTAGCAACCTTCTTGCTGTTGGGCATGCACACGACCTGCTGCCCACCTTGCTGTCAGATTTTAAAAAAATGTCTGCCTATCACTAACCTGACCTACACGGAAGATACAGTAGCTCAGTATATTAGAGGTGGAGCCTCGAGTAGCTGCCATGACACCAGCCAAGAACAGGGTCGACATAGAGAGACAAACAATCATTGAACACACACTACACCTAAGGGCGTAAGAGTCATCAATTCACCCAATAAGCATGTTTTGGTCTTTAGGAGGGAACCAGAGCACCTGGAAAAACCCACGCATGCACTGGGAGAACATCTTAACTCCACAGAAAAAACCCGATCAAATCAGGGAATTCAATTATACTGTGTTCCATTTACATTGGAACGCAAAGTCCCAAGACCACAATCAATCAATCAATCAATCACTCAATCAATCAATCAATCAATCAATCTTTATTTGTATAGCGCCAATTTATAACAAGTATTACCCCAAGACATTTTACGATAGAACATAAAACTCTTAATTTTTATACACATACAGTACATGCATAGATACATGTATAAATAAATTTATATATACATCCAACACCCAGCATGAATCCACACAGCCAATCATGAATCCCTCTTTCATGGCGGCAAGAAAAAACCTTCTGTTAAGCAGCAGGAAATCTTGAATGTGGATCCCAGTCTCATGATGAACAGCAAATCCACACCATGATGTGTTGGGTGAACAGAAGAAAGAAGGGAGGTAAGAGGAGACAAGTGGACTAAAATAAGAACTACAGTTAGTGACAAATCCATGAGCCATAGACCTGTCATTCCCTCTTCTTGTCTTCAATGTTGCATGTTGTGTTTTCCGGTTGATGCTATGGTTCTTTTTCTTCTTTGTTGTTTTGGTTAGATCAAATCTGATCACGCAAAATTTCTGGCTTGGAGAGCTTGGTGGTGGAACTGAACTGCTACGTGTGTGGTGTACTGTGTACTGTGTTGAGATTATCGGAGCACACCGCACACAGTACCATCAAAACTGTTAAAAGCATGATATTTTTTTATCTTCATGTGTAGGGTCTCTAACAGATGAAAAAATCTTATCAGATTTAGAAAATTCTTATGTGTGTACCTTGCTATAGCTCAATGCAAGATATCATGGACTGTACTGAAACTTTTTGATATGAATAAATACTGTTACACCCCTACTGTTAAGAAAAATAGCCATGTGCTGGTTAGCTGAAAGTCAATGTTGGTTGTGTCAGACAGGCAGACTGCTCAAGTGAGGTGTAAAGTCATGTAATAAAGTGGTCTCAAGTTAATGTCCACTTCTCAATCTTAGGTGTTAATGTAAGGAAATTTGAAACACATACAGGGCCACAGGACTTTTGCAGGCTGTTAATCACAGCCTCACACTTGTGCCGGTGCAGATATTGACCCCAGGCTTGACCTTCAGTGTTGTCAGGCTTCAAAGAACTCCTCAGGATGATCGATATCCATTAACGTTCACTCACTCCATCTAAGTTCAGAGTTGAGTCCCAAAAGGATCGCTCTGGGAAATGGTGTCAGCCCAGGAATGTTGGGTCAGTGGTTTGTGGCTGTTTGGACATGAATATGGACAAACTTCAAACCTGGTTGGACGTTTCAGACTGACCTGGCCTCTGTAAAAGTTGATTCTTTTTGGGAATTTCCAGATCTTGTTTTTTTTCTGTGTCTGCTCCTGACACCACTACAATTCATCATTTTAGTGTC
This sequence comes from Scarus forsteni, assembly GCA_036419115.1. NCBI lineage: Eukaryota > Metazoa > Chordata > Actinopteri > Labriformes > Labridae > Scarus > Scarus forsteni. The sequence goes on along the minus strand of JAZDUH010000033.1, from coordinate 17,901,674 downwards.
CTGTAGCCACCCTTAATTTGCTTTTGTACCCAACATGACTGGTATGGACCAAATGAAACCTTGTTTGCTAATTTGGAAGGTTTGGTTTGTTTGGGGGGTTGTGAAAGCTCACATGTTGTCTGCTGTGGACAGATGAACTAAACTCCGCTCAGTCAAAAAATAAGGGTTTTGGTGACTTTAAAGTGGACCAGGGTTCAGTTCCCAGTAGTTGTGAAAGCATCCTAACCATACAAGGACCAAGCAATCCAAAAGGGAGTAGTGTGATTTGGATTTGTCAGAATTTCCCCACAGAAAGAAAGCTAAATTAGCCTTTGTTGCCAACATCAAGCAGAGGGAGGCAAATACTAGCAAAGCCAGCACCGCCAGCCTCCGATGTGTACAAATCCATGTGACATATGTCCACACATTGCTCCAGTTGATATGCAATTGCCATTTAATGTAGCTTTAACACAGCTTTATCTTTATGTCATGGCACAGAATACTTCCGAACTGCTTTGAGCAAAACAATATTATTTAAAGGTGCTGTCTATTTCCAGCCTGTATTGCAACAATGGGTCCCATAGAGGAATTAAGACTGCAGTTACAGCCCCACCCTATGGTGGGAGGCTTAATTGCAACATTTTACAGACTTTAGTTCAACTGAACTTGCAGTCTGAAAGCAAACTAACTTGAGTAAAGAAAAAAAAAACAGTATACAATTTTACTCCCAAACCAAACCATCAAACTTTAAATGTCACATACTTTTACTGTCTTTAACAGGACAGTACAAAAACCTTCTTAGGAGCATTACATCAAATTTCATACAGTCAGGACCAGTGATTTACAAATTATGATTATTTCTTAATATATTTGCCAGTTTTTGTGAATTCAAAACCCAGTTATTAACAGACCAAAAAATGAGTAGCTGGTTAAATTCTAAACAGTGAAAATATTTTAATTAATAATATGCCAAAAGTCTAAATCATTGATGCCATGGATCTTGGATCGACAAAATCTAGGATGAACTAGGATGCGCCTTTGTCAAGCTAAGCATGTCAAGTATCAGGTGGTTTATCGTTAGCACTCGCTTATCATTAGCTTTGCTGCTGCTTTTGCCATCCCTGGGTGCCCTTTCTGTTTTTCTTTCACATGTTCCCATGTGTCATGTCCATCTCTTGTTTCCTTTTCAAAGTCCAAAGTAAGTACACGCAACAGATTTAAGTGCAGACAGTGCATTCTTTTGCTGCTTTCTCCTCTGCAGCCATGTTTGTTTACTTTCCAGCACAATGAACATCACCAGTCTGGCCAGGCTGAACAGCACCATGTGGACTTTAAGAGATTTTATTCTTTCTGAATCAAAAGCCTCATTAATGTTGGAAATTAATACATGAAAAAATATTAATACGTGGTGCTGTGAATTGATATTGTCCCAACAAACTTTTGAATCATATAATGTTTTATTTTTTCCTGACTTCTAATAAGGAACACCCACCCATGTTATTTTGACTGTAGGGCTTGGGATCACTGGTTACCTTGATGAATGACGTTGTTTGGTAGTTCTGTCTGGACTTACATGCTCTCAGATTTGCTGTTTTCTCTAAGGTTACTCTGATATGGCATGACTTGCACACAAGCTATCTTCCAAATCCACAATTATAATAAAAATCTGCCAAAGTCATTTTTCTCTTCTTCTCTATTCCATTTTTTTCTCACTAAAATATTTGGCTCCCCTCTCTCACACTCGTCCTTCCTCCCCTCATGGTCTGTTGCTTGTTTGATTCCCCCCCCTCCGCCCCTCAGTTCCTGAGATTACCTCTGATTTGAGCTGAAAAAGTTCCACATGTGGGGCCTCTCAGAAACACACCAACATTTCTTCATTTGTAACATCTGGCTTCGCGTTGCCCCTGTGTTTTTCACTTTAATGGATTTGCCATGCAGTCACATCCCAGCTTGGCGCTCACCTTGTTGTTGCCATCCTTGGGACATTTTGAAACAGGACCAGTGATTTTTCGTGATGCTGTTGATCTTTGGTGGTTGAAAAATGTTGGACAACAATAAGGGAAGTTTAACCCTTTGCTCAGTTGATTTATGAGACTTGTTGAGCTTTGTGTCGCCCCTCCCACCTACCCCTTTGGTTCCTAAAGAGACCCCCAGCCTCGTGCATGCTTCACTGGGCACATTGGCCTTAAACCTCCCATGCATGGCCTTCTGGCTTTGCCCCGGGGGGAGATTCATGACTCAGAATTCCAAGTGGGTTTTTGGTTTTCACATGTGTCCACCATGATCCAGAGATATTGACTCTTAAACCTCCGTGAAGTCTGCTCATCCTCATCTATATTAGTGATCTAAGTCCCCTCCAACCCGACTGTCCAACACATGAACTCCATCAAGGAGGTTTTACATTGGTTCAGTGATAAGATTGACTGGGGATTTTGCATGTTTTGCACAAGACTTATTGATCTTTAACTTTCTTTTGCTACTTACATACTCTGATTTGGCTTCTGTTTGATATACCTTCAATAGATTTTTTGCCACTTACACTCTTAATTAGCTGAAAATGACCTTTTCACCTTATTTCGAAGAGAATATTACTTTAAATATATTCACACCAAATCCTTTGTTTCCATCCTGGAATCCAGGTCCCTTATGGTGGCTTAAGACATCCCAGGGCAGTGCTGAAGCCCTGTCGGCCTGGAAGTTGTAAAATAAAGTTTACATAAAAGTAATTGCCATTAAGTTTGTGCCGGGTTGGACCCTTTTTGTATCCAGAGCTACCTTAATGCTTCATGGCATAAATTCAACAAGGTGCTGGAGACATTCCTCAGAGGTTTTGGTCCATTTTGATGATAGCATCACACAGCTGCTGCATATTTGTGTGCAGCACAATCATGATGGAAATCTCCTGTTTCACCATTTCCCATAGACTGAAACCTGCTGACTGTAGATTCCACTTCAGTGGTGATTTGCGCATGCACCCTGCAGCTTAGTTTCGCCAGTATTTATTTTGAAATTGCATAGAATGCTAATCTTAATCTTAGTCTAAAAATAGATAATGTAACATCACATGATCAATAAATAAATAAATAGACAACAAACACACAGAACTGTCTAGAGTTTTCTGACGACTCGAGGCAATGGTATACTAAAGCGTTACTCGTGTACTCCAAGCGTTCCAGCCAAGCTAACTAGTGGTTGCTGATCTTTGTCTATCTCTTCCTTGTTACTGGACGCATAGTCAAAGAGAACAGTGTCTACCTGCTTGTCATAGACTCTGGACACGAAGACACGAAAACAAAAAAATGTTGGCATGCTTCTTTAAAGATGCTATGAGGAGTTTCTAAGTAATTACAAAAAAGTCTCACTTTTAGATATTTGCCTGATCAAAATACACACTTTAAGATGAGTTTTATAGCATCAAAATAGGTTATCTATAAATGCTATTCCTTAGCTTCGTGGTCAGGTTGGACAGGACAGGGCTGGACTGGACTGGAGACTCAACTTTGGGAACAAGACAATTAAAACTAGAGCAAATTTATATTATTTGGACACGTTTTAGAGCACCGGACTATAAGTAGCGATATATAGCCGGCTGCAAAACTACAATACTAAGTTTTCCAAAAATTGCTTGTTGTCACACATCAAAAACTACCACTGCGTAACTAAAAAGAGATACATTACCTCGTCGCTTTGCATCCTGTAAGTTGTTGAAAAAAGAAGTTGTAAAGCAATGCAGAGTTCTGAGGAAGGTCCGAGCTGCATTTATTAGCATCACAACAAACGCACGCTTTGGCTTGGGTCACGTCTTTACCACAGTCGCCGTGGGTGCTCATGGGTAGCAGAGTCTTTATGTTGCCAGAAATAGATTCTCCTCATAGCACCTTAACAAAAAATTTCATAGATATTTAAGTTGCTTGTTTTATTTATGTTTTGTTTACAAGGTTTAAATGCCTTCATACAGAAATCAAGTTAAAATGCTTTGCACATCAGAAAGTTAGAAATAGAAAATAATAGTAAACTTTTAACAATTAAAATCCCAACAGATATTCCTGTTTCAATAATGCAATCCTTACACTAACACTATATTAGCATTATGCTAACATTTACACAGTGGCAATCCAAAGCCCACTGGGGTTAGGTAGTCAATTAATAAGCTCATCTTTTTCATGGAGGAGACCTTTAGATCTCCTGGCTGACAGTTTCTGTCTCAGTGACTCCATTTTTCTGTGCAAAGCCCTGATGTCATGTCTTAAACTTGGCCCCTCGGACAGTAAAAGTTCATGTCCTTTAAAACCCTGCATGTCCTGTGTGTCAGCCTTTGCACAAATTTAATCTGTCAGCAGTTAAACATGATATCATGGTCACATTTTATGGACAGGTCAGCCAGAATAAAGCAAGTTGAGCTAGTGAGAAAACTGCCGCCATACCTAATGATGCCTTATAAGCTATTTTACAATAATTAAAATACTTTTCTCTCTCTGTATTTATGCAATTAAGGATGGAGCATTAACATTAAGCTCACAAGTCTATAAAATTTAAGGCATTTCATAATTAAGATGACTTAATCACCAAAATGTAGCTACAGCTGAACATGTCAGTTTAATTCTTTCAGTAGTTTTTGTCAGCCTCTCAGGGCTCACTGCTGCAGTAAAATTAGTTCTTGTGGGTAATAAATTCATACAGGTGACCTTACTCAAAGAAAAGCTTGTTAGTCCCTTGAGAACAAGGCAGGTCAAAGGTCACAGTTTAAAATGTGAAACAACTACAGTGACTGGTTTCAGACTTTTCTTTAGAGTCTGGACGCTGCTCAGACCTGGTTGTAGTTAAGTTTAGTTAAGAAGGCGACAGGAAGCTCATTGTGGGGCCCTGGACCCCTCAGGACTGGGGCTGGGACAGGCTAAACCAATCAGCTGCACATTTTCTGCACAGTAACAACATCAATGTGACACGTGTTTTGGTAACTAATGCTTTTTGTTTACTTTGCTGCAGAGAGAGAATTTCAGATTTTGATGGAAAGCTAAAACTATGAAGTCATTGGTGTTTATTAAAATCAGTTTCATCAATCCATGTGGTCATAGTTTAGAAAATGAATAGTTAGCACACACTTTACAACAGCTCATATGTGATTTCAGATGTGTTAGACTGAAGGCAACAAACAGCATTTTTTGACTTTTACTGCTTTTGGTGGTCTTACTTTACTTCTTTAAGATCTGTGGTCTTAAAGGGACAGACGTGGTCAGCAACAACACTCAGATGGGCTCTGGTGTTTCAAAAATGCTCTATTGATACTAAGAGGTCCAAAGTGTTAACCTTGCAGAGCAGCTGGATCAGCTTGATTCAATGTCTGTTTTCAGACAGATCCATCCTGCCTATCTTCAATCTTACTGTGTTCGGCCTGAAACAGCATGACCCAATCTAGGCCTGTGTTTGAAATAACAATAAGGTAAAGGCTTGTCAGGATAACAAATTTTATATTATTGTAAATATTATTTTGAATTTTTTCAGTTTTTCGTTAATGTAATTATAATACATGTCATAATAAAGTGAGTACAGCATATCAAAGATTGCCTGAGTGACAGAGGCTCACTCCAAAATAAATGCGCTATAGAACCGATGCACCCTGCTGTTAAGAAAGATGGACAGAGTGAGCCATCTTCTCATTCAGCCTCTTTGGTAGAAAGAGAGGAGGAAAACAAACATGCATGCATATGTCAGTTTATCGAGGCCGGCAAACTTACCGTGGACATTTTTATTTATCGTGCGGTTAATTGATTCATTGATTATCGGGACAGGCCTAAGAAGGCAAAATATTGTCACACACTCCTTGGGGATACGTGTATTGATACAGATTCTATAGAACTGATACAACCTCAATGTTTTGCCAGTTGTTGTCAATGCACTTTGAGTAATGTGAATAATGTTACAGTTCAAAGTAAGAAGCCAAACTACATGATTAAGCACATGTTCCAATTTTGAACTTTGGTCTACCATCTTTGAGGACCTAAATTTAAGTTTCTTAAGTTGTAGAATTGTTTAAGACTCATCCTTGTTCTTTTCCTTCTTGAAATAAAAAACGAAACGTGTTGGGATTCTGTTAAAAGCGTTGCCCTCCAGAAAATGCTCGTCCCTCTGGCCTATACTTTTTTACATACTTTGGTAAGTAACTCCATAAAAGATACCTTATAAGGCTTTTTATCACATTTCTCTCATGAAATGCATTCATAACCAGCTAAAACATTCTTTATTTCTGAGCTCAGGCTCATGCTTTTTCATTGTCAGAGCAAAACTAAGTGGCCAAGTTAAACTAAGTAAGCGTTTTCACACTCCAACAAACCACAAACACTGATCAAACCAGAGGAAAAAAATCACCTCAATACCTGCCAATGTTTTAGATTGTGTGTATTTGTGGGAGTCAAAATAAAGCAGTGATTAAGATTAAGAGCTCAAAGTTTCCCCCGTAACACTCAGACTTGCCTCTTGGCTGTGCCAGCTGTTAAGTCACAACTCTCCAAAGTGAACAGGAGATCTGACCTGGCACCATTTCCCCCAATCTGTCAGTCCAGGACCCTCATCCAGAGGGGCCTTGAGAACTTGTTAATGCCATGATAACCTCTAACTCTGGCTGTGATCTGAGACCTCCTGCTGATTACAATGCACTCAAGTGTGAGGCCAAACAATGCTCATTGGAAGTGGCGCTGACGGCGTCCTGCAGCGCGGCCTCTGCTGTTATCCGGGGGGACTGGGGTTTACATTGTTGTGTGCCCTGGGGGTAAAAAGTTGCACAGGCACAAAACTGCAGGACATGGTTGACTGATCTGAGTTTCACAACTTTTCCTGGCTGTGTTGCACAAATTTGTGATGTTTTAGGGAGATACTGGACCTCTTTGGGAATAACACTTAAGGGCTTTGATTGAATTATTGTGTGACTGGGGATGCCCCTGTTAAGGCCTGATAACATCCACAGAACAGCCTTTTGGACTTTAGGCTGAAAAATGAGCAAAGCTTTTGCTTTTTTAAGGCTTTCTCAGGGGTCCCTCAGATCCTATCTTGTTTAAGAGCATTTACTAGATCCAACTAAGATCTATTTTAAAGAAAGAGGAGACCTTGATGACAAAAAAACCTGAAAAGGCAGGGCTGTGAGTAATCTTTACACTAAGGCCATGAAACATGAAGTAGATTTAATCTCAGCTGCAAACTTTATGGAGCTAATACATCATATTGGTGCTGTAGGTGGTATCAGTCTGAGCCTGTTAACATATCTGCATCTAATTTGATCAGAGAGCACTACAGACATTGGCCTTGATTTCTGCCAAAATTTGTGATATTAGATCTCATGGCGTGGGCATGAAGGGGTGGAAAACGTTGTCTCTGGCATCTTGATTTACATTTAATCATTAAATTTCACCTACTTGACAAAAGTACCTCTTTCTTAAGAAGTTATGGTGCTTCCTAGTTGGGCTGAACGATTTAAGGAAAAGATCTAATTGTGACTTTTCTGGTAGATATTGATTGGCAGATTTCAATTTAATTCACAATTTTTTTCAAATCAAACTTCGGTGCCATATTCACTATGTTTACAGGATAGACAACAGTAAGGAAATAAATGATCAAATGTGTAAAAAAGTATGTGTAAAGAGTTGACACAACAGGTCTTAGGTCAGTCATTAATACTGCAGATTTTTGCCGATCACCTGATTTGCGTTGTCTGAAATTGTGATTTTGATCCAATAAAGGTAAATCTTTCAGCCCTATACTTCTGAGTTACTGGCAACAAAAGTCTAGCCTTTACTTTATATCCTATGCCCCTGTTTGTCAAATCCCAGTCAGCTTTACCTATTTTCATCTTAAGGTGTTTGCAGAGCCGCTTTATGAAAACAAGGACTCTTCGTCACATTCTGTGGCCATGGTGGTATTTTGTGGAACAGAAAGTTTATTATTTCAGGAGCTCATCTGTGTTTCTTTTCAAACGTGATTGGTCAGACCTCTTAGCTTTCTATTGCACTTAAACCTCTTTTAACATCTTGAAACCTCATTCAAGGAGTGTCAAGGTAATCTTTATTCTGTCAAAAACATACTTTTACTGATATTGTTTGGCATAGCAGTACAAAAATCTTCAAGACAGAATGAATCAAGTATTCTACAGCAACAAGAACTGGAGTGCACCAAAGGATGATTCCCCATCTGTAATTCTGTTCTTACAAAGACTTCAAATGTCCTCAAATTAGACAGAATACAGCTACGTGAAGTCCTGTAGACCTGGGGGCCATGTATTATTCCTTACCTGTGGCCTTTCTGAACTGCCCTTGAAGGCTGCACTAACATTACAAACATTCTCATAAAGCCACATTCCTCAAAGATGAAGACTTAAGCAGTGGATTCTTACAAAAATGTGGGCGTACGAAGCATCCCTATGCTTTAATACGGCTCCATGTTTTAATAATTCGCTCTGCTTCTTAAAGATGATATAATCAGCTTTAACGTTTGCTCTCATACTTGTTGCATGCCCTCTTCCTTGGCAGTATTGCAGTTTGTTGGTTCGATTTCGTGCCTTTGCACACTCTGCCAAACGCTGTGGGTGCAAAATAAACTCTTTATTATTATAGTAACACAATTACGCTGTCGTTTCCTGGCTCACAGTCAGATATGTGTTTTGAAATCTTACAACAAATCCATATTAAGCAACTCACAAAAGCCGTGTTTCATTTGTTTTTAGTTTAAAAAAAAATCTCAAAATCACCCGAGATAAGCTTTTTGTTTTAGAATAACAGAGCTCTGAACTTTCTCTCACAGCACTGTGATACATCAGCCTGTGAAAACAAACTCTACATGTGGCAGGGAGCCCTAAATAAAAGCAAAAAGCGACGCTGTTTGCCAATAGGACGGATTCAGTGAGATAAAATGAGTCTAATCAGAGACAGCCAAAGTTCATCAGAGGAGCCAAAATGCAAAGAAGAAACAGCACGTGGTCTATATCATGCTGGGCTGGCAGAGAGCAATGAAACCCAAACCAGAAACCAAAGTGAACTCAGAGGGATGAAGAGGACATGTTGAGGGGGAGTCTGATCATTTGATTATATCTAATAGTTTCATGAAGAGTTTGCCCTCTGTTCTTTCAGTCTAGATTAAATTCAACTCTGGGTTGTTGCCTCAAGAGACTCAGAAAAACAGAAATGTAAAACAAATCCTTCCAATAACTTGTTGCACTGACAGTCTTTCACAATAAGTGAGACTTTTAAGTCGGGGTCCCCAGTTGAGTACTGTTGTCAAATTTATGACCAGAACTTAAGCCTCTGGTCACTTCTCACCTGTGGCTGCAACTTCCCTATTACACAAAATCCAGTTTAATGTTTTTCCACAGAAATTTGTCTCCGTGCCCAGTCTATGTATCCCTCTTCCATGGCTTAACAGCAGAAAAAAATCCTCTTTGTCTCAGTTTTCTCTCAGTGTGTTTAAAAATTTGATGCCAATAGAAAATTAACCGAACACCCAAAATGGGAGACAGCTCCTAAGCTGGGTGTTTGTCCAGCCTGGTGCTGAAGTAAACATTAGAGCACAAGGCTGGAAAGCCAAAGCCTCATTTATTTATTTTTTAGATGGGCTTGGTTAAACAGCTCAAGAGAATTTTACAGTAAAACAGCTCTATCTTAGCAAGGATGAAACAGAGGGTTCATGACAAAATCAAGTAACTCAGTGGGTTATTAGGCAAGGAGCATGAAAAGATGTTTTGGGGACGTGTAGTTTGTTAGACACGTATTTGTGAATCAACTAGAAGACTGAAAAACGCCCTGCTGAAAAGCCTGCTTAAGCCCCATTCATGCTGCCGTTTCAAACTGTGATATCGAAGCTTTTATGATTTTACTCCACTGTTGACAGAAATACTTTGTTTCTCGGGGTAGTATTTCACTTGCCAATCTGTCCAAGAGCCCACAGATAATGTTTTGGGAGGGTAGAATCTTTTCTAAAGACATCTGGAAGATGATTGGTCAATCATAATTTCAATCATATTCATGAAGGGCTAATCAGATGTTTTAGTTGGCTTTAGTTGGCTAGCCAAAACATGTCAGGGGTGGAGTGAAAATATATTTTCTATGAAGAACTGCTTTCAGTGTGGTCAAGATTTGATAAAACTGCTACTGCAGCCGTTAGCATCTATGCTAATTTCTATATGTGCACACATTGATAGTATCTGCTGCTACTCCAACAGACAGGCATTAAGTCACTTTTTATGTGAATTATATAATCCATGTGCATGATTCTTGAAGCAAAAGTGTGTCCACCTACTTATTGTTTTATCAGATAAAAGCGTTCTTTGATTTTATGAAGCAGTCTTGCATTATTCAGTGTGTTGTCTGTTTCATGCCCAGTGATAACTTAGATAAGCTTCTGACTGCTGCAACCCTGAACATCATAAATGTGATATAGATTATTGATGCATGGATGGCAGGTATTGTTTTTTGCTGATGTTCCAAACAGTTATGTGAATTAAAAACATTAATTTACCTAGTACTAGGTTGGCAGACTTTCTATTATCATCACTTTTAAGTGACCACACATTGTGGCACTTTAGAGCATGAGGCCCCGGATGAATTAAAAATAACTTTCTACATAGCAAAGTTGACTGCAGTGAATTTTGTGGATTAGAAGATTCAAAGTCTGTGTTGTTGGAAACTGCCATGTTTAAAGCAGATCCCTTTGGAATTTTTACAAGCTCCATCTAGTTTGTTTTGGTGCCATTAGTTTCATCATCTCTTCTCACATTTTAATATTTTTTATCTGATACCCTGAAGGTGTTCCAGCTGATAAAGTCTTTCCATAAAGCACATGATGTGTCTTTTTCAGGTTTCAAATCAAAGGAGAAACAACACAGCAGATTATCTAAGTTGTTATAAAAGAGGGTTTGATTATGCAAACAATAATGAAAGATTTAAAGGACATCTTCACAGGACGTGTTTTTCCAGAGTAAAGATGAGAGGATTTGCGTGCAGCTCTTTGGGAAAGGCTTTAGAAGAACATTTGCAGCACAATTTTTTCTAAAGTGTTTAGACATCTGTCCTCTGACAAACAGAGTAGACAGAGCTAACAGGACTTTTGTTTAGTCACACAGCAGTCATGTGGTTCCTCATTTGTCTTCATTTAAACACGGAGCAGATGTGTGCAGACAATGCAAAGGCGTGATGAATAGTGGAATAATAAATAATAGTCGAAGCCATTTGTGACAATGTCTTTAACAAAATATCTTCAGGCCAATGATGAATGCTGATGCACCAGTGGTTTAATAAACTGATGCCATGTCACAGAAGACTCAATGGGGTATTGATAAGGTCAAAATATTGAATTTTCGGTTTGTTGAATGTTGACCTATCTCTAGCCGGCTTCCTCCTCAGATTAGAGTGTTACTTGTAAAACTGCTAGTATGTGTGCATGTTAATCAGGAGTGTGATCTTCAGCCTCGCAGCAGGAGTTTCCTTAACCCAGTGCATGACTCACAGGCACAAATACAGCACACCACATGCAAAGAGAAAAGGACAACAATGAAAGACAGCTGTTTGTACTCAAAAACTAAAAGGAAGTGCTCTGAGAATACAATGCCCCACTTCAGCATTTCTGACACTATTTGCCCTGTCTTGTAATGTTACAAAGTCCTTGAAAATCCCGATCAACACCAAAATCTAATCACTTCTTCCTTGTGCTATGACATACATGCCCTGAAAATTTCATCAAATTCAGTGGCAAAGACATGACCTTCTTAACGGAGGTGACAATACCCCACTTCACTTTTAAGCATTAACTTTGGATGTTGTAACAATGGTTCATATCACAACAATAGACTGAATGGCAGGGACAACGACTCGGCTACAGCCCCAACTTGCGGGGGGAGGCTAGATGACACATTTGTCAAGCTTTGTGCTGCCTTGCAGTTGTACTGGGAAGTCAGGATTGAATTTTATCTGGACCCCCCCCCCCCCCAAGGTTAAAATTTCCTACTGGGAATTTGGTAGATCATCCCATCTGGCTGCCACCAGTGTAAACAATTGCTAAGCTTCTACATTATATATATATATATATATATTTCATTTATTAGCACTTCTAGCTAGTGTTTAAAATGATTGTACTAAACCAACTGTTTACTGAATATTCCTTGAAACAAAATAAGAGACTCCCAGGCACTCTCTTTATACTATTAAAATGCCTTTATTTTAACGGCATGATCACGTAGACCTTAAAAACAAACTTTGACGCGTTTCGGCATCAAGCCTTCATTTATTTTTTATTTTTTTTTATTTTTTTTGCATGACTTCCTGATGAAGGCTTGATGCCAAAACGCGTCGAAGTTTGTTTTTAAGGGCTACATGACCATGCCGTTAAAATAAAGGCATTTTAATAGTATAAAGAGAGTGCCTTGGAGTCTCTTCTTTTTGTTTCAAGGACTTTTTGAATCCCTTTCCAAAGAGCACCTCAAACAAACTCTGTTGAGTCCAGGTAGCACTCCTTTTCTTTGTCTTCTGAAGTTTACTGAATATTGTTTAATGTTTGCTATGGTGTTATTGACATTCTTCATATGGTATGTGCGAACTAATGGATCAGCGAGTATTTTTTCCAACTTTGTAACTGGAACGCTGATAACTCGATATGACCTCATTCCCACTTCCTTCTTCCCAGTTCTGATGTAAATGGAAGTTGCAGTTTAACCTGCAAACTGAGCTGAGTCTGATAAATTTTAGGTGTGATAGCAAGCTTACAAGGGAGGCACTGATGATCTCTTCAGCAGAATTAAGAGAAATGCAAAGAGTCAAATAAAGCAATTATAAGTGTCAATATTGGATTGGTCCATCCTGCATTAATGTTAATAAACACCTGACGAAAACTCTATAAACTACAGAAGGGCAGGGATTTTCTCTTTGCTTCTTGATGTGGAGAATCATAATTATTGTCCCTCATCATCCCCCGTGCTTCTCAGAAACCTGAATGAGAACCAAATCCTGCGTCCTGGGATTTTTCTCCCTCTCCTCTTCTGGATGACTGAGTAATTTCCTCCCTGGGATCCACCTTGCTGAGATGAAATGCTGGTGGAGCGTGGAGTTAGAGCGGGCTGGAGGTGGGAGGGTCAGAGGAGGAGGAGGAGGAGGGTGGAAGGAGAGACGCAGGAATGCCTGGGGTGCATTTTTTTTTCGCCCCTAAATGAAAAGCAGGTGACCGTTCATTGTAAGGCTTGGTTTTTCGGTGAAGTGGGAAGCTGAGAGCGGAAGAAAAGAGAGGAAGGAAGGGTCAGGAAAAAAGAATCCCCTCTCCTCTGTCTGCTTTTGGGTGAATTGTTGCCCGCTGCACTTGTTCTGCAGCCGAGCGCTCACAATTAGGGGATTCCCAGGGGCTTCCTACTTCAACTGCTGCACGTATTGTAACATGTCATTAAGGAGTAAACCTTAATTGGAACCAGGCTTAGCCCAATGAGGCGCTTTTATCTGCTCTGCTTTTGTCCTCAGAGTTGATCTATAAGTCACTGTGAGCTGCATGGGAATATTTGCAGAGCTGAAGCGGGAGTGTTTGGGTCTGAAGTTGAAAAATGGTCGCTCTAAATTGAGGTTAAATGTATTTTTAATCAGGCGGTGCTGCAGATGAAGGCAGTGTTTGGACTTGCAGAGATAATATCTAATGAGTATCAGATGTGATGAAGAGAAAAGGAGCGGATCAGGAGACAAGAGTTGTGTAGGCGTTTGTTTGTTGAAGGAACAAAGCCTGTGGTGAAAGATTCTTTTGTTTTTCAAAGCTTGTGTTCGTTTTATCCGCCTGTTTCTTGTTGGCTCAGAGTTTGAACTGTGCACTGAATGACTCATGATTATTTTACATGCATCTGATTCATGGGTGGCAAGGTAAAGAGTTCCCTCTCAGTACAGTTTGGGTGATTTATTGGAGTGTCACTCATTTTATGCAGAACAATGTGAAATGGCATGGGTTGAAGTTTGATTTATAAGGTGCATGACAGGGTGGGTCTTTTCTTAGTATTGTCAATATTTACTTTTTTACAAGCGCTAAATCAAGGGATGATCCAATGGATTGATTTAACACTGGCATCGGCTGATTTTTGCTCTATCAGCAAATAATACGGCATTAAAAGATGAATTAGAGCAGGGAATCATGGGAAAGCTTCAGTATGACCTTCTCATCAGGCCACCTACCATTTAAATAAGTCTAATAAGATCCTCTTAGTGGCTCTCATTCGTCAATCTTGGATAGAAACTTGTGAAGTTTTGGCACAGGAATCTTCTGAAACCAGCTCCCAAGTATGATTCATAAAACATGTATTTGTCCAATCCCAGCATATGAATAGTTGTGTGTTGATAAACGTGGCGGCTGAAACAATCGTCATTTGAATAACACCCACCGAAACTTCACGATTAAGCCAAGGATTTATGACAAAGAGGGAAGTAATGCAGTAAAATAGAGGAAACTTCTCTGAGCTAGAGCCTGAATCTATCAAATGAGAAGAAGAAAATGATCATTTATTGTTACTTCGACTGACTAAAAGTGAAAATAATTGGATTCAGAGCTGTTAGCTACTGTTCAGGGGTAATATCATTCTATCAGACTCCTATGTACGACTTATTTTAGCCTTGTTTAACCTCACAGTGAAAGACTTAGTTTATTTAAGGTCTTCAAGGCCCCATCCACACGAAGACAAACCGAGGTCTAAACGCATACGTTTTTTGCCAAATCTACATATCATACATACGAAGACGGCATTTTGTGGGTCGGTAAACAACCATTTTTGAAACCAGGTTCCAGAGTGGAAAGATTTTGAAGTGCCGTATACGCAGCTTCGTGATTACTGGCTCTCTGCCACTTTTCAGATACGCTTACGTCATAGTTTCATATCTTCATTGACACGCATGCGCCACACGCGTCAACGACAACAACAATGGTGGCGTACGTGAAGCATATGTGTTAATGAAGCTAGTAACCCTACTATCCCTGTTCCAGCAATATCTTCTGCTCAATCACCACCGAGTTAAACAAACAATTATCGAGGACACATTACGCCACTTTATGATCACTTTATCACAATCTCTGTTTACAACTTTTGCTGCAAGTGCACATGCCCACTGTGTTTCTGCTTGTTTCCGTCATTTCGTTACAGCGCCCCAAGAGTGCTGGCATGTGTTTTACAGCGCTTTGATGCGTATCGAGTGCATTCATGTAGACGCACACATTTTCTGAGACGCCTTCGTCTTTATGACGATCGTTTTGGAAACTGTTCAGCGTTTTGTCTACATGTGGATGAGGCCTTAGTCTATATCAGAGGTTAATAGTTTATAATCATCATAGTGTGGATGGTGGCGCATGGAGTATTCATGTGTTCTGAAGGCACGTTACAGCTGTTTAGAGAAAAATACTCAATAAACAAACTAAGACAAAGAAAATCAGTGTTGTTCTACAACTTTTTAAATGAACTATGTAACATACTTTGGGTAATTGATTAAAGTTTTTGTTTCTTTTCCCTTCGTTTTCATGCATCACTCCTCCCTTTAACTGAGTGCAAATGTGCATAGAAGAGCTCTGACGTGATATTTGATTGAATCCTACCTCATGTTCAGATCAGGATCAGATTGATAAATGACGATATGTGCGTAGAATTGACCATACACCCATTTTTTGGTCGTGTCCACAACCTTTATGGTAGATTTAGATTGATAAGACAGGAATCTTAAAGCCAACATCTGCCTTGGTTTATTTCCTATACGTTGCTTTTCATTTTAACTAAAGACTATATTTTGATATTCTTTCTACAGCCCATATCTTAGAGCTTCTCAGATGCGATAAGAGTTTTATAAGCAAAAAAAAAATCAAATGTAGGCATATGCGCCTATGCATCTTTTGGGGAGAAGTATCAAGAGTCTGGAGTCAAAGTTTCCATTAACAGGGCAGCGGACAGCGAGGCAGCAGCAGCACTGATTTATTTCTTTTTCACTTTCCACACATGTTCACTGCCTGCACTTGTCTACAAGGGTTTACTCCCTCGTAGTTTTATTCTGTCATTAATCTTGTCTGTCAGGAGAGGATTTTTGTCTAAATACAGTCTTGTTTTTGCCTCTTTAGCTTTAACACACTGACCTATTTTCAAATGTATTGGGTGTTATATGAATAAAAAATAATGTAAAGGGGTCACTCCTGGTGTTTGGACGTTTTAGTCCGTAGTTGATGATATGGTGTATCATTTATAAAAATTAATTTAGGTTTATTTGAAATAGCTTTTATTACATTTTGAATCTTACCCAACAATAGGACACAATAATGTCCAGTACATTTACAACTTTTTAAAAATAACTGTATGAATTAAATGGCATTCAAGGCTGATTTCCTCTCTGGTCTCTGGTCTTGGGGTTAAGCTTGATTACCTTAAAGGTTTTCAAACTTTGGTTCACATATATCACTAACAATTATAACACAATGAAATCACACTTCTTTTAAGGTTTTTGCATGAGGATGGATGAATAGACCCATTTTATATTTGATTTTTTTAATGAAAACAAAATTGATGTTTATTTTGCAAAGCACTGTATCTTGTTTGCCATACTGTAGTTCCAAGTTTTAGTTCTAAATATAACAGAAAATTATCATTTTTCAAAAATGTCTTAAAGTATCATTCAAACTATGTTTAAACTGGATTAATTTTTGCAGCTCAAAATATTTTAAAGAATTTTTGTCACTGAGTTACTTGGTCAAATTTCATGTAATTGTCAATTTATATACATATAATTAATAAAGGTTTGATAACATAGCATTTAATTTGGTGTTAGAAAAACTGTTTTTGAAACGCTTACTTTTCAAATGAATTTTAGAGTTAAGGGGACAGTTAAGCTGATACAGTATGTAATTATTAATGTACCTTAAAATTCAAAATATGGACAGAGGCCTGAATGTTTGGTAGCATAGTGGACATTTCGTCTTAGTCACAGAAAAAAAGTCTTTTTTTGTCCTGAGCTATTTTTTTTTTGTGGATTGATAAGCCTTATTTCAGATCGCAGTTTTAACACCACTGAAGCAAAATTTCCCCCTGAAATGGCACCAAATTATTCTAATGACCAGATAACTGCATTTCCTAATGGACTGTCACATAAATACAAAGTGTGTGTTATGGTAGGTCTCATATTTTTTTTTTCAAGATGACTGCATTTTAGATGTTAATGATAAAAAAAAATGAATTCAAGCATTTCACTCCAAATTCAAACTGATCACAGCAAAGTCTTCTTGTGACAAACACCTTCCTCCTCTCGTGCAGCTTCAGTTAAAATCCTTTAAGACTGACGTGATCACAGAGGAGATCGTCTGCTTTGTTTAACTGTGGAGCAGCGGATGAGGTGCAGGACGAGTTTGGTCACAGCAGGAGTTTGGGGAAGGTCTTGATTAGGAGAGGGCAGCGAGTAGAGAAAGAGGTCAGTCAGAGGGGAAGAGGAGAAGTGGAGATGGTCTAAAGGTCGCTCGGCCCTGCTCGCTCCTGTTTGGCCTCAGCAGAAGAAGAAGAATAGCCCCCTTGTGAGAAGCGGACATGTCCTGTGGGAGGGGGGAGGGACGAGTGTGTGTGACCAGGAGAACTTTTTTTTCTTTGCAAATGTAGAAAACATGAGTGCTTTAATTTAGTTGTACAAGATGACACAGAGGTCTGAGCAAAATGGATTGAAAATCCTATTTTGATGTATTTTTATATTTTAAGAATGAACAAATAAAGTGTCAGAATAAAGTGGTGCAGGAATAATGAACATATTTGTGGGCCAGTCTGGAGACATCATCGCTCTGATTCCTTCGACAAAAAGCAAGAGATTTTTCATTGTGTTCTCGGATAATTGCTGATAAAGAAGTCTGTGGGAATCTAAATTTCCTATTTTTTTAAACCTCAAAAGAATTGAAAGTTAAAAACAACTGCTAGACTTTTATGGAGCTACATCATGGCTACCTTGGAGAAGCCACACTTTCATGTAAAACACTTTAACCCCTTTTTTAAAACATTTCCTTCTTATCAAATGACTATCAAATTGGTTCATGTGCATGTGGCTATCATCTATAAATTAGTATTTCAGGAATGGAAACATAAAAAACAATTTCAGTGTAGAACTAGAAAAGCTCTCAGAGAGCATAGGCCTCCGCCAATCAGCAGTAACAGATGCAATTCTGGATCACCAAATACAGAATAGTACCAGGATCCAGACCAAACTAAGCACTAATATGGATGTTATTATCCTGTATGAATGCAACAAGTTTTGGGAGCATTGCTAAATATTTTGATTTTATATGATTCACTGAATGCTTTCAATGGGATTTCCCATTACAAAGTTAAATGTTTTTTGTGAGGTCAACATGGACCTGATCCAGATGAAACTTACCTTCATGATAGAGACTACACATTATGCTGTAAAACTGGCACCACATCTGTTAACAAATTTTAGAGATATGGTTCTTTGAGATCCCAAATTAAGGATTTTTTTTTTAAATTGTGAATTCTTTTGCATCCAGACAAATACATGTATCACCACCAATCCATGTATAGTTTTTTTGTAATCTTGCTAACAAACAAACAGGACATAATCAATTACAACTCTCTCATCAACTCCAGCCACTTTCTTGTGCAGGCTTTACAAATCAGGGCCATCACACCCTCATCAGAGGTAGTCAACAGAAATGATTTAAAAGTAAAATGCAGTCATGGCAGACAGAACTGGTCAAAACTGTTGCTCAGTTTTTGACATAGAGTCTCACTGCACACTGAGTGGAAACAGCAAAAACTTGCAGAGGCATTCACCCATGCAGCCCATTGTTTGATAGATGGATTGTCATGTGTTTGTGACCGTGTTTTCTCTTAAATACTTTTTAATATTTAACTTTTACCCACACAGAAACTCCACAGGAATCGATGTGAATCACTAAAGCTTAGCAGTCAATGATGGAATTGATGTGTGTCAAATCCTTTCAATTTCCATCCCGATATCATTTCATATTATTATATTGTTTGAGACTTTTTATTTTGATCAGACTGGGCTCGGGACTAGAGGATGGCTGCCTCAGGTCATGATTAAAACAAATATGGATGTTGGTTTGGTAGCTGGGGCTGCTGCTGGTTTTGGCAGTTGGTAATGCAGCTGAATGAGGTTGGTGTCCCTTTCCTCTGGGCCCTTGGGGTGTTGGGTTTGCATCCTTAAACTTCATAAATGAGGGTTAGTGTTGTAAACGAGTCATCGGGAATGATGGATGGCAAAGTGCAGACTTGGCATGTTCTCCCAAACCAATCTTCTTTGGAGTCTTGTGTTAAATACAAATGTTCTTGTTTGTATCTTAAAACCTGATATAGTTCCTTGCTTGATACCACTTGCCTAAAATATCTTTTAGTTTTAGTCATAACTTAGCCACCTAAAATGTTTAAATTTTAGTATAGTTGAAGTTGATGAAAGTTTACAACATTTCAGTCGACAAAATCTACTGTAAATTTAGTTGACTAAAATTTGAAGTGTAAAATGTAAGGCATTTTTTATGGTTTGCTTGAATTTCTGAAGTCATGTTTTACACGTGGATAAAATGAAACATTTAATAACCCTTTATTGAATGCCAGTAAAGTTGGAATTTTTAAATGAACAGAAACAAAATTTAAGGTTTTGTGTAAAATGCAGTCGCCTTTATTTGGACTACCTGGTAGAGAATCTCAGTTACTATACCAGTACTGACAACAAACAGTGAACCTGCTCTACAGGAATATATCAATTCATAAAGAGAGCAGCTCTGATTTGATCACTTCCCAAATTATCCCACCAACACCAAGCTAAGGCAGCTGTGGTTGGATGCCCCTTTTAACTCATCCAACCTTTTCACAACCAAAATAACTGTGATTGGATATGAAGAGTTATTTTCCAAAATGCTATAAAAGCCAAAATTTAAAAAATCTATATTACTCAGTGCTATTCTTTTTTATACCAATTGTACTACCTGTCCTATCAGTATTTAAAGCCAGAAAGCTATATATCCCTGTTTAAACTGTATTTCAAAGTTCAGTTCCCCAGCCAACCCAATGGTGGGTCTGGGTAAATAATGTAAATAATTTCTAAATGAAAATGGATTCAAAGCGTTTTGGAAAAGAGCTCTTTATATATTCCCTAACTTGTCCCTACGTTCTACATGAAAAAATTAGGTCTGATTGGATTAAGTCTGTCAAACATTTTCATCTTGTTTTTTGTTGTTGATGAAAATGTAAGCTAATTTAGTTTCAGTTTTTGTCTATATGCACTTGTTTTTTTAGCTACTGTCTAGTTTTCATCAGGGTTAACAGGTTATTGAAGAAATCTATGATGAACATGATTATTCAACAAAATGAACACTTGCTGCGTCACACTGTCACAGATGGAGACACGTAGCGCTACAGCCTGATGCATCTTCTTAAAATGTCCGTCCATGCATATGGTGTCCCATATGAGAGACGGCGGCGAGCTCGCTGCCTGATTAACTCCGTCGACTGGGGGGGCTCTCATTCAGTCTTCTGGCTCCAGCAGAGGAACAATGGCCTCTGATTAGTGGGGGCGATGATGTAGTGTCGTCCTGTGCGTATGTGTTTGTGTGTGTGTGTGTGTGTGTGTGTGTGTGTGTGTGTGTGTGTGTGTGTGTGTTACAATGACTTCTCTCAGACTGTAGGAAATCAGTGTGACACGGTGAGGGAGGCCAGACTGCTCGTGCTCTGTGTGTCTGGATCAGTGGACTGTTGTCCTTCTGTCTGACCGGCTATTAACTCGTCTGATTGTGTTGTTTGTCTGTTTCTTTTCTCTCTGGATCCGGGTTAAAGGGTGATAGTCAATTATCCATGATTACTCAGTAAAATAGGCCATTCTCGTTGTTGTTGGGCCAAACCTCTTATCTCCATTTGTTATGATTTCCATTTTCTCATAACTCATTGCTAATGGTGACCTCACATGTTGAATGGGTTTTATTGTATATTGGTATTGCTGATATTGACTTTTTTGCTGACAAACATATCAACATACAGATACAGCCACGTAAAACTTCCCCACTTTCCCTGTTGAAGTCATTACTGGGTTATGGCAGATTCATGCTGGGACCTGTCCACCCTGATGGATGGAAACTGAACATTTTAGGCAGTATTTGTGTGAATTGAAGTTATCAAGTTTCCTCTACTTAAATAACCAGGGAAAGGGTCGAGACTTTGTGTTCTTGCGAAGGAAATTTGTTAAATTGAGCCGCACTCCCAGGGAGGTGGAGGAGATTTTTTGTAGCTGGCAACTGGCTGGAAGTTGGCAGGCAGCTGGCTAGGAGTGGAAAATTGACACTGCTGACTCTATACTGACCATTTAGTGGCAATAATATGGGCAAAATACACAAATGTACCATGATCACCTTATCAACACTGCATGGGTACATTCAAAAATCAAGAGTTTCATTTTATCATGTTTTTCTTGTTTTAATGTATTTTTTGGGCATTTTGTCCCTTTATTGATAGGAGAGAGACAGTGGATAGGCTTGTGAAATGGGGTGAGCGAGTAGGGGAAGACACTCTGCAAACTGGTCACAGGCGGGATTTGAACCCGGACCCGCAGAAGCATGTACATGGGACGTGCATGGTTGCTAACCACTCCGCCAAACCAGCACCCCGTGTTTTTCTTGTTTTACATCTTTTTCTTTAACAAATAGGAAACAACATGTTTGTTTTCTAATGTGAAAGACCTTGTGATCTTGACAAAAAATATTGCCTTCTGTCTTAATCAGTATAGAAATTTTGGCATATTGGATATCGGCAAAAAGCTGGCATGCATTTATCAGAAGAATAACGACACATTCAACATACCAGAAGCCTTCTACGTAATTGTCTTCTATGTTCCCTCAAATAACTTTAGATTATTTATGTGATCTGCCATTTTGCCAGTTGGTTGTGTATTCCCACCTGAGTAACACAGAATAATGCCCTCCCATTTTTGTTCAGCTTCAGCTAGTGTGAATGCGGGCTGTTTACTCGAGAGCCCCAAAGTTCTGAGAATCCAGAATGAAACCAGAACCATGCCAGTGTGAAAGCTCTCTCTGTTGTGTGGGGGCATAAAAACAATTAGGAAGTGTTAATTACCTCCGTCAAGGAAGTTATGTTTGTTTATTTTTAGCAAGATTACCCAAAACTTCTGGATGGATTTTGCTAAAATGTTCAGGAGATGTTGGTAATGGCCCAACCTAAACATGATTGGATTTTGGTGGTGATCCAAGTAACCAACGTTAACAAATGATTGTTTTTGCTTGATAACTGTCTAACTAATACTAACGATATCAACATGATTCTGAGTGCTAGGTGTGGGTTTTCAGGGTAAAGGAATTATATTATGATGGTAACTTTATCGTGGAACTATTGCTTATAATAGCAATATGTGAGCTAGGTTTGTACTCTCCGATTGCTATCTAGTAGGAGTGTAACGAAATTTCATGCCACGAAATACAAAATATCGAAATGAAATTCAAAGACGCACGAAATACAAGCACGAAATAAAAAACGCAAAAGGGGCGCCGCGCACCACTGAGATTTTTTACCCTCCTCGCCTACCGTAGCAAAACACTCACTTCAAAAAGGAGAAAGAAGAGGTCGGGGAATTAGCTGACATTCCTTTTATCAAATAAATCGGTTGTGTGGACCTATTTTAGCTTCCCACGTTAAAGACGAGAGAGCGATGAGAAGATTGCAGACAAAACAACAACCGTGTGCAAAATATGCCACTACAGTTCCCAGTATACTGCCGCGAGTACAACTACCAGCTACCAACTACTTTGAACTGGAGACAGGCAGCAACTGTATGTTTGTGTAAGTCTGCATAAAAAACAATATTTGATTTTTGCATCTACTGTTGAGTTGACAGAATTTGATCATACTTGAAGATCAGAAGTGCACTGTTATAGGCTAAATATTATAGTTCACAGTTCAGATATGTATTTCTACATTAGGAAGAAAATAAAGAAAATGAGATTTTTGCACAGCTTCCTACTGTTGGAGATTTTCTATAATCTTTATTTTGTATTGTGGGTATTTCATATCGTGAGCCCTGTTTCGTATTTTGTATCGTTTTGTAAGCTGACCATTTCGTTACACCCGTACTATCTAGCATTATCTCTGACAGTGTTGATTTGTCTATGCAGATTTTGCTGTGCACAAAGAAAATTTGCTTTAGCTTTTTAACAGCAGTTTTGATCCAGCATCATCCAGCTCTGTGCTTCATCCTTGTTTCCCTGCTGTTGTATCGCTGCCCATTTTGGCTGCCTGCCACTTGTAGATCATCATGATGCCGTAAACCATTGGCACATTGTGTATTGTTCCTCCAGTGCACCTGCACAAGAAAAACAAAATGTGCACTCACTCATTAAAAACAGATCCAGAACATCACCAGACTTTAATTAATAACCCACCTGACCTTCAGACATCTTAGGCAGGTCAGTTTACCACTTTGATTTAACGCAATGGATGTTTAATGGATGAATAACGGCCTTTCAGGTGACCAGTAAAACCCCAGATCTGCCTTTTTTTTTTAGAAGAAACTGGACCTCCTACTCCCTGGTCAGAAACAGAACCTTGTTTAATCTTGTTCCGTCTTTTCGTGTGCATGTCTCCAGACCATATGCAAACATAGTAACATGTGCACATGAGGTAATGCGTGTGAGCGAGTGCCAGTGTATCGGGGGTCAGATCAGCGTGTTTGTGTTGATGTAATTCTCTGCATGAGTCACACGTCGAGGCAGCTGAGGTAATAGTTTGGAGTTCTGAAGTTGAGGAGGAAAACAGCCTCGTGGTTACCTTATTCAGCAGGAATGTCTGTCGCAGAGAGCAGTCTGGAACGACTTATCCACATCACTACAACGCGCTGAGGATGTGAACAGAACACCACGAATCAATCACGAGATCAGCAGCACGATCTGACAGTGAACCAGCATCTGATCCCTCTGATCTCCCCGTCGTGTCAAACAGTGTGTCGCCGATAATCTGTGATGTTTAAGATCATATCATATCAACTATCTTATACACAGTCCCTGCTGGACTTCTTTTCTTCTTTCCCCATTCAGTGTTTCCCCATTCAAACACTTACTTTCCCCTTTCTTTCTTGCCTTGTTTTGTTAATCTCCCCTTGTCCCACCAATAAAGCATGAAAATGAATAAATGAATAAGACTAAGATCAAATCGGCAAGAACGGAGCCGCTCACTATAGAGTTTGTCGCTCACATAGTAAAGAGTGAGTTGGACTTGTAGGTGTTTACTCTGATGATCAGTGCCAGTTCCTGATCTTTCCTTTCCTGTCTGCTTGTCTGGCCTCTCCCCGTCTCTTTTTATTTGGAGGGAAGTCAAGTCGCCCCGAGTTTTTCAGCCAAGCAGTGGAAATACCAGTTTAATGTTAAAATTGAGCTCATATCGAGATTAACTTCCAGCTCATAGGGGTTTAACATATCACTGAAGAAGAAGGATTTCTGTCGTAATACTTTTTAGATCGTCAGTCCTGCAGAGCTTTATGTTCTTTTTTCAATTGCATGCTACTCAAATTTGCATCAGTGGTTGTCATTGCAAGTCAAGCCAAGCACACCGTAAGTAGCGATGTATATATCGTTATGATTGTATCAATACCGATACAACTTATCGGTATCGAAACTTAATGACACTGTTATCGATACTACAACACGTAATTTTGTGTAAAAAATAAAGACTTTACAAGATAATAAAGGATTCAACCTTTTTTTATTACCACAAGGTAATAATAAAGCTTTAACAGAATAGAAGTAATGCATTACAAATGCTTCTCAGAGGCAAAAAGAAAGCTAAGGAGATATCAAAACCCCTTCATGCCGCCCAACAGACTGCATGTACAGTCTTGTGGTGCTAAAATCGATGCTGTAATGATGACCACAAACTAGACAGAAAACTTACCGTGACTTGACATAGCGGAAAAAAAAACGGGTGTCGCCACCACGGTGCTGCAGTCTTTAGTGTTAGCCGGGCTGCTAACTTTACTCGTGTTACTATAGCAATCAAACAGCCTGCACTCCTTTAGCTTTATGCTATGTGCGTGCTCCAAGTGTTTGGTGATGTTGCTAGTGTTTCCCCCCTTGGACGCAACCTCTCCCTGACGAAGATTGCATCGGGCCGAGTTTTCATTAACTTTGCTAAAGTGAGCCCAAACCTTCGAGCGCTTAGCTCTCAGCTGCGTCATCACCTGTCGACGGCGGTAGTGTCATAACTACGTGACAGTAGAAGAGACGTTCAAGTACTGATAACAGTACCGTTTTACCAGATTCTTAACGGTATTCTGGTACCGACCCAATTAGGGACTGGTACATTAAAGTACCGGTCCACGGTATACATACGCTAACTGTGAGGCAGTCAGACTTTAGTTAGTTAAGTCAGTTAAGAGCAAGATGTTTCCTTCAGGACTTGAGAAGGACAAAACAATGTTCAAAGAATGGGTGAAATATTTTATTCATTAATAATTATACACGTTCTATGTCGTTCTCCTGCATTTATTCATCTCTAAAAAAAATCTGATTATGCAGTCCTATGCTGTAAATGTGCAGCTGGGACAAACTGTCCTGTTTTTGAGAAACGTGACTGTAAAAAGTCAAGTGTAGAGGTCAGGGCTTAAGCTAAGGTAGCATAATTCTTTACCTCCCCTGGAGAGTTCCTCGAATTCCTGTTAAATTAAAAATGACAGGGCAAAAATGTCCCTGATAATTAGGAGAGACTGTACAGGCGAGGGGCCCAAACAGAGTCAAAAACACAGAAACTGGAGCTTTGTTTGGTTCTTTTGTAAGATTTAAATCATTAATCTTCATAATTGAACACTATTAAATAAATCTGTGCTTAAAACACTATTTTGGACACAAAAAAGGAATAAAGTTAATTTTTTAAAAGATTACCTGGGGTTTGATTTGATGCTTGTAATATACTGTATCATAAAGTACAAGCTGAAAATGATGTATCAATATTTTATCACAGGCTCTCAAAAAACAGAAAACATGCTTACAATACAAGTAATGTATTCAAATCCTGATCCTAATGAAGAGGAATTGTTTTTTGATACAACAGCAGCAACAAAAAAGGATGAAATTCTCAATATAAGTTGAGTTGTCATTGCGTTACTGACATAGGATAGACTTTTTAGCTATTTGTGTTCACAAGTTGTTTAACAGGTGCACCAAATAATGTGACCAGTGCTAAAATATACCAAGATTAAACACCGGGTCCATATCTGAGTGATTTTTATGCTCCACGGTGCCTCTTTCGCCTGTGTGTGTACTAATGAGAGAGAGGCAGCAGATTATGCCGGGGTCTCTAAGGGAACGCCGCTCAGTTCCCAGGAGCTGCACCGCCTGAGCTGAGGGGGGTATGTGTACACCCTGACCCCGGCTTTCGGGGGTCCCGGTTGCCTGTCTGAAACCATTTCCTTCCTTTGTGGCCTGTTTGAGGGACTGGCATGTGACGCGAATGTGAAGGACCTGGTCCATTTGCACGGTCCTGGAAACAGAAAATAATCAATGACGGCAGCATCAGTGGGAGAAGCGTTTAACTCCTTTTATCCTCCGCCCCCCACCCTCCATACGTCTCCCTGTCACCCATATCTCCCCCAGTATGCCCAAACCAACCCCCAAACAGCAAACAGAGTCCGAGTGCGGGGTGCATTGCTAATGATGGGAAACAATTAGGTCGTCACAAAGGGAAGCATCCTGCTATACTGCTCTGCGGCATGTTTATATTCAGTGTCGGGGTTAAATGAGTGGAGTCTGGGTTATACGGAGGGCAAAAGGACTAAAATAGACAAGCTGCTGAGGAGATCTCTCTTTTGTCCGGCTTTGTTAAGAAGGAAGTGTTGGACTGAGACCACTCCACTGATATCAGGAATTAAACTCTTAAAGCAGGAGGAATAACACTTCGCACACCATCCACCCTTCAGCTCTTGTTTCAGCCTCTTTGCTCGAGGAAGTAAGAGAGTAACAAATGTGTAAACAACACAAGTGGCATACCAGCAGATGCCTGGACCCCCTCAGTGTTCAGGATAAGCCCCCCGTGTGTGAATGGATCGAGGCTGTGAGAGTGTGAGGGGGCTCGAGGACAGTCAAAGAGGTGGCTGAATAGACTGGTAGATTGAGACATTCTGCTCTTTAACTCTGTGCTGTATAAGTGTGTGTGTGTGGAAGTGTGTGAGTGAGAAGCAGGGGTGAATGTTTCAGGGAGTTTAAGCCCTCCGACAGAAGACATGGTTGCATTGGTGGCACCAAATATACTCCTCAAAAACAGTTTGGTAGCCCCATTTTAGTTGATTATTTCTCCCTCTGTAATGCATGGTGTCCCCTACAGTAGACAGATATTTGGGACCAGTTTTATGCCCTTTAGGTCGTAGCATCATGCCAGACTATCAGGTGGTAAAATCCCAAACCCTTGTCTTAAGAAAAAAAAAGTCTTTGCCATACTTTGATGATGCATCATAAGCTTGAAATAGCTGATGTACGGAAAATTGGGTAGTTATTGGGTATTGAAATCTCCGAGTTCCGACCTGAAAGCGTTCCTGGCAAATTACGACTTCGGTTTGAGTGCAAGGAATTCTGGTCTGTAAATTAACCAACATGGCAGGCATGATAAGATTTATGCTTCCTCAACTCACAAATTTGAGTGAAACAGAAGCGGGGAAACGGTGCATAAGGTAACAGAAGCTTACACTTTACAGTAATTGTCATTATTCAGAGGCCGCCATATTGTTGTCGTCATAAGTTGTAACTTGGAGTACATCGATCTGGTACGAGTTCACGGGTCGGAAGTTACGAGTTCGACTGCCATTCTAGTGCACTGAGTTAACGGTTGCCTGGAATGCAGCATAAGCCTATTTCCAGATTTCACATAATTTCATTTTTTTTATTTCAAATTTTGGTTCAAGTGTATAGTTTGATTAAACAGCAACAATATATAAACTTCAGATTTTGCTTTTTATTTTATTTACTCTCAAATATTTGTAAAACACATGTTCATGTTCATGGATCATTATTAAATTCCACTAAATTTCTGTTTTTACTGTCAATGCATGGTCACCACTCTAGATAAGATTAGATTGGATTTGATTTGATTGAACTTTATTAATTCCTTTCAGAATCTACATCAGGGAAATTAAGATTCTAATAGCAGTTTCAAAAAGTAGATGAAGAGATATATGAATAATGACAGATATAAACAAAAATATAAATAAATATAAACTAAATAAAAATAAAAGTATGGCTACTGCTTGGGTACTTCTCTAGTAGACAGATGCATAACTCCCTCAAAATATAACACATAAAAAAACACCAAGACTTTTAACTTGTTTTAAAGTAGTGACAAACATTTAGGAATGAATCCATAAATTAAAGCTGGTGTCTACGATTTGAAACCGCAGCCTGCCCCTCCTTCCCTCACCTCTCCCCTCCGTGTTCCAAGATCCCGCCCCCAGCTCGTGTTGGCTCATATAAGCCCCCTCCAGCAGAGCTACGAGCGACTAGCACAATATATCAGCAGCAAACTCAATCAAAAACAGCTCAGCTCAACTGAAAGTATCAAACACGACAGACATCTCCCTTATAACACACAGCAGTAGCCATTTCAACTGGACGGCGGCAATGCGGGTTTAGGCGCCCGCCAGGCGGAGCCGAGTGTGGGGAGGATTTATCTTTCTCAGCCTGTCCTCCCAGCTCAGCTTACAGTGCTAACGATTAGCGGCTAACAGGCTAACCGCTCCCCTACAAATTATTAGCCCGTACAGGCACAAACTAACCAGAGTTATTCAGCAGACATCTCCCACTGTAGTAAACAAAGCCATTACCTGATCAACCAGGGGCGAAAGCGGCGATGCTGAAGGTCTGGCGGCGGCTGAGGCTATTCGTTAACCGTTAGCCGCTAACAGGCCTCCACCGAGCAGAGCTCCATTGGGCCAGCGGGAGAGAGGCGGATTCCGGAGTTGGCGCTAGGCTTTCCCGGCTCCATGATAGTTCAGTAGCTAACGCTGCTAGCTGCTCACCGGAGGTAGAGGGGAGGCGGGACCATGGGCAAGATGCTGCGTACTGCGTAGTGAGGGAGACGAGGATTGGATGGACTCATGGACTAACTCACGGACCAATTAATAGTTGCAGGTTCTTAGGCTTGATTGGTCAGCTAGTATGCAGCTTTTCAGCGGATATACTGAATGGATCTTTTTCATTCTTTTTGGTCTTTATACTGTGTAGATAGGACCATAGGACCATAACAGCCTTATAAACGGTGGTATTAATATGTACAAAGCTTCCAAATCGTAGACCATAGCTTTAATCTAAGTATTCATTTGTATTTGATAGCTCATGCATGAAAGAGTGTATAGCTCAATTTAGGATAGCATTTCATATCATTGGATAGCCTGATTTGTCTATTTTACAACACGGCTCTACTTGTAAGGTTGTAAGGATGATACATTTGTGGAATAAATGACACAGCTGAATGTGTGGATAATGTCCCCAGAAAAATGTGCCACAATCCCCTTTTTATGTCTTTGACCTTGCCAGTCTCATTTTTTAAAAATATAACTAGCAACATGTATTCAGCTTGGCAATAAAAAGGTTTGAATCCTGAAAGTTATTGAATATTTTGTTTTTATTCGAGCAGAGTTGAAGTGCTTTAGGAGATTTATGCAGAAAAAAACAGAAAAATATAAATATATGATCATTTTAAAACAGTTTTTGTGGGTGTACTTTTTTGGTTTGAGGGTTCTCAGAAGGTGCAATGTCAGTAGTGTAAAATATGGCAGTAGAACTAACTGATGTCAGATTAAAAATAACATCTTGAAAATATTTGCAAAAAATCATGCCATTGACTGAAACACAGCCATGATCACTAACTTTAAAACTTAAAATAAAAAGACAGAAATGGTTGATGGGTCCTTTAATAACAGGGGAAATCAGATGTTAAATCAACATGAACGGTATTAAAATTATTGTTTTATCCTGTTTGTCTCTTTGTCAGGCACGTTTTTCACTCTCAATCAAACATGTGGCTTAAATTGTCTTAATACGATAACCAAATCAAATATTTTCAGGGAATTTAAAGTGATTAAGTTCCCTGGGACAAGGAGGTTTTGGAGGCTGAAAAAATGCACCCAAAGTTGAAAAAACACCCCACACCCAACGAAAAGGAAGTTATTTATCCTGGAATTTGGAAAATGTTTTTCATGCTTAAATTGTGGAAAAGTATCAAGAAAAATGTAGCAGTCCAAACGTATTTGTGATCATATTTCTGAAATAATTTTGTTTTTACTGCCTTTATATGACAGTATTTTGTTTCTTCCCACTACATCTAAAACAAAAAGACCCTTAATTCTGCTCTTAATCTGGAGTCATTCCTTCTTATTAATTTTTAACATCAGCTAAATTTCTAATTAACACTAATCCAGCAGAAACATACTGTTAACTTGTGTCTTGTTTAAATATCCACTCAGTAATTGCATCCACAGCAGGTGACGTCAATGCAGACCAAAGCCTCCACTCCCGAGGACGTAATGACTGCTTTTGGTTTTGCGGTTCAGAGTCGACACTTGGACAAACCTGATGATGGAGGGAGTTCCCTGAGCATCTGCCTCAGGCTCACTTTAGACTGACAGCCGGGCTTCCTTTCATGGTGACAGCTAACTCTCCAAACAGTCAGAAAGTGAAGCTGAGGATTGTTTTCTGGTCAAAACACAGACTGTGAGCTGCTTAAATTAACAGGTTTCTGTTACAAAAAGCACCTGGAGTGGTTTGGACAAGGCCTGAGAGGGAGTTTCCAGATAAATGGATATATTTCAAATCAAGATGTAAAAAGAGACATGATTGATTACATTGATGAAGAGTATGTAGAGATGGATACCAGGCCTTTTATTGAACTTTATTTAGTCAGGAAAACATCACTGAGATTAAAAATCTCATTTGTGTGCTGTTGTTTTGGCCAAGAGAACAGCACATTTACAAAGTTACAGAATCAAACAATTACAGACACAGACATATTAACCAATCCAGTTAAGTGGCAGAGCAGAAAATTATTAATAAAAGCATCCACAGCCTGCTTGATCGTAATCTAAAGCCTTTATGCTGTGCTTGAAAAGATTTACAGAGACCAGCTCTCCAAGACACACTTTTTCTTGTAGCAGATTCCAGTCTGCAGGAGCAGCATATCTGAGGCTGCGTTTACGGGACCGAAAACGGTCAAATCCAATAAGTTTTCATTGCATTTTCGCCTTGCGTTTACATTGAAACACATTGCGTTATATCTTAAAACGGTAACTTTTGAAAACGGGCTCCAGAGTGGAAAGTTTCCAAAACGCTCTCCATGCAGCTCCATGTAAACCCACATTGGAGCGTTTCAGGGTGAAACGCAGACGTCACCGCATGAGCGGTACTCTTTCAGATGAAGGCTGCGTGCGCATACCAGGAACAACAACAGCTTCGGCTGTCTGCTGAGTAACGTGTGAGCATCTTACCGTGCTCGGTTTGTTATCCAGACAAAACTATCAAGACAGATTTGTTGTCCAAACTGATTTGTTGTCCAGAAAAGAAACTCCTGCGTCTCTGTGTGTCTATCCGCTGTTGTTTGTGAAAAGTTGTCCTTCCTCGTACGTGTGTTGTAGCAGCGCTGCCTCTCTGCAGACCTACACTGCCATCCACTGAACTGGCATGCACACTTCAGCGGATTAACTCGTCTCCAGAGTCGTCGTCTGAATGCAGAAGAATTTCAAAACGCAAAGAAAAAATCTTTGTGTCTTTAAGTCAGGAGTGTCTGTGTAAACGTAGCCTGAAAGTACTCTTACACATTTCGAGATGATCTTTGGGGACAGAAAGCTTTTGACTCAGTCTGTAACTTCCAGAACTTTTCACATGAATACAGTTAATTAAGTATGATGGAAACAGGCCTTAAGGATGTGCTAATGATTCAGTCTATGGATGATCAGAGAGACTCACCCACCTCACTCATACAGAGTACAGTGATGAGTTAGAGCCTTGAAATTTGTTATGAACCACAAAGCTCCATGATAAACAGTATCCAATGATTTAAGGCTTTGAGAAGATGCATGCATAAAACATCTCCATAGTTGATTAGACGCATGAAAGAAGCAGCAACAAGATGCTTTTTTATGGCAAAAAGAAAAACAAGACTCAGTTATAATGTAAAAGCCAAGCTGTAGCCCTAGCTTCCTTACAAGTTTTCAAGATGAAGCTTA
The DNA here is from genome assembly GCA_036419115.1 of Scarus forsteni. Lineage (NCBI taxonomy): Eukaryota > Metazoa > Chordata > Actinopteri > Labriformes > Labridae > Scarus > Scarus forsteni. The sequence continues at coordinate 17,869,464 of JAZDUH010000033.1, read as the reverse complement.
AAAGAATCATCAATCAAAAAGGTTCAGAAAGTAGACGTAAGGTGAGATTTAGACATTCCCGCTCAATCAACCTATTTACACCAAAGCAATGACAACTGCGCCCAAACAGTTCTGAGAAATCATCATGACTGTAAAATAATCTGTTATGGATCCAGATTTGCTAAAACGTAGACATGATTTTTTTCTCAAAACTCTCAAGGATGCTCAATCTCACATGTTACTTTAATATTCTTTCATTGGCTTTAAAATACCTCCATATGAAACAGAATGACAGGCAGACACACTTCCCTACAATAGCTGCACACTCAGAGCACTTTCAAACCGACTTATCACCCCGGCTCAATCCCCTTAACTCCCCATCCACATTTCCAGTCCCTGCAGATGCCAGCCCGAGCTCTGGCATGGTGGCGCCTTGGGTAACAGAGTATGGGTGCCAATATGAAATCTACCCCCCACCCCCATAAAAACAGCCCTCTTTTGCCAGCATGGTGCGTCCTGCACAGCCATGGTCATTATCCCAGCCTAACTAGATTAAGCTAATCACGTTACGTTGTGGAGAGGCGTAGCCGGGAGATGGAATGAAGGCCTGGCCGTCCCGCTGTTGCCATGCGGCTCTGAAATACAAACACTGAAGTGTCACAGAGAGAAATTGGTAAACACCACACTTCATTTAGGCCTGTTGGAGTCTCCAAACCTCCACAGGCGCTCACGAGGTTCAGAGAAGCCCTGATTATGTTTATGAATCAGTGATGTTGTCATACAGGGTATATCACAAGAAACAAACACTACTATAGTTTGTGTCCCTGATTATTTAGATATATTAGATATATTCATGCATTTCAGATGGACTAGGTGGTAGGTAGGTAGGTCTTAAATCCTACAGCAGGGAGTCTTATTGAAGTTCATTCAGCGCTTCATAGTACATCCAGTGAATGTGTTGGGATCTGTCCAGGGGTCATGAGGTCGACTTCCTCAGTCAGGGTTGTCAGTCCTTGACCGGCATTCTGACAGCAGTCCACCACAGCACACAACAAGTGGCCCTATTATTTCCAGAGTGACCATGGATGGGTATTGATGCATTTTATTAAGACCAATGCCGTTTACAGTTCTTGGTGTCAAACCAGTTCTTTATTGACACCCTTATCAGGTCTTGTGGGTATTATGTAAGAAAAAAAATAGCAGTTTTTTTTTTTTTTTACTGGAAAGTCAGCTCGGGGGTGGTGAGGATCCACCCCTAAGTTGACAATCGAAGATGGCTGCTGTAAACAGTTGTTTAAGTCTTGTAATATTCTGTTTATTAAAACTAAATATGCTGTATACATAGTATTGTTGGATGTTTACTTAAAAATACTGCAATAGTGTTATTTACATTCTTCATGGGGTATGTATAAACCCCAATGCAGGGTGTGCTAACAACGGCTAACGGCCCGGTAGATCAGCCAGTATTTTTCCGACTTTGTAACTTGAATGCTGATAACTTAGATATGACATCATTCCCAATCCCCTCTTCCCAGTTCGATAAATGGACACATCACAAATCTAGGATTTTTTTTTCTTGCATTTTTGACAAAAATTCGAGCAACAATTTGGGAAAGGCCTCAGTGGAGTTGTGCTCTTAGAGCACTTTTAGTGCTTGGAATGTTTCTGATCAGAGGGTTCTCTTGGGGCTACAGTGTGGTGCTGTTGCTTAGTGCTTTTATAACTAAATAGCTGACCTATTACTTTTGCTAAACATTTAAAATTTGCTGATTGTACAAAACCATACACCTGCCTTCGCAAGTTTAGTAATACTCCTCATAGCTATTAACCTTTATATATACTCAAAAAAAGTTTGGAAACGCTTCATCAGTTGATTATTCCCCGACTCTATCAATGCCAGTTGGTATTGTATTTTATATACTTGGAAAGCCTAAGTCACTTTCACCAAAAAGCACAACTTGTAAGGATTGTGAATTTAAGGGATGAGCAAGACAGCTTGATATGTGGGGAGCCACCCAAAAAATGAGCCAAATCAGCCTGGAAGAAAGCTTAAGGTTAAGCAGTGAAGCAAGGGTGAGGAACAGTCTTCTTGGGTTGTTGTCTTCCTTGGAAGCCCACTTTGCTGTCTGTCTCTCTTCATCAGTCTCACAGAACTGGACTGACACCATGTGAAGTGCTGACTGCATACTGGAACACCAGTGTCCACTGGCAGGGAAATTGGCGTGCTTTTTTTAGGCGCTACCTGCATGCTTAGCTGTGTTTGTCATTCCTTGAATTAATGATTCTTCCAAATTGTATTTAGTTGTAAAGGTGACTAACCAGGTTTTCTAACAATATGATATACAAAACCAATTGGAATTATTGAAGGGGAGACATAATCATTTTTGAGGAGTACACTTAAAGGTGTGAAGTGTCTTGTAAGCAGGATTGAATGTGGTGTAGTAATACTTTTTGCACATCTGTATCTGCAGGAAGACAGCAGAACAAAGGCTATCTATTAACTGAACCCTGCCCCGCCTGTAAGCAAGACATCATGGGAAACTGTTGAGGGGTTTTCCTCTCCTTCTGCTAAGTCGGTTCATTCTGCAAATAACAGGAGAGAGGACAGTCCATCTATTGAGCAGGGAGGACTGCCTGACATAAACCCCGTCTGGTTTTTCATTTAAGTGTTAAATTTGTACTTGTGATTACACGGCCTCAGCTCTTTTCCAACGTGTTGCCTCATAAGATTGATAGGAAGACAAAACAAAGAGGTTATTAGTGGTTATAAGGTTACTGTGGTTGGTAGTCTGGGAATTCTTTCAGAGAGGGAGCTGCTGTATATTATTCGCCATGCTCAGAGATTATATGGTCTCCACAGATGAAAATTCCTGTGCACAGTCCCCCAATATGCCAACCACATGGCCACGCTCAGCCCTGTCCAGCATGCTCGTACGCTTAATGGAAGCCTCATGAAAGGACGGCATGCTTAACTGGCACTTCCTGCCTTAAAACACACCACCCCCATTTGATCCAGACACAGAGACAGGCGGCATTATATAAGATGATCTAAGAAATCAAATTCTGTTAATACTGAACAATATAGAAGCCCCATAATGAAGCCATGTCTTATTCAGGGTCTTTACATTAGTTAATTGGGAATGGATCCCAGTGTATTTTCTCTGAAGCCCCCCTTTCTCGTATTTAAGACTGACCAAGCCCTGACCCCGGCAAACTAAAAAGGTACATTTATGTCAAAATTAATTTACCATTTAAACTGTTTTGTTGATAAAATCACAACAAATAGGGTGTGTAATATTGTTATCGTTTCACATGTGACCGTGTCGACTGGTGACCCAATGTTGCCTGTGTTTGGGGTTGCTGTGGTTGCAACAGTTGTTAAAACAAAATAATGTCCTTGAAATATTTTAATAATATGATTTGGCAAACATTGCCAGATATGTCTGGAAATGAAATATAAACAAAGAAATGTTTTTTCAACATGCCTGCTGTCACCAGTTAACATTGCTACAAGTTCAATCATAACACCAGTTAGACATGGTGGTAGATATAGATATGACATCAAACTGCTTTTGCATTGACATGACAAAAAAATTGCAAATCATAGACAAAGTCTCAAGGTAATAAGCAGTGTTTAACAGTGCATGTATTCATTTTTGTGATTTCGTGTGGACGGGGATACCTGCATGCATGTGGACATAAACTCAGTCACCGGGCTAGTGACGGAGACAAGGCGCTAATGTGTGAAGTACTGACAGTGAAGCAGCACATAAAGATGTGGGCGATTCTAATCATTTTTTATGTATATGAACACCCAATGGACCAGTCAAAATAAAGCTTAAATTATTATTTTTTCATCTGTATGGCCTGGTACCACATGATGCTAAACCCAGTTTAGTCCAAGACCCACTACCTGGATACCCCTGTTGGAAATAATCGACAATGTGTTACTAAAAATCCATTTCCAAAATCCTGTTTAAATTTGGCAACAATCAGCTCCTGTCGGCAGTTTGAAAGGGTCCAATCAGTAGTTTGACCCTGCAATTCATCAGGAACATCACACCAGGGTTGACTCGCTAATTTACATCATGACATCAGTGTAACATGCTCACGGCATAATATGGCACCCGTCCCCTCCGTCTGTAAGTTACGTGACTCTTTACCATCTCAGCAACAACTTCCATCTGCCTTTGTATCATCAGCGCTCGAATATCGTTCAGTCTGAGTTTGTACATTTTTAAAAGAGGGACAAAGGTACCAGTACAGAAAACAGTGTTCACGTCTCCCATTCTCCGTTCCATTGTTTACCTGGACGTGTTTTGTCGCACTGTTAAAATCATCAACGTGATGACATCAGCTTGATGCACCATAGGAAAAAAAGACACCTAGTTTGTCTGCTGCCAGTTAGCATCTGGTCTGCTGGTAGTTGGAAAGGAGTCACTTGTCGATTGTTAGTTGGTCAACCTACATTTGAAAAAAGCTGTGTTAACCCACTAATTTCAGTCTGAAAGTGGTATTGTTTGGTTGTGTTACATATTTGATTCTTTCAACTTACAGTTACTACCTTGTTTCCTCTTCATTCATCATCCGTTATCTTTGTTGCAGTTACAGATCCAGCTCCTTTCGATTTTCCTCTCCCTGCTAGGATGTCTTGCAACTTCCTGCCAGTTACCAGCTAACTTCTATTGGAAGCCCTCCCACCTCTCTGAGGTTGTGCCTAAATTGACTTAAAACACACCAATTCATGTATTTGACGGGTGCTTCCATGAGTTGGTGCTTCCCTGACAAGAGTGCATAGCCTCAGCCTTTATTTTGGTTTACAAGTCAGCTGCCAAATTAACTGGGAGCAAACTTGACACCAAAAATTCACCCAAATATGGCTGAGAGTTTACAATCTATAACTCTAAGGGTGGGCAGAACCTGTTAGAGACCAACCAAGAGCCTGTCAGGGAAAGTTTTAAGTGGCTGCATCTGTTGTGATTTTACATAATCGTGTATCTTCACCAGTTTTAGTGAGGAAGCAGAGAGAAGTTCCTTGGTTACGTAATGTGAGCTCACTTTATCTGGTGTAATACAAACGTTTTGTGGCCAACTGATTTTATGACTTAATGATTAAAGCATAAACATTTGGTCAGGCTTGTCTGACTGAAGGTGATTCATCGATCACTCTTTCCAAATGCTCGTCCCTCAAAGTAAAAATGTGACCCAGCTGAACAAACAGACCACAGAGATGATGTCACGTTTCCCCGTGGTCGGTCATTAGGGGGCAAATGGAAATACGATGCAGGGTTCTCCGAGAGACACCGCAGGAAACGGTCCAAGCTTGACTCTTGTGTTTGCCCTCCAACACTGCTGAATGGCAAGTTTACAAAGTGGACAGGAAAAGAGACGACGGGAGGGGCGCAAGATGGTATACAGGAGAGGGGGAACAGCAGGCTGCAGACGGACACGGGGGGTGATTTGGGAGTTTTTCTGTGGTTACATAACACACCTGTGAGGACAGAGAAAAGTTGATAGACGGAGGGACAGAAAGAGTGAGACAAGAATGAAAACACCAGGCATGTGTTCACTTTGTAAGACTTTGGCTGTGGTTGAATAGTTACCTCCTAAGCCCTTTCCTATCTACTTTTTCTTAACCCCTATGGAAAACGTCATGAGGTTAAGGAAAGGAGAAAGGACGATTCAGAAGGACTTAGGAAAGGAAAACTGCCGTGCAGAAAGAATCTGACTACACCTTCACTACGCTACGTCATCATGTGACGGCGGATGGCACTGCTGCGGTGAAACTACAATTTTCTAAAGATGGACTACGAAAGACGAATCATAGAAGTGCTCATGTATCAAGACAATGATGTTCCTTTCAGACAACATTGAACATAATAACCCGGTAAAAATTACATCTGCATGACCGATGTTGGAAGTGAGAATTTCAATAAATTTGTCTAGTCATTATCAACATGAACCCCAATCAGTGCATAAAAATAAATGGGAACTGAATGAAAGAAAAGCATAAATTGTTAAGACCACAATCTGATAGTGTACAAATTATTAATATTGAACCATGTTTAAAACATGATCAACATCAAATGTCTCATATTCTGCTCTCTTCAACAAACCAGACTACTTGAAAGTTAAGGCACCTTTTGGTAAACTTTAGAAAGGATCGAACAGCAGTGGTAACTCACATGGTCTGTTTGATTTGTTGTTATTATTCGGTTGAATTCGGAAGCAGTGGGCTAACGCGCTGTATGGTGTATGCTGTATAAAAGTTGATGCTGCGGAGAACTGTGGGACAGAATATTCTCCTCTCCTTTTGTAAAGGATGGTCTGGTGTATCCTATGCTAAAGGAGCTAGAAAAGGAAGCATTGAGCCACCTTTCCTATGCATTTAAACTATTCGAACAGCTCTAATTACGAACTACTTCTGGTTCATTTCGCTCTGTTAGGAACCTTCCTATACAAAAAGGACTATTCGACTGCAGCCTCTGTTTGACCAGCCTTTGGTTTTACAACTCTTCAAGGATTTCTACCATCCAACAAACTTTTGTGATGTTATAGCAGTAGTTTTAAGGTTCATCCTTTAAAGTCTCCCTGTTGCAAATTAAGATGAGTTAAATGTCAATAAAGCACCGCGACTTTACAAAACAAACAGAAAAGGTCCAACAATGACCCTTGGGCAGCTCAACTCGTAATGTTTTAATAAAGCTTCCTACACTTTAAGACTTCCAACTCACTTCTCCTGTCTTCTTGTTTTCTTCCATGCAGCCAGAGGAGTTGGAGGCCCTTCATTCCCACACGTTCCGGGTGAAGACTTTCAAGAAGACAAAGCACTGCAGCGTCTGCAAACAGAACATCATCCAGGATGGACTCATCTGCAGAGGTCAGTCAACTTTCCTCAAACTCTGCTCCTTTGACTTACTTAGAAATAATATTTTTATGGTTACGAGTAAGGGCGCCCTGATTAAGCTTTTGTTGGCTGATATGATCGTCTGTTTGTGAGATCAGCTGATACCGATCATGCTTCATGTTTTTATTATAACTATGTGCTGAAAGGCAATAAGGATCCCTCAGCAAGGACGTCTGAATTACACAATAAAAAGACTCATTTATCTTTTTTTTCAATTATGTAGATAAACAAAATTACTGACAGTCTGACGAAAACTACTAATTCATTTTAACAGGCAAGAAAGTGCAAATGGTCTTATAAATAAAGGCAAAACACCTTAAAAATATTTACTCATTAACATCTTGTAACTGTGATTCTATGTATAATGCCAAGACAACAAATTTGACCTCACTCAACTTTATCAATTCAAGGTTCAGAGAAATTTTAAGTCTTTAACTCTGTAAAATACATTTAAACTCATCTTGTTCTTAGCTTCGTCAAATACTTGTTTTTCTAAGCCAACCCTGTATTTCTGACTAGATCTCAAATGCATCACTAAACATGGCATTTGTTTTGGAGTAATCTGTCTCTTGTTTAGTTTAGCTGATGAGCTCATTGGTATATTTAAAAAAAAAGGCTAGTTTAGCGAAGGCCAATATCATGAGACTCACCCGTCTCCATAATACCCAGGTAGTTAGATTTTTTTCAGTTTGAGCTTCAGCGAATGTGACCTGATCTGATGAGGAGATGTTGCATCACAAAATAGTTTCAAACACCAAGACTTTGTTTGAGGAAAATTTGAACATTGTTAACAATCTAACCGTGGCTTATCTTTTTTGAGTAGTTCTGACAAGGCCTGAGCTCAATATACAGCAAAATACGGTCATGCATACGGATGCTACGGAATCAATACGGACTCAGTGTTTTAACAGTTGTTGTCAATACTTTTTTGGGTGATGTTAACAATGGCACGGTTCAAAGTGGAAGCCAAGCAACGTGATGAAGCCCATGTTCCACATTAGGTCTACTGTCTTCAAAGACATGAATTTAAGTTTCTTAAGTTGTGAATCATTTCAAAGTCATCCGTGTTCTTTTTCTTCTTGTAACAAATTTAAAAAAATTGTCGGGACTTCTATTAAAATACGTTCAATGTTTGTTCACAATTTACTTGTTTCAAGATACATAACGTGGCCTCAGTTAGGGCTGAGCAATATTACCTAATCTCAATTTCATGATTAATTGAAGCTTGTATCTCAATTACGAACAATAAACGATTATTTTATACTATGCTGAAACAAATCGGTGGCGTTACCGATGGTCATCAAAATGGTCTTTCTGCAGTATTTACATTCAACTACTTTCTACTCAATGTTCTCTGCACAGAATCCAAAATGTGTCCAAACAACAGAGACGACATATTTCTTGGTAACAAGGTTCTCTGATAGATTGGCGCTTGTGTCCTTCATGTTGGTGGCACGTCCTTCGCTCTTGGCAAAAGCGAACGCAGATTGTACGGAGGGGGCGTGGTCACGTGACTTCAACAGGGAAATTAATCTAAATAATGGTCATGAACAAAATTACGTTGATTTTGATAATTTTTCGATTAACTGCCCAGCCCTAGCCTCAGTGTTAGGATACATATTGTATTGTGAGGTTGCCGGAAATATCCATCCCTAGTTTTGATCTATAAGTGGGTTAATTTTGAGGCTTTTGGTGGCACCATGAACTGCTAGCATCCTACCGTTTGCTACTGGATGTTTCCCCCCAAGGACAAAGCTCTTAGGTTCCTTTATGGGCAACCATATTTATTGGCGCCATGAGCCTCAAGCAACTCCCCTTCAAAAAAACAGAACTAATCCTTTAAAGGATTCACATATTGTGCAATAAATCCAAACTTGATTCAAACATGTGATCTTCTAGAGAAATGGTCTTGCAGTAACAGTAGACTGGAGGAAAATGCACTCCAGACCCCGTTGCACTGAGTCTCGCACTGTTCTCTGTCTAAGGGCAAAGGTCAAACAAGCATGACAAGCTTTAACAAATACAGAAGTTCATTTGAACCAATTCAATACGCAAAGTACAAAATTAATGTGGCGAACGCTGCTGTTTGACGATTAGATGAACCCACTCTGAGACTGAAGCCCCCTGAGGGTATCTGCTGAAACAATGAAGGAAATATCTGTTACAACATCCATCAGTGGCCTAAATGAGGGGTCGTATGGGGTTACCTGAGGTCGTCTTTGTGTCAGTGATGTGACAGCAGAGGGTTAGAGAAGCTCCGGGGGGGTAAGGGTTAACAGCCTCTTGGTTTCCTTAATGGTGTTTACTGAAGGGGCATTGTGTTTGACTGATGATGAAGAGTGATGAGAAGAGTTTGATTGATTTCCTTTTTTAACTTTCTTTGTTTCCACGATCTGTTATGCTCCATTAAAGTGTCACAGCTTGTTCCATAAATATCTCTCTCTGCTGGCTGAGAGTTGAACCATCAGTTTGGTCAAATTAAAGCACAAAATTCGAACAATAGCAGGAAAACAACTTTCAATAACAGACCTGAATGTTGTAACTTCTCTTATGTGTTATATCTTCTCCATCAGGCTGTGTAAGGTTGTTTTAAACCAAACTGGGGACGTATGACCCTGGTTTGCTCCAGCATCATGATGTGGTGGAAACGTCTGTTTTCAGACAGATAAAGTCACATGACACTGTACGGAAATGGCTGAATGTTTTGTTTGGCCCAGCAGGGGGGAATATTCAGACACTGGATGAGTAGATGCTTTAAAGGCAGATGTAAGGAAAACAAGACAGGTCTTCACACACGAGTGTCTCTTTGGATCTTCAGGTGTGTTTCTCAGAAGGGCATTTCGATCTGTTCTGTGGACGATGCTTGTGTAAGAGAGTTATCACCGCATTAAATTTGTCTTACATGAAACATCAATTAATCAGTCAATCAGTTGATCAGTCAATCTTAAAGATGCTATGAGGAGTTTCTAAGTAATTACAAATAAGTCTCACTTTTAGATATATGCCTGATGGAAATATACACTTGAAGATGAGTTTTATAGCATCAAAATAAGTTATCTATAAATGCTATTCCTTAGCTTCGTCAGGGTCGGACAGGGCTGGACTGGCCTGGATACTCAACTTCGGGAACAAGACAATTAAAACTAGAGCAAATTTATATTATTCGGACACGTCTTAGAGCACTGGGCTGTAAGTAGCGATATATAGCCGGCTACAAAACTACGATACCAAGTTTTCCAAAAATTGCTTGTTGTCACACATCAAAAACTACCGCTACGTAACTAGAAAGAGATACATTACCTCGTCGCTTTGCATCCTGTAAGTTGTTGAAAAAAGAAGTTGTGAAGCAATGCAGAGTTCGAAGGAAGGTCCGAGCTGCATTCATGAGCATCACAACAAACGCACGCCTTGGCTTGGGTCACGTCTTTACGACAGTCGCCGCGCATGCTCATGGGTAGCAGAGTCTTTATGTCACCAGAAATGGATTCTCCTAGCACCTTTAAGCTGTGCTATATAAATATATTCTGATTGATTAATCAATAAGAATTTATTTATATAGCACTGTTCATAGAAATTAAATTGCAGCTCAAAGTGCTGTACATCAAGACCAAAAATGATTGACATTTATGAATATACATATAGATGTACTGACGTGTTAGAAACAAATGTGCAACAGCAAATACAGCACTTAATTTTAAGGTGAATTATGCTGCATTATTTGACATTCAGCATTGATAAATCCTCATGGTACATTCATATATTCTTGTTGCAACTTGTATACATAAAGGACACTGCTGATTTTTGTTGCTGATATATCATCTATACAGTATGTAGACACAGACAGATGTTTTGTATATATATTTTAAACTAATATCCGTTAATATAGATAGTGTGCATCCCTCCTAAAATATTTAAAGAACCATTCATTTCATGTTAATGTTAACTTAATTTATTAATGAAAGAAAGCACTTCAATAAAAGCAAGAAAAGAGCCAAAATAATTCATGAAAAGGAGCAGAAAGAAGAATAATTTCATATGATCTGCCCCATTTTTTTTTACAAGACTCTTATTAACAATGTACTCATAAAACACAAAAGAGAGAGATCTTTATTGAAGTTGACACACCCTCCACATTAGTGATTTACTGTATATATTTCAAACCAATTCAAAGGACAACAAAATAATTTCATAATAGGACAATACCATTGATGCTTATTCAGAAATGCTGAATATTGTGTTTTTCATGTACCATAAGGAAGCAGTTTTGGAGATAAGAGGTTCAGAGCGGACAGATCACAGCCTCACACCAGTTGTTGTCTATGTTCGTTGTCATCAGCACACACTCCTCTGTTTACATCTTCAACGCTCATCATGTTTCATACCATTTCCTCGATGAAACGAGTGTTTACCTCCTCCAGTTTCCTTCCTCCATCCATGCAGCTACATGTCAGTTAATTTGAGAAATTATAGGTTAATATTTAAATCTTGCTGTAAAGTGTCTGACTCCAGCCCTTGGCTTCTTTATATCCAGCTCAAATAAAGGCTTATAAAATCAGCACAGTTCCTAGCCTACATTTAACCTCCTGTTGCTCTGTGATCTCACTGCTGAGCCCAGATGTTGTTGTTCAGCGAGGTGTCATTAGATCTGAACATTGGTATATTTGTTTGCAATGCTGAGATTGTGTTTAGAGGAGGTGTGTCTCATGTGACCTTTAAAGCAACTTGTTTTGATTTTTTTATATTTAAAAAAAAAAAAAACACACACATTGGAAAACCAAGTCACCTTGATTTTTAGTGGCTCAGACATTTAAAGAAAGGAAAGAAAGCTGCTATTGGTGCAGAAATAACTGTAATATTCAAGTAATGAACGAAATGTTCAGGTAGCCATTTCACTTTCTCTTACTGATCTGGTATTCATGCATAAATACATTAAAATATCGGCATTTTTAGATAATGTGGAAATGCTTTTGCTAGTGATGAGTGAAAAGTCTTTTTTTTATCGATCTACAAAGTTTTTGCTATATTTATCACTACCTATATTGATACAGATACAATGCAATGCTCACAAAATGATAATAATCTTTATAGTATTTTGGAACAGAAAGGAACCTTGTAGTCTCAACGCTAGACCATCAGATTTTTAAGTGACATCAGTTTCAAGTCTGAATAGAAGAAAATAAAGTTAGCACATATTCCAACATTCAAGACATAAGTGACATGTTTTTTTTTTTTGGTTGACGATATCAGTTCTGTTACACGAATAAAGTTGAAACAACTACACAGATGCAGCCACTTCAAGTTTCCCCTCCCAGCCAAACACCAGCCAAATTCAACAGTTCCCAGCCAATGTCCAGCAGCTGGGAGTCTTACCAAGGACTTTTTTGTCTTTATTTTGCTATCAGCTTCTTTATGTAGTGGAATTTTCTGTGCAAAGCAGAAATTCATTTATATATCCAATAAACAATGGGTTATAAGGATCATAAGTTGTTCACATACTTGCAGCGGATCTCATAATGATCATTAAAGGTGGGCAGGTGGTAGCGCTTACATGTCATGGAACAGCCAAGAATCTGTCAAGGAAGTTGTGGAAAATTTAAGTGGCTCCATTTGTACTTATGTTGGCCTATGTTGCACTGTTTTATACATGTTTTAATCGAAACCTACTCAACTCTACAGTGTCTCAAACGTGACTCTAATATATTTTTTTGAGGTGACAAGCCTGAAAAAATAATGTTTTTCTTGCATCATTCCTATTTTAGTTTGTCACTAAACTGTGTGTATGCCTGTTTATGTAGCTGAATGCAGTATGATCCATCTGATTGGTCTCTACGGTCACATGACATGGAAAGTTGTCATGAAAGAAAGAGAGAAAGAGTGAAAAAGTCCATAAAACTTCACAGATAAACATTTTGTTTGTGTACTTATTTGGCATCAGTACTTTAGAGGTACAATCAATACAAAAGAGTAGTTTTAAAAGTATCATAATTTTGATTCCTATCATCAGTTCTTCCATCCTTAGTTTTTGCCATTGATTGATTATTAGGCAGTAGACAGTCACTGAAATACTGTCAGTAAATGACACGAGAGAGCACCTGGGACCAAATTGATTTAAGATCTAAGGACAAGGCAAAATATGAATGTCTTCTGCTTTATGTTTGATTCTCTCTCTTGTCTGGATGTGCAGGAACAGGACTGTATGTGATATTTAAGCTTGTATAGTTGGATGACATAGTCTGCAGTAAACATTAACTTCTCTGTTTTTCTCTAATGCCTATAGACCCATTTATTTCCCATTTTTGTTGAAACTAGAAGCAGCTTGCTAATAGGATATCCAGGTTCATGGGATTGTAAACGGGAGAACGTTTTTCATCTTTAGCTTTTAAGAAAATTAATATTTTTTAGAGCTAAAATAAATTCCTTGTGGGTCTTGTGATATCATATATAACAGAGAGCATATATGTCAAACCAAGTGGACATTTTTCCAGCACATATTGTCCAAAGAAAAGATGGTTTTAGCTTTCAGAGGGTATCTGTATACATGATGGATTCAGCATAGTTTGGAGCTTGACATGAATATGGAAGAAAAGTCAGAGTATTTCATCATCTGCTACACAAGACTATCAAGTTTTCCTCAAGTTCCTGTTCCTTCATGGAAATACACCAAGAGAGAAAATACTTCTCGGCCGTCCCTTCAAACAAGAAGTCTGGCAGGGAGTGGTCTCGGTATTATGGAGGCCCAAGGGAAAGACCGATAAAAGGTTCTTCTTCATACTGTTAGTTAATAATTTAGGCAGAATTTTATTGATTTGAAGACTTTTTATGGCTTTTGAGAGGAGCTGTTAATTACCACAGTGAAGGTGGCAGAATTTAAAAAATGTTATGAACTGGCATGGAGAGGATGTTCCTGGGACCAATCTCTGAGGAACAAATGGCCCTTTTCCACTAGTACACCTTGGCCCTACTCTACTCGGCTCTACTCGATTTGCAGCGTGTTTCCACTAGCCTGGTACCTCCTAAAACAAGCTAGTTTTAGTACCTGCTCCGCTCTGGCTCCAAGCGAGCTGAGTTGATACTAAAAGATGACGTCACCAACTGCCGGCTACTGATTGGTCAGACAATGTCGTCATTGATGAATCATGAGCGCAACGACCTAGCATGCTAGCGGTAGCTACCATTAGCTTACCCTCATATGTCTTTCCTTTGCAGCTCAATGCTCTCGTCCTCGGATTCATTCTGTTGTATAGCTTCCAAAACTCTTCTGTGCTTCTCAAAGGGTATTTCTTCTTGCCACCTGTAGCCTTCTCCTGCTTTCCTTTTTTACTCAGGTTGTGACAAAAAGTCACAGACTGTTGTGTCTGTGACGTCACCGCAGTGAAATGCTTTAATTGTTATTTGTATTTATTTCATAAAGAAATGTAGACCAGAGCTGGTAGAACTGCTACTGAAGCTTTTAGCACCTATGCTAACCTCTGCATGAGTTGTAGCTTCCATTTTGTACTGCCACCTCTTCCTGATTTGGCCGTGTTGCTTTGGGCCGAGCACAGTCATTGTAGATTGGAGCTTGGCAGGATGGATCTGCCTGATTACAGACATTAAATCAGGCAGGTCCAGCTTCACTGCAAGGTCAAAAAGTATTAAGGCCAAATATATAACCTTGAAATATTAAAGTGTAAACAGACATCAATGCAGGACAGATTGAACAAAGCCTCACAGCACCCATCCTCTCTCTCCTCTCTGCTGCTCTTGTTTACTAACATTCTCCCTTCACATGCTCTCGTAATGACACAACGTGGACTTCCTGTCTCTACAGCGGTTGCCAGGATACAAGGTGTTTCTTACTTTGACAATAGCATGTTGACGCAGGTCAGGACCACAGTTTTCCAGTTTAAAAAAAAGTCTCTGTGTGGAGGGTATTTTTGGAGAGCAGGGCCTGAGGGCAGGAACTGACTTCTCTTTTCAGACAGTGTGAGAGCTGTGCAGGTTAAATGGGAGGTTTGTGTGCAGGAGCAGGTCGAAAAAGACTTTTATGCCCTTAAAAAGTGACATAAACAGGGGATTTAGTCACTGATAAGAGTTATGATGTAAGAGTGGTTATTTTTCTGAAGAATTGCCAGAAGTTTATTCTGAAAACTCAAAGATAACAAACATCATGTGGTTATCAGATGCTAAATTTAGCTAACGTGAGGCTAAGACAAAGGTTAACCGTATTGAAACAAACATACAAAGTTAAGCACTGTTTAATATTTTGCAATATTTTTAGCTA
This sequence comes from Scarus forsteni, assembly GCA_036419115.1. Classification (NCBI taxonomy): domain Eukaryota; kingdom Metazoa; phylum Chordata; class Actinopteri; order Labriformes; family Labridae; genus Scarus; species Scarus forsteni. The sequence goes on along the minus strand of JAZDUH010000033.1, from coordinate 17,854,315 downwards.
TGAAACATTAGGCGTGATGACTGTTTTGTGTTTTAGTCATGTACTTTAATGATATTAAAAACATTGTCTCAAGTTAACTCTAATTTTAATGCATACCAGTCCATGTTAAACATTTATACCCTGTCCACCTCTACCACTTCCTCTGCAGAGGTAGAGATCTTGTTTTTTTGTGAACACAGATTTGTCCTTGCTCTGGAGTTGACCACTCTGCTGTCTCTCCCTGTAAACACTGATCTTCAAAGACTGACCGGGAACACACTGCTACAATAGCAGGTGTGTGTGTGCATGTATGTTAAGCTGAAGGTTATCACAGCTCTGTGCCTGACTGCTGAGCTCATACAGCTGGTATGCAGCAATCAGGTTTCAAACACACATAGAGTTAGGTTTGGCTGCAATGTAGAGCTTTAATATCAGACACTGATCTTAGGGAGACATGACCAAGTATGGAAAACAAGAGGAAAAGAAATGTTGGAGGGCTTTCGTGCACCAGGTAAAAAGAATGCATTCATTAAACATCGACTTAAAGCACGAGGGGCCCACTTTCCAACAGATGAGGCCCTCATGGGCCTTCATGGGCCCAAACAAGAGCATGGGCTGCACTGTCATAGTTAAACCCTGACCCTTCCTCTTCAGACAAGTTCATATTAACATGAGTTCATGCACAGAGATGAATGTAAAGACCCAACTGTGTCTGTTGGTGCCACTGCCAGCATCGTCTGAACTCATTAGTCTAATCAGAGCAGCAGATGGATGAAGATGTCTGCGTTTTTTCTGGAGATGATGGATTTGATTGTCTCTCTTTAAAGTCATCATCTTAATCCATTTAAATGGCCAGGCAGGGACTCAAAAGTCCTGCGGGGACATGGAGGCTCACTGTGTTCTGTTCATGTGAATGGAGAACATCAAGTTAAAGCAAAAGGATTCATGCTCTTCTTCATAGACAATATCTATTAAGTCTGATTCACTGATCTACACACAACTGTAACAAATGTTCTGCTTTACTTATCAGACGAGCCTTTAAAGTGTAGTACTTCTGCTGCTCGCATGAATGTTTAATATTTAATTTTGATCAAACATATCTGTCTCAACCCCTGTGTCAGCCGCTCCTCTGTTGATAGAGTTAGGATGCCACCTGTTGGATAGCTGAAGCGCTGCACGTGAACTTCTTCCACTGTTCAGTAGATATGCAGTCCAAGGCAAACATACAGTTAGATGTTGTGTTTTTATTCATTATCATATTTTTGTTGCAAAGCTTTTTATCAAGGGATCTTAAGAGGTATAGATGATGGGATATGTTACCCTTTGTTGATGCAGAGGGTGAGACCACAGCGAATGATGCTGCATTGTATGCATTGTTCAATTATCATGCAGAATATTCCAACAATTCACAGCAGTGATTGAAAACATTTTCTCCTGTCAAGCCTAACTTTGGTTGAAACAAAACAAGATATTAAGATATCCTCTAAAAATGTTGTATCTGTATTTGGATCATCAAGAAAGTCTAGTCACTTCATTCTTCTGTCATAACAACATCTCCGAAAAGCTCATGAATTGTCACAGAAAACTTGTTGAGTTATTAGCATACATTTGGAAAATGTCCCCGTCCCATGGTGTTCTGAAATCCAGGGAAATAAATAAAAGTCCTGGATCCACGTTGGGATTTGAATCAACCCTGTAATATTACCAGTTCTTCCTTATCCCAAAACAAACATGTCCTTGAAGATGTCATGAAATCTGTTAAGAGATAACTGAGTTATTAGCAATATGTGGAACACAGACCTGTCTTGTTGTGTTTAGAAATTATTTTTTTTCTTTCCATCCTAATTTGGATCAACATCAAAGTCTTACTAATCTGTTCCTGTGCCATGAACAACGTATCCTGAAAATTTCATGAGAATCTGTTCAGAACTTCTTGCATTGTTGGCAAAACCATGGTAAACTGCCCTTTTTCTGAACGTTAATAAACCGTGCAGAAAAATCCCTGGATCGCATCTGGGTTTGGATCACCACTGAAATCTTATCATTGCTTCATTGGGGCACAACCTGCATTTCCTAAAAATGTCATCAAAGTCTGCTCTGCTAACTTTTTGAGTTATCCTGATCATTAATTAAAAAACAAACATACAAATTAATAATGAAAACAAAAACATAATCTCCTAAGTGGAGGTAATAAGGACCCCTTGCTTGATCACAGATGGCTCACTTTGGGAATTGACTGATTGTCATTTGGAAGGTTGAGGATTCAAGTCCATGTCAAAGATGTAAATGTTTCCTTGAGCACAGTACAGAATCTGGTTTCTCCAGTCCTCTAGTGATCATAGCAGATTCCACCATTTCTCAAATTCAGACCTGTTGACTCTCCATCTACAGAAGTTTGTCCTGTGTGACCTGCAGGTCACATAATGATTTCAGAGTATCCAAAGTAAGTGGTGGTCATTTTCACTGTAAAAATCAACAGTTTATCCTGTTTGGTGGCAGGTGTTTCCTTTTGTGAAGCAAATCATCTGGCACTGCTTGTGAAGGGAAGCGTAGGCTGTGTCTGAAAATAGTGCCTAATCAAAACGGCTTGGTAGAGGGAAATTGTTGTTGTGGCTTGTTTTGTTCCAAAATTCTTTTAAACAATGAGAGTTCAGCACAATTTACAGCAATGTGTCGCATAAGCATCTGTGAACATGAAACAGCTTCATTTTATGTAGTTTAAATAGGTCTCCAAATGTCAATCAGTGCAATTAGATTAGCAAACTGTATGTAAAAAAATACTTTTATGTATCTTTTCTTAACTTTCTGCAAAGTGATGTGAAGGGGCTGGAGGGCGCAAAGTCAGAATTTCACCAAGGGCACCAAGATACCTAGAGCTGGCTCTGGTCCTCAGCCTGGATTCCTGCAACTCTCCCAGCTGGGAGGGCTTTATTAATAAACATCATTCCTCTCCAGGTTATATTCATTATGTGTATTGATTTTAATATTAGATTGATCTCTCTATCCATTGTTGCATTGATTACACATCCATAGGAGCTATCTTTACAACCACAAGGTCCCTTTTGGAAACGAGATGCCACATTTAGAGGGCTTACCTAATATATTTATATTCAACAAATATGGCACTATACAGATAAAGATTGATTGACTCTGTATTCAACAGATGCAAATGTGATGAGGACAGATTTATGATCTTGGCATCGAGAAGTTTGTTCCTTTCATAAATTGTTATACATATAAGAAAAATCTGATGGACTCTGTCTTTGCATCTGTATATTTGATGTTAATTTGATATGAAGTCTTGCCTTTTACTTACTTGTGTTTGAAAAGAAAAAATGTAGGAAATAAACCCTAATATTAGATCTGAGTGTGTTCACAGAATGTCATAATTTGTTAAACAGCTGCTTAACATCCAACCTCATTAGCTCATGCATCTTACGTGCAGTTTTCATTACAACCACCAAGAGGCAGCAAAGACTTTGTTTAATGTCACATCTTCATCCAGCTGCTGTGCAACAAAATCTGCTGCCAACTCTTCCAGTTAACACTCCTTATTTCTGCCCAAGCCTCAAACTCGAGCAGGTCTGCCTCCCCGTCATGCTCATGTGTTAGTTCCTTGTCTTTCTTTGGAGCTGCAGCTTGAATCACAGGAAGCAGCTGCTCCAACCAAACACATCCAGACACTCGCACCAAAATAGACGGAGAAGTAAACAAACAGAAGCCGTGTTTTGTCAGGTTGAATCAAACACATGACAGAGAGAACACAGGAGGGGGCTTATGGGAAATCTCAGTCGGGATTAGATGTGATGTCCTGTCTCGGTGTTTGGGAATCTCCCTTGTGTTTGGAAAGACTGAGCTGCTGGAAGACAGAAGGTGGAGTTTAAACCACAGAAACCAATGCTGAAGGGAAAGATGAGTGGACTGAATGATGACACTCCTATGAGTCAAATGATGGATGATCATGTGGATTTATTGGCAATAATTACAAACATTACAGAGATGGCAGGGAGGCCACAGTGCAAGACACTGTGGAGGCACATGGAGCTAGCTTTTCAGTCTTTTCATCTGTTGGTTGATTCATTTTACAACCCTGAGTGTATTTTTAAATGTACTGAATTATTTAAAACATAGAAAAGATTGAAAGAAAGAAGCTGGAGGCTGAATTTACCACAGACTTGCCAGTTTTTAGGACCGTAGGATTAATATATACGATGCCACTGGACACGCAAGTCACACTGTTAAAATGGAAGAATGTGGTCATTTTCTGCGATCCTAAATTTTTAAGCATGTGAATCATCACTGCAGTCTGAGACATTTTTGATCATGCACAACTGCCCTTGTTACATAATTACAGGATGACAGGAAACAGTGCAGATTCTCTATCCAAGCAGAAACTTTAGACAACACTTCCTGTTTTAAAGAAGCAGGAAATTCTTGAAATGTTTCTGTCCTGTCACAAAGTAAATCACAGGGAAACTGATGGTGTGCTTATGTTTGTTAAAGATGCTAAAATGAGCTTAAAGCAGGGTACACACAAGGATTTTCTAAATATGAAAAGATCTTTAGTTACACAGGAAGATAAATATGCACTGAACAGTTTTAATCTAACAAAAACAAAGAAGAAGAAACATTAAGGTATATGTCGATGGCAACAACCAGAAAACACAACATGCAACATGGAAGAGGACATATGAGAGAAGGGAATGTAGAGCTGTGTTCCAAATCACTCATTATCACGGATTTAGTGCACTATATAGTGTGTTCGCCACTTTGTAGTGTTGTTCGAATTCTCAGCAGTTAATTTCATTCACTATATAGTGCACTACAAAATACCCACAATGCACAGCAAAAGGGAGTGTACATATGATGTACCCTATATTGTTCTCCTGTATACCACAATGCAACGCTGTCGTGTTTTTACATAGAAGAAGAAGAGAAGGAAGGCCGTTAGACACTGCTTTCATTCATAAATAAAAAAACGTTTAAGTATCTTTAACACGTTCGTAGCATAGCTCTTCAACATCTTTTAGCAGCTGTAAACAGCTTCGAAATTTTCTACTTATCCTCCCGAGTGCCCGATTTCTTTACGTGAATTTTGGCGCATCCACTTCCGTCACAGGAATGACTGGCTCATCAGCTGACGCTACGACGTTTAGAAAATTTAAGTGTAGTGTCCGAAGTATCGTTTGGTCATTCCCTATGTAGTCCACTATTTTATTCTCACTACATAGGGGGTAGTGAGTGAGTGAATGAATGGACGATTTCGAACACAGCTTTGGTTGTCTTGGGACTATTTTTGATGGAAAAATCCAGAACTTAAAAAAAAATGAAAAGACTGTGGAAAAAAAAACTGGAGACCGTGAACACATGAGCTGGTCCTCCATTTCTGAGGTCCACTAAACTTTGTTTCAGGGCGGCCATGCTAGTTTCTGTTTGCCTCTGCTTCCTTGTTCCTCAGTCAGCTGGCTTCTTGATTCTGCTCCATGTCACAATTCACAGAGTCATGACTCAGGAGTTGTCAGTTTTCCCCACACACGAAGATTTTTGTTCGTAAATATTGAACCAGTTTAATATTTACGCATTTCAGTCCCAAACCATTTCAGAGCCGATTATCAGGACAGATTCTCTATTACCACACCTCAGACCACAGGATAATCCTGTAGAATAATCTTTAAAGAGGTAAAATAATCAACTTTTTGCAGTCCTTGGTTGGAAAAGGTAAAGTCTGGACAAAAACAGCCCAACATTGTTTAGACATTTACCCAACTTTAGCTGAATATGAAACATCCATCTATCAATCATCTTTACTGCTTACTCTTCTATGGAGTTGTGGGGCCTATCCCAGCTGACACCTTTATAATGTCCATGATTTGCAACTTTTTTTGCACTTTCTAAGCAGAAAGCTGCTTTATTTTCACACCCATTCTTTTCACTTTATTCCACTGATGTTAAGCTTTTACTTGTGGCTTTGCTAATTAGTGCTAGCAGGTGTGTTGAGTAAATATTTCTTTGTTTAGTTTAATCTGACTTGTCTGATAACATGATTGAATCCTGTTGTTAAAAAGTTCCGTGGGAACTCCTGTTGGTTTCAACAACTGTTGTAATCACAGCAAAGCAATCAGCCATGGGTCACCAGTCAGCACGGTCACTTACGAAACAATGACACCGGGTCTTGTTCAAAACATCTGCAGCTTTTGTGTTGAGTTTTTTAATCCAGCATCACAGTGAGGGAGCAACAGGAAGTATGTTTGAGCTTGTAAATAGTCCGGTTATCAGGACTTAAAACAGCAACAGCAACACAAAATGGTGGTTTCAGAATCTTCACTTTGAACAGATGTTTCCTAAAACTGGTTTTCTAGTGAGCTAAAATTGTGTTTAGGTGTGGACAAAACTGAGCGTAAAACCTCAATTTTTAAAAATACACTTCTACATGTGGACTAGGGCTTGGTACAGTATTTCTAGAAACCTCACAATACGATACGTGTCTTGACACTGAGGCCACATTATGATATGTAGCCTGATACACGTAAATTGTGAACATTAGCTATGTTATTAACAGAATTTCCCACAAGTTTGACTTTTGTGCAAAAAGAAAAAGAATAAGGATGACTTTCAAATTATTTTACCACTTAAAGGTGGAGTCAGCAATCTTCTAATCTTCTAATCTAATGCACTGTTTGTCAAAATCACTGTATTTCTCCTCTCCATCCACAAGATGTCACCACTGACAGCATGTTGAAAAAAAAGTCCGGTTTCAATACACAGCCTTGGCTCTGAATTTCAGCAAGTAAATACTGTGGCTCGGGCCGAGTGACCAAAACAGAGTACACCCCCCCACATCCAGGGGGCGATCATACTCATGCACAGATCAGACAGAGGGGTAAGGGGGAGTTGTAGGTTGCGTAGCGTGCGCAGTTAGCGTAAGAGAGAGATACAATGGGTGCAGTAGCAATGGCTGAAAAACAGCCCAAAAGAAAAAGGTCATAGGAGCAGATAGTGAAAAAGAAGGGCTATGACCATGAAAGAGCAAAGACCAGGGTCAACATTGGTGTTACTTTTATGACGGTTGAGGGAACTCCAATTGAAAGACCTGAAAATGGACGTGGATGTCGCCGTCTTTCTGCCTGATAGGTAAGCAACATTAGCTTTGTGGTGCTTCACATAACAGTAACAGCCGTCGGGCATTCATCTTATTGTCTAATCTGCCAACATGTACTGTTGTTGTGATGTTATCAATAATGTCAGTTGAGTTGTCTGACGAGTCGGGGTTACCTTAGCTACGTTGGTCAGCTACGCAGTTTCTGCGGCCGTTTCCATGATGATGCAGGTCCATCAGCTTTCGGGGGTGGAGCCAGGGCTGAGGTATGAAGGGAGAGACGAGTCTAAATTTCTTTATAAACAACTTCTCCACTCGTTTTCTCCCACATTGCTGACTACACCTTTAACAAACTTAATTTCAGGTTCTTAAAGATAGACTTTAGTTCAGATTAAGACATAGGCTTTATCATGTAGTTTGGCTTCTGCTTTGACCTGTGCCATTGTTATCCTTACCCAAAGTGAATTGACAACTTCCAAAACACTGGGGCCATATTGATTCTGCAGAATCTGTATCGATACATGCATCCCAAGGAATGTGTGACATTATTTTGCCGTATTGATATTTTGAGCACAAACCTAATATGGACATGACCTAATCTACTGTATAGTTTTAAATGTATAAATTAAATAGAAAGTTAACTTTTTCATGCCTGATACTCTTCCTCTGCTGGTTGTTCAGACTGCATTGAGCCCCTGAGTCAAGATGGCCACTCAGAAACACATTAGGTCTGGAGAATGAGGCTCGTTAATCACAGAGTTAGTAATGTCTGCACAAAGGAGTGACGCAGTGTATATGTAAGTGCACTGTATGTTCACGTGCTTGGGCTCACGTGTTCCTGTGAGCCTGAGGAGGGAGGAAAAGAGAGGGATGAAGAGAGTGAGAGTGAGGAGAGGGGGGGAGGAAGAGGAAACTGTCCCGCCCTGCCCTCTGATTGTGTTCGGCTCTGTGAGGAGGACCAGCCCAGCCCGGTGGGACAAAACGCTCATTCCAGGGGACCAGGGGAAGGAAATCACCCAGCTGCAGTCACACACACATACACACCAGCCCTCTCCTTCCTCCCTCTGATGGGATGAAATGTTCTGCAGACTATAGGTGCCCCGATTTGTTGATCATTATAATTATCGTGGAGGGACGCGATGGGTTGATCAGGAATGATACTGGATGTCATTGTTTCAATCTCCCGTGATAATTCCTATAGTGTCTGAGGAAGAGAGAAGCCTTGTGTCTGTTTTGTTTACTCAAAAAGACCAATTTTATTGCCAGCTTGTATAATGAGTATTGAGCGCATCAGTGATGACACAGGCCGTTTTCAGAAAGGCATACTGCACCTGCAGCATGTACCTGTTTGCCAAAATATAGGTTGTAGTTTGGGAACACTTGCAAAATCTGCAGTATGACAAAATGCCCTGATGTCATACAACTTTGGGAAAATTATCACTGTGCAGTGGATCAGTCTACCTTGCTCATTGTTACTAAGTGCCAGTGTGTCAGGCGCTTAGTTTAGTTTATCACGATCCCACTAGCTCCAACACTGCTGTATCTGTTCTTCCTGGGTCCACAGTGACATGAATCTGTCCATCTTAAAATCATCATAACACTTCAAACAGATTTAGAAACAACTAAACAATCAAAATGAAACAGATTATTATAATTCTAACAGAAAATGACAGCACAAGAATACAAAAAGTTCAGCTTGTGACAGCAGGATCAGATGTATTCAGTGCAATGACAACAATATTTAAGTATCAGAACTTGGAAGTACGTTATAGTAGTGCTAATTAGCATTAGCATTGATTCTGTAGCACATAAAAAACAAAAAAATGAGTGTGTCGATTCATTAAATGGAAAATAAAGTTTTCTCATGAGTTTTTTAGTGATGGAAATCATGACAAGTTGAATAGATCACTCCCAAGACTTATTTTAGTCCATTTAGAGATGTTAGTTTAGCATTGCTAGACGTTAGCTGAGCTACTTATGCTTTCACAGCCAGAAACAAAATTATTTAATTATTGGACTGCAAAGTGAAAGTGATTTGGTTCTGTAATTAAAAGAAACATGGTTATTTAAATGTGTTTGTATTTTTTGCTTTTATCCAAACTTTAGCCTAGTAGGTTGCAGTAATGCACGTTGTTGGATAGCTACCACGTGTCAGTAAAACAAAAACAGCTAGAAACAGCTCATTGAGGTGTAGCATACCACAAAATAACAGCTGTGTAACGGTCATACAACATACCACTTATACTATATACTGCTGTGAAGTGGTTTAAAAAAAGCCACATTTTTTGTGCCAGTCCGAAAGTAAGCAGTAAGCTAGCTCTCTTTACAATAGATTGTTGTTGAAAACATAGTTTGCTAACTTGATCTGTTTACGCCTGGTCTGTGACACCGGTAAAGTAAACGGTAATGCAAAAATTGCATGGGAACACATATCAAGCTTAAAATAGAACCTTAAATGAGTCTTGACTTAATGTTCAAGACTGTTTAGCATCTTGTTAATGAAGACTTTTGCAGAGTTAAGATGGTTGTGTATGTGGTTGAGTTTATTTTATCTTATGTTGTTCTTGAAGTGGCATTAATGTAGTTAATGTGTGGACAAAATAGGGTGCATTATAGAAGGTGCAATAGAGGGTGCATTTGCAGATGACCTTACACTGGTGTTACTTTGACTTCAAAGTTTGGATTTTGGCTTAAGGCCGTTGAATCATTGTTGGACACCCTCAGTTTGAACATTTGTCTGGTTTAAGGTGCTGATTTTGGAATATGGTTGCATTGGTTCTTGGGATGTTCCTATACTACTCTGATGAACAAAAAAAGTCAAAGTCTGTTGTCGACTAAATATTGTGCTCCTTTTTTACAGAGCTAAATTTACTATATTTACTAGCCTACCTCTCAACCACCAAAAACAAGATCTGATCCACATTATAATTGTGCCCATAAAGGGGTCAAAAAGTGACTGGGGCATCACAACCAACCGCTGCTCCACACACCCAAATATCCCGTCATATTGACCAACTCCCATCCTGCATTGGTTCTCCTGGACTGGCACATCTTGCCCCCTCCTCTGTTGTTCATCCCCTCTCCTGCGCTCTCCTCCTCATCACTTCTCCACCCCTCCTCTCCTCCATCAGGAACATTTCTGCTCTGTTTATCCTCTAAAGCTCTCACTTCCTAACAAGGTAAAGCCCAACCGGAGTTGTCTGGGCTCGGCACGTTCACACCCAATATGGAAGTCCTGCTCCTTCCCATGTGGCCCCGCGGTGTTGTTTACTTCAGGGGGACTCACGTGCTGAGAGCAGGACTGGACATCATCTTGACATTCGGACAGGCACATGGCTTTATGCTTATCAGGCAACCAGTCGAGTATGTTTACATTTTATGACTGTGAGAGTGAAGTGTAACAGAACTATTTTGTTCAGGCCTCGGTTTACTTTTGGGTCTTTTATACCTTTAAAACTGTTGAGGGAAGAGTGAGTCCCCCCTTAACATGGACCAACACTTTCAGGAGGGACTTTGAGCCCATATCTTGTCTTAACTTGGGTTCATATTTAGATTTTTTCTTTAAAAACACTCTTTTTTTATACACTGAGTCTGTAGCTGCTCAATTATGGAAAAAAAATATATAATTCTGATTATTTTGGTAGATATTAATGTGGCGATTATAAAACATGATTACCTACATCATACACCACATGCGGTTAATAACCTTAAATGCACTTCAGTTATTGTTAAAGAGGAAGCAGGAAGAGGGATATTTATGAAATACTACAAATACAGCTATTTCTTGATTATTACTTGCACTTTTTTGCTTTTAAATAAGCTCTAATGTTTCAGGTGCAGATTATACAAAAGTACAAGCAAAATACTCACCATACTGTATGTTGTGCTGCCTACATCGTGAAAACAACACATATGATACAAAAAAATCTAGATCTTTTCTTTCTCTGTGGAAACAAACACAGGGTGCTGCCATCTTGCGAGCAAGGGGATGCAAAATAGCTGCGCTGTGATTGGTTGAAGATATCGGCATGTTGATCGCTGCTCACTGATTGACCGGTACACCTTGACTGAGCATGCTCGAGCAGAAATTGAGTAATCGTGCATGCATGAAGCAAAAGGTGTTTTCCTATTCAGTCTTGTGCAGTAGGTGACGGTATGCACCTGAACATTGTTTGCAATCTGCCATTAAAAAAAGGAAGAAGAAAACTTGTTTACGCATCTGCTTGAGAGAGAAAATAGTGTACCGTACTTCTTATGAAAACACTGTAAATTTCATTGGTTAAACTTTGAATAAAGGTCATTTTTGATTTGTCTGAGAGAGAAAGGTTTGGGCCAAATTTAGGTGCGTTTGATATTTGAGGGCAGTGTTTTTCCAGGCAGGAATCATGAAAATATAGGGTGTGTTTCATAATCGAGTGCGTGTTGTAATGGAGAAATTGCAGTACCTATAAATTCTAATACATGGAAAAAGTCAATATATTATGAGGCTTAGCAATCCACAATCTGGATTATTTAGCTTTTTTAATTGTGGGAGGCAGCAATTGTATTTGAAATTAAAACTTTATTAATTTTCTCCCAGTCTGTCTGAGATCAGCTCAGGTTTTTTTTCTTCAAATTTGTTAGGTATTCACATTTTTCGGACGATGTCAAAATTTCAAATTTTCTGCCTGTGTTTACCGCAAATATTTTGGCCTTACATTTAAGCCATATACATAACATATGTTGATTGGACTATGCACAAAATGTATGAACGTAACACAATAATTCACCCTGTTATTGCAGAATCTTTACATTTTAAAAACCTCTGTTGGAGAGTGAAATGTTTTCTTTGATCCACATCTATTTTAACAGTGACAGGAACCGGTCAGTTTTAGAAAAAGAGATACCTTATACTGTTGTACAAAAAATATCTGAATGAGAATAAGCAATGATAATTTTAAAAACGTCAACAGATCGAATAAAGGCAGAAATCAAACGTTGTGCATCTCCAGTTGTATTATCATGTAACTTTTTAACTAATTATCAAATGATTTACAGTATGTCAGATTTAATGTATAAAAAGTGTATTAAAATTATAATTTCTTGCTTTATGCACAAACAAATTATAAGTATGTTTGTAACTCATTAAACACTTGCAAAATAACAACTTGTGATTGCTTTTGAAACTTTGAAAATGATCACAAGTGGGTTATATTTATTATGACACAACATTATAAAAACATGATGTTGTATAACAGTATAACATACAATGATATGCAAGTATTTGCCAAAAATTATTAGCATATGGAATATCAGGAAAACTAATGTTGTGCAATCCTCATATTGTTTAATCTACCTGTGGGCCTGATTAGTTTGTAGAACAGTTAATTTTGGCCCTGAATTGTAATTTTCTTTACATAATAAAGCTGTTTATTTGATATGATACATAAAGTCTTCATTTTTCCTTTTTCTGAGCCTTGAGTAATGTATATTTTTAAGTCACTTCTATTTTTGTTGTATTGTCCTTTATTGCATAGCCACGTATTCATAGTTGAATATCCTGACATTTTAAATACATTTGTGGCTTCAGAATAATAAGCAGTTGGTCATGTACATTGAATAAAAGCCTTTTTTCAGAATATTTTCTTTCCAAACCAAATATGATGCAATGTTTTTCATTACTTCTTTAAAGCTCCTGACTCAGCCCGTGCCCTGAAATAGACCCTGTGGCTCATATTTGTATGTTCATGTAGAAAAGCTCTGCTGGGTTTCACTCTGGGAACAGTTTTTTATTTTTTTTGAAGACTTGGAAAAGTGTGTGCTCCGGTAGGATTTTGGTGGTGCCACCCACATGTGAAAGTCTCTAATTAAGGAGCTGGAGTGACTCTCAAATGTTACCCCCCAGGAGCAAATATAGTCCTGAGTGTGCTGAAATAGAAGCTAACTATACCATGATGTAATTACACATTTGGCCCCGAAGACGAAGGTTAGCACTTTCCCTAGTTTCAGCGTGTATACAGTCCATGTCTGCTGGCTTATTGAAAAGAAATGGAGTCATTTATTTGCACCGAACAGTGATTTAGTCATTTATTTATTTATGTACTCTGTTAAAGAATAATATTAATGGCATGCCAATCAGGTAGAGAGTGGCTGTGAGTTGTTTGAAGATGTCACTGCAGAATGAATAAGTGATGAATTTAGTCTCTGTGAAGAAAGGACAAGAAAAATAAACTTAAAGCTGTGGTATGTTGACCTTTTCCCAATCTGAACACTTAACTTTTGACCTTGAGTACGACTGATGGCTGTGACAGAGTTGAGTCACAAGAAGGTGATTTAGTTGGACTGTATTTTTTAACTAATGCAAAATGTGACAATAAGTGAAAAAGGTGCTGCACAAGACAGAATTTGAACAAAATAATTATAGTTAACTGGGACATAAAAACAAAATTGCAACACAGACAATACATGAATGCAGAACTTGTCCTACCTTTTTAATGTTATTTTTGTGTGTACTCTTCGTCTGTTTTGTTTTGTTTTAAAGTGTCGAGTTCTGCATTGAAAGCGATCAGATGTATTAACCTTTAGGAAACCCACTGCCTTTTTGTCATATTTAAATCCTAAATTTAGTGATCATTACAGCTTTGTTACAGCTTCTTGTTGTACATATTCTGTAAGTCTACTGGAAGTTTCTCTTATAGGTGTCGTATACACTCCTTCCATTTTCTTGCTTTAAAATGATACATTTTTTTAGTTAGATTAGTTTTTTTCACTTTTGTCCACATAAATCCCTTGAATCACTTCAGCTCCGCCAAACCACATATTCAGTGCCCCCACTATTCAGTGTATAAAAGTATGTCAAATTTTATGTTTTTTTTCCCAATCAAACAAGTGTTTACGTTTTTTTTTCACACTGACAGCAAATACAGAAGAGTCAATATTGCAGTGTTGGCAAAATTTCAGCAAGTGCAGAATTAATTTTACTCTGGATGGAGTCAAATTCCTGAAAATCAATCTCAATTAAAGGAGAACTGTTGTCAAAACAAGTGTAAAACATATTTTGGTAACACTTTACTTAAAGGTCTAGTTTATAATGCATTAGAAGCACATGCATAAGATGTTATAATGCATGTATAATGCTTCATAAGTGTCATTATAATGGTTTATAACCATGTATAAGAACTTGTACCAAGGTTTATAAAGTATTACAAGTGTGGACGTGATGTATTATAATCAAGCCTTTATAATGTTTTATAAAGGCTTTATAATGTAGGCTTTATAAGGCTATAGGCTTTTTAATGTTTTATACCTGCATAGAGTATGCAGGTATAAAACATTATAAAAGCTTGATTATCATACATTATGTCCACATTTGTAATACTTTATAAACCTTGGTACAAGTTCTTATACATGGTTATACACCATTATAATGACACTTATGATTATACATGCATTATAACGTCTTATGCATGTGCTTCTATTGCATTTATATCCAATGTGGAGGCTAAGTAGTTCACTATATTTTTTTAATGTGCATAGATAGCTTAGAATACATTTTAAACATGTTTTTAAAAGAAAGTAATAGTTTATTGAATATTATGACTTTTTTTGATATTCCAGTAGCCTTTGCTTTTCAAAAAAAGCAGAACAAAGTTTTTCATTCACACTAGACCTTCAAACTAAACAAAACATGCATTAAAAAAACTGAAGTCCATTGAAGTGGATAAACCCACAACAAGTGAATTGTTGTCCTTTTGACAAGTCTGCTTAGACACAGTCACACGCAATGACTTATTTGATTTCGTCAATGTGTCACACGGTACTGTTCTATAAATATCAATTAAAAAAAAAAAAAACATGCCATCTTTGTTTCAGTAATTTTTCCCAGTTAATATGCAGTAAACAAATACAGCAATGTTTACACTTTGCAGTGTTAATACAGAATTAACACCTAAATAGTTAAAAATGTACTCTCAGGGAGTGCGTCACTAATATTGCAAATGTAGCCTCTTCCAGTCGAATGCCTGCCTGCTTACAGCTGACTTCCAGCCCCTGGGAGTCCCCCCCCCCCCCAACTCTCTGATTCTCCCATAGACTTGCTCTTTTCTAACAATTACAGCTTGTTCCAGTCACGGACCAGCCAAGACTCAGTCAAGAAAAGTGGGGAAAATTAAATGGCTCCATTTGTACATTGCAGTGTTGATGAAAAGTAACATGGTTAAGTGTTACAATGTTTTAAATTTTAACTCCTGAAAGAGTTTACAACTACACTCGATGAGAGTTAAAGTACTCACTCTCCAAAAAGAGTGAACCACTTTTGTGGCGTGAACACAAAAGGACAATTGAGAAGTGTTAATATTAACTCTGATAGTGTTGATATTTCTACACAGATCTTGCATTGTTTGCAACTGGAGCAGAGCTGAAGTGGTGGTATGCAGAAAAAAGAATATATGAGAAACACAGGATGACTTTATAGCAGTTTTTTGTGCATGTACTTTTTTGGCGTAAGGTTCCCCAGATGGTAGTAAATTAGAGTCATGCTTAAGGCTTAAAGAGTAAGATCAAAATGCTTTTACTTCAAAAGAAAGAGACTAATATGATACATTCTGTAAATAAAAAATATAAGTCATAAAACATAATAAAGTCATCAACTACAGTCTGATCTCTTGGGAACACCTGATTTAAATTACAAGTCTTTATTTATAGAATCAGGTTATCATGTTTTTCTCATAAACAGCCTCCGTCCACAGACTTGTTCTTAGCTTTCAGTTGTGTTACTTTTGGACGACATCATCAATCATTTCCCCTGATGTTTATTGTTTAGTTACTATTTAGTTACATAATCGACCAAAAGTTCTACCATACGTAATACAACTCAAAAATAATCAAACCAAGGCAATTCACTAAAGCCTAGGGATGTTTGTTCATTCATTGTTATGAAAATTTTATTATCACTTGAATCCAGACTCAAACATCTGTATGCATTCTTTTGCATTTGTAATATGAAAATCATAAAACTTGTACATTCATTGGATGATAACCAATCATAGTGGAATGCAAAACTATATATATTATCCTTCATAACACAAAAAAGATCTATGATCGCCATCATCTGGCTTATTCGCGAGTGAAATTAAAATCAGTGATCTCCTCTACGCTGATGACTTGGTGTTATCTCTGTCCAAATGTCTACAGCAGAGCTTGATCCTCCTTTCAGTCAGATCTGTGCTGTGGATGCAAACCTGGCTGCTGTAAGATCTGAAAACATTTAAACCACTTCTCAGTTTGATATACATGCAGGTTATTTTCAGAACAGATGGTTTAAAGCTGATGTGTGATAAATATTTTGTCACAAAGGGGCATAAATCAGACATAACAGAGGGTTTAAGGATTATTCTCCATATCTGAATTTAAAGTTAGCAGGAGCATCGGGTTCAGAAAACATACGACTGACAGTGTAATACAGTCTAACACATTAATCTCTACTCTCACACCATGTAAAGACTGGCTTCTTCCCAAACCTCCTATCACTGCCTTCTAATCGCAGCAGATATTACAGCGGCTGTGAAAAATGTGGCTGGAGACAGGAAGAATAACTCATTACATAAGGTGTAGAGTGTTCCAGTAAAAGCATACAGCCTTCTCCTTTATTTGGAGAGCTTACGCCTCGGCACACACGCTCTGTTTTTCTTCTTCTGTCCTTCCAGGGGATCTGATAATTTATGAGCCACTGCTCCAGGTGCTCTCCCCTATTGACCCCTATTTGTAAACCTGGTGGGGGGCAGTGAGGGGGTTTTGGGTTAGGAGGGAAGCTGCAGAAATGTGACGAATTCAATAGTTGAACATCACTTCAATGATGTTTGTCTAGAAAATTTTAATGATTCTAAATAGCATTGCTTACCATTAAAACTATGAATTTTGTTTTGAAATGCTCTTCTTTAAAGAGGTTTAACAATATTTTTGTAGATTTTATGGACTATATTCCTTCCAAAGTAACTCACAGCAGCATGTTTTTCCGGCTTTCAACTCTAGAAAATCTGTATTTGAAAGTTTAAATCCTTCAAATGATTGTTTGTTCCATTAGAACTTGTTTTTAATTCATGCCAGCAGCAGCAACAGTGTGATTGTGCAAAATATAGTGACGTAACTCAGTTCAGACTGATTAAACATAATTACGAGCAGAATGGAAGGAATTACAATTTTGGTATTAACTGCCACCAGATTTGTGTACATGTTAATTTAACTTTTCTGTTCTAATCAGGCAGTGCAGCGGCTGCTGGTTCAATCCCTATGTTGGTCAGGGCCTTTCTATTGGCCCTTTTCCACTAGCCCTACTCTAATCTACTCGACTCTGCCCGGCTCTACTCTGCTCGCTTTGTGCTGCTTTTCCATTAGCCCCAGTCGCCTGCCCAACAGGGTGCAGTGTCGCTGTAAACAGCTGAGTGGCACTGCAGTGATGTCATTTTGAGCGCGACACAACAATTTGTGGCTTTTTGTCACAAACCGAGTAAAAAAGGAAAGCAGAAGAAGGCTGCAGGTGGTAAGAAGAAATACCCCTTGAGAAGCACTGGAGAGTTTTGGAAGCTATACAACAGAATGAAGCCGAGGATGAGAGCAATCGAGCTGCAAAGAAAAGATGTATGAGGGTAAGCTAACGGTAGCTACCACTAGCATGCTAGGTCATCGTGCTCATGACTCATTGATGACGACATTGTCTGACCAATCTGTAGCCGGCAGTCGGTGATGTCATCTTTTGGTATCGACTCAGCTCGCTTGGAACCAGAGCGGAGTAGGTACTAAAACTAGCTTGTTTTAGGAGGTACCAGGCTAGTGGAAACACGCTGCTAATCGAGTAGGGCCGAGTAGAGTAGAGTTGTGGAAAAGGACCATATGTGGAGTTTGCTTGTTCTTCCTGTGCATGAATGGGTTCTCTCTTGGCTCTCTGGCTTCCTCCCACAAAACAATGCTGGGATTTCCCAGAGTTTGAAGACATAAGCTCACAGTTTATACACCTGTATCAACAGGTCACTTCAATGCCTTCCTGCTCCCATTGATGTTTTTGCCTTTTACAAATTAAATCCAATAAGTCTCCATCAGCAGTTTTTTCCCATGTGTGAACTCTAGTATCCGAAACAAACGGCAGTCATAATCGCTGCAAAAATCACCAAATCATCTCGCTGTGTAGTGGTTGTTATTCCTGTTTTCAAAGTTTGAAGAGCTTCCTGTAACAGCCAATCAAGGAGCTGCCTGACTGCCTGAACACAGAAGTGTCTGTTTCAACCCAGTCTGTGCTTTGTGAGTGTTGTTAGGGCGACACTAAGACAGATTTCACAGATTCAGTAAGTTATTACTCGAATGTTTCAGTAATAAAACGTTTTGCAAGTTTGCCAAAAACAAGGAAGTTAATTGGTATAACAATAGTATCATGACTTTGTGGTGTATTTTTTGTATTAAATATGGAGTAAAAAGGGTTTGCAAATCATTGTACTTTTTTATTTACATTTTACCAACTGTATTGGAGTCGGGGTTTGTAAATATCACATTCCTGGTAAAGTCTGTGTCTTTAAAGCTATGCTAAAACAACAGAGATGTGTTAAGTGCATAAGGAGTGCCTTTTCATACCATATCTGCTCTGGTCATCGAATTCAGAGGGTGAATACATTTCAGAGCAAAAACATTGAGTATGAATTTTTTATCATATATGTTCACAACAGATTCAGTAACTTTCATATCCAAATTCATGATACTTTCCGGTCCTTTTTCTGGCTCGAAAATACACATCAGCAGTAATTTTGGGCGGAAATCCACTATAGTCACATGTCAGCAAATGGACAACAGAGAAATAACAACCAGCCAAACTCACTCTCTCAGACATTTAGAGCAACTAATCGACTTTTTAAGCATGTATTGGTCTGTGAGAGGAAACGACTACCTGGAGGGATCATGCATGCACAGGAAGAACATGCAAACTCAACACAGAAGGGCCCTGACCAAGTTTCCAACCAAAACCCTACTTATTTAAACTTGTAACAACACGTGTCCACGATAAAGAAACATTGTTTGAATAATAAAGTCCACAAGTCAAACTTGGCCCTCACCTTTAAGTCTAACAAACGAATCCTCTGATGGAAAGCCAGTGTCCAAAGAGCCCAAAGCTAACAGTGTGCAGCATTATCCTGCTAGCAGTTGATGATATTTGCCTTCGACCGCAGAACAAACACTGAGTGGAATTTGAATGAACTTCTAGCGTTTTCATACCTTTTTGACAGCTCCTCAATGGGATGATTCACACTGGACCACAGTGTTTGCACTTCTCCACAATGTTTTGCAGACTTTTATGAACTGTGAAGTTGATTTAATTTTTCCTTTTTTTCTGTTTTCCAGTGTGTCGGATAGCCTGCCACAAGAAATGTGAAGTCAAGGTAAGATGAATCATTTTTTGCACGTCATTTGAGAGAGAAAAGGTCCTGTTTTTATAGATTGAAGAATTCATGCATCGGATCCATGATCCATGTACGCTTATGTAATATAATGTTTAAGGCAGAACTGGATTGCATGTGTTGGTGCCTATACATGCAAATGTTGTGGTAGGTGGAGTTTGGGGAGTTTAAGTGCTGCAGAAAATCTTGAGAATGTCCAAACAAGTTCGTTTTGTACCAGAATCTGTTTACACTGGATAAACTCTTGCATCTTTGAGATTGCCCCGTGTCTAAAAATAAAAGACCTCTGGATGGAGCTCGATTCATCTTGTTTTGAAAAGGCAAAGGGCTGCATAGGAGAGAAAAGGGAGGGGAAGCAGACCGGGTTCCTGCAGGGTCGACGGAGCGGGAGCGCTGTGTGTTTTGTACACGTGCGAAGGTACAACTGCCACGGGAGGTTTATGGCGGGATTTACACACGCAACATGAACACTCACACATATACAAAACACACACACACACACACCTATGTTTATACACACGCTTCATCTGGATCCCATTATTGAAATGGGTGCTACTTGCCAGCTTTGCCCAATCCCTCTTTTATTCACAGGAAATGCCAGGGGTGCAGGGCAGGCTAAATATGAGGCGGGGGCTCTGGACGGCCTCGCAGGAAAGGCCTCTGGTGGAAAGTTATCAACCAAATGGATGAAATGATAAAAAAACGAGCACATGCCAACTTTCTCTTTTGTTATTTAATCGCTGAGTTGTGACTTTTGTCACCTAATGTTACAGTATGTTTGGGCGTTGTTAGTTTTGGGTCACCAGAAATACCTTACAAGCTTTAACTGGATAATTTTAATACAGTTTAGACATGCTGAGTGTTCTATTTGATTATCCCAGGTGTTGAGAAATTTGTTGCCTTGTTTCAGCCCCAATCTAACAGAATGGAAGATAAATGGAATTTTGGTTTTTACTTCTCAAAAACATTTAAAAACAGACATTTTAGCATTTTGATTCATAGGAAGGGGCTCTAATACGTCAGCACTGACATCACAGGCCAATAGGAACCAAATTTGGCATCCAGAGTACATTTTGCCTCATATTGAATCCTTTAAAAAACACACAGAACAAGCTTTAAAAAAAAAAATGAAATAGAAAAATCCAACATTTTTTCTTTGCCACCAGAAATTCCTATATCAGATATCAATACATCTGTGCAGCATGTATGATAGTTTATTAAAAAAAAGATCAAACATTACACACGACCAGTTTCCATTTGAAAAAAAATAATTCAGTCAGTACTTGAGCAATTTACAGTTGATTTAATTTAATCCAGTTATTTAAGAGAGGACAGTGGGAGTTCATGTACATCACCATACAGCAAAGTCAACAGGCCAGGTGTAACCATTGGCTAATTTCCACCTGTTGTCCCTGAATAGATGGTTCCTTAAGGGGATAAGGTAAGAGCTGAAATAAAAAAAACAAACAGCTGTGTTGGCGTTAACATGACAACGTTGTCACCAGTGTTTCACCAGCTGTAGCCCGTGGCTGGCGACGTAGGTTAGGAGTCTCTTGTCTGGACAAAAAATCTATCTGGATATTTTTGGCTTGATAACAAACCAAGCACAGTAAACAGCACAGTCTACGACCTAAGTTGTTGTTGTTCCTCAGATGCGTGCGCAACCTTTATCTGAAAGACTACCGTGCATGTGCTGCTGTTTCCAGTTTACATGGACACTGATATGAAAACATTTTCAAAACTTTTCACTCTGGACCTTGGTTTCAAATGTTTGTGAATTCAGACACACCAGGCACTGTTCTCATGTAAATAGAAGATGAAAACTCAATGGAAACTCTCGATTTTTGTCCGTTTTCGTTGTCATGTAAACAGGGTCTTAGTAAGAACATAGCCTAACTGAAACAGAGCGTACATATTAACAGCACTCTCTTTAATTATATTGCACAAAATGGATATACCATCTAAAGTGAAGGTTTAATAATGCAGCAAATGGATCCACCACCAAAGTGCTATCATGAAAAGAGTGTAGGTAGTAGACCGACCTGCCTGCGGTCCAGTCCAGTCTTCTTTTGAAATGTGTGGTGCACTATAAAGCGCAAAATGTGACAATGGAAACCTTGACTGCTGAGCAACTGAAGCCATACTTCAAGCAACCTCTATAGCTTCAACAGCTAGCGCCCTCAGCTACCAAACATTTATTGTTAATTGGAAAATTGTTGTAACACAGTTGTAAACATGTCGCTGTCCCAGGCTTTATGTAGCGTTTGTCAGCATTAAATTTGAAACAAATTGAGTTTATCAGTTTGGACATGAAATATCTTGCCTTTTTGTGTTTTTTTTAAATATAGGGCAAAGGGGGTTTGTGAATCACTGTATTCTACTTTTATTTATATTTTGCACCATTGGAGCTGAGGTTATACAAATGATATCACCAGCGAAGTCTATATTTCTTAAGCTATGGTTAAACAAATGAGACATATGAAGTGCATAAGGAGGGCCTTTTTTCATACCATAACTGCTCTGGTCATTTAATTTAGAGGTGAATACATTTCAGAGGCAAAACATTGAGGCCTGGATGCACTTATATCACATATGTTCACAATAGTCTAGTCCAGTGTGTTTTTCCTTTTTTAAGGACACAGTGATTTATGACAGCATATGGAACATTTTGTCGATAACGTGTCAGGAAGCCAGAGGTCCAGTTGGAAGTAAAAGAGACATTAGAATGAAGAAAGTACTCCCAGTTTCTATTTATAAAAAACTGAAACTCTCCATCTCCAAAAATCACAGCAGCATTTCCTTTCCTAAACATTTCAACTAAAAATGCTGTAGCTTTGGCAGGAAGCAATTTGCTAACAAGGCCGGGATGAAAAACAAGGGAGTGACCAGGCCAGGGTCAGTACAGATGGCTATCTGCTCTCAGTCAGGCCTGCAGAACAGACGGGCACCTCTTCGGGAATTATTTGTTTTCAGATCCAGATAAAGCTCTCGTACTATGACCTGCCAGTCATACATGATCTTAAGTGTTGGGAGCCTAAATTCCTGATGATAACTCCTAGCTGGGACCGTTATCCCACGCACACACTACAGCCATAAGTCTCTGTCTGCAGATAAGGCTAATACGAGGCCCATATTTAACCTGGCAGCCGCGAACAAATGGTCCGAGCTGTGTGTACGTGTGTGAAAACACGTGTGTTTGCTGACAAGCGGCTGTGAAAAATGCCTCGAATCTTGTCCGTAAGATTTCGCTCCTGTGTGACGACAGGAAAGAGCCAGGGAACAACGAGCCCTCCATCATTCAGAGCTGAGTGAAAGCAGTTTCAGTGTCAGTTTTTTCCCAAGATTTTTGTTTTTATCAAATATACCTGTCACACTGTAACAGATTTTGCAAACCTAACATAATTTTACCTTCATATCTAGAACTACCCATTGTAAAAAAAAAAAAAAAATCAATACAGCGAATGACTGTAAATGGCGAAGGATTTTAGGAAAACGTACTAATTACAGTTAAATTCACCCTTTTGAAGCCTGAAAATGCAAATTATAGCCAGAAAAATCTAATTTTTTGGAGCTGAATTGTGTATTTCACTTCTGATATAAAAAAAAATAATAATCACAGGACTTTGTATTTCATTTGATACATTAGGTGACAACTAATAATTCACATGAGGATATTTTTACTATTTACCAGACTATATTCAGACTTTTTGACTAATTTGTTGATCATATTGATTAAAGGTATCATAAAAGTATGAATCAAAATAATACAACAGGCTTAAGGGCTATGGATCTAGAGAAAATTGCATTTTGCCAAGGAAAAGTGACCAATAGCAGGCAAGATTTTCTTAGCAGTTTCTGGATGAAACAAATGTTTGACGAGATGTAGTTTAATATTTATGTGATTTTTTTTCCAAAATTATGTCTTGCTAATGAATGATTAGTGAAACAGTTAAAGATGTCCCTTTGCTGCTGTAGCTCTACTACTTCAAGACTGGACCTTCAGAAGTTGTCTTCGGCATACCTTGGTTGTAACAAGTGGTTATTTGAGTCACTGTTGCCTTTCCAATCAGCTGGAATGACTTGCTATTCATATTAGAAAATCAATGAGACATTTTCATCCAGAGAACCTCCGCTCACTGGATATATTTCCTTCTAAGCTGTGTGAAAATCAAAGTAGATCAGCATTTTCCGAAATATTCAGATTTGGTCATCTAGCAGTAACCATGGCAGGTTCATTTTCACTTCAATCATCTTTCTTCTTCAGTCATTTTGAGCTCCAGATGGCCATCTTGACCATGTCTACATGCATTGATGCACCGAGTTGTTGCAATGTGGTTGGCTGATTAGCTGCTCACACAATGAAGCAGTTAAATGGGTTGATTTAAGTTTTTAATATTTACTTTTGCCTTCTTTTCTCTAAACATATCTGTAAGTCGTGTTTATTTAGTACATTTTTGTTCATCTATTTCTGCAGTGAGTTGTTTTTATCAGTCCAATAAGACACAAACTCAGACTGAAATCATGCAAATTACTATGTTGAAAATAGTATTTGCCATGTAGCGTATGGATATTACATATAGATGTAATACATATATGGACAGTTATGTTAAATGTATAGACATGTAAGTATGTATGTGCATGTGTGCATAGGTATGAAGTACATTATTTGGATGTCTATTGTATATCATATTTAAATATTTAAATTACATTACTCATATATATTTTGCAGCGTATTTGTATCTAAACTTATTAATATGGATTATATGTTTTGTAGTGTAGATATGTATATTTGCATAGGTGTTAAAGCAAAGCAAAATATATTTTTTATAAGACCCATGAGAAACAGGTAGGAATTCAAATAGTATTTGCTTCTTCCTACTCCTTTTTTTCTTTTTTCCCACAATCTGTTTATTAATATTTTCTCATGAACGGTACGCAAAAAGACAAAGTTAATACAAGACCAAAAGAAAGGACAAAAGTTCCAAATCAAGGAATTAAATTTAAGACGGAGACATTAAGAAAATAAGGTAAAATAAAATGGAATTTCCAAATAATACCAGTAATAATTGTGAGTTAAATAATAATACTAAAATGAAAAAAATAAGAAATAAAAAATACAATAAAATAATATATAAATAAGTTATTGCTGGTCAGTCTGTGATCTTTCATGTCAAAAATAGTGCTATTGAGATAGCTTTCGAGTCTTCCAGGAATAACTGGGATGTCCAGTTCACGAACAAATGTAAGAAGGGATCCCATGTTTTATAAAATTTCCTTAGGGAACCCCTCAAAACACATCTGATCTTTTCTAGTTTCACAAAACTAAGAACTTCCTTTATCCATAATGTGTATAAAGGAGGGATTGATGATTTCCATTTCAACAGAATCATGCATCTCGCTAATAAAGTCCTGCTCCTTTTTGAAGACATATAATTACATTAGTTCTTTTTTCTTTGTATGTGAATGGCATTTCTCTATTTTTCTTTCTTTTCATACATGTTCAAAAAGTCTGTCAAGTCAAAATGGACTGCAGGGTCTGCCCCCGTGACACCGTGGTCAGCCTCTAATGGGTTGGTAGCTCTTAAAGTCAGGAATAAACCAAGGTGCTGAGTACACCCTATAGGATTTCACTGATCCTTCGTTGCCTGTCAAGTGTGTTTTGAGAAGGAAACGAGCATGTTCCCCGTTAATGAGGAAGGAGGTCTGAGAAAGCAAAGTGGTCGAACACGAACACGCTCTCCCTCCACTCGTTTTTCATCCCGCGCTCCACAATGATGAAGCATTTGTTTTCATTTTTCCCGGCTCCTGAAATTCTCAGAATGCCTGTTTTGAGAGTCTGGAGGAGAATCACGTGTTTCTTTGTGCTGGACGGTTTCCACTCAGTGTTTTTGTTATTTCAGATTTGTTATTGGTGACCCCTTGAGGTCCTCTCATCCAGCACAACACGTTTGAGTCATGGATGTGTAGTCTGAGGCTCGCTGATGGAAGTGTCCTCACTTAGCTCATGGTGTTTGCCAAGAGAAGAGCTGGAGAGGGATTTAAAGTAAAGATGGATGTCTCAACAGCCCTAAAGACACTGACCACTCTATATCTGGCACACTTTTTTAAATGTGTGCCATAAACAGAGAAATGATCTTGTTTTTAACATTTTAAGGATAATGTCGCAATTGAATCACATGTAACTGAACCTGATAGACTGTTATACCTGCAAGAGGAGCATGATAGATGATCTCAGCCTGTTGTTGAGTCTGACATCACTTTTGTGCAACACTCCTTAATCTTCATTCATTTGTCTTTTAAAAAATTGTTTATCTCGACAAAATATTTAGAAATTTATTAATTGAATATGGCCATTTAGCTAAGAAAACAAATTGAGGTTAGTTACAGAAATGAACAACACAATACAATAACTATCCTCCACATTCTCACTCAGTTACATTTTCTGATGGTGACTTTACCTTTAAATAGACTTACATGTATAAATATTTTGGATTATTAATTTTGCATAGTTTTTAAAAAATCTAGTTTAAGACAACAAAATTTCTTGCTATTTCTTTCAAAACAAAACATGTGTTTTTCATTTACAGCCTGTAATTCTCTGCATTTCTTATTTTTTCACATTTGTTTTCACTTTTCAATAGTTATATACAACTTTTCCATCAATACTTTTGAAGGAACAATCAAACATTTTTTTTGTTTTCATTTCTTACCTTACTCCCGAGTCCATGACAAGCATGTAGACACCATTTGTTTGTTTCAGATTTTTTATCATCATTCACTTAAAGCTGGGGTTGGTAATTTTGGCAAACTAGCAGGAATTTGAATGTAGCATCACCTCTGGACTCTGCGTAACCCCTCCCACCCTTCCTCCAAAATGACCCACCCCCCTCACATGCACGCGCGTGGCTGATATATCTAGAAGACTGATTCAACTCCAAACCCTCAGCACAACGCAGGGTGGCAGAATGGCGACGGGATTTGATTGGTTTAAAAATTGGTGACACAACATGCTTATTGGTTGGTGTTTTCCCTGTTTTACTCCTGCTGTAGATAGCAGATGTTTTTCGCTCTGTTTTCATAACACACATTATGAATTGATTGCCACGGGGTCATAAAGATCATTTTAACCAGTATCACAAAAAGTGTATCTAAATAAGATTACCAACCCCAGCTTTAAAAAAGCTGTTTAAAAGACTCAACTTGTTCGCAAATGTCACATCTCTTGTGAAAACCACCTTGGAAGCCATTTTTTTAGGAGTAGAATAAGATAATATGAAGATAATAAACAATAACATAACATAAGGAGATAAAAAATGAGTCACAACAATCACACCGGGCCTTTAAAGTTGCTGAAGAGGTTTTCTGATCACTGTAGGCAGAGGCAGGCTAACACTACCCATTGACTCCCAGTCTTCCCAGAGCTAAGCAAACTAGTGGTGGGTGAGCTTTGGCCGTTTACTGGGTACACGGAAGAAAGGTGTTCATCTGCTTGTCATCGACTTTGGAGTGAAGTTAGACATGACAGCAACAAAAATGTTGGAGTGTTCCTTTAGTGGTGTTTTTCTGAATTTTGCCAAACCTCTCCTGTAAAAGAGATTTTCTTTTTTTTAGCTCAATAGGACTTCCCTGGTTAAGTAAAGGTAAATACTTACGACCCTTTTCCTCTAGCACGCCTTGGCCCTACTCTACTCAACCCTACTCGTTTTGGAGCGTGTTTCCACTAGCCTCCTAAAACAAGCTAGTTTTAGTACCTACTCCGCTCTGGTTCCAAGCGAGCTGAGTCGATACCAAAAGATGACGTCACAACTGCCAGATACTGATTGGTCAGACAATGTCATCATCAATGAGTCATGAGCGCGACGACTTAGCATGCTAGCGGTAGCTACCATTAGCTTACCCTCATACGTCTTTTCTTTGCAGCTTGATTCCTCTCGTCCTCGGCTTCATTCTGTTGTATAGCTTCTAAAATTCTCCTGTGCTTCTTAAGAGGTATTTTTTCTTGCCACCTGCAGCCTTCTTCTGCTTTCCTTTTTTACTCGGTTTGTGACAAAAAGCCACATATAGTTGTGTCGCGCTCAAAATGATGCCGTCGCAGTGCTGCTCAGCTGCTTACAGCGACACTGCACCCCGTTGGGAAGGCGACTGGGGCTAATGGAAAAGCAGCACAAGGTGAGTAGAGTAGAGTAGGGCTAATGGAAAAGGGCCAATAGATAAATAAAATACTGCAGATCAGGTATTACTGTACATGTTCTGCACATTTTTGTGTATAATTCCATCCAAAATGTTCCAGTTAAGTCTGAGTCTATGGAGCTTGGAGGTATTTTTGACTGCCACACATAAACCTTTCACTGTAATTAACAGCTTTAAGGATGTTTTCTTGGAATACCCGCTGTCCAATCATGTTACTTTGTGCAGACTTACTGAAGTATTAAACCACACATCAGTCTGTCTATAGAAGCAGTTATTTTGGCATCATGTGCATTTCAGTGGCAACCACTCCCCGACATTTTTAACATTTCTGAGCGATCATCTGGAGATTTAACGTCATCCACGTGGCTTAGGATAAGTCGGCTCATCTATCTCTCATTATTTACTGCCTCCAGCTCTCTGAAACATCCAAACACCTGTGCCCACACATATATGAGGGGAATATTGAGGCAAACATCAGGTCTGCAGCTGGCCTCTCCGTCACCTGGTGGACACAGCTTGGATTTATAAAAGTGGATTGGTTACAGTAGCTGTCTGCTCTCCACAAGCTTCTTACAAAGGCATGCTTCAAAAAGACCATGCATCAACAGAAAGAACAGAGTGTTAGGCCAAGTGACAGAGTGCAGAAGATCACAATTTCTCAAAAGTGAGAACTAAATCAACTCCTCGACGGTTAGCCACATGCAGGGGCTTCAGTCCAGAACTTCACCAACATATCATGGGCCCTTCTTTCAGAGCATCACATTGTATTTGGATTTTCATGTCATTTCCGCATGGTTCATTTTGCGTTAGACTGTTGCAGAGGCATGAGAAAGCACAGCACAGGAGGAGCTCCACATACACACAGAGAAATTGTATTAAGCCCCACCATGGCGGTCACCACTTTGGAGATTCTACCTCGTCATAGGTCAGGAAAACACATGGCCACCTGTGGTCTTGCTATGCTATCGAAACTGTTAGCATCTATGCTAATCTCTGTATGGGCAGTCACTTCCTGCTGTTGTCTTGCTTGTAGTTTCCACCTACTCTTGCTTGAAAGGATGCTGATTTAATTGGGCCGCTTTGGGCTGAGGTCAGTTGTTGTAGGCTGGAGCTTGACAAGATGGATCTGCCTGATTACAGACATTGAATCGGGGGATCTTGCTGCCATGCAAGGTTATCATGGTGCAGCACACTTCCAAAATATAAATTACTTAAGAATTGTACCATGGCTTGGTATTGAGATTAGTCTTGTATCCTGGCCTTAGTACTGGGAACCAATTAGATCATTGCCTCAGTATCAGGATATGAATCAGATAGTGGCCTTAGTATCTGGATACAAATTATATTATGGTTGCAGTATTGGGATTTGAAGTGGATGGTGGCCTCAGATCCGGGATATGTATCACATTAGGGCCTTATTTTGGAATCAGAACTGGATTGTGGCCTCCATATTGGAGGATGAATTGTTTATGGCCTGTGTATTGGGATACAAATTTAATTATGACCTCAGAATCAGGATACATGTACGAATTGCACTGTGGCCTTACTATAGGGATATACAAGTATATGGTATCTTGTCCTTAGTATTGGGGTACGACTTGGATGCTTGTCCAAGTACCAGGATATATGTTGTATTATGAGGTTGCTGGATCCCTGGAGTGTTTGCATTCAACATTTAGCATAAAACACCACATGTCAGACTATGTGCTGACACCTCTGTGACATATGTAGAGTCTGAATACACACAGTAAATGACTAAACAATCAACTTTACTGCATCAAAGAGATGACTTTACGCGTAATGATGGCTTGGAACAAACTAAAACATGCAAACATTTAGTTTGTTTATGTGACTAACTTACAGAATAATTTTAAAGCAACAGAAAAATAGCAACATATTTCTTTTTTATGCCTTAAACTCTCTCCTGTGTAACCTTTTTCTTTGGCTGCAGCTGTGCAGATCATTTGGCATGATTAACCTCCCGCTCTGTTCCACTCACTTCTCTCAAATAGCAGTCTTTGCTACAGGCCTGATTTATCACACTGCCTTTAATTGGAAACTTTGGAAGCTGTTTCACTGCTGCAGAGTGCCAGCGCAGCCTTTTTCACAGCCTTGCAGACTTTATAGTACTGTAGCCTTGGCACTGCTGAGGCTGGGCACAGGGGACCTCAGGTTTTTAAGTACAGTGTCAGAGAAGTGTAAATACTTTACATCAGGGGCTGGTTTTAGTCTCTTTCTGTTCCATGGACAAACACCAAGACTCCCTCTGTGCTTGGTTACATTCAGGGACATTAATAGAAGCTGTTGAGAGCAGCAGGTTTAATGCCACTTTAGAGGAGTTTGATGTATTACGTTGGTTTTATTGTCTGTACCATGATGACACAGAGAATGTACTTTTGAGGAGAAAACTACCACCTGGATTCAAGAGGTTGCTGGATTGTGAAAGTACAATTATGGGTCAAGAGAAAGGTCTGAGGTGGACTTTTTTGTGGTGGCGTTATTGGTACAAATCCATTTCTTCAGTTGGTTGGGTGCATGTTTTGTCACAAATTTGGGATTACAGAGCTAGCTAGGTATTTGACGGTCAATTTAATGCATCAGATTCAACCAAAGTCTAGAGGTTTGTGCAAGACTTGACAAAAATCCCACCCACTGAATTCTTGAAATATTGTACTCAAGAATTTTAAGTCACTGTTACCTTGGCTTTGTGCCTCCAAGTGGGCATTTGCTCAAAGTTTGAAGAAAGTCCCATAAAGCAGTCATGTTATATTGCATTTAGGAGAAAGACATAATCATTTTGCTAAATGATCTTGACTTTGGGCCTTTGGGGTGAAGCTGAGTGACAAAGGTAACCTGATAATCCAGATGGACCATTCAGTACAGGTACATCTCAAAAAATTAGAATATCATGACAAAGTTCAATATTTTTTATCACTCATTTCAGAATTACCAAAATTTCAAGCAATAAATGTTTGAAATGTTTCACTCTATCTGTAATGAGTATATATAATATATGGGTTTCACATTCTGAAATGAGTGATGAAAAATATTGAACTTTTTCATGATATTCTAATTTTTTGAGATGTACCTGTATATTTCACTAGTCCGTCTGAACCCATAGGAAGTGTTAAAGAACCCTTCAAGACAAACTCGGCAGGTGATTGGATGATCGTTCAATCATATTCAATACGGGCCAATGAGAAAATGCATTTAGTGGCATAACTGCTGAAGTGGAAAGGACAGAACACGAGCCACTAGAACAAATTTTGCCAAAACATGTTGGAAGTGGAGCAAAAAATCCTCTCCATCATATTGTTGTTTCTTTTTTTTTTATCTTCCTTTAGCAAAGAAATGTGGACCAGATCTGATAAAACTTCGACTGAAACTATTATAAATCAATTGTATGTTATCAGCCAATTATAAGCATTATTTTGAGATAGCAGTATGTTATAGATCAGAATATTATAATATAATATAATATAATTATTATGTCAAGAGCA
The DNA here is from genome assembly GCA_036419115.1 of Scarus forsteni. NCBI lineage: Eukaryota > Metazoa > Chordata > Actinopteri > Labriformes > Labridae > Scarus > Scarus forsteni. Next base: position 17,823,134 of record JAZDUH010000033.1, on the reverse strand, counting down.
TATAGGCTCAATTATAGCATTTGGTGCATGTCTTAAAATCAATTAGTCATTGTGTCATAATTGTTCAGTGTTAATTTTGACAGCACTTTTAGTTTAGTTTTAGCTAAAGTCGTTTGCCTATAAAGTATTTAAGTGTTAGTCATGATTCAGTCATCTTATTTTTTAATTTTAATCAAATTAGTCAAAACATTTTCAACAATATGAAATCTTCTGTAAATTTAGTAAACTAAAATATGAAGTGTAAAGGGTAAAACATTTTTTTATGTTTCCTTGAATTTTTGAAGTCATGTTTACACCCGGATAAAATCAAACATTTAATATCCCTTTAATGAATGCTAGTAAAGTTTGAATTAATAAATGAACAGAAAGAAAATTAACCTTTGTGTGAAATGCAGTCATCTTTATTTAGGCTACCTGGCAGAGCATCTTAGTTAAAATACCAGAACTGACAGCAAACAGTGAACCTGCTCTACATGATTATATCAATTCATAAAGAGAGCAGCTCTGATTGGATCGCTCCACAACTTATCCCACCACCACCAAGCTAAGGCAGCTGTGATTGGATGTCCCTCTTAGCTCATCCAATGTTTCTACACAACCAAAGTAGCTGTGATTGGATATATTCATAACTTTTTACATGAACAAATTAAGTCTGATTAGATTAAGTCTCTGTCAAACATTTTCTTCTAGTTTTTATTTGTTGACGAAAATGTCAATTTAGTAATTTAGTTGAAGTTTTCGTCCATTTGCACTTCTTTTCATTAGTTACTTTACATCAGGGGAAAACAGGTTGTTGACGAAAAGTATCACAATGTCGATTAAATAACTGTGATAATTATTTTTGCCACAATCAGGCAGCCCAAACTGATCATGTCATGGCCTGTGTAGCATATTTGTGAGAATTTTCAAATCAATATGGGAGTTGTTGTGACAGTTTTGACTTGTTGTTGAATGGTTTTGGCTTGCCAGGCTGTTCTTTGATGGTTGGGGTTGTGGCTTTGCTGTTGATCTCTGTTGTAGCCTGTTAACCATCAATGAGATGAATGATTTGAGTCAATGTTGTGGCAGCTTTGGAGCTCTTAGCTACAAGAGTCGCTGTAAAAGATCAAATCTGCTTCTGTTGTTAAACAAATGAAGGGCATGGTGGTGCCAGAATCACAATATGAGACATTTTGTCAAACTTTTTTTAGACCTGATGACATTAAACTCACTTTAAATCACATTTTATTTATTCTTATTGAGGGTGTTGTTCCTTCAGTAAGTGATAACTGGGAACTCACCATCTCATACAGCAGTACTTTAGTTCCTAAGTAGTTAAAGCTGCTTTTCATATAGGGGCCAACGTTTTTCCCCCTAAAGCCAATAACACAGCCACACTAATGCAATTGTTCTTGTTTCCTTGTTTAATGTGTTCCTAGAGCTAAAATAAAACCGCAGACTGATCCTCCTCATACACAATTAACAGCAGAAAATGAAATAAACCGTCCATTAATTGAAATTCTCTCCACACTGTTCTCTTGACTCGGAGTCCAAGATACTTACATAACCTAAAGTGAAGTTTCAAAGATGTCAGTGTGGTATTGAATCCCTGTAACAACATTAACAACTTCCTTCCTCTTCTATGTGATGTCTGCTCTGCTGTAAGTGAGAAACGGCAGCTATAGAAGGAAAGGTGAACTCCTGCTAAGAAAACATGGAAAATCTTAGCCATGTTGAAGTCATGTTCCCCTGACAAACGGTATGATAACACTCAGAAATGAAGCCGATGGGCTCATTAAAGAGACTTCTTCTTTCGCTGTGCTGTGGCGCTTTTGTTTCCTGTATTATAGAGGTAAACCGTCCTCACTGTGATCAAACCCAGAGCAGATTTAGCTCCGAGGCTAACTGAATTATCAGTCACAGGACAAAACACATGCTCACCCTCCTCTTCAGACAACAGGAGTTTTTGGGAAACATGAAAACAACAGAAGCACGAGTAAAGTCATTTAATTTGTAGACTCTAATTCAATAAAATGATCTTTATGATATGACTTGTAGCAGGTTTTTCACTTCAGAAAGATGGGAATATTTTCTTTAAGTGTGGCGAATGTAAATTTGACACCAGGGACTCCGATTCAAACAATGACCTGACAAAAGGTGTCCAGAGTATATTATGGAAGTTACTGCAACCTGATACCCCAAAGTTTAGACTGAAGCCATGTCCAAATGAAGGTAGATATTTTTAAAAAGAAATTACCTTTTTCGTGCATTTTGGCCAAATGTACACAAACAATTTGCGATTCATTTTAGAAAACTCCTGTAAGAGGGATTGTTAGATTTGTTTTTTATTTCCACATGCTGACACAAAAACGGTGTTAAGGTCTAAAATGTCCTACTACTTTTTGGATGCCATGTTGCAAGTAGGTCAACAACACAAAGCACATCCATGCTGGTTTGCCCATTCACCCTGCAGTTTAGTTTTGTATGTATTTCTTTGAAAGATTATATGAAGTGGTAGTCTTAGTCTACAAATAGATAGCATTGCTTGCAGAAACAAGGAAGAGATGGACAGAGCTCACTCACTGCTGATTAGCTTAGCCCAAACACTGGGAGTTAATGGGTAGTGTTAGCCTGCCTCTGCCTACAGTCATCAGATAAACTCTTTAGCAAATCCACTTGGAGTTTAGAGAGACTTGGATCAGCACTTAATGCAATTTTTAACACAATTTGTAAAAATGCTGTATTCATATAACATGCATCCACATTTTGCCCAAACCTTAGTCTCTTAGAGAACTCAAAAGTTTCCTTTGTTCAACGTATTAATCAATAAAATTTAAGTGTTTTCACAAAAAAACATATACGATTTCCTCTCTCAACCAAATATGAAAATACCGTGTGCTTCATGCATGCGCACTTACTCACTTTCTGCAGGTGCAGTCGTAGTATTCTGCCCAATCAGAGAGCAGCTGTCAACATACCAATGTCTGCAACCAATCACAGCGCAGCTATTTCCCTTGCTCATAAGACGGCAGTGCACGGTGTGTTTACATGTGAGTGGTACCATAACATTTGAGAATTACAAGACCATTACTCAAAGGTAAATGTATTAAGACTCAAAATATTGGATTAGAACAGTTTAACAGTCAGTTTGATAAGAATTAAAAAAGTTTTGAAGAAAGAGAGAAACTGTTTTGGCTTTTTGTATCAGATGTGTTATAATCACGATGTTTGTGAGACGGAAGGTTTTACACATTACACCCGAAAATGCTTCCAGTGTGAAATAGGCGTAAGAGTCGAGATCATCTCCAGTCTTACATAAAAAACCCTTGGAAATATATAAAAATTTTAATCTATATATACATACATTTTGGCCTCATGGAGCAGTAGAAAGCCATAAACACAATATTGTTCATGTTATCACCTTGTAAAGTTGCTCTGGCTAATAGTCCAAATCTAAACATTCAGCAGACACTGTGCAAAGTTTTGCATGGGGGTCGTGTTTCTAGCCACCTGGGGTTGATGAGAGCTATGAGGCAGAATCAAAACAGTCAAGGTCAAGGCTGTAAAACTAAAACACTGAGAAGAACAGTGCTTCAATTTCCACAGCTGGATTTTAAGCCTTTTACGAGTTCATTGAGCGGGACAAAAATACTCATCGTATCCCCCTTTAACAAAAACATGCAGTTCAAATAGAAGCTTAATTGAACCATTGAAAAGAAAATAAAGAATTACTCCAAAACAATCATCTTAAAGCCCTCAGTGTTCCAGTTACACAAGGAGCTGTGGCTGATTGCCATGTCTTTAGTGAGTGCATGGTAGCAACATGTGCATAGATACAGCAAAGTAAACAAACAGGAACGCCCAGCTTTTTAACATGATGGAGTAATCAAGAGTTGTCGGAAGGAATGTCAACAATAAGCCAAGAGCATGTAGGAGACATTGTTGAGGGAGTAGATGAGGGGAATGACCTTGAAGAACGCACAGTTAATATGTTTTATTACACTAGAAAACCAGGGGAACAGTTGCTGAGTGTGCACGCTGTTTCCCGGCATCACTAAGCTTCTCTGACCACCACAACAGCTGTTGGTGAAAAGCCCCGCCGGAGGAAGACTCCTCATTACACGCTGAAGGAGCTCTGGGACCTTTTTTTGTGTCTCAGTTCTCCACCCATGCGTTCACGTCCTTTCCCTTTTGATTTAAAGTGACAGATTTTCCATACGCTGCCTCCCTCCACTGTTTCTGAGCTCCTGACGTCTAATCATGACCGTCCAGGAGAAAATCCATGAGAAATGTGGCGTCTACGTAGCATGGGCGTTGGTGAAACGTTCCACAGGCCGCTGGGGGACGGCTCTGATGTTGCATGGGAAAGCCTGAGTCAGACTCATGAAACTGGACCTCCCTCAAATGGCTCTCTCTCTTGGAGTGTCCTTATTCTCTGTTTGATTCTCTGTTTATCTTTCGTTTTAACTGTTCCTACCTGTTGTCTTTTTTTGTCTGTGCTTGTTTCTTATTTCCTTCCTGGTTCATTAGCTTGAGAATTTGCCTCCTGATCTCTTGACCTGTTCTCGTTTGCTTCATTTTCACTTCTTCAAAACCATTAAAGACTGAAAACAGGGTCCCTTTACCTAAAGTTTATCAGGCTAAGTTTAAATGGGGTACAGTCATAAAGGGTGTGGGGCTGGTTTTGTCTCGACTTTCCCCATCCCCTACCAAGGATGGCAAACGCCAGATAATTTTATGTCTTATAAGGTTATCCTCTCAGATTGCCCTGTGGTCTGAGGTGTTGAGAATGAATCTATCCAAATAATCAGCTCCAAAATTGGTTGGGCCAACAATCATAGATATGCATTAAACCTTTTCAGTAAGTAGGACCAAAAGTTTTCATGTGTGCGGGAAAATCCGACGACTCCCAAGTCGTAACTCTTTGACTTGTGATGTCAAACGGAATGTAGCCAATCCAGAAGCAAGCTGACGAGGAATAAGAAAGCAGGCGTAAATAAAACAAGCATGGCTGACCTGAAACATAAAGTTTGGTGAACCTCAGACATGGCGGACCAGCTCGCATGTCCACATTGTCTCAAGGACTTTTTCCACAGTTTTCTCTTTCTTTTTTAGTTTGGATTTTTCCATCCAAAATAGTCCCAAAACCACCATCATTCCCTCTTCTTAGATGTTGTCTTTCATGTTGTGTGTTGTGTTTTCCAGTTGTTGCTACGTTTTCCTTCTTCGTTTTTGTTACATCACGTTTTATAAAATCCGTGGTGGGACAGAATCGTTACGTGTGTCGCGTGCTGTGTTGAGAATCAGTGCTTGATTGTTTTTATCTTAATATGTTGGATCTCTAACAGATTAAAATCTCTTTATATTTGTAGAATCTTTGTGTGTACCTTGCTTTAGTTTAGTGGATCAAGAAACAACATTATTGTGTTCACTTGGTTTAGTTTTTTTTAGGCAGTACAGTGGCGCACCATGTTAGCAGCAAGATGCACCAGTTTGATTCCCTGTGTTGACCAAGATCTTCCATGCAGAGTTTGCATGGTCTCCCTGTGTCTGTTCGGGTTTTTCTGAGGCACTCCGGCTTCCTCCTACGGGCCAAAGTTAGCAGAGTTTGGAGGACATATGTCAAAGTTTGATGTACTTGGTCCTCATGTACAGTCCTTCATGTTAACTGGATATTTCAAGAACACATACGGGGAATTGCACAAATATCTACCATGACTCATGGATCACTAATAAGATTTCAGACTTCTAATGGTCATGGTGACTTGGCCCCAAGCCCATCTTTGGCTCATAATAGAAGTATGAATCACATTTTCACAAAACCACCAACCACTTAACTGCAGCTGTTTATCTCCCAGAGGCATAAAACCACCAGGCAGCAGAGTCTTGCACATCAATGAAGAATTCTTAGTCTTGATGAAATAATACCAAACAAGTAAATGCTAAAGGAAGACCATCAAGGTAGTACATTGTGTTTTGCTGCTGTGAAGAAGCAGTCATGAGATCATCAAGGTAATAAAATCCCTCAAAAAACAGGAAATAGGCCAGACTACAAGAAGCACATTAACCCCGAATACAGACGGATAACTTTTCCATGCTTTACATTCCTTACGCCTCCGTATACATAATGAGTACGGTACGATCCACGAGCAACTCAGACACCCAAAAACAAGGGGGGGATTCCCACTTCCCACACTGCAGCCTGGTCCCTACATGAAAGGCATGAAGCTCACATAAACAAGCATGTTGTTGTGTTACCGTAAACCATATGTGCACTCCATACCGGCCCTCCCTTCCTTCCTGGCCCCTTGTCATTAATAGCAGATTAAATAACGCTCAGCGAGCCGACATCTGGTGAACATGTCTTCATCTAAAGGTGTTACTTTTAGAGCCACCTTCCATGTAATTACTCCCCCCAGCATCAAAGAGGGCGGCCATTTTTTCCATGTTGTGGTGTAATACTTAATGTGTTACAAATTTGTACCGAACATTCCACAGTAATGTCCCTTTGTCTGCTACTGGATGATTGCTGTTAAGAGTGTGAACGCAATGTACTTACCTGGCTTTAAGACTATCATCAGGTCAAATGAAAGGCAGCCTGTAAAGCTGTGTAATCAATAGTTTTGTAGAACCCGATAAAAGCTTTATTTTTTCCCAATTCCATTTTATTTTTTCCCATATTCCGTTTTTTCTGTTCTATTTTTTTTTGGGGAGAATCTTTTTTTTTTTGTCATTTACGCAAATTTAACCCTTAGACACTGTATAAAGTAATAAATATAGTCACTCACCATTCAGGTGGTCTTCACAGGTACCTTTATGTGTCCAGTATACAGTGTGTTGACAGTAAACCCAATAACCATGACACCTGACACCAAATAATCATTGGCAAACTGCTCTGCCCCCTACACTGGAGTTAGCCGAGAGTTTCATAGCTTCCTGCTAACTTGCGTGGTGCTCAATGTCTCTCGCATTGCGCCACTTGACACCCATTGACGCCAGTGATCATTGAAAATGAATGGCAGCTTGACTCAGATGACACTCAGATCGCTTTTGGTGGGAACGCAGGGTCTACCGGTGTCTCGGACAGATGTCAACAACATGTTGACATCGTAAATGACAGGAGGAGGAGGATGGGGGAGAAGGAAGTAAAGCATGCATTGTCAGCCGTGTCAGTGACTCCAGAGAGGCATTTTCCCGAGATACGTTCCTTTTTAGTCGGAAAAAAAAAACTTTTTACATAAAATGTCGTCCATTTCCGTGACATTCCGTGTTTAATGTCTAATACCGTGATTTCGTCCGCGATTCGGTGATCACAGATTTTTAGGGCCCTAGTTTTGTATTAACAGTGGATAAAATCAAAGAAGATAAAAAAAGTCTTATTATCTAGAAAACTTCATGGCAAGAAGGTTGCTGGTTCAAATCCTGTGTTAGTCAGGTGGGTTCTCTCCTGGTAGTCTGACTTCCTCCCACTGACCAGAAAACCAAGTGTGTTTAGTAAGCTGGTGACTCTAACTACCTTTAGGTATGATTCTGAGTGTATGAATGGTTGTGTGTCTCCCTATGTGGCCCTGCGATGGGACAGACTCAACTGCAACAACCCTGAAAGGGATAAGATGATGGGTGGGTGCTCCTCCAAAAGAAAGTATTTGTTTTTTGTGAGATCAAATCCAATGTTTCAGTTTCATGGAAAGACCTTACATTGGAAAAACCAAAACAAAATTGAGTTCCTGGTTCACGCTGTGAACTCACAAAGCACCTCACAGAAGTCCACTGTCAGAGGTGTTTTTCCCCCTTAATATGAGAAATGATCTATGAAATAGGAACAGTGCCATACTGAGTGGACTTGTTGGTAACCCAACTTTAACTTGAACTTTTACCTATAACCTCCAAAGTCTCAAGAGTGAATCCTTTAGTCTAACCTTGCACAGCAGCTGGATCAGCCTGATTCAGTGCTTATAATCAGGCATATCGATCTTTCCAAGCTCCAATCTACAATTGTGAGCAGGCCAACGCAAGACGGCCCAATCAAAACCTTGAGAGCAGGATGAGGTGGGAGCTACAAGCAGAAGCGAATGCTTGTTTGGAGATTAGCACTGATGCTAATCCAGGCTGAACGATTCCAGGTAAAGATCTAATTTCAGTTTTTATGGCTGATATTGCAATTTCAATTCAATTCACAATTTTCTGCAAATCAAACTTCAGTACAATAATCGCTATGTTTACATTATAGACAACAGAAAGGAAATTCAATGATCAAAAGCATATAACGCAGTATTCATCATCTAACACTGATAATAAATAATCTGTTTTCATCATAGAAGGGATAAACAAACTTCTGCTTCCAAACAGAGGCTTTGTGTTGTTGTCCTACTAACCACCACTTCTGTGGTGGAGATGTGATGTTCATGTACAAATCAACTATTTTGAACTAATGTCTTAAGTGAACAATGAGAACCGATTCACAGTTGTGAGTAAGTCGTTTATTCGTGAGCCATTCTTTAATGCAAATTGCTTGCAAATTTGTAACATAGTATGTGAAAAATAGTTGACACAACAGATCCTGAGTCAGTCAGGAGTGCTGCAAAAAGTTCAGCTTTGGTGATCACATGATTGCGTTGTCTGAAATACAGATTTCAATCCAAAAAACGAATCTTTCATCCTTAATGCTAACAGCTCTAGTAGCAGTTTTATCAGACCTGGAGCACATTTGTTTACTAAACAGAAAACATGACTTGATGATGAGAGTTTGTTTAATGAAGTGGCTCACATCCAGTAGTACAGTAGCACCCGCCTATTACATTACCTGGTGGGCATGTAATGAGTGTGATTGACAGAACAGTTATCCAATCATCTGCTGGATGTGCTTCTGAAAGGTTCTGCCTATTCCTAAACACTTTCTATGGGCTGTTTACCGGATGGACCAATGAAATATATTGAACAGTTTATCCTGAGTGAATACAAGTGTAAAGTTTGAAGGAAAGCCTCTGAAAGGCATTCTGCTTGCACAAGCTGAACTACTGTACACCCTGAAAGCTTGATGTTGTCCACCTTGACTATCACCTGGATGGAGCTATTAAAATTCCTAATAAGGACGGAGATCAAACACGTATCACCAGCTGTCTATAGTTTGTTGACTGTTCTGTATTTGAGTGCATGTTCCTCATTTTATTTTCAAATATAAAACCAAACATCGTCGACATATCGCAGCAGTGAACTCCAAACCGCACGATAAATAAGCTTTGTGGGATGAAAGACAAACTTGGCTGCTGACTGATAAGTATGTATCTCATGCTGCTGCTGACACCGTTCGACTTTGAATCCTCTGCGAAGTCAATGGACTCATTCATGGCACTTTCTCTCCGGTTGCAGCTGCAGACGGAGAGTGTGCGAGAGTGAGAAAGTCAGCAAAAGAGAGACAGAAAAGGCGGGTGAAGAAGGAGATGAGAGGGAGGGGGACTCGTATTTAACCTGTAACTTGAGAAGCTGATAACAAGGCGAGAATGAGGAATGGGCTTGCGAAGAAGGAAAAAAAAAGAGCGATACGGTGAAACAAAGCAAGCTGTCTCTTTTGAGCTCCTGAAATCTTCCTGGGAAATTCAGCTCGGTGTTCTCTCTCCTTCCTCATGTGTCTCCTCGTTTTTGGGGAGGAGGGCGAAAATGGACTGAACAAGAGGGAGGAGAAAAAGCAGGCGTAAGAGAGGAAAGAGAGGGAAATAGCTGCTGTCGCTCGTAGCCAGACTTTCCCCCCCTGCTTATTCAGCGCTGAGTGCTGCACTGCGCCGTTTCCAGTTGTGGGATGTTAAGATTTGCTTTTGGCTGCACTTCTGCGCTCACATAAAGACTCTTTAGACATTTTTATGCTCATTTTCTTCTTCTTCAGAGGAGGAGGAGTGAGGGAGGCAGAGACAAGCCAGACCTATTAGCCCGGGGACACACACATTCACACACCAACTCCCTCTCTCTCTCTCTCTCTCTCTCTCCCTCTCTGACACACACATTGCTGCACCAAGGTAACACTGAGTGGATTTAGCTTTAGCCATCTGGTCCGAGCGCAGAGGAAAAACCCTTCTGCTGTACAGAGGGGGGAAAAAGGGAAAGGACGATGCAGCACTAGCCGGGGCAGAGGAAAACCAAAGAGTGGGAACCAAAAAAAAAAAAGAAAAGAGAGAGACGACACACAGACAGTGAGACAGGATGGCCACCGCAGTGTTTCAGGTAAGGAGTGTGCGGCTGTGAGAAGGGGGAACACAGCCGCTGCCTGTCTGGTATGTGGGTGCCTGGCCGTCCCGACTGTTGTGTGTGCTGCGCTTGGTTTCACAGCAGACCCTCCGCAGTACAGATCTGCTTTATTAGGCTGGAGAAGAAGCTCTAACTGCCTTCAGATGTTGGATTTCGTCTGTTGTTAATGTGGTTTATGCATGTTTTAGTGTCATAAATTAACACTGTACAGTAACTGATAGGGCTGGGCAATATGGTGCATAGGTCATGTTTTGATTGTTTTCTTGAAATTAACAATATGTTGATATTACGTATAGATAAAAAACCAGCTGTCACAACACCAGAATCATAAACTTTGATGTTGTTGTAGCTAGGGATGCATGATTTCTTTACAGACTGGTATCAGTATTGGCAAATATCTGCATGATGATGTCTCTTTGTTTTTACCTACAACCTTTATTGTCCATGTTTTCTAGTCCAAAATAATCTGATTTAAGACGCTGCTAGCACACCCACTCCACTCATCTTTTCATAAAGTACACATTTTGTGAACTTTTCTTATTATAACAACTTAATTTCACACTCTATGGACAGAAGTTTAGATTTAGCCTTAAAAGGGATGTCTAATAATGTTTTATTGCCTATATGCCAATATTTTAAAACTTACTTTGGATAATGCTGATGTAAAGAAATGACTAAAAATATTTTTACATCACACCTATTCTAAAACATATTCTTATCTTAACAGTAACAATAAAATCAAGCCTCCTATTTAAAAGCTAAAACACTGATTTACTCTTCTACTGTCTCTCAATTTAAGATCAGTATGCAAAAACTCCACAGTCTTGATGCATACATGTCATGGAGTATATCATCTAAATGTTTGTATCTGCAATATGATACTTAGTGATGCAATATTTTGCTTTTCAAGCAATGATCTCCAGAAATTGAAATCCTACCAGCAATATTGTGCATCCCTACTGATTATTATTATTAGCACATATTATTATTTTGCATTGTGTACTGCTGAAATCTTGATCATAAAATTAACAGTGAGTGTCTTAAATGTTGGCTGTAATGTTGGCAAAATGAAAAATTGGACTTTGACAGTTTATCTCATGATCACACAGTGTCCACTTTGATAAAGCTAAAGTGTCATTTATTAATGATTTATTGTGTTTGCACTTGCATCAAATTAGATACTAACACAAGAGTCACATGAGAGGAGTAGGACAATTTAAGATATGTAAAGGCTTTGTGCTCTTTATTGGCAGTCTAATATCATACATCTCTAGCTTTAGTAAATGAAAAAATATTTCATTCTTCGTGCTCTTCATTCATATTTAAGCCAAAATAAAGCACTGCCTAAATGTTGAAAAAGTCTTTAGAACTTACAACCCCCCTCACTGTTTTGTTCATTTGAGTTTTGACCAGAATCTACTGATGTATTTCTGCAATTGAAACTGTGTACATAAGTTTACCTACATTTGCCCCACGTTTCTAAAATACATGTTCCACTCAGTAAGTCTAAAGGAGTATTTCTATTTCTAGGACTTTGCTTGCAAACTTTACTTGTCTAATAGCACATTTGTAATCAGGAAATGTGAAGCACCTTGCCTGTTTTTTTAGTCACCAGACGATGCCAAAAATCGTATCAATAAGGACAGTGTGAAGGAGTTTGCCTAGAATTTTGGTTGCCAAAGTTTCCAAGGCTGTTGTGTAATACAATGAGTTTACACTTGTTTTCCTGCAGTTTCCTACAAATGTCATGAACATGATCATGCAAGTGAGTAATTTTTTGATGTTTGGTAATATTGTAGCTCTTTGTCTCAGATTCTTCTGCTATGTCGTCATCCTTTAACAGGTGTTTTCTGGTTTTTGCCAGGGTTTTTAAGTTGGTGTGTTAACCGTTAAGCTAAAAAAAAGTTAGGAAAAGAACATGAAGACAATTAGCAAGATGGTGATGGGCCGAATCCACCTGCAGATCAAGGAAATTTTTCATGGATTGCAAGATAGAGAGGTTTTCTACAGTTGTACAAGTAATTGAATAAGTAAGCGACAGATTTGGATGACCATTTTAGGCAATTTTGGCCATGGCACAATGGACAAGAGATTAGAGTTTAGTAGTGATTTGAGCACTTAGAGATTCTGTTGTTATCTCTATATTTCTTTTGTGTGGTTTTGAAGTGCTGAGTTGCAGTTTTTCTTGGGACATAATTATGTTATAAAGTAATGTAGTTGCCAGATATTACAAACAATGCTAGAAATTGAAACAGTATGCTGGAATTTTTCTGTAATTTTGGTTTCCAAGTTTAATAATTGTATGTTTTTGGACAGTTTAGACAGTGTGCAAGAACTTGCCTGCATTTTCTTTGCAAAAGATTGTTAATGTTGGCTTTAGATAATTACTAATACACCTACTAGATATTGTATTTTAAAGTTTACTGGTCAGTAAAAGGAAAATATTGAATGTTGAGCCCATTTTTATTGGCTATGTTGTCAAACAGTAACAATAAAATGAAGTACTTCTTTAGCAGAGCAAATATAATTCAGTGATAAGTCTCCGTTTAGCCTTGAAATTTCAAATATTTTCTCTCCTGATTTATATCCCTACTTTTGTTTGTAGATTGTTCTGTTCTCTTACTGGCCATCTGACACTTTCTCATTTAAAATACATTAATGAAATCTGAACATATTGCCCCGCTCTAGCAGATGTATAGCTCATGAGCATATTTGTGCATGAAAAATCAGTCTTCTCATTTAGAAATGTGTATCTGCTGGCACTGTGTTGTCCCCTGAAGCTTTTATGGAAGACAGGAATGTAAATGATGGGGTAATGAAGATCGATTGCAGTATTTTGTTTGTTGCATCAGTGTGGACTTGTTTGTGTTTGTGTAATGTACAGCCCTGCTTGTTTCTGGAGAGCCTACAGTCTGTGTGTGGTCTCCTCGGCTTACCATGTTCTGCGGTCTCTGGCCCTCGGTCAGAGCAGGAATGACAGTGGTGGCGTACGTCTCCTCTTGTTCTCAGTCTCCTCTTTTTTCTGCCTTTATGCCTGAAAACAAAGTGTTTCACTTTTGAGGGTTCGTCAGTGTAATCTTGTTTTCATCATGCTGCGCTAAGCTAACTCTTGCTGACCCTGAGATGAAAGCTTCGTTTTAGAGAAGAAACAGTTGTGGTAGAAGGAGAAGGTTCATCTGACAAGACTGAGCTCTGGTTTTTATGACAAAGAGAAAGTTTGTGTTCACCAAGGGTGGTTTTGTCTCAATATTAAATCACTGAGAGGTGACATAAATTTTAAAGTATTTTTTCCTCTACACAACTGTTAGACCATTGTTTGTGAGATTAAAGCTGAAGTTGATGTAAAATAAGAAGCTATTTTAAAGTCTTATGTGTAAAAAACATTCATCTTGTTTTAGAAATAGTTAATTAAAAGCAGCTACTGCAATTCAAATTAATGATTTCTTGATATCTGCAAGCACAGAACATTAAACAAAGAGTGACAGTGACCAACCATTCACAATCTTAACTTCTACCTACCAATAACCAAAACTTGTTGGCAATAACCAGCTTGACTAAATAAGCACACTAAAGGATTGTGGGTTGTATTTTTCTCATCCAAAATAGTATATGAAGGATGTGTTTCTCAAAACAGTGCCACTGACATGTTGGGATGTTTGGATCTTATGTTAAATATAGCTAAAAACAGAGTACAGTGATTTTCAGATCCTTTACAGCCTATTTTAAATTGAATGTTGATAAAAAAGCTGATAAACTTAATTGATTTTATATTTCAAAAAAATCCCTCATTTTGAATTTGATGTCTCCATCTCATTCCAAAAAAGCTGGAACAGGGGAATGTTTACCTCAGTGTTGCATCACCTTTCCTCTTAAAAACATTCAAGAAGTGTTTGTAAACTAATCAAACAAACTGTTGAAGCTCTGTTGGTTAAATTCTTTCCCAAACTTGCTTGTTTGATTTTGGTTGCTCAGCAGTCTGGGGTCAACATTTTTGTCTTTTGTGCTTCACACATTTGCAGTGAGAGACAGGTCTGGGCTGCAGGTAGGTCAGTCTAGTACCTGCACTCTTCTACTATGAAGCCACGCCGCTGTAACACATGCAGATTGTGTCTTGCTGAAACAAGCAGGGACGTCCTAGAGAAAAATACCATTTGGATGGCAGCATTTTTGCTCCAAAAACCTGTATGTAAGCAGTAATGCTGCCCTTGTAGACGTGCAAGTTACCCATGCCATGGGCATCATCACACCCACAGATGCTGGCTTTTGACCTTTGCTTTGATAACAGTCTGGATGGTCCTTTTCCTTTTTAGCCTGGAGGACACAACATCCATGAATGACCAATCATGCTACTGTTCAAACAAAAGGTCAACTTAGGTGGGCTTTACACGAGTGCGAATTTGTAAGACTCCGATAAAATAAACTATCGATCTGGTGATATTGACACACGGAGACGCGTATTTGTCCATGACTCCGCATCTTTTTTGAAAATGGGTTTGCAAGTGGATATCTGCGTATTCGTCTTCATGCCGTAGTTGGTATAAACAGATAAGTCCGGAAAAGACGGTGACCTCATAGCACCCCTTCTCCTCCCCGCCCCCCAACTCACGCTGTCACACACACACCAACAACAACTATGGTGGCAGCAGCTATAAATAGCCTATTGCTACGACTTTTACACCAACATTTTCTCACAGAACACCAACAACACCAGCTACAGCAACAACAGCAACAAGTGCTCATGCAGAGACGCAGCATGTTACGCGTGCATGAGCACTTGTGACGCTGAATCCACCTCGGAGCACAACTGTGATGTTACGAGTGTAGTAACCCAAGAACTACATTACCCAGCATGCAATATGGGTTAGGAGCATGCGTGGAAACCCCCAGGTACGTCCCGGCGTGGATTTTGCGTTCTCAAGTAAATACACAAGCCTATCTACAATACAATGTGTAAACAGCGATCCATGTTTTGATGCCGACGCCAAGACAATACGGTGCCGTCCTCGTGTGAGGAGGGCCTAAGACTCAGCTGTTTTCCTGAAAAGCATATTTTTGGTCTGTGGTAGGCAACAGACTTAAGATTGGACCAGGAACCATTTTGCTGTGAAAACATTTGCCTCTTGCCAACATATTTGTGCTGTTGAGACAATATAAGGGAAGCATCAAACTTTAAATGTTGCAAACAAGGTTAAATTCATAAAAGTGGTCTTCGAGGGCTTTTGATTTTCTTACAGCACATCAAACAGGCTATACATGGGTTTATTAGTTTATTATTTGCACATTACAGTAAATCAAACAGCAAGATGCTATTACCAAAGCAAACTTTTCCTCCCTCTTCTCCCTCCCATCACCTCTTCCTCTCACCAAACAAGGAAAAGAAAAATGTGTTAAAACAATAGAAATAAGATGGGAAAAAATAAAATAAATGAAATAAAAAATAAAAGACAAACTAATCCTGCTATCAGTCAGACCCTGGGTATAGAGTACAGTATGTACATGTCCACAGATACATATATAAACAGGCTGTTTTAATATTTTTAAGATGAATATAAAAAGTGTATATAACATTTATGATTAAAATAGTATCTCTCTTTCGACTAAATGTTTAAACAGCTTTAGTCAATATATTATCATAAGCAGTAGGTGTTACACAAGTTATTTGTGGAGCATCTGGCTGTGCATGTTGGAAGACATAAAGTAAAAATTCATGTCTAAATGAAAAAAAAACTATACTGATATAAATGAAACAAAGTCTTACCCCATATATATTTTAACAACATGTCAGTTTATCCTTAAAAACCTGGCTATATTGCCCAGCTCTACTGTATGTTCACCCTCTGCCAAAGCTTCCAGTGTATCTGCAGCCGTCAACTCTGCCGCAGTGTTTCACAACGGGACCTTGCAAAAGTTGTTGTGCTAAAAACATCGCTCCAGGCTTTGAGAAAACCCAACAGCACTTTGGGAATTTTTGGCACGCTGAGTGAGCTGAAATTGCCTCCAATTTGGGAGAGAAAGAAAAAGGGCACAGTGTTAAAACTCAGGACTAATTCTGTGGTTGCACTGTATGCTGTCAGCTGTGATTTTTAACCCTGTCTGTGAGGCTGTCTGGTTTCCTAATGGATTGATGTTGAGCTGTCAGTGTCACATTATAGTCTTCTATACGGGCTGGGGGTTAAATTGTGTTAAGTCCTTTAAGGCATTACTCTTTCAAGTAACAGTTTTTTCACACAGCAGCTGAATGCCTGTCCCAGCGGATTGCTCCTGGTGTCATCTCTGTGATGTTTCAGTCCTGCAGCACCAGGCCACCGAGTCAAATCAGTTACATGCTCGGAGTTAACCTGTTAGGGGGCCCCAGGATGAATAATTGCCCCTATTGGCCTTTGTACACTTCCAAGCATTGTGTCTGTGTCCTGTCACTTCCCAGTTCCCACCAAATACAGTCTGCCTAGCACACTAGACTGTACGAGGCACCTTCAGTGAGCAAAACAAACCAGAAACCGCACAGGAGTTATTGGATTAACACAACCATGTTTAGGCTAAAAAATATATATAAACTAAAGGTGTTTGGAGAGAAGGCCCTTCTTCAAGACATGTCTGTGTCAGTGTTAATTCTGACAGCACTTCTTAATTTACTTTCATTTTATTATTTCAGTCTCAGTTTGCATTAAAACTGACCAGAATTGGTTCAAGGTGGATTTGGAAGAAGTCCAAACCAAGCAAGGACCAAACATGGAGAGCAAACAAAATGGGAGTGCATTATGGCTTGGATTTGGCCAAATATCACAACAGAAAGAAAGCTAACATTGCGTTAATGGACAATATTAAACAGAGTTAGCTATCATTAGCATTGCTTGCACTGGTCATTTTTCTGCTCCTATTGGTCAGTGCTAACTTTTTAAGTAACAATCATAGTCCTGCAGACAATCCTTCCCAATCACTCTAGGATTGTTTTGCTTTCAGCGAAGCCTTGTCCAGCAAAGACAGTATTCACAACTATCAAAAAGGTCTAGTGGGTTAATGAGGTGCTTTTATCAGGTTAGGCTGATGGAGGTTTTAGCAAACAGCTAAACCAGCTGCTTTAAGAAACTGGCAACCAGGAAAAAAGGGAATCCCTTCTCAGAACCCATCAGAAATCACTCAGTGATAGTTAGGCCTCTGGGATCCACTGCAAATATTTTGGAGCTTAAGCTTTAGTCAGCAGATATGAGGATAGATGATATCAGATATCCGGACCAAGAATTCCTTCTCATTCCTCAGGTTATTGTCCAAAGTCTGACCAAATCTTTGGACACAAGAATGGAGTTTGAGTTGGCTGAGGATACCTATGAATAGATATTATCTGCACTGACGTGTAGTCACATTTATAGAGATGAATTTTAATCAGCTTATATGTCAGAGGACGTAATGTGGAGCTGCTATAACAGATACCCCAAGGAGACCTCTTCATCATGTACAAGTAACAGGAAAATTTCACATTAATGGTACTTTTTCATGGTGGTATCTGGTCAACTGAGCTTGACTCAGGGTTTTGATAATACCAGCTCTGTTTTGACTGCAGTAGTGCCTCTATAAGGTAGGCAGGAAGGTAGCAGGCCTACAAAACTCAGGAGGCATTCCCACCAAAACAAAAGAGGAAACAAAGGCGATAGAGCTGCATGCCCCTTTGTGATTTTTTGTAATGGTTAGGAAATTAATTTGTTCCAAAGATGTTTGCAAGCACCAAAACAACAAGCTGTTCAAAAGAAAGGCGGTTTAGGAAGTCATGCAGTAGGACCGACAGATTTTTCATTTTTGTATCGGAGATTGCAATTTCAGACAACACAATCGTACGATCGACAAACCCGACTGACCGAGGATCTGTTGTCAACTATTTTCCAGGCAGATATTTCTGCAATATCTGCCGGAAAAATCGCAATTAGATCTTTTATTGAAATCATTCAGCCCTATCATACAGCAACCCAGATTTGACAACAGGGTGTGTTTGATTTTACCTTTAATACATTTGGCCTGTGGTGATACTCCATGTGACCATTAAGAGGTCAGCAGTGTCCCCACTTCACTTTTAGTCTAGGCTAAGCTCCCTTGGAACTTCACTGAAGGGAATACCAGATAGTGATAAGGCCCATAAGACTTGGCCTGGGTAAGAGCTTGTCTCTATGCAGTAGCCCACATTGATTGTTTTAGGGAAGTGCCCTGATTGGTGGTTCAGTGCATCAGTTAGACAGCCAACAAGAGACATAGTAGACAAGAGAAACTTGTAATATCCCTGTTGTGTTACAGTCATCTGATCCCTCCTGGATGTGTTTAGTTCCTTTAATGCACCACATTTCCCATAAATTGTGGGTCACATACATTCCTCAGACACATTCCTGATCATTCATCACTGTAACTCCACTCTGTCTTGCTCGGACACAGCAGCCGTATTCGCGGCTCGTGGTCGTATGGGAACCGTGTACATCCTCTGGCAGCGAGCCCGTGCCGGACTGGATTTCAGAGGAAACATTTTTCATCATTACCATCTGCCAGCGCCATAGTGCTCCACTCAACCCCCCGACCCCCCTTTGGGCTATTCATGATGGATGCCTAACCACAGACTTGCACAGTAGGGCTGGAAATATAGACCAATAATTACTGTTAATATTTGAAGCTTCACTGCCATTGACAATATCTGAACCCTATAAGGAGGTAAACAGACGAATTGTTGTAGCTCACACTTATAAACTTCAACAGGATTTTAGTAAAAAGCAAGCAGCTTTGATTTCTGTTTGATATCACTGCAACTCCTACATTCTCTTTTAACAACACAATAAGCATCAGCATTAATGCTATAAAGTAATAGTTAAATTTTTTTCTTATAATAACAATAATAATAATACTACTAATAATGCTTTTTATTTAAAAGAGCCTTTCAAGACACTCGAGGACGCGGTACAGGATTAAAACAACAACAATAAAATTAATAATAACAATAAAATCAACAATAATAATAAAATGAGCAATAGCAAAGCACAACAGATAATGACAGGTATTGGGAAGAGGAGGTTTGCTATCCTGAGCAGGTTTGTTTTAAGTCTGGATTTAAAAAGAGACAGGCAGTTCAGGTTTCGAAGGTCCGGAGGGAGAGAGTTCCAGAGCTGGGAAACAGAGCGACTGAAGGCCCTGCTCCCCATGGTGCTGAGGCAGGCAGAAGGCAGAGTGAGGTCTTCTTCAGGGCTACAATATAAGACCTCACATTGGTTGATAATGTCTACTATTTTTGTAAACAAGATATCAAGCAAATACCAACATTGTTTTATATTTACATATGAATAAAAAAAAGCTAAATTACAGATAATTCGTCTTTTAGATTAAACATTTTTGAATTGGATTAGAGTGTTATTATTAAACATGTTATCGTTAATGGTTCTTTATAGTGAAATATCTTTTTACTGAACTGTAGATCTAATGTATAAGATATTGTCTTCATGTTTCATCAAGACTCTGGGCCTGTTTACTCTGCCCTAATGGTAAAGCAGTTTCTGTTCCAAAAGCAAATCACAGAGCTTGATCACCCTTTATGTTCACCTGATCGAGCACACCATTCCTAAGATCAGATCTGTACACGTTTGGAGTCTGTGTCAGAAGTTAAAAAAGGAAACAGCAGTTCTGAGACAACTGTTCGAAGAAGACCTGCTGCACTCATCTGATCAGCTGGAGACCTGAATGCAGCAGTGTGTTGTTCTAATGTTAAAAATCTTTGTCTTACCTTAAATGTGGTTTGAAAACATACTGATGTAGCATAAATCTTGCCGAATCACCCAGCCCTATCACACAGCTGAACATGCAGCAAGGACAGAAACATACAGATGAGGCAGAGCAGTTTGTGAAGGTGTGTGAAGAGTGACTAAGCGTCTGTGTGTCTCTGGGATTAGGACTGAGGCAGCGGTCCATGACCATATAAAACCAGCAGCATGGATCCTCATGCTTCCCCGCTGATGTAATCCTTCCTCGGTGTGTATGTGTGTGCTCCAGCGTGTTTTGGTCCCTGCAGACTCACCCTAACCTCCTCCATTACTATGTATTGCTTTTATTGTTTTTCACATTATTACAAAACACACTCTGGCTGTCACAGTGATAAATGTGCATCTTTAAAAGTCCGGTTTAGAAGAGTGGAAGCGTTGTTTCATTTCATCATCACTGCGTAAACCTCAAGGGGGATCGCTGGACGAGCTGCTAAACCTATCCTGTATTTCTTTTACTTTTTTTACATTTGCTCTTCTGCTCTTTCCATCCCTCAAATCTGATGTGCTGTCCTCTGTTCTTTCAACTTTACTCTTATTTTGATGTGTCATTGTCAAAACAGATGGACAGAAACTGGGGATTTGCTTTTGGTTCAAGAGCACTGAGGTATTTCAAACACTCTGGAAATACTTTTTTATCAGTGTTATTCTGAAGAACATAGTTTGCATTTTCAAATGAGAGACGGGTTATCATTTTTGTCAGTATAAGCTTCTTAGTATATTTTGATATTGTATTTTATAACACTAAAAAGCCTGATTAGTCATGTTTACAACGAGGTATAGCTTTTAAGTCTCTTGCATTCATGAAATGAGCAACACAGCTAAACATGTGGGTAACACACCCCAAAAATGTACCAAAAACCTTGTTCAATTGGAAGCTGGCATTCTGGTTCACAGAGTTGCAGAGTTGGTGTCAACACTGGTACCATTTCCAAACTTTGGACCAAGAGAGTGGCGAAATCAAAGATAGAGAAGTGGGTGTCTATCTTCTTGTCACAGACTCGGGAGTGAGGCATGGCATAGAAAGAAAAAGAAGTTGGCTTATCTCTTTAATGAACTTGACCCACCCCGGTGAAGCATTGAACAGTGTCCGGCCGTTCTTGTCCACACTGCCCAGCCCTATATCACTCTGCTGGGACAGATAGATGGAAAACTTGGCATCAGCTGTTCACACAAGGACATCCAGGTAAATTAAATACACCTAAGTAAGTAATATTCTCAATGTTTAACTCAATAACGGTAGCACATGCGGCACAGTCTAAAGCAGTGCATGTCTTGATAAACATCAGGCCCAGTGTAATACTAATGCTAATGCTTATGATGCTGCCTAGTTGGTCTTTGTCATATGTTCACAAACCACCCCACAGAGGACCTGTAATGTCTGCACAGCAGTTTATTTATACCCTTTGTCCTCTGGGCTAAACTGCTGGCACATACAGCGAACCTGCAGCAACATAAATAACCGAAAGCTGTGCCAAAGCATCATGCCTCACTGTTGGGCTTTTAGTATAATTAATAGCATTCAATGAGGGCACAGTAAAAGCTTCAGGATTTCAAGGGCGCAGTGTAATGTTTCACTTAAGGTGGTTACCTTGCAGGTTGCCTGACTCGTGTGAAAAACTGCTGTCATAGGCCTGGAGGAAAGCATTTTAAAGAGTGAATGAAGGAGCGTGTCCGTGCAGTAATGCTGCAGTAAAAATGAACAGTGGACCCCTGAAGAATTTACTGCTGTGGGGGCCGTTACAGTCCATTTGCATTTTAGTATGACAAAGCCCACCAACACGGACCAAACCATTCCCATTTACTCACTGAAAACTGATGCTGTGTTGTCACGTAAAACAGAATTATGTAGGAATTTGGTGAAGTGTGCCCTAGTGCCTGCCAAAGATGTTTTTTTTATCTACTGCTGAGAGATAATGTGCACTTGTTGATTAATAGAGGCTTGGAAACACACCCAAACAATCACATTCAAGAACAGGCTCATTAAGACATTACTGGCTGGCTGAAATTTGTTAGGTCCCAAACTTATTAATCTAACTTTGACTGTTAAGGAAAGAAGCAAATTAAAACCACTTAATCCACTTAAACAAACCAATGCTTCCAGAAAAACAACAGTGCCCGACACGGCATTGTCCCTGGATATCACTGTCCTAATGGTTTCAGCTTTGCAAATGAGTACAGGTCAGGGTTAGCCCGAGATTAGCTTTTACGTCATATCACACACAGATTGAATCATTCTCTGTCAAGCAAAAAAAGTTTCGCTCTGCTTTAGGCTATGGAGAAGACTAGGTCACCCCTTACATGTTTCAACCTGTTTAATTCTGGAATGGAAAGAAGTCTTACGGCAGTGGTGACAGACTTCTCTTCATTCTGCTATAAAGCATCCTGTTAATCAAACTAGGCCTGCCTTTAAGCTAACATAGCTGGCCCAGACCACAAAAATGACAGCTGCAAGTACCCTAATACTGTGTTAATAGATGCTAACAAGCTAGTGTTTGCGTAGGAGCCCTTACTTGTGTTTTAACTATGGAGAGTTCTCTACCCTTAGCTCCAAAAACTGCAGCTTTATTGAACCAAATGCACGATACCTTGTGAAAAAGATGAGTGTTGTTATATTTTAGACTAAATAAGGTAGTTTAAGGTGAAAAATGTACATACTGTACTTTTAGATGGCTTGGTTTTGCTTTGTAACAACCCAGGATTTGTTTGGTACAAATTATGCCTCAAACTAGAGTTCCACAAATTAAGAAATGTCCAACACTGTCAGGCAAGTTTTTGTCACATATTTGGAAAAGTGCCAGATCTTGCAATGTTAGCAAATCCTTTAAAATATCCACTTTCAGATTTGGATCACCACCAAAATCTAAGTAGTTCTACCTTGGGTCATGACCAACTTTTCCTGAAATTTCCATCAAAATCTGCCAAGAACTTTTTAAGTTATTAGCAAATGTGGAAAACTGTCCTATCTAGCAATGTTAACAAATCACCCAAAAATTCCTGGATCCATATCCAGAATTTAATTACACCAAAATATTAATATCTCTACCTTGTGCCATGGCTAACATTCCCTGAAAATATCATCAAAATCTGCCGGGAACCTCTTTATTTATAAGCAAAATGTAGAAAATTGCCCTATTTTGCAATGTTAATAAAGCCTTTAAAAAAAATTCCTGGTTCCAAACTTGGATTATGATCACCACCAAAATCTAATTGGTGTTCCCTTGTGCCGTGATGAACATTTCCAAAAAATATAATCAAACAACTTATTGAGTTATGAGTGCAAATGAGAAAAACTGCCCAATTCTATAACCTTAGCAAAGCCTCTAAAAATGTCTTACATCTGCGTCCATATTCAGATAACTACCAAAATCTTATCTCCTTTGCCGAATGCCATGACCAACATTCCCTGAAAAAATTCCTTAATTCCTATTCCTAGATTATTGAATTATCAGACAAATGGACAAACGCTTGCAAAAACATAACCCCTTGTTAAGGCTAATTCGGTCTGTTTTTTGGTATTTTTGTCGAAAGTCTTGATCACTTTGTTGGTTCTATATTTTATGAAAGACCATTCACCCTCATGTCTCTCTCCTTTTGTTACTCAGTCCAAAGCTCTCCAAAGCGAAGCCCCTGAAATCAACTATAGTCCAGAAAACAGAACATTACAGAGAGACATTTAATGACGGCTAATCTTCAAAATGGCTCCATGCAATCACGCTTGAAGCCTGGTATAATAGGCCTCTCTTGAAGGGTGTTTGCATTTGTGTAATCAAGTAATGTATTGAGAAACGAGGACAAAAACAGTTCCCATAGCACAAAATGACATTGTTCCACATTTGGCTCCACAACACAAAGATGACTGTGGAGACGATTGCCAAGCTGATGGTGAAACACTGTCCTTAAAGCACATTGTAGCTGCAGCAGAGGTTATCACATCATACTTGACGGCCTTATTTGAACCCTCACTGGACTTTTCTCATGAAGCAAAAGTGATTTTTGCTTCAAAGCATCATGATGCTTATTGAATGTGGCTTCTCCAATCAAACTCAGCTGACAGTTTGTTGTGTTTCGACCATGTGCAGGGTTTGGAATCGGCCAGTTTGTAGATTTATTTCAGATTTGGATGCTTGATGTCTCTTAAAGCAGGGACTTTGATGTTGTGTGTATGTGTTGAGGTGGAATTGACCGCAGGTTTATCCTGTATGAATTGCAGCCTCTGGGAGATCACTGACTCTCCATTTGGTGAAACAGAGCCAGCGGTACAGTAAAGTAAGGTAAACAAGATTAATGTTTTACAATCACAGAAGAAACGAACACTCTCAGTGTTTGTTCCTTCAGATTTATACTCTGTCTTTCATTTGGCTCGAAGACAGTTATTCTTGTTTCAGGACATTTTCTTAGGGAAGTATTTCAAATAACGGTGACCTCTCAACACCCATTTCATGGTGTTGGAATGAAGGTGCTAAAATTACACACAACTAAAGACTAAGTCATTACAAAGTAAACCAGAACCCATGACAAAATGAGCCTGCTTAAAGGGGTATTTCATTATTTTTAAGATGGAATTATCAGGTACTTGACAATTGTTAAAGTGGCTGAAGAGGTTCCAGAAGTACTGTGCCTCAAGAAGTGCTTCCACACTGAACGCGACTTGTACTACCTCGGTGATCGCTCTCAATGCAAAGTCAATGTACAACCGCGATGGGGCGGGACAAACCCTCCCGCGATGTGATTGCTGCGTACAAGACGATCACTTCACACGTTGCGCGATGTCAAAGTTAAAAAAAAGTTCATCTTTTCAGGAGATGTCTCTGTCCCTGTGCAGCAACAGCCAATCAGTGGTGTGTGCATGTGTGACAGTACCCGTGACAGACAGTTTTTCATCCGGACTACAGAGGAACAATTTATGTCCGTGTGGGAAACATTAGTCTGTGAGGACATTAGTTCCGCCTAGACAGATTGCAGAAAACTCACAGATAATGCTGCTGCAGGGCATCAGCTGCAGTGTTTTGTGTTTGATGAGTGAGTGAAAAGGATACAGCTGGAGTAATGTCCGCTTATACATCCTATAATACTGAGTTACTGAGCGACAGCTGACGGCAAGGCTGACCAAAATGAGGTATTTACGGACACGCGACAATACTTCAGCGGGCAACACGATTTTGATCGCAGAGTCACTTGCGGTGTGAACGCAGCATGAGGAGAATGGGCTCAGACTGTCAGAAAGGCTTTTTCACCTAACTTTGTGTTTTTATTTCAAAATAAGCACAAAACTTTGTGGATCAAATGAACGATTGGGTTTTCTAATCCTCATCTCTCCTGAAGAATTCATGTGCCCCAAGAAAAAGAGATCCTGCAATCTTTTTTTAAAATCATTGCTAGTCATGATTATATTTTAACACCACTGTGTTAAACTGTAATCAATAGAATCTCGAGTATTATTTCTTTGCCAGGACCTTAAAACCAGAATGCCATCTCAGTTTCCTAATTTAGGTGCAGTGACTGTTACAGCTTAAACTTTTTTTTTCATACAGATGATGTTCTGCTGTCCACTGTTGATTTAAGTCCCTCATTTTCAATCCTACATTCAGAATTTGCCATATCCAAGAATCTAATCATCAGCAATGCCCCATCTTGTTTTGTATTTATATTTCTTTATATTTTTGTTGAAATCTTGAATCTTTTTTACATTTATCTTTTTATCTGCAAAACAAACTGCTACTGGAATCTTTATTTCCTTTGAGGAGTCTTCCAAAGGCATTAGTTAAGCTCTGTCTGAACTGGTCTTATCTAATTTAATCCCTGATTGTTCATTAGGTACCAAATATGTCTTTATATGTTAAATATGAAACAAAACATATTTCAAATTGTATTCAATCTGGCGTTTAAATGGCTTCAATCATAAAATTTGTTTAGTATTCCTTAGTTTTGTTCAGAGATGAAATAATATTTGAGTTATGCAGAAAAAGTATTAATGTGCCGTTGCTTGTAATATGTGTGTTGATGATTGAATAGCAGTTTTTTTGTGTGTACAGATATGGCTCGAGGGTCCCCAGAGGGTGCAACATTTAAAATTGACACATATGGAATATCAATAGAATTAAATCAATGTTGCAGATTCTTTTTAACATATGCAAGACCCGAGTCACCAGCAGTGCCCCTGCTTTGATTTTATGAGTTATTGTCTCTTTTTTAAAATAAAATTAGCAACAACATGTATTCAAACCGGCATTGAAAGGTTTAGATCCTTAAAGTTATTTAATATTCCTTAGATTTGTTCAGAGTGGTATGAGAGTGCAGCAGGTAGTGCACATTACTCACAGCAAGAAGGCTGCAGTTTTGATCCTTTGTGTCTAAGTGTGAGCATGAATGGCCATCTGCCTCTCTATGCGGCCCTGTGATTGGCTGGCCTCTGGTTCAGGGTGTACCCCACCCTTGCCCAATGTCAGCTGGGATAGGCTCCACCCCCCTGTGACTCTGCAAGATATAAGAGGTCAAAACAATGGATGATTGATGGATAGTTTTGTTCAGAACTCACAATATTTTATAGCGTTTTTTTGTGAGCGTACATTTTTGGCTTAAAGGGTCCCCAGATGTTGTAAATTAAAATGATGCATAAAGGTTGAGGTATGCTGGAGTTTCAATTATTAGCTTTCATTTGTTGATATCATTTTCCTTCTGTAGGTCTGAACAGTTTTGTACATGACAAGAAAATAAACAGAACAGGACAAAAGCACGATGAGGTAGTTTCTTGGTATAAAAGCCAACTAGCTTACCCTCATGCTTCTTTCAGCTGTCGCCCTTAAATCAAATTAAGAATTTCCCTTAGTTTATACACTAATCCTCGTAATAAGTCAGCCAATTATTTGCAATCTCTCAGTGAAGAATTTAAATTTCATGGTGCGGCGACAGACAAAGCATGAAATGAGTTATTTTTTCAGTTAAATCAATTAAAACACGGCTGGACTGCGGTTTGTTTCCATATGACTGAGCATCCCCGTGAACACTATGTGAAGTATGCGCCCTGCGTGTTTGTGTGTGTGGCAGCCGTCAGCCTGAAGGGTAGAGAGGTTGTTTTCTTTCCCTTTTTTTTGTCTTCTTATCAAACCTGCGTGTCTCTCAGAGGAATGTTTATGGAAAGCAGACCTGCTTCCTTGGTTTTGCCAGAAAGCGTTCATATTGTTGTTTGCTTTTTCACGGCTGATTGATGAGGAAGGGGGCTCGCTCTCAAACAGAAAGACAGGAAACATCGGTGCCAGGGTTCAGAATCTGTTGGAGCAGCTGAGACTTAAAGGCTGATGTGATAACAGATGAGGAGATTATCTTGATATAAACAGTTAATGTTTCCCTCTCTGTCTTTGTCCAGTGAGGGTGCAAGTATTTCTATTTTCCATATTTATCTATCACTTTAAACTTCTTGCTTCTTTTTTGACTTTGTGAGGTATTTAATTGCTGGAGAGCCAAAGTACATTTTCAGTTTCAGTTTTTTTTTTACTCATCTCAAAGTTAAAAAACAAAAAACGTTATCAACAAGTAGTCAAGGCAACATAAAACGTATGCACATCAGACATCTTTACATGTCAACAACTACAATTATGCATGTGAGTACATACACAATTCTGTCACACAATACCCTGTTTGAGAAGAGACAGAATGAAGCTAAGACCTTATCTAGTCCTGCCCCTTCCTTACAAATCAGATCCCTTACGAAAAGGAAACGTCATAACAAAATAATATTTTTTGTACAGTGATGTGTCAAACACGGGAGCTGGGGTGGGTTGTTTGATGCCCTGATTGGTGGGAAATGTATTTCCAAGTGGTGCAGTGGCCTGTTTTATGACATGATCTCAGGTCACATTGACCTGGACCCTGTATCTCTTGGGTTGGGGATAGTTGTGGGGACAAAAGCTCAGTCCAAAGGACTTGGATTGCGGACTGGAGGGTGGTGGTTCAAGTCCCAGCTGAACCATGTCTGGAAGTTTGTTTCATAGCTGGAGAGGTACTCGCTGACTTCCAGATTACGGCTGAAGTGCCGTGAGCAAGGCACTGGACCCTAAAGCTGCTTGGTAGTGCTTCTTCAAAGTCAGCAAGCCATCGTTCTGATGTCTCTCGGTTAGTGCGTGATCACAGAACATGCTTATACATGTGTACTGTAAATCTGTGTGTAGCATGTTTCTAAATAATAACAATGCTAATTGACCATTTGCTAAGCCCCTCCCACAATTGGCTACTATCCAATCCTACGTTAGGAACCGTAACTATGTATGAGATAGGGATGGGAATTGATAAGATTTCATCAATACCAATGCTGTTGACGATCCTGCTAATTGATCCAATTCTTTAACGATTCTCTTATCGATTCCTGCAGATTTTGCGAGTGGGCAAATGTTGGTCTGATTTTCAGTGGCAACAATGTCAAACACGTCACAGCATAGATAACTGCTTCTGCAAGTTGCTGGTTGTTTCCTCTCACTTAAAGGTGCAGTCAGCAATGTGGGAGAAAACGAGTGGAGGGTTTGTTTATATTCGAATTTAGACCCGCCTCCCGAAAGCTGATGGACGTGCATCGTCATGGAACGTCAGAGAAACTGCGTAGCTGACGTAGCTAAGGAAACCCCAACTGGTCAGACAACTCGACTGCCGTTATTGAAAACATCACAACAACAGTACATTTTGACAGATTAGACAATAAGATGAATGCCTGACGGCTGCTACTGTTATGTGAAGCACCACGAAGCTAATGCTGCTTAGCTTACCTATCCAGCAGACGGACGGCGACATCCGCGTCCGTTTTCAGGTCTTTCAATTGGCGGAGTTCCTCCACCGGGAAAGCAACACCAATGTTGATCCGGTCTTTGCTCTTTTGGTCATAGCCCTTCTTTTTCCACTTTTCACCTCTGACCTTTTTCTTTTGGGCTGTTTTCAGCCATTGCTACCGCAACTATTGTATCTCTCTTACGCTAATCAAGACGCCACGCAAACTACGACTCCCCCTCTGTCTGATCTGCGCATGAGTAGGATCACCCCCTGGACGTGGGGGGGTTTACTTTGTTTTGGTAACTCGGACCGAGCCACAGTATTTACCTGCTGAAATTCTGAGTCAAGGCTGTATATTGAGACCAAATTTTTTTTTCAACATGCTGTCAGTGGTGACATCTTGTGGATGGAGAGGAGAAATACAGTGATTTTCGCAAATACTGCATCAGATTATAAGATTAGAAGATCGCTGAATGCACCTTTAAGGTTGTGTAGTAGGTGCAATGAAAATGCACAATACACAGTCTGGGCTACAGTTCTGATGCTTCTGAACTGAATTGATGAGGGAATTGATAAGCAAAAAGAATTAATGATATCGATTCTTTGATGGAGCTGTTAAAGATTATCAGCTGGAATTGGTTTTCGATTCCCATCCCTAGTATGAGAGGCCTGTCAAGCTTTTGGCAGAGAACCATATGATCAAGTGGTGTGCAGACGGGACTTGCAAGTCTGATGGTCAATATCTGAGAAGTTTGGAAGTTACCTACATTTCTTCTAAAGTAAGGTGCTAACTAATGTTGGCTAACCATAGCTCTGTGTGTCAGGTACAATAATTTGAGCAAAAGAAATACTTGGAACAGATAGAGACTAATTCTGACATACTGATATACTATCTTTTAGCATTTTGTGAAAGGACACCCTAGAAATGAAAATTGAACAACATACATGTATGTGGACTTACCCGGCTGTACAAGAACATTGTTGTTCTTGTATGTGATTGTTCCGAACATGAAGCATACTGAAGATCTTTCTGTCTTCTTCTTTGTCGCTTCTTCTTTCTGTTCTTTATCACTCACTGGTACCACTAAAACTACATTTTTCTCATTGTAGGGAGAGTTTTACAGGGGTAGCAACAGTAACTAAAGGGGTAAGGCTTAGCGAAGGGTCAGTTGGCTTTAGATTAGGAAAAATTCCTTAAGCAACTTCTGGGAGCTCCAAAATGTCTGACCACCACGTATTGCATGTATACAGGTTCAGCTGCTTCAATTTTCCCCTCCCTGCCAGTTACCAGCTAAATTCCATTGGGAAGTGATCCAATCAGAGATACTCTGTGTATGACTTGATATAATCATGTAGAGCAGGTTCACTGTTTGTTGTCAGTTCTGGTATTGTAACTGAGATGGTCTGCCAGGTAGCCTAAATAAAGTTGACTGCATTTCACATGAAAGTTGAATTTGTTTATGCTAATTTAGACATTCAACCTGTGCTAGCATCTAATAAGGGTTGTTAAAATATGACATGACATGAGCACAAATTCAAGGAAACATAAAAATGCCTTACACTTCATATTTTAGTCAACTAAATTTACAGTAGATTTTATCGACATAAATGTTGTATAATTCCATCAACTAAAACTGGACAAACAATAAAAGATGACTAAATTATGACTAAACTTAAAAGATATTTTAGGCGAATTTCTATAACTAAAACTAAATTAAAAAGTGCTATCAGATTAACGATTGTTTTGTCCAAGCTTGGTCATTGCCCGTAAAGGGCGATGCTGTTTCAGCCTTTCAAAGCACTTTATGAATATTTATAACGGTAATATTTGGGCTGAAAACCTCGTTAAGCAGTGATTAATGCCTGCAGGAGCCTGGTTATCGAGGTGTGACATCGCATCAATATTAAATATGAAAGAAGCAGAGGAGGGACCTTACAGTTTGGTATTACATAATCTCTGTTTTGTCCACATTAATGTCAAGGAGGAAACTATTTTGTCCTGAGTGAAGAGTTAGCTGGAAGACACATGGAGAAGATGTTAGATGGGGGTGGTGGGAAAAATTAGATCATCTATGGACGTCCCTGTAATGCCTTATGAGGCCGTTGGCTTGAGTTTCCTTCAAATTTGTTCTTATACAAATGTTCTTTGGGCTATTTACCCGAAAGTTGTTGTAGGTCCTGCTACACAGCAGCTTTTGAGAATTCCTCTGTTATGTTTCTGTAGATTGGTGTGACAGGAAGCCAAAGCAAAATTAAAGAAGAGAATGAACTGTCATCCCTTATTCCTACTTTGTCTCAATGGGATTTCAAAACTAAGAGCTCATAAGCTGTTGATTTGCATTAAGTTTGTATCTGTTGAGATCCTGGTTTCTGATGGAGCTCCAAAAAGTACTCTGTGGTAAGAAAATGACGTCCCCATTCTTTTGTCTGTCCTCGGCAGCTCAGCACACTGATAGAAGATTGTGGTTACCCCTGTGGCAAATTCCTGCTCTCTAACATGTTAAATATTGTGTGCACAGTTACCACAATAACTGTAATAACCACAATATCATATTATGTGGTTCTTCCTCTGTGTGTTTAAGGGAACACTGGAAGGCATACATCAAAATGTTCAATCGGGTTTGGGACTCATATCGGCCCTGGCAGTCTGCGCTGTGGTTTCAGGGTAGAATTAACTTTACAGGCCCTTACAGCTCAAAAATATGGGTTTCTTATTGTTACTTAACTTCAAGGAACAAAATGTGTGCAAAGTATGGATACTACGCGGCTGTTTTTCTATCGTTGGCTTAGTTTTTTCATGCTTGTAAAAGATTGCTCTGGGGGCTTGTTGTAACTTAAGCTGGATCTTTATTTAACATCCAAACATGAAAGTTTAAGTACAACATGTAAGCCTTATCTTTGCTCAGGAGGACAACACCCCAATAAGACTGCTTCTGAGGAACCGTACGCTTTCTCCAAGGGGAAGAGGAGATTTTGGCACAGTTCTTTTGGGCGCCACCCTCACGTTTAGCCGTGTTGCTGATTTTATGAATACACAATCCTTACAAATTGTATGTTGTAAAGGCAGCTAATCAAGCTTTCCAATGACTTAAAATGAAGTTCCCAAACATTTTTTGAGGAGGATATATACGTCACAAAACATAACTCTTCTCCTGTATTAAACAGTTTGTCTCTAAATCTATCTGCTGTCTGATCTTTCATTTGTTCCCAGCATGATCTCACTTTTTTTGGCCTGGGGTCCTCCTGCAACACTTTCCTTGTTGCGAACATCCCCTGTGAGCGAGCAGATGTTCGCTGACATCATGTGCAGAAGTGTTTTCATCTTAACATTGTCACTAAGAAACAACACCGAGCGAGACTATCTGTCATTTTTCACCGCTGTCAGAAGTTTCCCCCTGCTCCCTGTCTTGTCGCTTAGCTAAACAAAACAGCGCCGAGATGTTTCTGCTGTACAAGCACACGAAGAAATGATTATTGATCTTCTCGTTTGTGTTTGGGAGAGACAGCAAACAGGCAATTCACTTCAAATGTCGGAGAGTTTCTTCAGTGCAGAGTGACTCGTGAGGGATTACAGAAGAGGGAAAATCCAAGCAGTAACGTTTCACCCCCTCCTCCTCCGCACTTTGATTCTTCATGGCTGCCTTCGTTTTTTCGCCCACGCCCTCCTTCTCCCCCCTCCTCATGATCCTGCAGCACTCGGCCCGGTGCCAGACGGTGAGAGCCATGCTAAATGTGTAAATTAGCGTGCTGGTAAATACGGGCCCTGAGCTGGGAGGGCCTGGGAAGGGAACGTGACCCCCGCTGTAACTGTGGAACGAAAAAGAAACAAACCGTAGCTTCTCCCCTCTGCCCGCCGTCACTCCTGTCCAACAGAACCGGGGTGAGCATGAACAGGCACGCAGGTCGGCTGAGGGGCTGCTTTGAGAACCGGCCAGTGGAGGAGAAACATGGCAGGGACATACAGAGGCTGTCAGATCTATATGAGGATCCAATTAACTGCAGGGAAAGTGTGTTTGCTTTTAGTTTTTTATCTTGATGTTTTTATGATCGAGGACAGGTTAATGTCTGATATAGTTCTGATATATGCTACCGCGAGGATGGTTATCATCTCAAACCACTCTGGACATTCAACAAGACATACAAGGCTCTACTCATTCTATTCCCCCATTGGGTAACTTACCTTATGGCCCTTTTCCAGTAGCACGCCTTGGCCCTACTCTACTCGGCCCTACTGGCCCGGTACCTCCTAAAACAAGCTAGTTTTAGTACCTACTCCGCTCTGGTTCCAAGCGAGCTGAGTCGATACTAAAAGATGACGTCACCGACTGCCTGCTACTGATTGGTCAGACAATGTCGTCATCGATGAGTCATGAGCGCGATGACCTAGCATGCTAGCGGTAGCTACCATTAGCTTACCCTCAAACGTCTTTTCTTTGCAGCTCGATTGTTCTCGTCTTCGGCTTCATTCTGTTGTATAGCTTCCAAAACTCTCCTGTGCTTCTCAAGGGGTATTTCTTCTTGCCACCTGCAGCCTTCTTCTGCTTTCCTTTTTACTTGGTTTGTGACAAAAAACCACAGATTGTTGTGTCGCGCTCAAAATGACGTCATGGCAGTGCCGCTCAGCTGTTAACAGTGACACTGCACCCTGTTGGGCAGGCGACTTGGGCTAATGGAAAAGCAGCACAGGGCGAGTAGAGAAGAGCCGGGTGGAGTCGAGTAGAGTAGAGTAGGGCTAATGGAAAAGGGCCATTGTCTAGCATGGCTCAAAATTAGCCAAAGTGGTACTCCTGCTGACCACTGAACTACTGTAATGGGACAGGGACATGAAAAACCTCCTTCTGCTTGGTAATGGTTCTGGCAGACATTGCAATTTCAGTTTGAATCACGGTTTTCTTCACATCAAGCTTCAGTGCATGTTCAACGATGTTTATGGTATAGACAACAGTAAGGAAATCAATAATCAAGAGCACATAGCACATTATTCATCGTCTAATGTTGATGATGAATAATCAGTTTTCATTATTTAAGGGCAAGTCCAACTTCAACTCCTAAACTGAGGCTTTGTATTGTTGGTACAAATATTGTCTAAAATTGCAATTTCAATCCGAAAACGATAAATCTTTCAGCCCTAATGTCAGGCTATAGTGAAAAATCACCTATAGTATTCATAATTGCTTGAAATGAAGACTCAAAGACTTACATGCCTGTCATTCCTGAGACTGGGAACATTGTCCAGTACATGTCCTGTTGCATCTAAGTTTTAATTTGCACAACCAAGATTGAAAAGTAACCATCAAATTACTGCGAGGGAGGCAGCTCAGTGCACTGTGATCAGGCATGGACACTTGGACCTGACTTTTCCCATCATGCACCTCTGCTTTGATAACATCCCAGCACGTCCACACACACCCGCACTCTGGCACACTCCGGCACCACGGCGGCAGAGAGGCCTTCTGTTGCAGGTTACGCTTCACAAATTGAATTTGCACAGTGAATAGTTCTGCAGGGATGTGCCAGATGTAAGGAGCTGGATAAACATAAAAGCACTCGGGGCAGCCGTGTGTTTATATGCCAGCACAGCGGGCCAGAGGAGGTTTGTACTCTGGCCTCACGCTCTTCTCAAACTGGAAACAAACATACCTGCGTGATAGAGCAGGGTTATGTGAACATAAATGTTACATGTTGATACATGTTGGATGAGCTTGAAGCTAGCACTGGTGCTATGCTACAAGTGACAACATTTATGCTAATTTAAACACAGCCTCTTTGAAAATACAATAAATGAAAGTAAACTCAACTTTTCTGGATGGAAAGAAAAGTGTAAGTCTCTGCATTATTTGTCTAACTGACTCCAAGTAGTTTTGTAATCATCCACCTGTGTGAAGGTAGAGAAGCAGAAAGTTTCTGGTTAGGCCTATATCCAGAAACTTTGCCAGAAAGTTTCAAAGGGAAGTAAAGCTAAGGAAATTTTAATTTTTTTCTACTTTGATATTTTCATTGGAATTATGGGAATTTATTGTAGTTAGGGTAATTTCATAGAAATGAATTATATCCAAATATAAATCTTAAATATTTTTTCATTACAGCCAGACATCCATGCAAAATAATACGAATAAAAACATGACAGTTCAGCAGATTTGTTTGTAAGTAGAGCTTTTTCAAATTTAATTATTCATATTGAACAGTCAATTACATCTTTGCTTTATGTTCACAGTAGTCCGGGGGTTTAAAATCATCCATGCCTCAACACCAGTGCAGTTAGCAGTGTGGTATGTACGTGTGATTGAGAAGTAGCAGAGAGATTTTGACTATCCTTGCATGACATCTGGTTGTTTTAGTCAACATAATGCTGATACATAAGTTTCCCAAAAATATATCATATCTTTTTTCGGGTAAACCTTCAATTTTGTACCCTTTTATTCCTGTTTATTCCCAGAAATTACTGTTCACTCCAAGGGAAAGTTTCCAATTTTGAAAATTGTAAGTAGGTAAACCCCCCCCACGACAAGAGTTACTGAAGAGTTTATCTTGTGACTGTAGGCAGAGGCAGACTAGTGCTACCCATTGACTCCCAGTGTTTTAGCTAAGCTAATTTGCAGTGGGCGAGCTTTGCCCATCTCCTTCTTGTGACTGCACACACAGTCAAAACAATTATATCCATCTGCTCGTCATACACTGGGAGTGAGTCAAGACATGAACACACCAAAAATGTTGCGCATCCCTTTTTTAGAACAGTATTTCCAAATCTTCTGAAGTGGATATTTCGCCCAGCCCTGCCACATGGTCATCATTTAACTCTTTTAAAAAGATTTTCCTTCTGCCTTTAGTTTCCCCACCCTCAGTTGTAGATCTAGAGACTGGCACATAGCAGAGATTTTACTGCTAATGTTTGGCAGAATAATGATTGAGTTCATCATTTATTTACAGCTCCACACAGCTCACGTCATCGCAGAGGCACATTAGCATAATAAAACCTGGGAGCCTGACATCGGTTACATAATGCGGCTGTGTCTGGAGTGTGTCAGTAGCAGGCGGGGAGCTGACCGCATGTGAGTGCTCTCCTGCAGGCCAGAGACGTCTGACATGGACTTTTGTCTGCAGGAAATGGGCCCTTGTTTAATGCAGTTAACACAAGCATGTACGGAATGCAACAACACAATTATTCTTTATTATATTACACTCATTTGAATACTCCCGATAGCATCAACAGGCGCTGCGTCCAGGCCTTGTCCCCACGCACTGCAGAGCACGGACAAAGGCTTTGTGTCGGCCTCCATCAAAACACAGACGTGGTTCGGGAGCTGGAGAGTTACACTCCGTCCGTTTGTGTTCATAGATCATTTCCTTAACTGATTCTAATGTAAAATATACATTCAAGTCCAGCCCTGTAAGCTGGTGGCATGTTCTGATCCAGTCTTGTGATAGCTTAAAATACATCCACATGAAAGGCATTTCATGAGAGCATTACATTAAGATACATTAAAGAAGATTAGAAATCTGGACTCTTTGTGCTTTATTCTTGCAGAAATGAGAATCAACAACCATGTGATAGCTGGGGATGTGACTCGAGGACCATATCAGTTGAAAGCTGGTCTGAGCTAGTTTTAAGCATTAATATTAGTATTAATATTTATATTACCCTTCATAACTAATAAATCCTTCATCAGTGCCTGTCGTTTTTACAGTTCTTTCAAACATATGATGTTGTACCCTCACAGGAGGCAGCTGGCACAAGTGACATCAGAAAACTGCAGTTAAA
The DNA here is from genome assembly GCA_036419115.1 of Scarus forsteni. NCBI lineage: Eukaryota > Metazoa > Chordata > Actinopteri > Labriformes > Labridae > Scarus > Scarus forsteni. The sequence goes on along the minus strand of JAZDUH010000033.1, from coordinate 17,786,621 downwards.
ATGGTGGACAGGTGGCAGAGGTGGTTTATAGTGTGGCTTACTTTTTACACAAATTGTCAACAACATCGGGACAAACATTGTTTTTGGCTGTGTGATTTCAAGAAGCTAGAGATTTATTAAATGTGAACACAATATTGTAGAGACCTATTAAAAAAAACAAAGAAAAACAAACAAAACAAAACTTGTTCAAAAATGAAAGTGTTCTTGTTATTGGACAACATTTTGAACAGGATGTTTTTTTTTACTTTATACAAATTCTAGCCACTCCCTGGGCTTCTCTGAGAAGTCAGAAATAATTCAAACATAACATTGAACTAATAAAACTGATTCACTCTTCAGAAATACAAGTAAATAACTATAATTTGACATCTTAATAACGAAATAAAAAGAATGTGCTTTACTTTTTTTCCTTTTTTGTATAAAGCAGTATGTTTGAAAATTCTTGGATAACAATTATAATGCTATTTATTTAGCATTAACAACATCACTTCTGTTAAAGAGCCCCTACATACTGGTGTGTGAACCATCATGGAAACATAAAATGTGATTTAATTATTATTCAAGTATTTTTATTGAGTTTTTATATATTCAAAACTTTCAGACAGGAAACAGCACAATAACAGTGCACACTGAGCATACATATCAGTCTTACAACTTACTAAGTACAAATAACAGATAACAATTGTGCTCACAAATGTGCTTATATTAGATCATTCACTAATTGATAGACATATGGGGGGTGGAAGGATAAGTGGAAAGAAAAAGAAAGAAAAAAAAGAAGATAAACAGTATGGAAAGATTTGAAATGTAATTTGAATAAAATTACAAAAAAATCAGCTGCCAGGATTGCCAGTGCCCACAGAGAGAAATTCCTGTTCAACATAACACAAAAATAAAATGTGATTTTGGTGATAACCATTGCTGTTATTTTAGGGCAGCTGTGGCATAAACCTTACATTGGGTGGTGCTCTTATAAGTTTCGTGACAGTGATACCAAAAAATGAAACTGATAACATTCTCTACTTAACATAGATGATCTTGTTCCTCATGCTATGTTTATATGTGTTTAAATGGAACCGTAATGTGTTGCTTTTCCACTACAAAATGGTGGATATGGCAACTGGGGATTGAAATTGTAAGATTTATTGATGCCAGTGTCATTAATTATTGATTTAAATCTAATAATTTACTTATTGATTCTTGCTGAATTTCTTTGTGAGAATAAAGTTGGCATTAACTGGCATCTTGTTGCCAGTCTGTTACTCTTAAATACAAAACAGCCTTTTTACATAGTAGATAAGTGCTTCTGTGAGCAGCAGGTCTGCCCCTGTTTGCCATGACATTTGACTTATTGTGATTTCATCTGACAGCATACGATGAGAGTGGGACATCTTTGATATCTGAGGCAGGTGAAACAACGTGGAGAGAATAGATGAAAAAAACAATAGTTATATCAAGTCTACGAGGAAGCAGTTATCATTACATTTATGGAAAGCTTAGAGGAAGTGAATGAATGGGATTTTTTCTTTATAGCTCTCTAAAAATTAAAAATACTAAACTCTATCTTGATCATTTTGTGGGAACCCAATCTTCAGGAGCCACCAAGACCACCATGGACATCTACACAACAGTCAGTCCTATAGTTGCTCAGCTATCTGGATGCCACAATGAAAGCATGGCTAAAATCAGAATGAAGTAATGTTAGTGTTTTAGCATATTTCTATTCTGTCCTTCATTTAGTATGTTATATTTTGCATGTGATGGTTTCCACATACCTAACAAGTGGCTTGATCGTTGTGAAGTGTTCACCCACTTCCCGCCTCTACATAAACATTCCCTGTGGTTTGTGGGCAATCTCAGTTCTGGTTGCCGTACCAGACCAAAATAGGGCAAAGTTCCTCTCAAGCTACACGTTAAGAAGCAACTATTTACCATAACAGAGAATGTGAGTTATTCAGATGTGGGCTCAGTCTGACCTTCACTTCAGAGCTTCATTATACTGGCGTCATCCGCTCGCTTCATGTTATCTGCAATACAGTTAACTCAGTGAGTCACAACTAAAAGTATGAATTCAGTTAGACGTGACCTTCAGGGAAATGTCAGACACCAAACTCTTTGATATTTGGTATGGAGATGCACCCATGAAGTGGATCTTTGTGTCGTTTTCTGTCTTGTTTACAAGCACAGCATCCTAAAAACTCCCCTGTCTTGATTAAATTTCCTTCAAATTCTTCTCAGTGCATCAGGAAATTAATTTGAGTCTTCAATGAGAGTTTGTTCAGTCAAAGCAGTGCTCCCTGCATTCATCTTTAGGCTAAACGGGGTCATCGGACCAAGAACTCAATAAGCCAAACAGCACTGAGACTTTCCTTGAACTCATATTTGGACACAAGAAACCAATACAAGAGGAACTGTAAAAAGTGAAAGTTTTAGGACAGTAAGTAAAATAAGCAGCTTTAATTCTCTTTTCACCTTCAGATGTCAATACTCAGTGTGTTCTTGATCTAACCTGACTGTTCAATATATTTTACTCGTCCATTTGGGACACAGCTCATAAAAAGTGTTTGGAAACGGGCAGAACCCTTCAATAGCATATCTAGCAGATAATTGGACGCTTTCTCCATCAATCACCTTCATTATGGGCCATTCAGATCATGTAGTAGGCGTGCGCTACTTAAACTTTGCTGAACAAACTTTCATTGCAATACAGATCTAAGATATTTGCTTCTGTGGCTGTTAGCATCTATGCTATTCTCTGGACTAACAGTCACTTCCTGCTGTCGTCCTGCTCATAGTTCCCTCTTCTTTCTGCTCTGGAGGACGCTGATTGGGCCATGCCACTTTGGGCCAAGCACAATCGTTGTAGGTTGGAGCTTTGCAGTATGTGTCTTTTTGATTACAGAAGTGAATCCAGCTGCAATGCAAGGGTTATATCCATGGAAAGCCCCCAAAAGATAGGTGATATCAACTTACAAACTTTTTGGCTTTTTAGGGCTGTGTCCGCCTGTCAAATTAAACAAATCAGAATCCAACAGTTGACATTGACAAAGTCAACCTGCAATAAGCAATAATACCTTCATTTCCATTGGCGTAGAACAGGAGTGGGCAACTGGCAGCCCAGGAGCCATATGTGGCCCTTCACATTGCTCAATGCGGCCCACCAGTCACTTCCTCTAAAAAACAAAACAAACTGGAAAAATGAAAAACAAAACAACAGTTGATAAATACGATACATCATGGGTAACCAGTACCATGTAATGCATAAATCTGGATAGGTGATAAAATATTTTACCAACCTTAGATTGCTGGTCCGTGCTTTGTTTTTACAAGAAATTATGAAGTTCTCACTTAGCTAAGATTGTGCAGTAAAATATAACTTACAGTATTGATAAAATACATATTTGGAAACAATGGTAATGGTGATATATTTGAGCTTTAAAAACTGGTTGAAGTTCATTCTTTTATTGCATTAAAAAGAAGCTTAAACTAGCTTTAATTATGTATCATGCTCATTTAGATCATTTTTAGTTTTTAATAGTGTTTGAGTTAGAATATTTAGGTGTTGGTATAATCCTTGGTTAAGCTTTATCTTTGTAAGTTTTTGTTCATTCATATATTTTTCTTTGTTGACAGTGCCAACAATATGCAACAGTGTGGCCCCAGGCACTGAAGAAAAATTAATGTGGCCCTTTTGGTGTTATAGTTGCCCACCTCTGGCGTAGAATGTAATTGAGCCTTTGTCGTAAGTAATAAACATCACAGTTGCCTCTGCAAATATGACTCAATGAATCAAAAACTAGGATACTAGCATGTATTATGCAAACTGGGCTGAATAACCAGATTTCTGTGCGTGCATTTTAACACCATAATCCAAATATGATCAAGGCTGTGACAGGGTTACTCAAGTTCATGTTAATCCACTGGATACTTGACCATGACTGAAAACAATGGATATAATATTGTATTTTAAAGCCTCTTCCCAAGAGTCAGAACCGTACCCATGGGTTTCCATTGGCCATTTCTTGCTGCTAATGTGCCTAATAACAGTGAATAGCATCAGCAGGTGGACTGGTTGTCAGCAGCCCTGGCTCTGCATCAGGTGGAAACACTGAGCAGGCCTCAGGAGTCTCGGGACTTGGAGAAGGTGTATGGAGAAGGAACAGGGGGCCTCGGAGAAAAGAACAGCATGTTGCTATGTGCAGAGTGATAAGGATGCTGGTGCAGGATTGGGGTTAGGGGGGATGTTTGGGGGGGTTATGAGAGGGTTAAAATAACTTGTAATGGAGTTGATTTAAGCCAGACAAAGATACAGTATCCTGATGACTCCAGACACCAGGCCAGACCAAATTCTTAAAAAACAGAAACACATTCCTGTCGGGTGGGATCATTTAAGTGGGATGTTGATACTAAGGAGGTGTTGGATGGCTGTGACAAAGAGCAGCCACTGAGGGACATTTTGATGACATTAAACATCCAGAAGTATCCATCAGGTTGACAGTCGTTGTATTTTTGCTTTTATCAACAAGATCCCAGCTATATGAAAATAAAAGTGCAAGATTTGACAGTTTATTCCTTATTTGTCAGTAAATTGGTGTGATGGTAGCGCTGCAGCCAGTGTATTTAGGAACGTGCGACATTGTGTCTCTGCCTCTTTTCATATCAGTGAATCAGCTGCTTCTGCTGCACAGAAAGGACAAAAATGTGTAATCTGATAAAGAGTCATTTCCTGTTTAGAGCAAACATTCCTGTATTCCACATAGACTTTATTTGTTTGTGGTGGCTCACATAACCGCAACATGATGAATCTAATTTACCATCCCGATTACTGCTGAGGTATTTTGTTTGGTTGGGTTGCACTATAAAAAATAGCTACAGGGGGACGAGTCAGATGCAGATTCACTGTTGAACAGTGGATTGGTACGCCTGTTTAGCGACGGTGTAGTCACACAAGCAGCAGTCTTCAAGTTTGATACCAGCTGTTCGGAGCTTAACCAGTTAAAACTTGTCGAAACATCCATTTGATTGTTGAATTAGTGCTAACAAATGGATCATAAGACAGTGTTCCTGTCAGTGTCACTCCAGAAGATAAAGTATTAAGGGCAAAGTTGTTTGTAACACAACAGTTAGGTAACTCAGAGGTCTCTTTTTTTTTTTGCAAACAACATATTTTTTAAGAAGTCATATTTTACCTTCAATCATCTTAGATTCTTGGTTAGATCCTTTACCTTGGGGTGCTGATTTGGCACAGTGGTAAGCTACCATGAATGATTCTGATCGTACTGGGTCACATCCTGCTTGAGGCCCATTTGCAGAATACCCCTCATCTCTCACCACCTTTCACAAGCTTACTCATGGTCTCTCAATCACTGAAGGCACAAAATGCCAAAAAAATATTTTAAAAGGGCTCTCATTCTCACTTTGGCCAAGTCTGCTCTGGTTGGTGCACAAATCTGCTTTGTGATGGTTGATCAGTTCAGCTCTGTTTTGTGCTGTGTTGCTATGGTGAGCCACTGGGTTTAAGCTATGGATGAAGCAATGGTAGGACATCACACTGGTAAGTCTATTTTGAGGGGTGGAATTAGACATTTTAGGCAGCTGATGGTCCCATAAGTATGGAGAAGAAGTCCTTATGCCACTGACTTTTTGTCTTGTTTATAGAAATACTCTGTCCCGTGGTGGAGACATGTTTAACACACAAAAGGGCAAATAAAGCTGGACAAAGCCTAATTTAGGCTCTTTAATGTTCTTTGCTTTAAAGTAATAGTCCAAAGCTTGTCCACAAAACCACCAACATGAGACAAATTCCTCCATCCTGCCCTTTACCTGCTCAACCTTTCAGAAAATGTCTGCTCAAACAGTCTGTCTGAAAAAAATGAACAACAAAAACAAAACAGTGATACGACAAGGAGATTAGTCAACTCTTCCTAAAGTAAGACTATTTCTGGGCCAAGGGTGCTTTGTTCTGCCCACAGTCCACTCCAGGGACATTTTAGGGACCTCTATGTTGCTGTTGTAGTCTAGAGAGTGGGGTATGGTCTGGAAAAGCACATGTGAATTAACAAAACAGCCTGTTTGAGTAGGGAACAGGGATTCATAGGCATGCCAAAAACAATTATCTGATCAGATTTTAAGTCGAGAAACTTCAGAATATACAGCGTAAACTTGCTGCAAAGGGTTGATCTGTGGATCCTTGTATGCCTTTTGGTTTTTGCACAACTTACCATGAGCATCAAGTTTCTTAATCACTTCAACTTTTTTTTCCATGTCTGCATCTTAGACATGGAACTTTCTTTCTTGATGTATTAATTCTCTCGAGAGACAAAATTATGTCTTTTTGTCCAATTTGACAGACTGATACAGCCCCAAAAAGCACAAAAATTTAGCATATTGATAGCACCTATCTTTGCATATCACATTTTAAGCTTTCTATGGAGACCTTTATCCTGCAGTGCAGCTGGTTCCACCTGGTTTAGTGTCTGCAACCAGGCAGATCCATTTTGCAAAGCTCCAATCTACAATGATTGTGCTTGGCCATTAGCAGCATGACACAATCATTATCCTTAGAAGCAGGGAGAGGTGGGAGCTACAAGTGTGACAACCGTCAGAAGTGACTACTCATACTATGATTAGCATGGATGCTAATAGCCGCAGTAGCAGCTTTATCAAATCTTAACCACATTTCTTTATTAAAAACAAATACTGAAAGCATTTTTGACACAAAGTGGCTCATGTTTTGCACTTTTCATCGTGGCAGTACAATACAGAAAGTCCTGGACTAGCAGTAGCTAAAGGTGATCTTTAAAGTTCTACATTAGCCTGTCTCCTACCCTTGTTTCAGTCCAATAACTTTCTGTAAAGGTGCATATAATAACCCTTTGGAAGGCGGTACATGTGAAAGAGTGCCAGAGTTTGATGTATTTTTGTGGGTGGATTCAGAGCGTGATGCTTCCTTGAACAGTAACACAAAGCAGACCCCGAAAGAGCAGAGTCCTGTAGTTTGTGCAGTGACACAATTAGTCCCGGATAAGGGGAGCAGTGAAGCAGTAGCAAAGATGAAAGGTGCTCTCAGAGGTCAACAGTTCAGATAACCCAGTGCGTAATCTTTCAAAGCTAAAACAGACGCACTTCTCTGATAGAAATAAAAGAGAGATTAAGGGTACAAACAAGGCAAAAGCCGGCTGGAAATCTGTCCCGTGCTAATGTTTACCATCTGTAAATTATCCACAGGGAAGATGGTGGTGCTAAGTGGAGGAAATTGAATTAGTAGGGACTTTTTCCCTGTGGCCAGCTTTAGAGAAATGATGTTCAACGGGAATAAAAGGACAGAAAACAGGCCTGCACAGGAAAGAAATGTCAGCTGTGACATCCTGTTAGTCCTCGCCATCATCATGCGGCCATCTTTTCTCTGGAAGCACTTCATTTAAATCTACAGTTAGAAGCCATTATCATTATATACTTCCTGTTTATCATCCGCAGTCCTCATGCTGCTGCTCCGAGCTCACTGAATGATTATGGAAACTGTCGGATGGTAATCGGATTAGCCCCAGGCAATGACAGATCATGAGTTCTGTTAGCGCAATCCCATCACAACTAACTGCTGCTGATAGTACAGTCGTGTGATCTTACAAAATAAGATCAGGGCTGTCCTGTGAGGGAGGACAATAATGCCTTTGGCTTGGTTGTTAGAGTGCTGAGATGAGTTAGCAAGTCATTTCAGTCTGGTGATACCTCATACACTGGTTTTTTTTTGTTTTCTTGTTTGTTTCTTAATATAAACTAAATAGGAATTAATTTGGGTGAATAGATGGTTTGTTAAATGGATGAATAAATAGGTTATATAGTCTATAATCTGTATATTATATTAGATTATAGAATGGTTTGACTGACAGAAACAAGGACAGACAAGCAGACAGCAGAAAGTACAGATGGAAGTATGGTATGCTAATGGATGGATGGATATGTCATTTGATTGATTGATGGATAGATGGATAAAAAGACAGATGGATTAACAGACAAACTGATTGCCTGCCTTAATAGGTGGTTGATTGATAGATGGATAAGTTGATGGACTGATTGATCACTAGCTGAATGGATGGATGGATGGATGGGTGCATTAATAGAAGCGTTGAAAGATGGAGGGATGGGTATATGTAAAGGTGAATGAGAAACTAGTTATATGGTTGGCTTGCATATTGGATGGATGAGTTATGTGATGAATGAATAGATAGATGGATGGCTTGCTGGATGGTTCGATAAATGGTCAATTGGACTGATAGACAACCTGTTTTGCTGGCTTGATAAATTAATGAATAAATTGTTGGATGGATGGATGGATAGTTGCATGGATGAAGGAATGGAAAAAGAGACAAAGATGAATGTAAAAGATGTCTGGCAAACGTGTTTGCTTGATGGGAGGATGGAGAGAAGGATGGATAGAGTGATGGATGATTGAGAGATGGATTGATGGATAAATGAATGCGTGGAAGGCTGGTGATGAATGGATTGCAGGATGAATTGATGGGTGGATGGATGTGTGGATGGATAGATGGATGGATGGATGCATGGATGGCTGAAGGTGTGTAGAGACGTGGGTATGTGAATGTGTGGAAGGCTGGAAATGTGAACGGTTCGATGGATGAATGGAATTTTGGGTAGAAAAAAAAATTCTGGCTTGCTGACTGGCTGGATGAGTGGATCAGTGAATAGATGGATAATAAATGAATGCATGGATGGATCAACTGATGGACAGTTGGTTGGATGAATTGGATGAATGGATGCAAGTTGTCTTTATGGCAAGATATTTTGGTGCTTTTATTTGGTATGCTACGTTCCATGAATGCACAATCCTTGCAAGTTATGCCTTGTTGTAAAGGGGATTAATGAAGCTTTTCAACAAAATGAAATATAATACCAAGTGGTTTTATTTAATGAGAGAAATAATTGACCAAAACATTGTTTCCAAAATTAGTTTGAGGAGCACAGATGGTTGGATAACCTGTTGGACAGATGGAAGAGATCTTGTAATTAGCCTCTTCCAGACATGCATGCCTTTAAACTTTCTCTAGTTGGTTATTATTTTATTTTGGTGTTGGTATTCCTGGGTATGAGGCATAAATATAAGTCTTAAAAAGGCAAATATTAAGGTTTGTGCTAAAGGGGGAACTGCACATGTTGGCGATAAAGCTGTGTGGGTTTGTCTTGATTGAGCTGCTTCAAATTGCTTGTGATTAAACCTTTTAGCATTCTTGAAATTACAATAGGTGTATTTTTTTTAGCTCCATGATTAATGAGGCTTGTTATTAAAGAAACAAACGCAATAAAAACTCCAGATTTTTGTTGGGCACATTGTTTTGCCTCTCACATTACCTTGAATATCCATAAACACAATGACTGACACTTTTTTTTTTTTGTTTTCTCTATAGGTGTCCTCATCTTGTGTTCCAGCAACAAACTACGAGCTGGTAAGCAACACCTTCTCTTGTTTGTGTTAGTAATTGCTTCCATGCTGCACATGCATACAGGACATTATTGGCTCATTCATGGTGCAGAAATTCTGCACACGGTGCTGGAAACTAACAGCCTCTATCAGCTGCACTAACAAGGCAGGTACTGTTGCAGATAATGAGCCATTATCTGAGGCCCCCTGAGACAAACTTGTGATTTTGGGCTCTATAAATAAGCCGAGCTTGACTTAAAAATGTTTTTTTTCTCTGCCTTGTTTCAATCGTGAGTGAGGTCTCAGAGATGTTTCCTATATTGGTTGCTGCGGCTTGGATACAGTAAACGCTTCGGCTGAGGATTGAGTCATGAATCTGCTCCATCACAGTGACGTCTTGGTGGTTAAAAGAACATTACAAAAAGTGGGAAGAAGTCTGAGTATGATGTGATTTTGCAGGCGCAATAAAAACCACGCTTGTTCTGTTGCCTTTTTTGGTATTGGCATCAGAAGCCGTGTCAGACTTTGGAGATAATTTGCTTGCTCTCTTTCTCGTATGCTGTGCGTTTAAATGGTTTTGGATGCTTGACAAACCAAAGCAAATATCCCCCTGCTCTTTATACGCTTACAGAGAAAATATTTCTGAAAATGTCTTGTTTTTCTTTCATAAAAGCTGCAGTGATCAGGCGGGAACATGTTATTATCCTCTACAGATGCTTGAGCTGTGGATGCTTTCTACATGAAGACATCTGTTTGAGATGTGCAGCTTCTTTGGCCCAGCTTTCTGGACGCATTGAGATTGCGGCTCGACTTGAGCTCCGTGGTTTCTAAATGGACGGTTTTGGATGCTATGGAGGAATTTACCCCAGACATACTCTCCCACACTACCTGTTACCTACAATGAATTGACACACACAATGAAATAGAGCAGCACTGACTCAGCCTGTAGTCTGTTAAAGCTGCTACCTGCTCTATAGCTTGTAAATAAGAAGTGCCCAAACTAGAATAAAATAGCATAAACACATAAATGCACTCTTACAGGCTGATAATAGTCCCAACAACCTGGAATCTGAAGTGTTCTGGAGTAACAGCTAAGCATGTCTGTTGGTGTTGAGCAGCTTTCTTTCTTTCGTTTAGTTTTAGTTTTTTCGTTTAGTTTTTGTTAAAGATATATATGGGGAGCCAATGCTGGATGATTAAAAAAAGAGGTATCTGTGAGTGCTAGCCTCAACATCTGCTTTAGCTACAGTTACCATTAACACAGGAGGCAAAGTGTCAGCTTAATAGTTGCTTATTAAACTTTCAACACAGTTTGGTCATTGGGCCGTGGGTTTGTTATAGTGGGCCAGCGGCTTTGCATTATAGACTCACAGAGGAGCCCAAAGTGCGTCCACGTGACTTCCCTCAGTTTTTTTTTTTTGGTGTTATTGTCCACTCAGAATATCTTTGACGGTCCTCCACTTCCTCGAGGTGTCTTCTTTGTCTGTTTGTTTTCTGGCAGACTCAATGTAGCTGCTGGTCAAAAGACCATTGGCCGATCGGGTTGTGCGGGGAGTGCCCTCTGCTGGATCAGGTGGTCCAGGTGCCTTAATGTTCTGTTCAGATGTTAATTTGATGTTTCAGGGTTTTACCCCTGTGCTCGAATTGATACCTAAATATATCAAGTATAAGGTGACACCCCAAGTTGGATAATGTTATGCCTGATCGTTGTGTATATATTTGTTTTGTGTGACTAAAGGCTATTACACAATGTGTAATAAACTTGTAAAAATGCTGCCATGAATTCAAGTGCATATATAAGACTGCACTTGGCTTTTCAAACTATCTCATGTGTTATGTCTCTAAAAAGTACTTGTGTTATGCCCCTCCTGTAGCCAAAAAGGTGATTTGACCAGCTGACAGTTGGCAAGACAATTGACTGCATCAACATGGATGGATGGATGGACTGATGGATGGATGGATGGATAGATAGATAGATAGATAGATAGATAGATAGATAGATAGATAGATAGATAGATAGATAGATAGATAGATAGATAGATACATAGATAGATAGATACATAGATACATAGATACATAGATAGATACATAGATAGATACATAGATACATAGTTATATAGATAACAGGGAATTTCTCTTAGATATCAGTGGTACTGGCTGAGGGCATGATATACATTAAAACCACTAGACAACATACAAAAAAGTTACATAAGCTAGAGGTAGGCCATGAGCATGGTCAGTGGTTATTGCACAAGCAGATTAAAATGCAGTGCTTGATACAATAAGCAGTGAAAATGACTAGAAACAAGTTAAATGATTAAATAAGGATAAGATTAATAAAGCAAAAAATAAAAACAGGATAGCAATAACTAGAGACTGGTGACAGTAAAATGAGTTCAAAAATATACTAAATAATATATAACGATAGCAGGAGAAGAATTTTTTTGACTGTTTCTTTAGAAGAGATATGGACGGTTGGAGAAAAGAGAGCCTATAGTTGTTTGTGTTGTGTTTGCTTGCTCTGTATCGTCGCCTAGAAGGCAAAAGTTCATAATCTAGTGAAAGAATATGAGAAGGGTCATTTAGAACTTTATGGAACTTTTGAATGACCATTGTATGCCTCTCAAAACAAAAAATGCACAAATAAGTGATACTATATTTTTGTAGCAGATGCTCATATTGGGGTAATCAAGCATTTGTGGTGTCCATATTTGACATTTTGTTTGGTTCAACAATTACAGCAGTTTGGTTACCCACCCTTCAAGGGGAATGGAGTCTTCCCTGATTCTGCTGTAGAGTTAAAATAAAACACAATCTGAGTTTCTGTTAGACTTTTGTGACAATTCAGTTCAGAGCTGCCGCATTAAAATTCTTGATTGTCTTTTTATGACAGCTGCATGCAAATAAATCTTTTAAATGATATTTGACCTTTAAATTTTTTAGCTTGGGTGTTTTAGTTTCAGTGCATCTAAGGAGCAAATGTTTTTGGATTTGATTGTACAGGAAAAGCTGTTTAAAATGATCTTCTTCCATTCTATCTCCTTCCTTGCCCCTCCAGCAGGAGTCTCCCCTGAGACGCTGAGGCTGCATTAAAGGTGCTGATTGCTCTCGTAAAAGCTGACGAGCTAAACTGTAAAACATTTGTTTATGTTCCTTTACCACCACGACGAGAGGAGACAGAAGCGAATAAAGTGTTCAGAAAGTGCCTGTAAACACAGATGAGGCAGAAAGATTGTAGGCAGAGAGGAATTCTGAGGCTTAGAAAGACGTGATGGACCAAACATGATGATCCACTGAGTCAAAGTCTGGAGCTGTTGTGCCTGATTTAGCTTAAGCTGCAGTCCATACCCCACACAGATGAGTGAAATATTGCGTTTGTTTGTGCAGTATGTGTCACAGAATCACAATGTTAGCGTCTCTGTGTCACAGGAAGTGTATGATGTATTTAGTGTTTGTGTGTTAATGTGTGGACGTGCTGGAGTGCATGGCTGGAGTGTATCGGCCCCTCTCAGCGCCTTGTTTGGAGAATTCCTTCACTCGCTGCCAGACACCAACATGATTTACTGACACGCCGAGGTGCAGACAGATCACTACGTCAAACTTTTATTGGATAAGTTGGAGAAAAATGCTGTTCTGTCATGTAATAATCCAGACATTCCTGTGAGGTAAGGCCTGCGTACGAAGAAGAAAACTGGATGATGAATGCTGCGTTTTGATTGAGATCATTCATTTTCTTTTAACCAGCAGATTCTCGGCAGAGAAATAAGTGGTGCTCTCTAAACGTCAGTCAGAAAATGAGAAACACATTTTTACTGGTATTGGAACAATGATATAGAAGGTCAGTTTTCAGTCAGTGTAAGGCTGGATCTATATGGTATTTTCTGGACTATAAGTCGCACTTTTTTCATAGTTTGGCTGGTCCTGTAATTTATGGCCAGGTGTGTAATTGAACATGTTTTTAAACGTTAATTCATACTGACTAGCATGAACCAAGGAGTAAACATTACCATCAACTTCCAGGAGGGGGCACTCTAGGCTAGGACAGACTAGACATAAAAAATGCCACCAAAATGAAAACCCTGTTCTGCAAATAATAAACTGCATGTAGCAAAATATGCAGCGGTAATTGGGCAGAAATTAAGTTTGGAGTGAGAGGAACTTGTGAGGGACTGTCGCAAAGCAGAGGTTAGTCTTACTGCAATGAAGAAAATGAAGGAAGCTAATCGCGGAGTTAAAAGCTAGACAGTTTGGATGGGTGCTTGAACAACTTGTGACTTGTTAATGATGCAGCTACGTCTGCGCACCCTGGTAGCTTCCAGGAAATTATGACCTCCACCAAGGAGGTTATGTTTTCAGGAGAATTTGTTTGTCTGTCTGTCCGTCCGTCTGTCTGTCCATCTAAAAAAAGATATCACTAGAAAAGCACTCGGAGAGCGCAGACCTCCGCCAGCGCCACAGTCCTCAGCCATATTGTCATTTTGACCATAAATATTACTCCTACCTTTATTTCATCTAAATATTTAGATTCCTTGAACATGAAAACATACCATTAGCAACTGGATTCATAATGATATCTATTTTAGTTCAGTAGTTATTCACAGAAATCACATTTTTCGCCATGGCGGCCGGACGCTGATCCGGATCAACACCAAAATCAAATCAGTTCTTCCTTTTCCCATGCTGAACATTTCCTAAAAAAATTTATCAAAATCCATCCTTTACTTTTTGAGTTATTTTGTTCAGAGACGGACAGACGGACGGACGGACGGACAGACAGACAAACAAACTCTCCCGAAAACATAACCTCCTTGGCGGAGGTAATAGTATGTTTTCATGGTCAAGGAATCTAAATATTTAGATGAAATAAAGCTATGACTAATATTTATGGTCAAAATCACAATATGGCTGAGGACTGTGGCGCTGGCGGAGGTCTGCGCTCTCTGAGTGCTTTTGTAGTTACATATGAGGCAGGTTGCCTTCTTGGTGGTACCGCTTCATACAAGGCAACCACCTATCTATCAGAGCGCTAAACAAATCTGACTTATAGTCTGGTGTGACTTATACATGTTTTTTTCTCTTCATGATGCATTTTTTGCCTGATGGGACTTATAGTTCGGAGTGACTTGTAGGTTGGAAAATACAGAACTTAAAGTTGTCCATGTTGTTTTTGTTTGCATTGTGGCACATGTGAAAAAAATAGTCTCCTCTCTATCAAAAATCACCTATTTAGAGTTGTAGTGTCAGATACAGACTCTGTGGCTGAACGGACAGAGGAAAGCCTGCTGTCAGGTGTCTACATGGATGCGCTCAGTGTATTTTTGTGTGCTCTCACTACAGCCCCCTCCACTTATGAAGCCACTTTGTGTCACTTAAAACCTTGTACCAACTCCTTTATCTGTTAAAAGCCGGATGATAGAAAGTAAATCCAAATATTTACTTCATCAAAGTGTCACAATTTCAAAATGTCACAAAAAAACATATAGATTACATAATATTCATAACAATTAAAGAATGTTTAAGAAATGAAAAAATAACTTCTTTAATGTGCATATGTATCAGCTGCTTTGTTCGATGAATTTTTAAATAGGGGTTCAGAAATATACAAACTAATTCTTCAAAAATGATTAAAGTACAAGGAAAGATAAAGGATCTTATACACAAATCATTGCTGCCTGTTTCCAAAATGGCTACCTTTCAGGAAATTATAATAATGCGCTACAAATGTATTAGTAAGTGTTTTATTGTCCTGATAACAAATTCATTTGTTTAACTTTAATTTGGTTAATAAAAAGTTTATGTAAATTATCAGCACCATGGAGAGTGACCAATATTACCTAACAATCGAAAAATGGAGCCAAGGTGTTTGATCCCAGTAGCGACAAAGCACAAGTCATATTATGGTCAATGATTCTGAAATATGTTTACATTTTTTTTATTCTGATTCCAATTGGAAGGCATTGAATAAATATATATACATGTATATTTACATTTTTCATTATATTTAAAAAGAAGGTTGAGTGTGTTCTCTGTTTAAAATAGAAGGACTTAAACATTAAATTATTAAAAAAAGTTCTTTCATAGTATTAATGTAGCTGTGTTGATGTGTTCATATTGTCCAATATTGATCAAGTGCTTCTGAGTGGTACCAATTTAATATCATTATGTTGAAGGCTCTATCATATTGTATTATTATCCGGATAAATGATCTGAGTCAGTCTGAAAAATGGAATATCCCAACTAATATGGGACTTGGAAATTAGTAACCTTAGCCTTGTACTGACGGATATAAAGTCAGAGTGTACATGCTGTAAAAAGACAGCCCCGTGTGTGCAGGTGAAACCAGTCTGCTTGTTTAGTTAAATGATGGAAAACCCCGTCCAGCAGTGATGAAGTAAGAGTCAGTACCCCAAAACCAGCCCCCTATTTTTAGACAAGCCCGGCTTGGTGCAAAGCATGCTGGGAAGATTCCTCACATGTTGAGCTAACAGTGCCAGGATAAGTTTTATTATGCACAAAGATAAAGCCTGTATGAGGAAGAGGAGGTGTAGGTAACCTGGTGATGTAGACTTCACATCTGACCATGAAAGACCGAACATGCATAACCTGAACCACAAACACATACGTCACCCTCCTCCTTTTTTAATAGCTCTTGTGCAGTGGGGGAGCAGAGCCAGGACATGGCTGAGTAATGAGTAACCGGAGGGCAAAGATGGTCTAAATGTGGTCCAATTAGCGCTGTGTTCAGAACCGCACATATTTCCCTGATGTGCCCCGTGTTGCTCTGTGTATACAAGCACCAACCACGTATCCGGTTACTGCGAACAGTCTGAGCCAGGGTCTCCAAAAATGAGCAAACAAAACCACGAAGTACATGTTTAGTGTCGAGTGAAGCGTCATGCGTAAGTGTTTCTAAAGTTAACTTCTAGAGAATCAGGCATTATTAATCCATCCATCAATCCATCATGATTATCAGTTATCCCTTTGGGTCGCCAGCTGATCACAGGGCAACATAGAGAGACAGAAAACCACCATCACTTAGACTCATACCTAATTTGTTGTCACCACTTACCCTATTGTGCATGTTTTCTGTCCTTTTGCCTAGAGAGAACCCAAACATGCAAGGTGAGAACATGCAAACTCCAAACGGAGAGGGGTTCATTTCTTTAAACTTTGATTTGTCTGATATTTCCCCGTCGTTTTGGTGAAAGGGATACAGCAGCATTTTTTGTCTTCTTGTCTTGCCTCACCCCAAGTCCACGACAAGCAGATAGACACCATTATTTTGACTGTGCATGCAGTAATAAGGAAGAGACAGGGAAAGCTCACCCACCGCTACTTAGCTTAGCTCAAACACTTGGAGTCAATGGGTAGTGTTAGCCTGCCTCTGCCTACAGTCATCAGATAAACTCTTCCACTGTAAATGGTCCTGTGTGCTTGTTGTGAGTCATTTTTTCAAACCAGTTATGTTATGATATCTATTTTAGACTAAGTTTAGCACTCTTTGTAATTTTCAAAAAACAAACAAACACATGAAACTAAGCTGTAGGGTGCATGTGCAAACCACCATGGATGCACTTGTGAGTAGGTCAACAGAACAAAGCACAAGGAACAAGTACCAACAAGCACACTGGACTGTTAAGAAAGAGTTTATCTAATGACTGTAGGTAAAGACAGGCTAACACTACCCATTGATCCCCAGTGTTTGGGCTAAGCTAATTGGCAGTGGGCGAACTCTGCCCATTTCTTCCTTGTTTCTGCATGCACATTTGAAAGAATGGTGTCTACCTTCTTGTCGTGGACTCAGGAGTGAGACAGGACATGAAAACAAAAGAAAGTGTTGGCGTATTCCTTTAAACTTGTATTTATTCATTTGCCTTGTTTTGGTCAAAAAGGACCATTTATATTGTGTTAATTTATGTAACACACCCCTGAAAGCGTACAAAAAGTTCATTGTACAGCTGGATCAAACACATTTTTGTGGTTGCAAGTGTTATTTATGTGTCTAAAAATATCCAAGGCTCTCTGTTTACATTGTTGTCTTATATGAGTGAGCAGAGGCTTGTAAAGTGCAGCTTTATGGAGCCATCCCACAGACGGAGGTGTTACATTTAAGAGGAGCAGAATAATTCCAGCTCACTCACTTTGACCTTTTTTTAACAACGGGCTAGTCTGCACGCTATGATTCAATTCATCCTCTCCAGTGTAAAAACACAGTGTTGTGAAACATCACTTCAGATTATGTTATTCTAACTTTATGACTTATGTCTCACGTTTGGTTTTATGGTGTTTTTAAGCAGCCACAACCTGCCATCCATTGAATTTAAGCTTTTTTTTTTTTTTTCATATCTAGCAGATCTATTGTGTGCTCCAAACCTGTCCAAGTCTTCTCTCAGTGAACACAGATGACGCATTTACTCCACAGTTACACACAATTGTCAGTCCTCTCCATACAAACAAGCAGTACCACACAGAGGACCTCATACTGTGATGGGACGGCTGGTTAGGTGGTTTTTTGTTTGGGACTTGCTGCCAAAAGCCGACGTTGGTTTCCTTCAACCATGACCACAATCTCTCCCTTTAACCTAACCGAGAAGTTTTTAGTTGCTCACAGCACAACTCTGGAATGGCAATATTGGTTGGAGGGTCAACCACTTTGGCCAGTATTTAAATATTTGAACAACTTTTTCATGGATCACTTTGAACACTCGTCAAAACATTCACAACACTGACAGGATGAAGCAGGACCCTCCTCCGCTGAGTTCCCCTCTTTGTTCACCACAAGCTGGTTTTGGCTGTTCATAAAATGGGCTGACGAATATTCAAAAGATGACATGAATGTCAGACTGATAGATACAGGCAAACAGAGAATCGCCTTTTTGGATACATAGCTGTCAAGTTGGCGCTCTAATCGTCCATTTTTAGAAATGGGAGTTGGTGTACTCACAAATTATAACATGGCTGTACCTTTTTGTGCTGTTTTGTTGATACTACTTGTAGTAAACAAAGTAATTTACGGCTGCTAATGTTAGCATCAAAAATGTGAAGTTGTTACCCAAGCAGTCCTATACAGCCAGGGTATAGCAGTACAAAGCTGCCTGCATGGTCATATCATTATATTCTAGTATAGATGCAGACAGATGCAGTATTTCAGAACTGTGTTTAATTTAAACTGCAGAATATGGGTCACTTTTTGAAGTTATTATTTTCAGTTTTATATCAAACATCTTAAAAAATGAAAAAACAGAAACAGAAAGATACAGCAGATCAAGATCAGGGCAGAATTCTCCCTTTTCTGTTGTTTAAAAATGGTGTAGGATGAAGGACAGAACTTATCTAGTCCAACTTTTTAAAGCATGAGAGCATTTGTTGACTAAAGCCACATCCACACACTGATGTTTTGGCTAACTTTTGCAGACAAAGAGGGACATTTAAGCAAATTCAACTGATTCTCAATTTCCCTGAAGGAGTCCTCCTAAGGGATAAATAAAGTTTTGTCTTATCTTATCTAAAAATGTATTTTGTTTGATCCAACACTCTTGTTAACATCAAGAATAGTTGACCTTTCATGCTTTTCCCTCAGTTACAGCTGTGTTCTCGTGGTGAACGGTGGGCTGTATTTCCATGTATACCAGGTCTGTTGGCTTCAGCTGCTTCCTCCTCAGGCCTGGACTCTTGTACCACTTAAGGCACCCTCCACTGAAAACTTTGCCTCTTTAACCGACAGTATCCTGGCTGGTCCCTGACAGGTCTGTGACAGGGCCTGCCCACCCCGACAGTCACAGGTTGTAAACTCTAGGGCACAGTTGGATGAATTTCTGGTGTCGTGTTTGTGCTTAGTTGATGTTGGCAGGTGATTTATTGAACAAGGAAAAGTTTAAGGTTAATTCATTGTGTGAGGGGAGCACAATGTCATGGGGGCAACCTGCAAGAGTATGAATGGGCATGTTTTCAGTGGATTTAAGACACAATTTTGAGGAGAAGTGGGACTTCCGTGGCTGGAAGATGGCTGGTTATTGGCTAGAAATTGGTAGGTAGTTGGCAGGTAGGGGAAGTTGATGTAGCTGGATCTGTACATTGGTCCACTTTCTAAGGGTGTTTCTACACCAACCACATTTAGTGCACACCAAAGAAGTTTTGGCCCAGGGTTTGGTACGTTAGTATCAATGTGAATGCAACCACCGCACTTTTTTGCGTACCAAATCAGCCGGTCCAAGACCTCCATGAAGGGGTGGTCTC
This sequence comes from Scarus forsteni, assembly GCA_036419115.1. Classification (NCBI taxonomy): domain Eukaryota; kingdom Metazoa; phylum Chordata; class Actinopteri; order Labriformes; family Labridae; genus Scarus; species Scarus forsteni. The sequence continues at coordinate 17,766,949 of JAZDUH010000033.1, read as the reverse complement.
GATCCACTCCATCTCCCTACTTTTGGTGCGGTTTCACTGGTGTGAAACAAAGTGGTCCGAACCGATCTACTTTTGATGCATTACTTCCTGTTAATCCAGCGGTTGAATCTTTTGCTTACTCAATTTGTTGATTTGTTTATTCTGGTTAAGGATTACGATGATTTACGAGGGTCCAGAAGGTCGCTGATGCCGTCTCAAACACGATAAAAAAAAACACACTTGAAGGAAAATGTAGAAGAGAGCGAAATGTAAACATTGTTTGGTGTAGAAAATGGTTACCATGGTAGCTTCTTCTTCGTTCTTCTCTGTAGCAGGTTTGGCAACCAGTTATGTGCATATCGCCCCCTGCTGTTTCAAACTGAGGGGGAGGGGGAAGGGGGTGAACCGTGCTGCAGTATGGTTCGAAACAAGTGGGCCTAATGTGAAAACGCCCTAACTCTCTTGTCTCTTGTTGAGATTTGGCTGCAACAAACTGGACGATGGTGGTATTAAAACAATAATGAGGGTAACAAGAAATGGGCAGGTAGATTGATCAAGTTCCTTAACATCTCAACATAGAGGTCCAACATATAGTCACTCAATTAAGGATCAGAGAAAACCCTGAACTATAAAGCTGGATGATAAACCTTCTGTAGGATTTATATCTGACCTGGAGCCTCCCTAGACTGACAAAATGTTGACCCCATAGATCTGTTGCATGTTGCAGAGATATTGTCTACAACGTAAGATGTACCACTTTGGGGCCTTGAAGAGATAAGTCTCACTGAAAAATATGGAGATGCTGTTTTATAGATTTGCATGTATGCATGTTATTAGATGGTGGCACAGAGGCACAGCAGGTCGTACATGTGCCCGGGCCTTTCTCTGTGGAGTTTGTATGTTCACCCTGTGCATTCATAGGTTCTGTTCAGGCACTCTGGCTTCCTCTCACAGAACTAAAACATGCTAATTAGGTTGATTAGTGACTCCAAATTGCCCATAGGTATGAGTCTGACAGTAAATGGTTGTCCGTCTCTGTATTTGGAAGGGCTGAAAGATTTATTGTTTTCTGATCAGAATCAAATTCAGACAACGCAATCATGTGATCGCCAAAGTTGCAGTATTTTGCAACGCTCCTGACCGACCCATGATCTGTTGTGTCAGCTGTTTTACAAATTTCTTGGCAAGTGCTGGTGAGCAGGTCAACAACACAAAGCCTCTGTTTAGGAATAGGAGTTGCAGTATCCCTTAATTAATGAAAACAGATTATTTATCATCAAATATTTGATTATGTATAATGTTATGTGCTTTTGATCACTGATTCCCTTACTGTTGTCTATACTGTGATCAGTAAATATTGCACTGAAGCTTGATTTGAAGGATATCATTAATCAAGCTGACATAGTTGCCAGATTAGATCTTTGCTAAAATCGTTCGGCCCTAATATGTGGCCCTGTGATTGGCTGCCCATTGTCAGCTGGGATAGGCTCCAGCTCTCATCCACCCTGAGTGGGATAAAGAATAGATAATGGATGGATGGATGTTATTAGATGAATTCCTTGCATGCTTTTATATTATTACAACTAATAAGGCTGCAGTTCCAAACCACTGAGCACTTCATTATTCATATTTATGAGACCTTTAACCAAGAGAGACTGTCGTGGTGAAGTATAGCAGTCTGATTATTTGCACATTAACTTTCTTTAAGGTCGTTTCCATGATGGTTGTGGGATATCTCCATATAGGGACAAATGTTAAAAATTAGAGTAGAAAACAAAGTGGGTGTGTGAGTTTGTGGGCGTGACTGAGCAGACCCTCTCTCCCTGCCAGAGAGTAAAAATACTTGGCAGAGTCCTCCTCACATGTTTGAAAAAGGCTTTGTGTTACATAACAGAGTGAGCAAGGGTCCATATCAGAGGGAGCGGGGACAGGCGGGTGAGAAACACACAGGAGTCAGAGGTGCTGTAGGGTCACGGCCGGCTCGGTGGTTTTTCCCACAGAGTGGACCGTCCACCCTCCTCTCCTCCTGTCCACAGGGATCCCTGGAATTACACAGACCCCCTCCCTAGTCCCTGAGGGGGTGGGAACAGGAATACGCACACAAACACACACTGGAACCTTAAGTTTAACCCGGGGACACTGGTCGCCCCTCCTTCTTCAGCGCTGTGTTTACATTTGTTCAGACGTGAGTGTGTGAACGCTGCAGATGAAGGAGCATGAGAGAGGAGCAGCTGTGGGACTCTGAGGGTTTTTTTTAGTATTCTCTGGGTGTTTGTGCTTCTTCTTGTGCGATATTACGATATTTATCGAAAGCCTTTTGAGAATAAGGTTGATATTGCTGATATCAACTTTAATTCAGCTCAACTAGTACTCAAATCTGGAGTATATGTACTACGAGTAAGCCTTGTACGCTACGCTGTAAAAAAAAAAAATCGTAAAAAAACGGGCACCAAAAAAATACCGTGAAATAACAGAAAATTGCTTTCTCATAAAAATACAGTTTCTTTACGTAATTAAAATAAAGTTTGTAGTTGTAATTTTAACAAGATTAAGCCTTAATTTAAGGTTCTTTAAGGTTTAATTACAAACATTTAACGTTAGAAAACAATTAAATTACCCATAAAGATGGTAAATCGACATTTTAATACGAAGAATTATACTTAAATTTACAGGAATGTGCTGCTAATAGTTGGTTTTAATGACATTATTGTTATTTTTTATGTATTTTTTGGGCATTTTGTGCCTTTATTAATAAGAAGAGACAGTGGATAGTTTTGTGGAAGGGTGTGAGAGAGCAGGAGAAGATATTCTGCAAACTGGTGACAGGCGGGATTCGAACCTGGACTGGCAGAAGCATGTACATGGGGTGCCTGGTTGCTAACCACTCCGCCAAACCAGCACCCCTTAATGACATTATTTTGTAGAAAAAGTTTTTTTAGAGTTGTAAAGTTGAATTTTACAGTTTATCCCCTTAAATAACAGAAAAATATTAGTGAAATTACAAAACACTTGTTAGCATATTTTAACAATAAATGTTCATATTTCTAATGTGGTTTCTTTGTAAAAGAACAGAATTATTGTGTTTTTCACAGTTACAGTAATTTCTTGTTATATTACATTTGACATGTAAAATCACAGTTTATTTTTGTGAATTAGTTGGCATTTATTTTGAAAACAGAAAAAAACTGTAAAATAAACAGTAAAATACTGTTATATTACTATTTTTTTACAGTGTAATAAGGGGGCGGGGAAAAGCAAATTCAGGCTTCCCATTGGCTTTTGAAACTATTACAACCTATCAGGTGCCTGATTTTTTTGTAATCGCTACTTGTTCATGTGCACTAGATCTACTAGTTCTACTTTTGAATGTTTGAGCTCAGCTAGTGCTACTGGTAGACTAAAAACAGTCTGCTAGTACTGCGAGTGAGGTATTCAGTTCACAAGTAGTACTGTACAAAAATTTTGCTTTACTGGTAAAGGCTGTTGCTGCACCACCACGTGAGTAAACCTTGCCAATAAAGCAAAATTTTAGACAAGTAGACAATTTTGTGTTACTAACAGACTTTCAAAATGTTATTAATAAAACATATAACATAGGTAGCTTTACTCGCTGTACTCGTTTAGAGCTTAACTACAGTTGATATCAACGATATGAACTTTGTACTCGAGCAGCTTTCCATCAACATTGAGGTCTAACCCCTCACTGATAACGTTTTAATGACCCTAAAATGTGTTTTAGCTTACTATAGAGTCCAACAACGGCCCAACAACAAAATCTGCTCATGTGTCTTCACAAAACTCAACTTAATACAAAAGAAATATCCTCCAGGTGATACGGTAATGACATAAATAAGGTTTCCCTAAAGGGTTAGTTTGGCTTTTTTGAAGCAGGGTTGCTTAAGGCCCATGGCAGCATCAGTGTTAATTTTGACAATATTTTTATATTTAGGTTTAGTTTAAGTCTTTTGCCTAAAATATTTTAATTGTAGTCATGATTAACTCATTGTTTTAGTTTCAGTCTAGTTTAAGTTGATGAAGGTGAAAGCTACTGAAACTTTAGTCGACTAAAATATGAAGTGCAAAGAGTAGCATTTTTTTTTCCCTTAAATTTCTGAAGTCATGTTTTACACTTGGATAAAATGAAACATTTAATGAGCCTTTATTGAATACTGGTACAAGTTTAAATGTATAAATTAACAGAAACAAATTTAACTTTTATGTGAAATGCAATCACCTTTATGTATTTGTATTTCTACAAATATATTTCGATGTATTGCCCATGCTTTAAGTTGAGACACATTGATGTTTTAGAAATCATTCAGAAACTTTTTTAAAGCTTAAATGTTCTACTTATTGGACAAACATTCTAAACCAGTAGAGGACTTCCAGAAATTAAACTTTTATACACAAATTCAAACCTCACTGGGCTTCTCTGAGGAATTAAGGGATCGCAATAATACTTATACCGTAGTGCCAAACATACTATTTTGTTTTTAAAACTTCTACATACTGGGGAATGAAATATCATGGAAACCTTTAAAAATGGTTCTAGCAATGTTGATTTTTGCATTGAGGTGTTGATTTTAGTAGAGTTTTAGTACAGTGAATGCACCTGTCTTGTAAAAAACAATTATTCTTTATAAGTGTAGCACCTTTTGATACCATCAGTCATTTGTTAAACCACACTTGAAGGTCAGTAAATTATGATCCGCTGTACTCAAACATTGCTGGATCTCCCTCATCAGTGATAAAAAGCTGAATTTACACCCTACACCTGAAGAGACACAGTGTTTAATTCAGTTCAGAAAGTTGGAATGTTCTTATGAAATTGCAGTTTTGAGTATGAAGTGATTTTGTTTGAGAGAAGAGCCGAAAGCCTCAGTATTTGCAGATGATGGCAGGTGTTCAGTTGATCTCAATATTCAAACAACATTGCATCTGGAATATTGCAGCAGGACTTGGCTCTGGACTGTCCTCAGTGAAGCAGGATTACCTTTTTAGGCAGCTGAAATAAGTTTCCTCTTGGAGTATCTGTTCAGGTTTTTGCCAAACAGCTGTGCTTGTACTTTAATGGCAAACAAACATCCAGATTTCTCAAATGAAGCAACACTAAAAAACAATCAGTAAAACAATCAGCACTCTTTAACCTTAAATCGACTGAGGGCTTCCTGAAGTGATTTTTATTGTGTTATTCATCACTCATTAAACTCATGTCCTCACCTGCAGTTGGTGCTGAGTCCCACTAGAAGGCGCCGTTGCTCACAGCAGCTGCATCTACAGGTGACTGTCATGAAAACAGGCAGCAGAAGTTTTTTTCAGGTCATGTTAGTTTTTATTTTTAAGGACACCTGAGGCAGAGTAGGCCTCAAACAGTTGTTTCTACTCATGGATCAAGATTGAAACTTATTTATAAATATCATTTAATACAAGGCCGACCTAAACTCCATCACAACAGGAAATAACATCCAAGAATGACCAAACTTTTTTAGGATATTGTTATTTTTTTATCCTGCTTTTCAGAGTATTGTTTTGTAGAGCCTGGACCAATTTAATGCAGTAAATAAGAGTTTTTTTAAGGAAAGTTTTCTTCTATGTAGATGTAATAACAGTGAGACTCTGGTCTTATTTTGACTCCTTACCTCTTTAAATAGAATTTATATTTCCATTAAAGCCCTCCCATCATTCACTCAGTGTAGTTCAAACATCGGTGAGGTAATTTAAGACCGTTAAACTCTGGCTGTAGTTTTTTATCCATCATGCTGCAGAGTAAACAGAGGAGTGAGGCTGTTGTGTATAAACTGTAGCTCTTTCATTGGCCTGTTTAAAAGTGGCCCACGGCTCCTTTTTCCCAAAATCATGCCACGCTGAAATATTGATGAATAATGGAGGTTTTCTTCTATTCCCTCATTCGGAGCTGATTTTTGTTCACTCAGCATATCTGCTCTTAACAGAGGGCTTTATTTTTTTACTTGGAGCATCTAATGACCCCTCGTAGTGAGCCATAATCATATATTATTGCATTTTAATTGTGTTTGTAATGTTTTATTGATAGATTTTACTTAATTTCATGAAAAATGATCTTTGCAAAACAGCTAGAAACAAGATAACATGTTGTATTTAGGGCTGAAGGATATTTTAGGTACCATATCCATATCAGCAGATATCAACATTTCTGTCAATATTTAGTTTATATCTGTTAATACATAATAGCTGTCAGTATCACATATTTATTTACCCTCAAAATGTGTTAATGTGGCACAATGCTTCATCCCTTAAAAAACAGCTTTATGTATTAGACACTGAAATGTTATTTTCCTCGGCTCACAGCAATTTCTAACACAAATCTGCTGTTATAGTGAGAGAAATAGATAAAATTAACTAAAGGAGATACTCATACAATTGCCAAAAATATCTGTTTGAGTTTTGGCAATGGTCAGTTTGGGATACAGACATAATGGATACAGGCAGAAATCCAGTAACAGGCATCCCTAGTTGTATTAGCATGTAATCATTGATTTAGAATGTCTCAGATTTCTTTGTTGTAAATCATAATCAAATTCACAGTTTAGTTTGTAAGATATAAGACTCTATAAGCATGATTGTATCTCAGTAAACCACTTGCATTTTAACAACTCATGATTGTTATTATGAAGCTTTATAAATAAATGATTGTAACTATGATTAAACAGCATTAAAATGCATTATGATTTGTATTAAACATACATGTAATATGATTATAGCACCTCATAATGGGGGGCTTATCCCCATTATCATCTAGGCTTCAATTTTATTTCAAAAACAGCCCATAGTTTAAAGATATTAGACTATGTTATTAAAAATGATAATAAGGGCTTATAACTATGACTATAGCTATAACCAAAATCTCAATTATTTTTGTCTTACTGTTAAATAAAGAGTCTGATATTTTTAAACCCATGGGGGTTTTTGGCATAAAACTGGAACTATAATAACTGACAGATAAGCCCCTCACTGCTATTCATTCTGAACACATTATAAGCATGCTCATTACATCAAAATGTTTTATAGTGTTGTATGACCATAGTTTGAACCACTTTTGATCATTTATAATGCTCCATAATAGCAATTTTAAGTTGTTATATTGCAAGTTGGTGTTGTACTCAAGACCACACTGTCCGAGACCAAGACTTGCCCAAGACCACAATGCACCGAGACCAAGACAAGACCAAGACTTTTGGGAGTCGAGATCAAGTCGAGACCAACACCGAGACAAGACCAAGACCATCAAAATCAGTTTTAAAAACCATGACAAGGTTAAACAGTTAAGGGGGTATCCCTCAGTCACAACACCGGGAAGGTTGCAATCATCACAGGGGAAATCAGTGCTGGTCTTGTCTTGGTCCTGATGGAAAATCCAGAGTCTGGCCGGTCCAAAACCAAGACAAGACCAAGTAAAAATGCTCTCCAGTCCAAGACAAGACCAAGACCTTCAAAATAAGGTCTCGAGACCAAAATCGGTCTTGAGGAACACAACACCATTGCAAGTGTTTAATAAGTTGCAAACAGTGTTATATTGTACTTATGCGCATGTTTATTACACATCAAAATGTTCTATAAGCTCTTAAAATGCAGAATAATTACAGTTATAACCGCCTGTGATCATTTATATTGCTTCACAATAGCGTTCTGGAGGTTTTCTTTTACTTCCTCATTCAGAATTGATTTTTTGCATGCTCAGCACTTTTCCTGAATGTAAACACTGGCTCTGTTCTGTCTGTTTCTTCTCATAGTAACACTCCCTCTCTCTCCGTCTCTCTCATGGTCTCACACCCACTCTCACGCACCCAAAAGCGGTGATTTTAACCACCCCGCTGTCCGCACCGAGGTCGGCCGGGCTGAGCTAACGAGGGTTGCGTCTCGAGCTCTAAAGGCGCACGGCTGTATATTTAGCCCCGGGTCATTTCCCTGGAGGGCTCAGCTTTGGGCTACGTTTATCCCCCCGCTGCTCAGGAGGGAAACTCCCAGCATGCCTGTTACCTCTGCCTTCCTAAAGGAGCGGGCTATAATTTAGTAAATTGGTGAAAGGAGCCACTGTGCTCATGTGAACGGGAGCACATGGTGCGATGGTGACAGAGATAAAGAGGGTGAGAGTATCACTCTGATTTGTTGGTTATGAAGGGGGTGGACGTGTTGTTGTGCCAAAGTTCTTTTTTGTTTTTGGTCAAGAGTTTTTTTAAGGTCACTTGAGCATGAGCGACTTCAGCAAACATCCACTTTTCTTGTCTGTAGAGCTGAAAATACCAAACTTGATTGAACTATTTGTCATTTATTGAGCTGTTTCTGTTCTGTTACCACACTGCGGATAAACAGGCCGCTTTTAGCTCCTCTCACGGGAACAAATGCAACATGATGCTCAGCTGACTTGGCTTAAGGTGATGGCATTATTCTGAGAGGAGGATGTGCCAAAGAGACAGAGAATATGGGAGAAGTCATGTTTTGTTTCTTGATGAAAAGTGAGCCGAAATCAGACCCACACCACAGTCCATTAAATGGCCCTTTAGTTATTTGAGTGTTGTTGTGCCTTCATTAGGACATGTTTGTATCTTTGTTTGATTGAGAGGTGTTGCTGTTCCGTTGATTGTCAGTGTCTTTAGCCAATATTTAACTCCCTTTATAGGCTTCCCATCCATTAAAGAATTGATTTTAAACTTTAAATATTTGTTTTTAAAGCTTGTATTTATCTAAGCATTAACTGAGTCTGGTAGAGCTCTGAAGTCATCTAACCTACTTCTGAAAGTGCCCAGATCGTAATACAAACAATCCTTTTCTGTTGCTGCTTCAGACTCTGGAATAAGCTCTTGACCAAAAAGCATCTTATTTCTTACCTGGACCTCTTCAAATATAAGCAGAAAACCTATTATTTTGATACTCAGTACCATGGTGACACTTTAAAATACAATAAATTAAATTAAGGTAAGTCTGTTTTATTTGCTTTTAATGATTTTTTGTTTATATTTAGTCCTTTTCGTTTTACTATCTACTGTAAAGGACTTTGCTTCACCGAAAGGGTGGTTGTTAAAGGGTTGTAAAGACAACATTTACATTTACATATCCTTAACTTATGTTTAATCCACTGTTGTTTTTTTCAAACCCCAACTGCTATGAAGTTGTGACATTGTTAAAACCTAAATAAAGTCAGTTTCATTCTATAATCAATTGAGTACTTTACAAAGACATGATAGTTTATGTTCAAATTGATAAAATGTATAAATGTATGTTTCATTTTAAATTTTAAGCCTGCAAAACATTCGGGAAACCTGGGGCAGGGGCATGTTTACCGCTGTTTCATCACATTTCCTTTTATCAACAGTTAATTGTTGAAACTTTGTAGGTAGAGTTCTTTCCCATTCTTGCTTGATGTACGACCACAGTTGCTCAACAGTCTGGGGTCTCCATTGTTGTATTTTGTGTTTCATGATACAGCAAATATGATCAATTTGAGACAGGCATATCTGCACTCTTTTATTACAAAGCCACACTGTTGTAACACTTGAAGAGTGTGTCTTGGCATTGTCTTGCTGAAATAAGCAAGGATGTCCACGACAAAGGGTTGCTTAAATGTTACTGCAAAACCTGTGTGAACCTTTCAGCATTAATGATGCCTTCACTGATGTGCAAGTTACCCATGGCAAGGGCAATGTCCCTCCCAGACCACAGCACACTACTCTACTTTGCATCAGTCCATCTTATGTTTTTTTTCTGAGCAATAATCTGATAATTTGATGAACTAATCAATCTTTTTTTGGATTTTTTTAAGCTTAAACAAAATCAATGACTGTAAAACACTATTATCGAGATTCTGTGGAACTGCAAGATGGCAGTTCAGCTAAAAAACAGTAACAGTATTTGCGATGTTTAACCTCTTGTCCGACAATTTAGTCATAATTGAATGACTTGATCAAATAGTCTTTGGGATTATGGGAGTGGTGTGTGAATGTTTGATCATTCAGAACATTTTAGAAATGCTTGCAGTTGGGACCCCAGCCATTTCTGTTGTCCAGTTGGAAGGCAACTGTTGTTTTGAACACAAAACAACGCTTTAAAATGCAAAAGGAGTGCTTTTTTGGCAGTGGTACCAGGCACGTCCAATAAATAATACTGCTGACCCGGCTTTGATAACCACCTCAGGCTCAAGCCAGCATCTGTGATGGTATGGATGTGTTTGTGCCCATGGCATGGGTAACTTGCACATCTGTGAAGGCACCATTAATGCTGAGAGGTACATACAGGCTTTACGGCGACATGTGCTGCCATTCAAGAGATGTGACGTCCCTGCCACTGAGGATGTGTGGCACATTATGAAGCGAAAACATGACAAAGGCACTGTGCTGTCAAGCAACTGAAGTTGTTTATCAAGCAAGATTGAGAAATAATTTTTCCAACAAACTTCAACAACACTGTGTTGTTAAAGGGAAAAGTGATGTAACAGTGGTAAACATGCCTTTGCCCCAGCTTTTTTGGAATGTGTTACAGACATTAAATCCAAAATAAGTGAATATTTGCAAAGTATAATGAAGTTTATGTTCTACCCTGCTTTCTCTCTCCCACCCCCTTTCACAAGCCTATACACTGTTCTCTCCTTCATTAATGAAGGCATAAAATGGCCCAAAAATGCACTTTAGAAGATAAATAACATTAAATGAAACTCAAATTAAAATCCAAAGCATGCAATGTAACATTAGATACATTTCATACTCCAGATTTAACATTAAAATCTCATATGTATGTGTTTATAAGGAAGTATTTCAATAACTTATCCTTTATGCTATCCATAAATCCCAAACGCTTTCGGTCTTTGAAGTGCTAAATGCTAACTTTCCTCTGCATTTTTTGGTGTATTCCTGCTGTTTTTGTCCCTGTGGTTTTAGAACAAGCATCACTCACGTTTGATTCTTACTTGAGATGAAATGAAGCTCAAATTCTGCTCTGAAAAAGAAAACCAAAGTCTTCAATGCCATAACTCTCCTCACTGAAGCAGTTCCCATTCAGATGCTTCTTAAGACACTGACAGTGCAGTCTCCTCCTCGACTCTTTTGCTGATACACGACTTCCCAAGCTGTCTCATGCTCTGGATTAATTGCGAGTTCCTACAACAAAACACACACACAGACACACTCCGTCCATCTGGCTGCAATTCATCAAACCGGAAACACACGCCGGAGTGCACCACTGCAAGGACTGTTTGTGTCTGTGTGTGTTTTTGTTGGTGTGCGCACACAATGGCTTCTATTTGTGTGAAAATGCCTGTGGCTGCATATTCGGACCACAGAGTCTGCATTTAGAGGCTCAAACATCAGTCTGCTGCTTCCTTTTCTTTCATTCCTAGAAGAAAAGTCTGTCCTCCACGTGTTGTACAACAGTCAGACCAAAACATCAACTCTGCAGACAAACCCCGAGCAGAGCAGAGCAGAGCGTGATCAAGGCGTGTGTTTGTCCTTGTTTACTCTTGGGTGTATTTAAATGTCATACGTAGGTGTTGTCACCGGTCAGTTTGGGGTAAAATCAGCAGGACTTTCTCTCTTTCTCTTTGGTGGTTTTCTCAGGGCGTTTTAACTCTGTTTTCTGGGGCGTCTACAGACAGACTATAATTTACCCTTTAGCTGTCACTGTTTATGGTTCTCCGGAGCGCTCTACAGGAGCAGAGCATCCTCAGATTGAGACTGTCCAAGAATTAGAGGAGACTTTTGTTGTTTAATTTCTCAAATCATTCCTGTATTTTGGGCTTGATTAAGCACTAAACATATCACTAAACCAAAACAGACTCTCTGGTGGACATGGTCTTTTATTTTTTAGCAGCTAATTTTGTATCAAACCCTTAATTAGTATCCTGCTGCCTTCAATTCTCTCTAATTTACCAAATGTAATAATCTATCCTTAAATAGTTCCAAGGACTTTAACCTTTTACTCCTGTCTGGGTGATGCCTGCTGAAATCCATGACCCATGAAGTTTGGGCATTATTTTATCCAGGGTCCCTGTTGTTGAATTTTGCGTCACACAGTTTCAGTGGGAGACAGGTCTGCACTGCAGGCACATCAGTCTCATACTTTCACTCTTAAACTGCAAAGCCACACCTGTGCAGAATGTGTCTTGGCATTGTCTCCCTGACAAAGTTGTCACTCTGATGGCAGCATATGTTGCTCCAAAACCTGTATGTACTTTTCAGCATTAATGGTACCTTCACAGATGTGCAAGTTACCCATGCCATAGGCACCAACACCCCCCATACCATAAAGCTTTTGACCTTTGCTCTGATAACAGTCTGGATGGTCCTTTTCCTCTTTTGCCTGGAGGACACCATGACCATGATGTCCAAAAACAGTCTGAAATGTGGACTCAGACCACACCAGACCCTTCCACTTTCCCTCAGTCAATTTCAGATGAGCATCTCGCTCATTCTTTCAACTAAAAACTATTTTTCATTGTGGTCTTGGGTAGTTAGGTCTGGATAAAACAAAAAATTGTGAAGCTTACAAAAAAAAGTTTATCAGTCAGAGCATTGAATATCTTGTCATCGTGTTGTATTCAACCGAATATATATATAGGAATTGCAAATCATTATGTTTTTTAAAAAAAAATTTATTTAAGTTTTACACAACATCCCATCACCATTGGAATTGGGGTTTGTACATATAATATCCATTTTTGAATGTAAATATTGCCAAATTGTGCTGTCCTTGGTTTATTTTCCTGTTTGTGGGCATCAATTCAGCCGCTGTTAAGAGGGGGGGTAGTGGTTACTGGTTTCATCAGAGCATTTGACAGGGATGTGTGGCTTTTATTGAAATAAAAGTATGTGTACTTAGTCAGTTTAATCTAATTGTAAATCTGGTGCAGTCTATTGTCTGGTGTTATTGGTTTACCAGGTACACTCCAAGTGTTAATGCTGGAAGTAAAAGTTGTCCACAAACTCATATATGACATCATAGTGACCACGCCCACATCTTATGTACTTGTAATATGTCTCATTATTTATTAAAAATGAGTTGATATTTGCACAAAAAATAAAGTGCATCTGTTTGAGCATTGAATATTTTGTCCGAACAGGGTATATAAGTGAATAAACATCGAAAGGATTTGTAAGTCATTCTTTTTTTGTTTTAATTTTCATTTGACAACGTCTTAACTGCATTGGAATTGGTTTGTACGACATAATCTCCATTTTTGAGTGTATGTATTGCCAAATTGTGCTGTCCTTGGTTTATTTCCCTGTTTGTGGGCATTTCAGCATCAATGTAGCAGCTGTTAAGTGGGAGAGTAGTGGTTAGTAGTTTTAACTGAGCATTTGACAGGGATTTGTAGCTTTTATTCATTAAAAAATATTAAAAATTAGTAGTTTAAATTTTTTAAATATATGGCGCATGCTATTATCCCGTGTTATCAGTTAACCAGGGCATCCCAAGTAGTGACTTTTAAAATGATAGTTGTCTACAAAACCATACATGACATCATGGTGACTACACCCACATCTTATGTTCATGTTCAGGCCAGGATGCAATAATTTGTTTTACATTACGTTCTATATTTGGTTCTGCTGTAATGAGAAATGCCATGAGTCGTTTACCATGTACTGCATATAGATGAATGACTGATGGTTACGATAATGCTCAGACAGATATTTTTATGCCTCATTTAGAGAGCAACATCTGTGAGTGTGGCCGTCTGCAGCAGGCCAAGCCCACACATGCTCATGACTTCATCACGGATCGCTCTGAAGTTTTCTTCTTCTTCTACTCTCTCTCAGCACCTTCATCTTCCTCCGTCCTCACCCTCAAGCCTGCTCGTCCATCTGTCTGCGTCTTTCTTCTGGTTTCTGCCTCCGAGCCCGTCCTTACTCCACATCCACCCACTGCTTATTATCTCCACTCCTCCACCCTCATTTTCTCTCCTTTCTTCTCTCCATCGCCTCGACCTCCCTCTCTCCCTCCCTCTCTCCCTGGCCATAGCTGTATATGGATATTCCACGGATGGACTCTCTGCTCTTGGCTAATGGAAGTGGACCTGTCTCTTTGTGTAAATATTTGCACAGAGGGATTATGGACGGTCCCACGCATTCAAGGTGGAGCCCCGCTCTGCTCCAGGCCACATTAGGGCAAAGAATGACACTGAGTGTAGTGTCCACATAGCATGATAGGAGAGGACGTGATGTTAAACACCATAACATAACTTTGTGTTAAAGTTTTGATGAACGAAGTGTTTCAGGCATTGATCATTCGTTCTCTCTTCACAGGCGCCGAGCAGCGACCTCCCCCTCAAACATGTAGACACCATGGTGAGTATCAACTGGAGTGTAACTTTTTTTTTTTTTTTTAACACGACTCAGCTTTTTTTCCTCAAGGTCCAGTTGTCTCCGTTGTTTGGATTACTACAATTGAAAGCACCAATTCGTCTGCCTCTAAAGTGCTTGTGAACAGGTCTTGTATTTGAAGTGAGGGGGTTATTAATTATGAGTGGAAAGAGGCGCCCCAGCTGCCATTTATCACCTCCTTTACAGCAATTTCTCAACTTGTAGCTCCCAAGAAGCTCTTTGGTGACTTGTTGTTGCTCTTAAGTTCTGCCCAAGGGATCCAAATTATGTAAAACTAGAAGTTCAAGAGCACAAACCTCCTCTAAAGGCACTTTTCAACACTGTCAGGATAAGTATGAAGCCAATTGACCATGACCTTTTGACCCTTAGTCCAAAATTTTAACAGTTCATCTGTGAGTCACAGTGGACACCTCTGAAAGGTTGGAATTAAATCCCATTGAAACGTTTTTGAAATAAAACCTCAGCCCAGGCAGATGTACTGAACATGCCTCCTGTCCTACCTGTCTCTAAAAAAAACTTTGTAAGAGGCAGTCAGCATGAACAACAGTGACACAAGTTGAGGATTTAATCACATTTGGCACATGGCTAAATGATGGTACACAAACTTATGCTAACAATGCAACAGGACTGCCATGTGTTTGATGTTGTTGAAACTGAAAACCTTTCTCAAACAGAAAATCGGCCTGATTTACTGTCTGCAGTTAAACAAATCCATCTTGCCAAACTCCAATTTACAACAGTTGTGTTCTGCCTGTAGTAGCACGTCAAAATCAGCATCCTTTGGGGCAGGAAGAGGTGGAGCTACGAGCAAGATGACTGCAGGAAGTGACTGCTAGTACAGAGATTAGCATCAATGCTAACACTGAAAACATTTGCATATACACTTACAGTACATTCATCCAGAGATTCTTCCATCCATGCAGAGACATAGAAATCTAAATAATTTATGATAGAGAAAACCTTGGACGCCCAGATCGTACATTTGTCCTCATCACTTTTGTCTCTATTGAATCTACATGAATGAACGTGATTGACTGGATGATCGTCCAATCACCTGCTGAATATACTTTTGATTGATACAGTCCTTTTGAAACACTGTCCATGGACTGTTGCCGAGATCGACTAGTGAAATATATTCTGTATGGTACACACTGAACAGTCCATCTTGTGGTCAGATTATCCCAGCCTATATTGTTGTGTTTACACACTGAACTGCATAATTACACATAAAGCTGGTGTGGACTCACAATAACACAACTTCCTGTGTGTTGTATTTCGTCTGGGAACGGAAGCAGAAAGGAACAGATTTAGAGTTACCACCCAAAGCCATGTGCCCACTTTGTCCACAAAGACCAAAATATACACAATAACACCACTGTCCTGGAGTCCTGTCCTGTTTTTTTTATAGAGTTTGCCTGCTTTTATTGCCATTTCCATCTTATATTTCACTTTACTTCTAGAAGGCGTGCAGCACCCTCACACTACAGCCTAAGGTCAGGGTTTGCTCTGCAGTTTGACCGACGGGCAGAGCCTGAACTCCAGTGATTCAATGAACTATACACTCACTGTATGATCATGCATCTATGTGAGTGTGCAGCTGCTGGTGTCTGGTCACGGGCATTGACTCTGCGGTAACTCTGTGACGTCCGGGAGATGTTTGACTTCGCCTCATCGCCTTGCAGCATCAAAAAGATTTGTCTTATGACTACATGAGCTGCTCTCGCTTCACTGGGTCACCTTCTATCTCAGCTGGTCTCGTGCTCTTCTGCTTGTCTGCTTTGTTGACTCCTGTTATGATGTTTTGTTCCCTTTTGTGATGTGCAAATTAGATTATGGCAAATTACGTTATTAAATTAGAGGGTTGTTTTTGTTTCTAGAGAGTTTTTATGACAAGAGGGATTGAGGAGAGGCTTGTTTGGACACTCATCATGTTCACTAGCTCTGAGTGGAGATACCTGCACAGATTCTTATCATACCTTCTGCAAATAGAGCATAGGATGAACTACTCAGGCTGCATTTGCTTATTGTTTTGTCAT
Source organism: Scarus forsteni (assembly GCA_036419115.1). Taxonomy (NCBI): domain Eukaryota; kingdom Metazoa; phylum Chordata; class Actinopteri; order Labriformes; family Labridae; genus Scarus; species Scarus forsteni. The sequence goes on along the minus strand of JAZDUH010000033.1, from coordinate 17,750,589 downwards.
TTTTGGCTGGATGAATTTTTCCGCCTGACCATGGTTGAATACAGTTCAGTGTCGGAACAAGCAGAGATGGGCAAGCTACCCGTGAAATGAAGTGAGCTAAATATTAGCTTAACTACACTAGAGCTACGCCATGGAGAGAAGTAGCAGGCACGTCCGCAATGTGTTTTTTAGCCATTGCAGATTGTCTGCTGCTGTGCCGCTCCACATCTTTTCTGTGGGGTTTAGACTTGTTGGGATGCTACTGCAGTTCTTCATCGATATAGTCCAAAAGCTACTGGAAAGCTATTGACTTGGAAAACAACAACACTACCACAAAGCCACTGGAAAATGTAATTATGTCACCAAGGATGCTATTTTTAATGTCATTATTGTCCATCACTGGACACAAGCAAGTATTTAGCCCACATATCCAGTGAGTAACTGATGTCTTTAGCCAGTCTTTAGCCCCTTTTATGTGATAATTTTGTACAAAATTGTAACATAGAAATCTGGCCCAAAGTTTTTTCAAAGCTCTGACTGAAAAATCTAATTTGAGGAGACATTGCAAAAGAAATTGAAGGAAACACATATTTTATTAAACTTGGAATTTCCAATATGCTCCTGAGACAACGTGGTTATCAGCGCAATGAAAAACTTTTTTTTTTAAATGTATTTTTTTGGCATTTTGTGCCTTTATTGATAGGAAAGAGACAGCGGATAGGCCTGTGAAAGGGGGAGAGAGAGTAGGGGAAGACACTCTGCAAACTGGACTTGAACCCAGATCGGCAGAAGCAAGTACATGGGGTGCCTGGTTGCTAACCACTCCACCAAACCAGCACCCCAGCGCAATGAAAAACTTTTAACACCAAATAAGAAGAATGCGAGTCCAAAATCAAGGAGTTGTTGATTGTTTTCTTGACAATTGTCCCGCATTTTGAAGGGGTGGTTTCCAGAAATAACTATATTCAAAAGTGTCAAAATTAGCATGTCCACCATGTTTGCTTACATTACAGCCACATCTGATCACGAGGGATCACAAGCCAAGACAGTAGAGGCCCTGGCTGTTGTTGAATGAATTGGTTGGTTTGTGGTGTGCTATGCCTCTTTGTTTGTGGCACACCACACAAGAGAAGAACAAACAGATACTACTGCCACAATTTGTCTTTTGTCCTAAGTTTTGAAATTGGTTGAGATTTTTAAAGTCATTATGTGCACCAGGTCTCAGTGACGCAGAGAGGAGACGAGTCCTTGTCACATGATTTATGTTTGTGTGTACAAACAGTCATCGGGCTCCTCATGTTCCCCCACAGAGATGAAATGTTTGTAGTTTAGATCAGTATGCAGATGAAAAACAGGGAGGGAAAAGTCGAATATGAGGGGGAGAGATAACGTGATGGGAGGCCGAGTGGGAGGGGGAGGGTGGCTGATTCGCAGTCGGAGAGTGAAGGAGGGAGAAGGAGAGCGGACAGAAGAACAGGACGAGGAGCACCGTGGAGGAGTCCGCGCTGAGCCGGAGCATGCAGCGGTCCACCGTCCCAAAATAGAGCCCTCTGTTTTTGTTTTTTCTCCTTCCTCTTCTTCTTCTCCCCCTTCTCCTCCTCCCGGCTCTGAGAAAAGGGAGAGGTTCCACACAGAAAAGTTCACTGCTTGACGGAGAGGCAGAGGGAGCTCTCCGGAGATGAACCGAGGAGGGTCTTTGAGGAGGCGGCTCTCCTCTCTAAGGGGGGCCTGGAGATGGAGTACGGGGTATCTTTTCAGGAAGGTAGGATGCCACGGATGGACCCTCTCTGGTTCACTTTTTGCTCTTCTTCATCACTTGTTGCTTTTTCTTTGTTGGGAAAATCTTCTCCGGTCTCCTTCGTGGACTTTTACCAGCCCCCAACGTCCTCTCCTCTCCCGCCTTCCTTCGCTCTTTCTCAGATGGTTAATTTGAATGGCCTGCTTGTAAAGTCAACCTCCACAGATGGTTTTCATCTGGAAACAGGCCTGCTGGACCCCCCACTCCACCTCCCACCCTCCTTCCCTCCTCCTCCACCCCCCTCTCATTCGCCACCTCGCCTCCCCCCCTTGATCACTAACGTGAGTTCTTGTAGAGGCGAAACAGGTCCTGGGGTGCAGACTCAGAGCGGTCTGTTTCAGAGCAGCTGCAGTGAGGAAATTGATTTGATTTTAGCACAAATGATCTTTGTGTTTGTTTGCAGAGATGCTGAAAGTCTTGCAGCTGTTATTTGGAGCATTTATGTCTGGGTTTAATGACTTTTAGTGCTCCTGGAGTAGAACCCTTACAGTAATACATCTTTAGTTTTCAACTTAAGAGGCTAAACTGTGTCTTAGGATGGAATAGTTTACAAAGTTCATAGTTCTTTTATAAGAGGTATGGCTATTTAATAATGAAACTGCCCTTATGACCATAAAACCACATGGTTCACAGCCATACAGTGTTTTATATGAATGGTTGGGTATTCCTCACAGCTGCTGCAATATTCCAACAAGTGACGTCTTTGGTTCGCTGCTAGTTATTGACTGAAGTGCACATGGTGTCTCATAAAGACTGGCTTAAAAGTTGAGGAACACATTAACTTGTGAATAATTTGGCACATTAACTAAGGTGTATAGGAAATACAGTATGTCACGTGCATGTGTGTTAGAATTGCACAAAAAATTTCAAGAAGGCAGAGAGAGATTGACCAAGCAAATGAGTGTCCTTGGCGCCCATGCACAACAAAAACATCTGAAAACATACAACAAATTGAATAAATTGCTTGAAATGACCGACGACTCAGAATGAAAATGAGAGTAGAAATGCTTTCCATCGATAAAGAGGCAATTTGGCAAATTTCGCACTGAAGTTTTTCCAAAACCTTTGACTACAAAATCAAATTTGAGGAGAACTTTTAGCAGAAACTGAAGGAAATGCACATTTTTTTTATGAAACTTGGATTTTCCATTATGCTCTTGAGACAACATGGTTGTCAACGCAATGGTAAACACCATCGTCACCAAGGATGAAGAATGCAAGTTCAATCTCAAGGCACTGTTGATTGTTTTCTTGCCAATAAGGATGTCATTTGGGAGGAATGGTTCCAGAATTTTTTTTTTTCCTGTACTACAGTTCTTGTTGCCCCTCTCTTGATTTCTTCAAGACTCTTTCGTTCACCAGCACCCTTGAGCTAGTGAAGTTACGCCAGGACATCTGACATTCCTGGATCACAAAGACAATGCACCAACTCACACTGCACTGGTGAAGCAGATTCAGGCCACCAAAACAAACCACATTACCTGATCACCCTCCCAGTTCACCCGTTCTTGAACCGTGTGAATTTTTTCCTCGGACAAGCAGTTCAGGATTCTGTGTCGGAAGTTAAGAGAAGGGGGTGCTGGTTTGGCGACCAGGCACGTCCCATATTCATACTTCTGCCGGTCCAGGTTCGAATCCAGTCTGTGACCAGTTTGCAGAGTGTCTTCCCCTGCTCTCGCACCCTCTTTCATAAGCCTATCCACTGTCTCTCTCTTATCAATAAAGGCACAAAATGCCCAAAAACATAAAAAAAAGAAGCTAAGAGAAGACTTAAAGAGGTTCTGAGACAGCTGTCTGAAGAAGACCTGTTGTACTGCTATTATCAATAAAGACCTGAGTGCAGTGGTGTTTGTGCAAAAGGGGAATTTGTTGGAGAAAGACACTGAAGTGGTTATTGTTTAGTTTTACATCTAAATGTGCCATTCCTCTCTGATTCAGCACCCCAGTCTTGCCCTGCCTGCTGACAAGTTTCTAGTCCTGGCCCTGTTTATGTGGTGGTAGTGCTGTGTCATGCTCTCTTGTGCTTTTGAACCCTCATTAAACCATGAGTAGTCAGAAATATGACATGCAGTTGGAATGTGTTTGTGCTGAGATATAATGAAGATGGCATTTATTGTTAAAGCAGAGGGCTTAATGATTCAATGATGTCTAGGACTAACAGTTACCATCCAGGGTCTGTTTTATTGCCATGGCATCAAACACATATCACTGTCATTCAATTACTGTATTAGTCACACTAAAGTGTTTAGTTTAGCATTGCGACAACCATTAGTTTTTCCTCAAATAAACCTCTAAGACTAAGACTACTTAGCCCCATAGCTAAAACAATATGATTATTGGCCATAATTTCCCAGCCCTAACCTCCCATAACTTCCCTCGTTCTCTCCAACCTAAATACTGTGGCTCTTGGAACTAATCTTAAGCAAAAACTACAAATTAACAGCTTTTTTAGCAGCACAACATAAACACAGACTCCTTCAGACTCTCCTCAGTCTCTAATTAAAACCTTTGTGTGCACGCCGTCCTAACCAGTGCCACCAGGTTTCATGTGTTGGCGTCCGCTGAGAAGGATTTCTTTGACATGTGTACCCTTCCTTTCAAAACCAGGAGGATCTCCACTCGCAGCTCCGTTTAAGAGCACTTTGGGCTCCCTGACTTTCATGCACGTTCAATCCCCACAGCTTCCCTCAACACATGCGCTCTTAACTCTCTTTACGCTCTGCGGCCGTCTCTGAACCGTCTCTGAAAAGGCCATTTCGTGCTCATTCATCTCTGTCCTCCTTTGGCGACTCTGCTCTTTATAGATCCCTGAGACATACTGAAACGTTTAGGCCGGAGAACAAAAGGAAAGCGAGGGGATTAGTTTTGTTTCACCTCAGCTGGGACTGAGGACGGGTTGGACGACTTGAAACATGATGTGCTTTTGTGGGAAAGAAAAGAGCTTCTACTTTTATTTTGTGTGCAGGTTTGCTCATTTTGCATTTTGTGAATGAGGGTGTCTTTGTTTACGCCAGGTTTCTTCTTAAATATCCAAATTTGATCAAACAATTTTTCTCTTGAGGAATTTGATTTACTGATGTCTCCAAGACTGTGCCAGTGTTTCTTTGCTGAAAGTGTTTAGTTTGTGTAAATTCCAAGTCCTTAGTGTCAATAGAACAGTTCCAATCAAACTTAATCTAAGGTCACAGTTCTCACCAGTTTTGCCATTTTTGCTAACTTATCAGTGGTACGCTAGCTGTTCAATGGATATTGTGGAGAGTTTATTACCAACTTACTCAACATGCCCACTATATATACCTGGTAATATCCTTTCAAAGGCCATAATTCTCACCATTAATAACTTACGTATTTGTATGTCATTCAGTAGCAATAGTACTGCTTTTCCTTATTGCCCTTGTAATTTCTGACTACTAATTGTTAATGTATTAAAGAGCTTATTGTTGTGTTTTGATCATGACCTTATTTAGCAATGGCCCTGATAAAGTTGGTTTTGTTCGAGGTTATGTTGGAGGTATTTTCAGAGAATGATTGTCATGGAACTAGAAAGAATGGATACGATTTTGGTAATGATCGGAATCTTGATGCAGATTCAGGAATTTTTAACGTGATTTGTCAGAAAGAGCAGCTTTCCTCATTTTTGCTGTCAACTCGGTTAGTTCTCCAAGGATTTGGAAGAAATATTCAGGGAATTTTGGTCATGGCTCAAGGATGAACTGGTAGAATTTAAGTGGTGGTCTAACTCTGGACAGAATCCAGGATTTTTTTTCAAGGATTTATTAACGTCGTGAGAAGGGAAGTTTTGTATATTTTTGCTTATAACGTAGTACATCCTTCATTGATTTTCTTGACATTTTCAGAGAATGATTGTCATGGTACAAGAATGAAGTGATTTGATTTTGGTGGTGATCTGAATCTGGATGTGGATCAAGGATATTTGCCAAGGATTTCCTAACATTGGGCAATGGGCAGTCGTCCACATTTTTGACAACTTACCTGACAGTGTTAGAAATGCCTTGGTGGAGGTTTGCGACCTTGGAGTAATATGAGTTGGTACTCAAATTTCATGAACTATCTTGTGTATTTTTTAGCCCTCTAATGAATATTTCGGGCAATAATTTTAGACCAGTCTTAGTAAATTCAGGCTTAAACTACCCACGTCTGTTTTTTGTTTTCATTTTTTTAAAGATCTGAAAGCATTTGTTGGTGATAGTGCGCTTTGTCAGTTATTAGAAGGTTGCAACCCAGCTGTCACATGGCAATGTGTCCTTGGGCAAGACACTTAACCCCAAGTTGCTTCCAATTTGGGGTTAACTGGCGTGTAATTTGGTAGATTTCACCTGAAGTGTGACGCTGCTTTGAGTAGTTAAAGAGACTAGATTGAGTCTTTGTTTTGTTATCTCTTTGTCTATATGTTTTTACTTTGCCCTGGATGTGTGCTACTCCTCTGCCTTTTAAATTAGTGATAAATCAAGTGGTTAAATTGAATTGAATTGTTCCTTTTTTGCTGAGACATTTCACCAAGCTTTGAAGAAGTGACAGCATAGTAGGTTAAGGAAAACCTAGTTTGGTCTCAAAGTGAGGCTTTAACATTCATAACATCACGATTTCAGCTCCAACACAGTGAGACAGAAAATCCACTAACATCTCCTTCAGCTCCAGCAAAGACAGACCAGCCTGACTGAAACACAGGATGTCACAGCTCTTTAAAAACCTCCTCACTGACAGACAGACGGACTTTAACAAGAGCAGGGCACGCTCAGACTCATCCACAGAGGCCCGTCCTGCTCTTGACTTAGTCTGATCTAATGGACGATGATGGATACCAGCTCCCTCCTGAGTACATGTGACCCAAACACCACGGGGGAGGGAACGCGTCCACATGACCCCTGACCTCCTGCTGGAGCTGGTCTGAGGGGGAGGCGAGTGTGGCGAGGCAGAGTGGAGCCTAACACAGTCAATCACCTTCAGCCACACTTCCTACTCTGGGAGGACGCCATGTGAGGATGTGCTGCACCAAACAGCATCAGAGGAGAGGATGTTAATAAGAAGTGTCTCTTTTTGTTTGTTTTTAGTTTCAAACAACTCACAGCTGTCTTTTTTGGTGCACTTACCACATAATTTTAGGTCATGAGGTTGACTGCAGATTGAACTCACTGAGTTGCTTTAAACTTTATTTGTAGGGGGAGCCAGTGTGCAGGAGGTTGGGCAAAGTGTGGGTTTATCTATCACATCAGCTTTATTATGTAACATCTAACAAACTAACAGACATCTTTTCCTCCACAATTGCTCGACAAACATATTTTATTTTTTGTTTAACCAGATAATCAATCAATCAATCAATCTTTATTTGTATAGCGCCAATTCATAACAAGTGTTATCTCAAGACATTTTACAATAGAGCATATATGCATAGATACATATAAAAACCTTCTCTTAAAGGATAAGTTCGGTTTCTACAGCTTTCACATTGTTTATAGAATGAAGTAGAACAATATACTCACCCAGAAGGCTTTCCTGATCCAAACAGTGCTTTGGGAGATATTTAGATCCAAAATCGAGCAGCGGACATCCGTATAATGGTAGCACACGGGGCATGTATAGCGCCGCTCCTAAAACTGCATTAACCATCCAAAGACTCATTAGTTTCACCAATATTTCATCATGGTCCACTGGCGCTACTCCTCCATTACAGTCCGGGGTTGCTCCACCCATGTTTTCGTGACTGTGCTGACCTCTGAACTGGAAACTTTCTTTACAGCTGCTGCGCATGCGCAGTACAGCTTCCTCCTTTCGATGAGCTCCTCATCTGTAAACTCTGGCTCGAAACTGTAAGGACACCCATCATATTCAAAGTTCTCCTCCACAACATCTTCATTCGATAGATATTCGTCCATTTTGCACAAAACTGGAAGAAGAAACTTGTTGAGTAGCCGGCGGTCTTCCCCTGAAACAATGAGCCGTACTGCGCATGCGCGGCAGGGGTAAAGAAAGTCTTCAGTTCAGAGGTCGGCACAGTCACAAAAACATGGGTGGAGCGACTCCGGACTGTCTTGGAGGAGTAGCACCAGTGGACCATGATGAAATATTGGTGAAACTAATGAGTTTTATGACGATTAATGCAGTTTTTGGAGCGGTGCTATACATGCCCCGTGTGCTACCATTATACGGATGTCTGCTGCTTGATTTTGGATCTAAATATCTCCCGAAGCACTGTTTGGATCAGGAAAGCCTTCTGGGTGAGTATATTGTTCTACTTCGTTCTATAAACAACGTGAAAGCTGCAGAAACTGAACTTATCCTTTAAGCAGCAGGTGAGACTTGTTGAGATCTCATTCACGACCTGGCCAAGAAGTCAGCATCACAAGTCATATTAAATACTACAGATCACAAACAAAAACCTAACCTGACACTCTCAATAATTTTCACTCAAAGTGTTCAAGGGCAGAACCTTTCAGTAGCATATCCAGCAGTCGCTTGGATGATTGTTTGGTCAGTCACATTAATTACAGGCCAATCAGATCATGTACTAGACGAGCACTTCTGCTGTGATGTAAAGTACAAAACTTGAACCACTTCGTAGAACAAACAAATACTTTCAGTGTTGTTTGTTTTAAAAATGTGTGATCTCAATCTGAAAATAACTGCAACAGAAGCTGTTAGCATCTATGCTAGTCTCTGTACCAGCAGCCACTCCTGTGACTTCCACCACTTCCTGCTCTTAAGGAAGCTGACTGAGAAATGCTGTTTCACAGTCGTTGTTGATTGAAGTCTAGTAAGATGAATCTGCTTGTTAACGACATCCAAACTTTTTCATGCAAAGTAGCATCAATAATGTTTGTTCTTGTTGCTTCTACAAGCAAGAAACTTCAAAACATGTTTTTGGGACCTTTGAGACAGATTTTTACTTGTAAATTATGTGACCTTTTCAGACATTGGATTACATACTAATGTAAACATGTGTTTTTTGTTCATTTCTTTGTATTAAGTCATATTTAAAGGTTAAAGTAGCTCAAGTGTTGTTGTTTTGTGCTTGCTGCTGTGATGTAAAGTACAAAACTTGAACCACTTCGTAGAACAAACAAATACTTTCAGTGTTGTTTGTTTTAATAAGGAAATGTGATCTCAATCTGAAAAAAACTGCAACTGAAGCTGTTAGCATCTATGCTAGTCTCTGTACCAGCAGTCACTTCCGTAACTTCCACCACTTCCTGCTCTTAAAGAAGCTGACTGAGAAATGCTGTCTCACAGTCGTTGTTGATTGAAGTCTAGTAAGATGAATCGGCCTGTTAACATCCAAACTTTTTCATGCTAAGTAGCATCAGTAATGTTTGTTCTTGTTGCTTCAACAGGATGAAATGGGTGGATATTTTAACAAGAAACTTCAAAACATGTTTTTGGGACCTTTGAGACAGATGTTAAATTGTAAATTATGTGACCTTTTCAGACATTTGATGACTGTTGACTAATGTAAACGTGTATTTTTTGCTAATTTCTTTGTATTAAGTCATATATAAAGGTCACAGAAGCTCAAGTGTTGTTGTTTTGTGCTTTCAGGGCTCAACAAAATCCTCAAAGAGCATGGAGTCCCGGCGCAGACCGTCCAGGTAAGAGCCATCTCCCAAAGTTATAGAGCTTCATGTGGATATTTTGATTAAATTAGTTGAATCGTGCCGTCTTTATGAAGCTAAAAACTGCTGAATTTATTCTCTGAAGTGTCTTACTAGGGTGTAAACGAGGCTTCATGCCCTGCCATTGAACTGGGCCTCACGCTGTTTTGTTGGACACAAAGATATTTGGTGTCAAGCTCTCTCACCTCGGTCCCCAGGGAGTCACAGATGTTGTCGGCTGTGTAATTGATGTGTAAACTCGACACCATGACACTTCACGCTAGCATGCTGCGCTGAAGTGTCAAGCAACAGTTTGATCCCCACATGGCAAAATAGCAGACGTGACTTTCTTTTGACAAATGACTTCCACATCAGATTAAAGCGGTGTTTTCATTTTTCATCCATATAAAGGAAAGTCAGCAGTTTTTCTGCGGTGTTCAACAGCATGGTCATATGACAGTGATCTATTATGTAATACTTAGATCATGCTAAAGTAACGGGTCCTGACAGGGCTTGTCTTACAGAGTTCCTTTATCAGTTAAATGGGCAGCACAGCTAATGCAAAGTAAACATTGGAGCCATTTTTGGTATACATGTTGTAGATTAGGAATTATTTCTCATACAGCTGAAGAAAAATCACTGCTCTTGTACTACTTCCTGGCCAAAGCAAAAAGAAATGATGCTGTTAGAGCCAGAAGACCAACTGATATGGTAACCACTGGAGCTGCTCCCCGGACACATTAAAAAACATCTGTAACAACTGCAGGCTATTTACACTCTGCTTACTGAGCTCGATGAAAACACAGATATGGTTAACAATCTGAGAGATTTCCTTTTAAGGTAGTCATGCTAGTTGTTCAGCTTGTTTGTATCTTTTCATGGTTTTTAGGTGGAAGCTTTTAGTTTGTTTATGCAAGTGTTGTCCGAGCTTTTGTGCAATTGTGCGGCTGTAAACAGTCTGGAGGAGGTGAAGCTCACGGCCAAAAAGGATGACCTAAATGGGGCCAAGCGCTCGGAGATTTGGAGGTTCTCACAGACTGGAGATACATTTTACATTTATTTTGATTCCCATGTATTACAAAGTTTTACAATTAAGTTGGGGATGTTGTTAAAAATGTAGATACAAACAGAATAAAGTTAGCCTAAAGTGTCTGTTTTCAGTTCAAACTTATAAACCTTGTTATTTTTTGTAAATATTCTCTCATTTTGAATTTGATGCCTGCAGCATGTTCCAAAAAATCTTGGACAGGTCATGTTAACTGCAGTATTAAATCACTTTGCCCTTTAGAAACACTCGATAAGCATTTGGGAATTGATTTTTGAGGCTTTGTACACAGAATTCTTTCCCATTATTTCTTGATGTATGAATCCAGCTGCCCTACAGTTTGGAATCTCTTACATGTTATTTTATGCATCATAATGCCTAACATATTTTAAATGGGTGACAAGTCTGGATCGCAGGCAGGTCACTCTAGTACTTGCATTGTTTTATAACAAAGCTATGCAGTTGTAAATTGTGCAGAATGCGTCTTGTTGAAATAAGCAGGGACATCCCTGAAAAGACATCACTTTCCAGGCAGTATTTGTGGCTCCAAAACCTGTATGTACACTTAAGCATGAATGGTGCCTTCACAGACTTGTAAGTTACCCATGCCATGGGCACAAACACCCCCATACCATAATAGATGCTGGCTTTTGGACTTTGCTCTGATAACAGTCTGGATGGTCCCTTTCTTCTTTAGCCTGGAGGACATCACATCCATGATGTCCAAAAACAGTCTGAAATGTGGACTCAGACCACAGCAGACTTTTCCACTTTTCCCCCAAGTCCATCTCAGAAGAGCTCAGCAGCTGGCAGTGTTTCTGTGTGTTGTTGATATTTGGCTTTGGCGTTGCGTGGCAGAGTTCAACTTGACTTTGTAGATGTAGCAGCAAACCGTGTTAACTGACAATGGATTCTGAAGTGTTCCTGAGCCCATGTGGTGATATCCTTTATAGAAAATCAATGTCAAAATGTCTGATAGGAAAATACAATAAATATAACTTCAAGTTAATGAATGTGAAAAAATTACAAAGTTAATTTATTAGCTGAAAAAAAGTGTTGGAGGACTAAAATAGACATAGTTGAATGAATGTTCAGAATTATTAAACGTCAGCTTAAAAGTCTAGCTCTGGCATTTTTTGCAACTCAGAATGGCCCCAAATACTGCAGAGTGAAAATGACTCAGCCAAAGGGAAATTTGCTCTTACTTCACATTTTTCAACTGATTTTGATCAAGGGTCTAAGCTGTAGGTGGGATAATCACCTCAAATATTCATAGCAATCCAGCTGGCACCGACAACTGTGCCAAATTCGGTGAAATCACTAATGCTTGGTTTGAGCTTCAGCAGGTTGTCTTGACCATGTTGGCATGCCTAAATGCACCGTTGTAGCCATGTGAATGGCTAAATACCTATTTAGAAGTTGAATGGGTGTAACTAATAAGAAGGTCATCGAGTGTAGCTTTGCAAGACTTGGAAAAGTGGTTGTCACTAGGAAGCAAAACCCTGCTCATGGTTCCTCTCACTTTTCCCAGCATGTCCATGATACATAAATACAGTTTGCTTCAGTTGATAATTATTTAAAAAATGTGCGTAATATTGTTTTTTGCCATTTTTTAAAAAATTTTGAGTAATGATAAAGATGGTCCCTGCATAAAATAAGAAAAAAGAATGGATCATTTCTCAATAAGGCATTACATTTCAAGTATTACCTTCAGGTAAATGAGTTGTGAGTGATTGTTTCTGTGAACTTCTTCTTACCCAAAAGTCACCCATGATGCAGATTGATCACTGACCCTAGGGATTGTGGGATATGATGTTTGCTTCATGAGGAAATATGGCAGGTCCAATCAAAGCTGGATTAAGAAGGACTCTCAATATTTTGATTAGAAGTCCTCCTCGGTCACGTTTATAACTATTAAATGTCTGACAAGGTCGTCTTCCAGACTCATGTCTCTGGTTTCCTGATAAAACATTCCTGCTTCATACGTGGTGTTTGTCCAAATGCAGATGTGAGATCACTGCAACGCTGAAATTGAGCGTGTGGAGATAAGGCGTCATTCATCAAACACTACGAGCCGAGAGAAAGAGCAATCGCTTCATCTCTTCAGCTGATGAAAAGCAGGTTGGCTCTCAGCCGGTCGACGCATGCTGGCGGACCTGGAAGAGGACCAAACCACAGCGTCTATATTGGCCCTGACAGCACCCAGAGGGGAGAGACACATACATATTCAGAGACTGAGAGGGAGGTGAGAAGAGTCAGACGGGGAAACACAGGAGAACATTTAATACTTCTGAGAATGAACTGGAATAAAGAGAAGATAAGTAGGAGATTGAGACAAAAGTGTCCAAAAAGTAGAAGTTACCACCCATAAAGGAACTAGAAGTACTTCATGGTGGTTTCGCACAACTGAGAAGTATACATTTGCTAGACTGTGCAAGTCCAGCGGTGGGTCCAGTAGAGGGGATGGGGTCGTTTTTGTGTAAGAATAATTTGTAGGAACCTGAAAGATTTGACAAGATTGAGGTCATTTCTCAGTTTTTGTCTTCTGATCAGAGAGGATTTTTTAAAAATATTTTTGTAGGTACGGCTATGAAGAAATAGAAAAGAAGACAAATCTTGCTTTTACGCCTACCACTGTTGGTCCAGACCAAATGAACACCTATCTGTTCATATTTTTATGAGAGTTTGGTTCACATGAAAACTGCTTTGGACCACTGAAACGAACTGGTTTGCCAAGAACAGGGTCTTGGTTCACTTCCAGATGGACCAGATTTCAGTCCAGAGTGGGTGTAAAAGAAGCCCGAACCAAACAAGAACCAAACAGGACAAGTGAGCCAAAAGGGAGTGAAATCCTTGAGGGATATGTTGACATATCGCTACAGTCAATATGCAAGTGCCAACAGCTTTGCCTTTATTTTATAGCACAGAAAACTTCTGAACTGCCTCAAACAAAGCCATGTTGTTACTCAAAGTCAGTTGTGTATTTTCAGCTCATAGTGCAACAATAGGCAGGAACAAAGACTGCAGCCACAGCCCCAAACTAGTGGACGAAGGCTAGATTACACAGTGTTTGACAGGCTTGGTCTGCCTGCGTAGATGTAGGGTGAAACCAAACCAAAAGAAAAGTGAACATTGTTGCAGTTCCAACTCCGAACCAAACCAAGCCTGCTGAATTATAGGTGTGTAAGCAACCAAATGCTGTGATTCATTTATATTGAGCATTTCAGATTTTTAGATCCCATCCACACGAAGACAAACCGAGGCCTAAAGGCATACATTTTTTCTGTGTATCATCCATAGGAAGACAGCATTTTGGGGGTCTGTAAATGATCATTTTTGAAACCAGGTTCCAGAATGGAAAGATTTTGAAATGCTGTATAGGCAGCTCCGTGATTACTGGCTCTCCGCAAGTTTTCAGATACGCTTATGTCATAGTTTCATATCTTCATTGACACGCATGCGCCACACGTAACAACGACAACAACAATGGCGGTGTACGGTGTAGCATATGTGCTAATGAAGCTAGTGACCCTACTATCCCTGTTGCCCATGCCCACTGTTTTTTTTGTCTGCTTCCACTTGTTTCCGTCGTATCATTACAGCGGCCCTAGAGGTCTGGCATGTGTTTTACAGCGTTTTCATGCATGTCAAGTGCATTCATATAGACGCATACATTTTCTTAGACGCCTTCGTCTTTATGACGATTGTTTCTTGAAACTGTTCAGCGTTTTGTCTTGTGCGGATGGGGCCTTAGTGTCTCTCTCATCTTCTGCCTCCTCACCTTCTGCATGGTGCAGTCTTCTTCAGACAGTTGTCTCAGAACCTTTGTTGTTTTTTAAAAAGTTCAGGCACAGACTTTAAACTGTCTCTGTGCACAGGTTTGACCTTAAAAAATGATTAGGGGAACAGTGAGGGTGATCGAGCTCTGCGATTTGTTTTTGGGACAGAAGGGAGTCGGTTGTGATCTGGCCCTTTGTCTTGGTAAAGAATGAAACCATATCACCATCATCATGGTCCCGTTCTTCGGACTTTTTCTCTTTGTTTGAAGCTTTTTTTAACAGTGTTGATTCACCTTAGACCCTCCTGGAACCATCTCTTACAGAATGTTCCTGTTAATGTTGAAGAAAACTACCATAGCCTTGAATTTGGACTTCCTTTATCCCGCTTTCTTCGTTTCCCAATGCATTGACTAATGTTTGTCTCAGGATTGTATTTGAAGATCCAAGTTTTTAAAATATTATATTTACAACCACAGGATGATTATGAGAACCAACAAGACTGACCTGTAGGCTATGACCTCCAGAATTTCATTACTTGACCCTAGAGTCAGGATTTTGTGATGCGGTAATCAAATATCTTTTTTTAGATGTTGCATTTGCAGGCAAAGGCCTATTGACATAAACTTTTGATCTATGACCTCCAAAATGGCGACAATTTATCCTCAAGCAAAAGTTGTCAGTCGTGCAAAGTTTGGAGTGAATCCCTGGGAATGTTCCGGGGTTATCTCATTGAGAAGTAAAGCCTGGACAGAGGGACGAACTGACGGCCAACTATGAAAAGATAATTTCTCCAAATTTTAACTGAACTAATGGAGACAAAAACAGATAGAATCTTCACAACAAATCAAAATAAACCTGAGACTCGCATGAGAGAGGACATGTGTGACATATCTCCTCTATCAGCTGTGATGAATAATTTCCAGTAAGCAGCGTTTGATTGGCTCCAGATGTGGAGAGCGGGGCAGGTTGCAGGAGAGATCCTCCGTCTCGGCCATATGAGCAATTTCCTCTGAGGCAACTCACAGCTGACAAATGTGGGAAATATGCTGCCGTCCAGACACCTCCGCTGCAACCTCTTCATCTCGCCGCCCTCCGCAGACATTTTCAAACAAAGATCTGAAAAAGACATGACATGAGTTTGACTCTTGAGGGAAAAGTTTTAACCCTCTGGAACTTTGAGGCAGAGGTTAAAATTCAAGCAGGAGTTCAGTTTGTTTTTAAACAGGCCTGGTTAATATCTGGTCAAGTGTTGGATGAGAGATACCTAGCTTAGCATTAAATCTTGGAGCAGAGGGGGAAAGCCGACCAGAGTCCCTCTAAGGACAACAGCTCCTTCGAAACTAAATAATCAAACTGTCACTGTTAAAACTGGACAGTATTCTCACATATTTGAAGGGCTAGAAAGGTGATAAGTCCAAAATATTTGGAACTCCCTCAATAGCTGTCTTCAGTACAAAGTCTAATTTTATTTTAACCCTTGTTACTCCAGGCCATCTTTTTTAGTTGAATATATTATTTCAAGAGGACTTGGGCTACCAATATATTTGTGCTATAATGATCAAATTAAGTTAATGTGCGGTTAGCTATTTGTCAAGAAAACAGAACAGAGTTTACAGTTCAAAATTGAGCTTTGTACAAATCAAACATGGTCCAATAATAAACAACCCTTTTCACATCCAGACACAGTTCCTACAAGCCTCAGCTATCAGAGAATAAGATAACAACATGCCACAAACTCAAAAAGTAAAACTGTTCACATATTGGCCCTCTTTCTTTTTGGTGTGTTTGATCAGCGATGTTACGGTGGGAGCATTTTCCATGTGGAATGGGACAAAGGGCTACTCTGCTTTGCTACTTCCAAGAGGTAGTCTGGTTGGCTCCCTTGGTCATCCTGCAGAGGGCACTGTTCTTTATCCCAGCTGTGGTCTGTTTGCTTTTTTTCGACTGCCCATGACTCTGGATCTGAAATAGATCCAGCTCCATGTTGCATCCCTGCTGCTAATAAGTGCCCTTGCATCTTCCAAGTTGTAAACTTTCTGGGTGGCATAAGTAGCACCAGTGGGACGTGTGTGCAAAGTTTGATGGATGTCCCTCAAGACTTCTGGACACATTAAGGTCTTTAACAAGGCTTTGTCCTGCCAAAGTGTTTTCAGTGTGTTTATACTTCCTTTGTCTTGATAGACACTGACAAAAGGTCTTGCACAAGAGACTCTTATCAGCAAATATGACTAAGCTGAATATATTTTAAGTTCTGGTACATCTATGTCTTTGCTACCTAATCAGCTGCTTGTTGTTGTATGTCAACAGAATTTGAGAGTTCAAAATGATCCTTTTCCAAATCACAGCACTGAAGGCAAATAAGTTCATCGCCCTGTAATGGTTGAAGATGAGCCATTGTCATCCATCCAAAATCAAATCAGCAGCACTCATCCAAAGCCTCATATTTGGGGTAAAACAAGAAGATAATGAGTGAAGTGTTGGACTTGGATTGAAATCTTTGCACATTACATCTGCTGATCATGCTTCACAAGCTGTTTGAAGAGCCTTGATGGACACTTGGTGCTTGTTTTGGAGCAGCATCAGCTCTTTTCCTGTTTTTAGGGTGAAGTCTGAGATGTTAATTAAAGTCAATCAGCAGATGTTTGACACAGAAGCTCTTGATAAGTTCTTCTTCAGCCATGCTTTACCCATCTTTTCTTCATCTTTGAGGGTTTTGACCTGATTTGACTCCGGACAAACCAGACATGCCGAAGAAAAAAACGTCCCAGCGGACTTCTCCACCATTCTCTCCACCAGTGCCCACACTCTGTGTTTGGTCTATGTGCTGCAACATAATCTGGCATGTTCCGACTTAATCGATTTCCCCTCGCTGCGTGGTCCTCTCAGGCAGCAGGAGTCAAACAACAACACATGTGTCTGAGGCTGAGAGGAGGGGCACATTAACCCCTCTGGGATAAGATGAAGTCATGATTCATGTGGTGCTCGTGTGGTGTGATGCCTTCTTCCATATTAGGATATTTGTGTCTGGTTGTCTTTAAGAACAGTTGTGCTGTGTGTTCAGCTGAATCTGAGATTAAATTGGCACATCAAGAACAATAATTTCTTTCAGTAAGACTCACAGATAAAGTAGCCACTTCTCCTGCTTACTTTGGCTTCAAATTTAAAGACCTTTCAAAGTTGGGATTCCCCTGAAAGTCAGTGATTCAAGTTCACAGCACCGAAGTCAAGTAAGAATGAAACAACATCCATATATGTTTTTATAACTAAGCAGAAAAAGAAGTCCTTGGCCCCCAATTATGGGCAGCTTTTTGTTTTAAGTTAAAACATGTTGGATTTAAGTCATACCAGCGTACAGAGTGTTTTTGAAGGCCTTTCAAAGGGGAATGATCTTTCTTTCTTCTTGTGTAATGATATCCTTTGCCTTCGACGAAGTCCGCAACATGAAGTTTCTGTGCAGCTGTTTTGCTCTTAGTGCTCGACTCAGTTCAACCCTTAGTCTGTTGAAATAGCTTTAAACACAGATCCATGACTAATGAGTCCTTTTGCCGATCTATGCTGGTTAATTTCTATTTGAGAACAATCTTCAGTTAGACCAGCGCTTTGCATCATTTATTTATGGTTGCTTTTTTGAAGTATTCCTAAGCCAACGTGGTAGTATCTTTCTCATAACGATGTTTGTTTTAAATGCTGCCACCTGAGAGATAGAAAGTCACAGGCATTCAGTGTCGTTTTTCAGCCTTGTGGCTTAAATTAAGAGATTTCCCTGTATACTGATATGAAACTTTTTTTTTTAAATGTATGTTTTTGGGCATTTTGTGCCTTTCTTGACAGGAGAGAGACAGTGGATAGGCTTGTGAAAGGGGGAGAGAGAGTAGGGGAAGACACTCTGCAAACTGGTCACAGGCGGGATTCGAACCTGAACGGCAGAAGCAAATACATGGGGTGTTTTTATCCATTTTTTGATATATCTTTTTATCCGTTATAAATGATGCTACTGGAATCTTAATTTCCCTGAGGGGGTCTTCCAAACAAATAAATAAAGTTCTATCTTATCTCATCTAATCTAATTGTTTATTGAGACATGTTCTGAAACTGTTGGGTTACTCTTTTTTGCAAATATCTCAATTTTAGCTTGATGCCTGCAGCACATTCCCGAAAAGCTAGGACAGGACATGTTTACCACTCTGTTACATCTCTGTTTCCTTTACACAAAAACTCAGTAAGCGTTTAGGAACTAAGGACCTAATTGTTGAAGCTTTGTAGGCAAAATTCTTTCACATCCTTGCTTGTATGATTTCAGTTGCTTTTACAGTCCTGGTCTCTGTTGTCATATGTTATACTTCATAATAAGCCCAAAATTTGCAATGAGAGACAGTACTTATGTGCAGTACTACCGTGGAGCCACACTGTTGTAATATGTGCAGAATGTGTCTTGGTATTATCTGATTGAATTAAGCAGGGACATCCCTGAAAAAGACATCAATTGAATTGCGGTTCACGTGGCATGTTCCTCTCAGTATAAATGGTACCTTTACTGATATACAAGTTACCCATGCCATGGGCACTAACACAAACCCATACCATCACAGATGCTGTCTTTTAACCTTGGTCATGGTCTGGATGGTCCTTTTCCTTTGTAGTCTGGAGGATACCACGTCCATGAGGTCCAAAACAATTGAAATGTGGACTCAGACCACAGCAGACTTTTTCACTTTGCCTCAGTCCATCTCAGATGAGCTCAGGTCCAGAGAAGCTGGCGGTGTTTCAGGGAGCTGTTGGTTTATGGCTTTGTCCTTGCTTGGCAGAGTTTGACCTTGACCTTGCAGATGAAGAGATGAACTGAGTTAACTAACAATGGTTTCTGGAGTGTTCCTGA
This sequence comes from Scarus forsteni, assembly GCA_036419115.1. Taxonomy (NCBI): domain Eukaryota; kingdom Metazoa; phylum Chordata; class Actinopteri; order Labriformes; family Labridae; genus Scarus; species Scarus forsteni. Next base: position 17,731,505 of record JAZDUH010000033.1, on the reverse strand, counting down.
GCCCACTTGGTGATATCTTCTACAGAATGATGCTGTTTCTTCAGAAAGATTTCAATGGATTCCCAGAATCTTTTGATGATATTGTGGACTGTAGATGATGAAATCCCCCAATTCCTCTGCTCTGCTCCATTAAACTGTTCAGATCAGCTGGAACCTTCACAGCACTAACTGTTTCTCTGTGTCCCTCCAACAGGAGTGTGAGTCTGCTGCAAGCCCTGGAAGAGAACTACGAGCTGGACCTGGTCTACATCACAGAGAGGATCATCTCTGTCTCCTTCCCCAGCAGCGTGGAGGAGCAGAGCTATGCTGCCAACCTGCGGGAGGTCGCCTCCATGCTGCGCTCAAAACACGGACACAACTACCTGGTGCGTCTCCTGTTTGTATTTGGATGACAATTAACCTTGTGTTCTTGAACAACCATATACAGCCATGTATACAGATGTAGTTTAATCCCACACAAACCACACACAGACATATTAACCTCTTTTGATACTTTTTAATGTAGTGATTGTAGGCCTTAGCATTAACAGGGATATTACTTTCAGGTTTTGTGTGACATCATGAAGAGAGGATATTGCATTATTCTATTTATTTTTCTTTTTAAAATGATTGGATATGAATTTTAACTTATAGGACTCCGTGGTAGTAAATCCATTCAAATACTAGACAATAGATAATGGTGATGAGGATATTAAAAAAAGTTAGGAAAATATCAATTTAGTGCTACCACCTAAAATCAACAATGCTCTGCTTGCTTCTGCTTGGGTCCTTGCCACACAGCCAGATAACAGAGATCATTACCTCCGCCACGTAACCTGTTAGCAAGATAGTTCAGAAGTTATGGACAGATTTTGATGAAATTTTCAGGAAATGTCTGGATTGGGACAAGGAACAATGGTTAGATTCCGGGAGTGATCCAGATCACTGTCTGGATCCGCCATATTGAAAACTGGGATTTTCGTGCAGAGCTACTGAACTAAAAGAGATATCATTATGAATCCAATTTCTAATGCTATATTTTCATGGTCAAGGAATATAAATATTGAGATGAAATAAAGGTAGGACTAATATTTATGGTGCAAATCACAATTTGAGTGAGAAATGTGGCGCTGGCAGAGGTCTTCGAGTGCTTTTCTAGTTATTTGATTTGATACCTTTATTTCAAACATATGACAACATCAACAATAAAAATAAGACAGAAAACTTTCAATTAGCAATTGGATAAATGTCTAAAAAAGGAGTCAGAAGAAGTCAAACTTCCCACTCCCTTTCCATCAAGCTTCCCAATCTATATGAATATTAACATGTAATTTGTTTTAAATGCAATTTTATCTATGTCCTGAAAAGCAATGCTTAATCATTTAATCTGCACTTCGACGGTCATCCAAAGAGCCATCACCTTGCTGTTGGATATGGAGCTAAAACTCTGCAGCTTTTCTTCTTCAGTGTTAGCAACGTGGGTTTGGTGATGCAGCTTCATGTTCTGTTGCTGCAGTGTCCCTCTGACTCATACATCAATCATTATACAGTTTTTACTTGTTAAACTGAAGTAAGGATATAAATTTTGTCCTCTCTCATATTATTAACACCGTCAGTGAATTACCCAGGCAAACTTACTGGCTATTATCCTGATAAAATCAGGGCTGCATGTATGAAAAAAGCATTTGGATTAAGCTCCCTCCAAGAATCCCATGTTTATCCACTGCCAAATGAGTTTTTCTTTTATCATGTGTTCCTCATGTGACTCAGTCCAGCTGTATCACTCTTTGTTAACAGCTCAGTAAAACACAGTTTTTGTTTTCTTTTAGCTAAACATGGCACCCTTTGAATAGCCTGTGCGGTTAACTCATATAAACTTGTCCGTAAGGTCCCCCATGAAGCACAATCACATCTGCTCCAGTTAATCTCCATTTTTATTAGCCTCTGAAGCTCAGTTGTTTAGCTTTGGCCTTGGCTTTCATTGCATCACCTCTGTTTGTTGAGCGAGCCTTACATCATGAATTTAGCAATCCTCCGAATTTTAAACCCTTTTAAAGCCAAAATGGAATAATTTGTGTGAAAGTGAGCCATCATTAATTGTAATCATTGCCAAACAAGACCTCTTTCATCACATCTGAACATGTTTTAATATTTCTTTTGACTCCATCCTCAGCTCTTCAACCTCAGCGAGAAGCGCTATGACATCAGCCAGCTCCATCCAAAGGTGTTGGACTTTGGCTGGCCTGACCATCACGCTCCGGCTCTGGACAAAATCTGCAGCATCTGCAAAGCCATGGACACCTGGCTGACGGCTGACAGTCACAACGTGGTAGTCATACACAACAAGGTGAGAGGAGGGTGTGAGTGTGGACAGTAGAGGGTGCTCTCAGGCTCCTGGAAAGACCTCCAGCCCCTCTCTCTCTGATGCTGCTGTTTGTTTTTGTGATGGTGTCCTCTCAGAGTGAAGCAACAGCACTCAGGGTGGGGTGTTTGTGTCACTTTGTGTGTCCATATGTGGTTTGTTTTGTGCTGGTTTAGGGTCAGGAAAGTACAAATTAAAGAGGTAAAACATGCGGTTCAATCTGTTTATTATCCTTAAACCTTCAACAATACCATAACAACTAAACTGACCAATATTTCCCTGTTGTTGCCTAAATTTACATGCACAATGCCATCCTCTTGTGGCAAACCACACTCCTCTGACTCCTCAGCCCATAAAAAGCAGATCCAAATCCAACCACCAGGCCAAAGTCCCCGGTGTAATGGCTAATCATTTTCCCATTAACCCCTCTGTGTGTCTGAGGGTGTTGTTGCAACATCAGATTTAACCATGGGATCCTCGGGCTGTTGCGAATGTTCCCACAGGGAGGCTACAAACAAGTCGGCTGTCATGGTAACTGGGGTTATTTTTCATTGAGTTGAGTAATACCGCTGATGAGAGCGTGGCTCTGGAGGCTGTGGTTGGTCAGTGAGGGAGTGAGCTGTGTCGGGTTTCCCCGTATCAACACATCACTTCAGAGGGGCTTCATGCTGTTTAAGTGGCCGCGATGTTTATAATGTGGAACGTACTTGTTCTCCAATGTGACCCTCGGCTTTAAAGTTTGAAGGATGTGTTATATATGACGGCTTTCCCGATAGTAATGTGATTTCAGATTGGTGAAATAGCCATTAAATATCCATCCAGATTCCTTTTTTACTAGATAAACACCAGTATAGTCACATAAAGATACGTAGTTTACACGTTTTATGAGTAAAACTGATTTTTTTACTGTAAGCACGTCTTAAAGGGGCACTCAACAATTTAACAGCCTCTTGTTGTAAAGTCCTTATAGCTCTTGAATGATGAAAAACATATTTAAAGTCTTCTATGGTTTCTTTTGGAGGCTTCTTGCATATGAAACATTAACCGTTGTGACATCATTGGCTTCAAGACTATTTCTGCAGCACTGCAGACTGTCAGAGCAGCAAACAGGGTGCCTGTAGTTTGTAAGATGCAGGTGTGGCCCGTTTTATCTATCCTGAGCTGAACTATGAATAGTTTTGAATGAAACTGTAAATTTTGTGACATCACCTATTTTTGATCAAATACATTTTTTTTTTTTTTTAAATGTATTTTTTGGGCATTTCGTGCCTTTATTGATAGGAGAGAGACAGTGGATAGGCTTGTGAAAGGGGGTGAGAGAGTAGGGGAAGACACTCTGCAAAGTGGTCACAGGTGGCCTCAAGATTTTCTGAAGCACTGCAGACTGGAGCAGCAAGCCTGTAGTACATGGGGTGCTTTATCTATCCTGGGCTGACTCAATGCCAAACCAGCACCCCAAATACATAAATTTTAAACATGAACTGTAGCGGGCTTTTGTGCCATTCTTTATGTTACAGCAGTTTGACTTTACCATAGAAAAGAACCTGCTTTTTACAGTAGATTTCCACAGTCAGTTAATGTAAAGAGGGTTTTTTGTGTACAAGAGGTTAATATGTGTAATGTTGTAGTTTTTCATCTGGAAATCCATACTGTACATGTAAAGTAATTTACAGACTACTGAGCTGCAGCCATATTTTCTGGACCATTAGTTGCTCCAGAGTATCAGGGGCGTTTACACGGGGCCAAATACGGTCAGATTCGATACGTTTTCATTGCATTTTGAGCTTGCATTTACATTGAAACTCTTTGCAGATTGTCCGAAAACAGTAACTTTTAAAAACGGGCTCCAGAGTGGAAAGTTTTCATGTATTGATAACAAAACATTAGCTACCAGCCAACTGATTGTTTGTCCCAGATGTTTGTAATTTCTTAGTTACTCGACGAGTTTTTCTGTCATTATTATTTCTTCTTCGTGTCTCACTCGAGCTATGTAATGGGTAGTAACAGCAACACTCTCAAGCGTTTTGCAGTGGTACTGCTCCGTTTGGCCTCCAAATATGAATAAAATGAACACAGAGCACGGACAGGAGGCTCGGTCCGTGTCTGGATCCGTCTTTTACGTTGAGCATAAATGGTCCTGTAACAAGTCTCTCCCGACAGCACATTGAATAAGCACCGGTCTGTGGACTCGTTACTCCAGCTCTGGCCATCTTGCTTTCAGCCTGCAATTAGTTTTCTTCACTGGAAGAAGTGACCTCTGCTTTTTGCCAGTCCCTCACACGTTTATCACTCACTCCAAACTTTATTTCTACCTGATTACTCACTGCAGTTTGTTATAATAGGATTTTCATTTTGGGGGCATTTTGTGTATGTCTGCCGCAGCCTACAGCCTCCTCTCACGACTCTAGATGTTACTGTTTACTCCTTGGTTCATGTCTCTCAGTATGATTTAAACACTTAAAAACATGTTAAATTATGTATATTTTGATACAGTATATAATTTGCACCTGACTATAAGTCACAGGAACAGCCAAACTACGAAAAAAGTGCAACTTTTAGTCTGGAAAATATGGTTTACAGCTGGAATACTTTTACAAGTGAACATTGTGACAGACATTTTGGCCTTGATGACAACATGTAATGTTGACTCTTGACTGATTTGTGTCTTTTTAGGGTAATCGAGGAAGAACTGGAGTGGTGGTGGCGGCCTACATGCATTACAGCAGCATATCTGCAAGGTAAGAGTATAATGAAAAATAATAAGGGGAGCTGTGAGTCCTACAGTAATGTTTCAGAACAAAATCCTGAATTTATTGTCATCTTTGTCAAATGGTGTAACCATAAACCCCACGATGTGAAGTGCAAATACCTCAGGTCAGGCCCACGTACAGATCCTCTGATAATGATAAAGCCATTGAAAAGCCTTCAAATGATTTCAAGGGATATTTTTTTCCTGACTTGGATTTTCAGCAACAATGAAATGAAAATAGTAAAGCAGGTGAGCAATGGCAATGTTTATCTTAGTTTTTGCTTTATGTAACTAAAAAACACTTGAAGACAAAGTAAACAAACTAGCTTCACAGCTGGTTGGCACTGAGGTGGATGGAAAATTGTCTAACATCAGCATTATTCACTGGTCACATTCTGTTTTTAATGTTGCAAAAGTCATTTTTCATGATATCTTTACAAGAATAGAAAGACTGCTGAACAAAAAGACGAGAAAATAGGGAAACAGAAGAATCTGCAGTTTTCTTGCTGCGATAAAAGGGGAGAAGGGTGAGGCATTCTTGCGAAATACAAGATAAACCAGCATTGTTTATCACAAGACTTAAACCCACATCTGTGAGCAGACAAGATCTTATAAATAGTCAGTGGGCTGAAGCATGAGACTGGGGAACAAAGCTGCATTTGGAAATATTCAGGATCGTTTTTGATACGATAATTATGAGCATAAAGGGAAGAGTCAGCTCAAATAGGCCCTAAATCATGAGAATCAAATCATAGGTACATGCTTTTTGTATTTTCATTAGCTGTGATTTGGATGTACTGAGAAAGAATGAATTTAATTCACATATAACAAAGAGATGTGAGCTGATGGGTAATCAGGCTCATGACTCTGTTACTCAAAGAATTTAACTAGACCATAAATGGATTTGATACAATATGCTCCCTTATAAAGTATTAGATTCTTTTATTATCCTGTTTCTCAGGATAATAAAGTCCAGATCAGACAAAGCTCCTTCTGAAGCTGTTAGCATCTATGCTAATCTCTGTAGGCTACGAGCAGTCCTTTCCTGCTGTTGCACCACACGTAGCTTCCACCTGCTGTTTTAGAGGACGCTGATTGGGCCATGCTACTTTGGGCTGCCACAATTGTTGTAGATTTGGAGCTTGGCAAGATAGATCTGCCTTACTACAGATGTTGAACCATGCAGATCAAGCTGTACTGCAAGGTTAGGAGGTTAGAAGCTGCTCTTGCTGAAAAGAGACTTGCCAGTAATTCCAGTGAACCGGCGTGTTGTTGTGCCATGCTGGAGACAGATTGATGCACATGATGTTGATCAATTTGTAGCAATAGCTGAAGATTCATAGACGTGACTGGTGGAACAGGGCAGCCATGATGGATTTAAAAAGGAAGCTTTCACATGAGGAGAGCATGTACTCAGGCTGTACAACACAGACAAACCATTCCTGAGACTAAAGGGCACTACAGTCTCCGCCTCAATATCACTACCCATGAGAGAGGCCATATTTTACTGTGCAAGCTAACATAGTTATTACTGCGTACTTATGAAACCTCCCCTGTCTCCCCAGTGCTGACCAGGCTCTGGACAGGTTTGCCATGAAGCGTTTCTATGAAGACAAAGTGCTTCCTGTGGGCCAGCCATCACAGAAAAGGTTGGTATTCAATCACTTGTGTTTGTGTTACATGTATGACCCTGAAGTGAACCCCCTGGCAGACTTGTTGCCGTCTGCCTTAGGAGACAAAGTTGTGGTTATTGATATTAATGGCCGCTTAGGAGCAAGAAAACAAGCTTACAAGAAAATATGGACAAATTACTCTCCTATGATGTTGATATTTATATTTACAGGTACAGCTGATAAAGGGGGTGCCCTTGAGCTAACCTATTTTTGCTCGTTCACATCTCTAAATCAAAATATGTGGCTCTTGTTTTCTTGAACCACCCACCACTCATAGATTAAGTAATCCAGTTACACTTCAGTATGGCTTGACATTTACTTTCAGCTCTGCATTCATTGGGACTATTGTTTTTCTGGAGCAAAAAGCCGCTCAGAAATTCCACTTCTTACATTTTGCAGTTGAGGAATTACATTTTTTTAGTAAAATTTACTTTGCCATATTAAATAGCATAGAGATAATTAATTTATTTTAATAAAAACGGCTACTGTACTCGTTTAGAGCAAGAAATGTCTGGTACTAGAAGTTATAATCAAACATCAAGCTCTCGTTTGGTTATGTTTAAAGCTAATTTTGCAGAGGCTTTTTAAATTTCAATGAACAAAGTGAAGAATCATTGGCTCTTTTCTCAAAAGTATGTGTAAAACACACTGGACAGCTTTTTTATTATCTGTCAGCATAATAATTTGTGAGAGTTTTGTGTGGATTTTTCTGTTTATTGGGCGATACGTGCACAGAGGATTGATGAAAACTCATGATAGTGCAGCTTCTCTCTATCTGACACACTCTGTTAGAGCTCCTCGCTTTAAGACCCCATCCCCACATGAGCCCAAACCACTCTGATTGGTTTACAGGTCAGCTCTGTGGTAGGTGCTCAGCTCAGTGCTGCTCTATCCCATGTTGTTAACAACTCTGCATTCATTCTAATGTCAATGCTCTGCAATGGGCTTGCTACTGGAAGCATTGAGCTTAATCAGATGACAAAACAGTGGTAGCATGCGAAGATGGATCAAAAGGAGAAGTCTGAGTGCTGTTGACTGTTTTGTTCATGGAGTTGCTATGACGCATAAGGGGACATGTTAAATACAAAGAAGAGCTCATACGACCAAAAAAGCATGATATGACCTTTAGTAGTAGGTTTTCAAGAGTATTAACACTGCCTGTTGTTTCCTGAATAAGAGAAAAATATATAAAGATGGAATTTAATGGCAGGAAAACAAAAACAGTTGCTCCAATAAACTTAAAAGGATCTGAAGTTCTCGGGGGAGATTCCAGTGTCAAGGGTTATTTTTCTCTGGGTTTTTACTACTTTCAACTCAGTTTGAAAATACACATTCCCTTTTGATCCAACATCAATGTGACAGAAATGTTTTTGAAGCTCTAAAGTAATAAGTTTATTGATTTTCTAAATAAAACAGGGAGCAAGGTTGGATCGTTCATCACGGCTGACATGCTGGAAACATTCACTGTTTCATTTGAGGTCAATCTGCAGATTGTATCACTTTGTTGTGATGAACGCAGGATTACAACCTGATCTGTTTGTTGTAAAACATTAACGGATTATGATTCTGTTCGGCAGAAACATGCTCACGTCCTCTGTTTTTTCAGGTATGTGGAGTATTTCAGTGGCCTGCTCTCTGGACACATCAAGATCAACAACAAACCCCTTTTCCTTCACCACGTCATCATGCACGGCATCCCCAACTTTGAGTCTAAAGGAGGTGAGAGTCAAATATAGATGTAACTCACAGTAGGGCTGGGCAGAACATCAAAAATTAATGTTATGGGGTGCTGCTTTGGCGGAGTGGTTAGCAACCAGGCACCCCATGTACTTGCTCCTGCCGGTCCAGGTTCGAATCCCGCTTGTGACCAGTTTGCAGAGTGTCTTCCCCAACTCTATCTCCCCCTTTCACAAGCCTATCCACTGTCTCTCTCCTATCAATGAGGGCACAAAATGCCCAAAAAATATAGTTAAAAAAAAAATCAAATCTCTCTCCCCTTCAACCCCTTAACTGTTTAATCAAATATTCCAAAATTGTCTATCCAAGACATACCAAAGTAAAATGATTATTGCTCTTGAACCTTTTGGGCCACATGTATGATGTTGGTCTCTTTTGAGAGGTCATATTATAAAGATAAATGAACTATTACAGACAACAGAACATTATCACATCCGCTGCAACATATTATCCATGCTCCTTTTTATCTCTAAAATGTGGATTAAGGAACCATCCGGGCACTTTTAATGATGTATTAATTTAGCACTGCTGCCATTTTAAACCCAAACAGTAGAAAAACAAACTAATAAGGGAAGAAGCGTAGTGGAAATCACAACCACCAAGGATGCCAAAAGAAGCTAACTGTTAGCTTCATACATCTAGGCAATTCCTCCTGACTTTGTCGGCCATGTTTTTTTGCTTTAAAGTCTCATTTGATGATGTGAGATTACAAACTGCAAGAGCAGAGGCCCTGGTTGTTAGCCTTGTTTTGCCACACCAAACAATTCAAGAACAAATTTGATAAATCTGTCATTACTGTCTGAATATGTGTGCTTTCTCAATGTTTGAAAATCAAGCCTTTGGTTGTGTTTAGGAGTTTAGTTGCAGTTTTGAAAATCAGGCAAATGTTTGGCGTCTTGGACTCCTATTCTGCTGCCAGGTTGTCGAATAGGATTGACCAAATTTCTGTTTGTCCCACAAGATAAAGCATTTTATTTTTCATGTAGATGTTGACATTGTGCAACTTGCACCCAATAGGTGTACCTGTATGGCATTTAGCATTTGGCTGATGTGGCCTATTTGGCTTACATCTTTCATTTTTATTACTCCTCCATAAAAACAACACTAAGATGTATATATCCAGTGTGTTACCTGTCTGCAAAGAATACGTAGTATAAACTCTGTGCCATAACTGTCCTTACTCATCTTCTTCTTGTCTTATCTGTTCCAGGTTGTCGTCCCTTTCTGAAAATCTACCAGGCTATGCAGCCCGTCTACACATCTGGGATCTAGTAAGTCTTACAGCACGCTCACACTCCAGCGCTTTTACAAGATTCCAGGGATAGCAAGCTCGTAATGGCTCAATAATAAAACCCCTGATTTTCCTTTATAGCCTCTCCCTGCCCCCCAATATACACATACATTGTCCCGCTCGCCAGTTCCCTCTCGGTGCTCGTCTCACATTATTGTATTTAGCTAGCCTCCCCAGCTCCGGGCTCTTGTTTCCCCACTGTAGATCCTTCAATCACTTCTATTATTATTTGTGAGCGGAGAGCCAATGAAACAGGCAGACAGGCATTTGTGTGGACGCCTGCGGGGGTTTCCTGTCAGAGGACCCCGCTGGTTCTCAGGGCCAGACAGGAAATAATGGATTCTTATTTTACTGCTGTTGTTTTGGGATGAGGTGAGGTTAGAGGACAGGGGAGGCAGAGAAACATGCAAGGTATTCACATGGTGAAACAGGCATATAGGCCATATTTACATCACTCACAAATGATTCAACATGGACAAGAACCTTCTATACACACCCTCCAGGATTCACTGAAATAAATATTTGAGGGAAGAATATTAATGTGGTCCTTCATCTGGCAAAGTAATCCAAGCAAAGGTCAGAGTAAGCATTTCAAAACCCACAAAATTCAATTTGTTGTGCCTGTAAACCCCCCTGTTCCAGCCCTGCACAGAACAGGCTGTTTTTCATGGTGCATTCCAGTTACCTCAAACATGGGAAGTCGGAATTACATCTAAGTTGAGGTAGGAAATTCCAACCAAAGGGGGCACACTCAGTGACGTATCCAATATGAAACTCAAAGAATCTGTCTTCTGAGATCAGCTGAAACACACTGTAAAACCTAATGAGTAAGGTCAACCATAGCCCTTCAGGAAGTGGGTATACCACCGTCCCAATGGTGCTGTGCTGTAATGTTAAAAGGATACACCAACATGTTTTTTGTTTTTGTGTCTTTCCTCACTCATGAGTCCATGACAAGCAGATAGACCCCGTTCTTTTAACTTTGCATGCAGTAGCCACCGCTAATTAGCTTAGCTCAAACACTTGGAGTAAACGAGTAGTGTTAGCCTGCCTCTTCCTAGAGTGACCAAATAAACTTTTCAGCAACTCTTAATGGTCCTTTTTGAGTTGTTAGCAAAAAAGTAGAAAACTGCCCTATCTCTGTGTTAACAAATCCCTTAAACAATTCCTGGATACATGTACAGATCCAAATTGACCCTTTGCTAAGCCCTGCCTCCGTTTGTTACTGTTGCTTCTCCTGTCAAGCTTTCCCTCTTAGCATGAGAAATAATGAGTTTTTAGTGATCCCAGTAAGTGATATTCCTAAGGAAATATCTGGAAATTTCTGGACAGTTTCTTCAGAGATATCAGACAGAAAGCTTTCCAAATGTTATTGGTGTTCAAATGTGGAGGACATTAGAATAGGGCGTAGGGCATAGATCTCAAGCATCAAGCACCCAATGTGTTGACACTTCACGTTCAAACAATCACAGGCAAGAATAACAGTGTTCTTGTACAGCACTGTAAGTCGATATTGTTTGAATTTAAATTGATGTTAAATTAGCTGTCATTGTTGTTGTGTTTGCCCATTTCGAGGGTGTCACAAAATGCTTAAAGATGTCAGTATTTCAGAGCTTGTCTTTGTCGAGTACGAGAATTTCTTCTGCTCACATATTACCTTCTATTGAGATGTCTTTGTTTGCTAATGTTATCTTACCTAACACAGAGAGAACAAACGTAAGTGTTGTTTTGCTTAATCCACATCCCAATATCTTTCTTCTTTCATCTTGGGCTTGGGGAAGGCAAAAAGTCAACACTACAGTCCAAACTTCTCGAATATCGACTGTCGGACTTGCTAGTTGCGTATGTACACCGCTTAGGCATACTGTTTTCTGCCAAAAGCTTGACAGGTTTCTTTTGCATAGTTACGATTGCTGATATAGGATAAGACAGAAGCTGTTTGTGGGAGGGGTGTAACCAAGGGTCAATTGCCACCAAATCTATATCACTCGTGCCTTTTGCCATAACCTACATTCCCTGAAAATGTCAGCTAAGTCCATGGAGCACTTAATGGAATATTAGCAAAAATGTGGACAACTGCCCTATTCTGCACTGTTAGCAAATCCTTAAAAAACTTCTGGATCCAAATTTGGATTGCCACCAAATAAAATCCCCACTTCTCTGTCCTATGACCAAAATTCCCTGAAAATGTAATAAAAATCTGTCCATTCCTTTTTTGAGTTATAGTGCTCACAAACTAACAAACTTACAAACTGATGGAGGAAAATACTTCTTTCAACTCCCTAATCCTCATAGCCAAACTGCATTTCTGTTCCTTCCCCTCCCCATTTAATGGGCTTTGACAAAGTGTTTAAAAGTTTCCACTGTGTGTACCGAGGCATGCAAGTGTTAAACTGTTTCCACTGTATCCATCTTTATAATGGCGTCAATTCTATAAACACATCCACAGCCTGAACAATAACTATGTGTGAAACAATCACTGCGTATGTTTTGGACTTCTAAACTGTTGAACCCCCTTTTAAAGCCCCCTCCTCCCAACTCCACTTTCTCTCACATGATAACCATTAGCACTCCCAGTCTTTGATCTAACTTACACAATCATGTCGACAGTAATGCCCAAAATCAGCTGTACGCTGCACTGCGGTTACTCTTTGTGATGGATGTTTGGGTAAATGGAGATGTTAGCTGGTCATGATCATGTGCACATCTAGACAAAGAGATTCGAAAATGTTCTTCTTCTGTATACTCGTTTTCATAAATGTCATTTCATGATCTTTAACTTATAGTTGGTTCAGTATTAGTTTCCCCTGCTGTTAATGTTTCCTCTGGAGTCAATAGGGCCAGACAGCAGATCGACAGAATCAATGACCACAGGCAGAAGAATGCAGCCATTTGCTGCATCATTAGATGAACACAAACACTTCCCACAGGAAATAATAAAGTGCGAAAAAAAATCGCCATTTCGTACATTCTAGCCAACATCGTTTCGTGGCTAATTTTTACACAAAACTCACTCAATTATAGAAAATTACTTTTCCCATGAACACCAGTGTACCTCTCTGGTCCCTGATGGACTCAGCTTGAGCAGAGATCTGGACGGACCTGTAGGTCTAAGTGCGCACACTGCCAGACTATACCAAGGACATTTCCTGTTCTTAGGTCTAAATTCAAGATTAGCATACAGAGCTATCTGCTATCCAATGACCACAAGCAGATGAACACATATCCATTTTCTTCTGCATTCAATAGTGCCAAACAAAGAGATTTCCTAAAGGAAAAGGAAAGTGCAAAAAAAAAAATCCCCATTTCTTACATTCCACCCATCATACTTTCATGGCTTGTTTTGCATAAAACCCACACAATTACGCAACACAAAATTACCCATTAATTGCAGTGTACCTTGCCGGTTGCCTCAGCTCATTCTCCTTAAAGGTACAGCACTGCTTGGAGCTATTTCAGCCACTTGACACATTGTTGTAAAGCACCAGATACAACCCAACCTCAGAAATACTGAACTACCACTTTAACAGTTGCAATAATTAAGGCCTTTTTCTTTCACAGTAACGTCCAGGGAGACAGCCAGACCAGCATCTGCATCACCATTGAACCTGGTCTTCTTCTGAAGGGGGACATTTTGGTAAGAAAAACAGATTTTATGAGCTACAGGAGCATTTTGTAGAATCAAACGGGATGTTTTAGGTGATTTGTTGCATTTATTGCTTGGAAAGTGGAAACAAGCATTCATGAACGCACAACTGAAGAACCTGATGGTTAAACAGTGATTTAAATTTTTAATTTCCAACAACTGGGTGTGCCTTGGACCTCCAAAATTTTGTTGTAGTACTGGTAAGAAATGAGGAAAACCCTTACACTTTGCCAGTGTCACTCCAGTTCGGACATGCTCTTCCTCTTTTATGTAGAAAATAGCAGAAGATCATCAAGTTTCTTAATTTCGATTAATCAATCAATTAATGAAATATATGAACAGTCAAGATATTAATATCAAGAAAACAACAATATAAATGAGATATATTTCCCCCACACTCGCCCTGCATGTACAGCTCTGGAAGTCACGTCAGATTTTATTTTCACTGTTGTCCTTGAATGCACCGCTTGGTTTTCACCGAACCTTTAGTCATATCGTATCGTATTGCATGGTATCGCATGGTATCACATGGTATCGTATTGTATCGTATCGCATCGCATCGCATCGCATCGCATCGCATCGCATCGCATCGTATCGACATATCTGGCATGAATATCGAGATATGAAATTTTGTATATATTGTTCAGCCCGAGCTGATGCGGTGAAAGTAAATCAGATAAAGAAGAAGGACTAAGACCATTAAGAGCTTTAAAAACTAGTAAAACAATCTTTAAATCAGTTCTAAAGAGTTAGCCAATGTAGAGACCTTTAAATTGGTTAGCATATGGGCTCTCCTTCTGGTCCTTGTCAGCAATTTGTGTTCAGCTTTAACATATCAAGATATTATTTAAGGTCCATATTGCCCAGCTCTAGTGAACAGGTTACCTCTCAAGTGCATGTCCAGAATTAATCAAAGTTTATTGTATTAATTTTTCTGCAGTTTCCTTTGCCAAAATGTAAGAAAAATAAATGGGTGTTATATGACAATCAGAAAGGGAATGCCAAAGAAAGCAGCTGCAGGGACGCACAGACTTTGCATACATTTGGATGTTTATTAGTAATGAGGGAATCCTGTTGGTTTTTCCAAACTGACACGGCTGTATATGAACCAAACTCATGTGCTGCAGCAGTTTATAGTATCCATTCACAGAAGAATGAGAGCTGTAAAATCCTGGGGGAAGACAGTTGGACACGGTCCTATAGCTCAGTTTTATAGACCCTCATTAGCACACAATATGTTTTCTGGAAACTCTGACGTCAAAACTGCTGCGTTTTTCCTGTCCAGCAGGGTTTCCAATACTCAGGGAGCCTTTATAGCATCACATTTAAAAGTAACTGCCTTCACGTGGATGCTTTTAATTACTTTTGACTTACATTTTCTCATTCTGAAGTCAATCACAATGACATTTGCTTTCTTTTCTTTATAGTTAAAGCTGCACATATTAGCAGAGTTTAAGCTCCTGCAGTCGGTAAGGCCACGATGATACCCACTCGGTGTCCTCAGGGCTCAGAACTTCAGCGTGGAAGATTTCAGGGGCACTTATCGTGTTCCTCTCAGAGCTGAACTTGTCCCTCATTCTTTATTTAAGACGACTAATGGAGGCTTCTGAATGCACCATCAGAATGAGCCACTGCTGCAAAAGTGCCTTATTATGCAGATAAGAGAGAATGTGAATTATGGTGCTGTGGACTAAAGAATGACAGTGTGAAGACTTTTCAGGGTGTATTTATCTACCACGATTAGTTTGTGTAATAGAATGGTAGGATGTACAACTGCAGAGAAATGATCACAGAATGAGATGAAAAAAGCTGAAGCAAAAGAAAAGTCTTTGTTTTTCTGCAGGTTTGCTGCTTTCTTTCTATTTTGCAGGTTTAATTCACTGTATTTCAAGTTCAGTTTCAGAAAAAAGAAACTTTTCATTCACACTTTTGAATGGAAAAAAAGTCCTTCAGGTAAGGATGAACATCAGAATGGTTCAACATTGGTATTGGGCTATGTTGGCCTTTTTTTAAACAGTAGCTACCTGCAAATTGAAGCTGGGTTAACAGATTAGTTTTTAGGGGCTTATTTACTGTCCCATACCAGTGCTGACAATATGCTGACATCTGACACCTCTAACTACTGATATAGAGAAGATTCTTAATGTAAGGTGATAAAATGGCTTCTTGAAAAACTGGGATTTGTTGTCATGATCATACAGGAGATATAATATTGCAGTTGTGGGAGAATTAAGTCAAAAGAGGTAAATATTAAGATATAAACATCAGAATTGGCATTGACTTTGCTGTTTAAACTTAGGGCAAGACTATAAATCAAATATAGAACGGACATGAAGCCAGTGAATCCTTTGCTCACTTGATTTTCAAATTAAAAATAAATGGAAAAAGCAAGAAAATTTTGGTCAATATTTATTTTTAAAACAAAAATGAAAACACAAATAAAACTCTCTCTACAATTTTTCATGTTTTGTCCTCAAATGAAAAATGAGAAGAATGGATAATGAGAGTTTTTTCTGAATTGACATTTTCATCTGACAAAAGTTGCATGACCCGGAAGTGAGCTTAACCCGGATGTCAATTGTCCATTTTTACCATTTTTTCCCTTGGGCACAAAAATGGAAATCAGAAAAAGTGCTAGTATTCGTGTGTTTTTTTTCTAATTATTATTATTATTATTTTAAATTTAGAGACGACATGTAATTTTCTTGTTTTTTCATTTATGGTTTTATATTGAAAATCAAGTGAATGAATGATACACAAATTCATGTGGACTGAAGGAATGATCAGAGTGATGTGATGACAACTTCCCCATCTTTTTAGGCAACAGAAAAAATCTGCTAGATGTCAAACAAGTGTCTGATGAGGAGGTCTTCATCAGTTTAACACTGAATGCTACAGTTCCCCAAAGTCAAGTCAAGTCAAGCTTTATTTATACAGCACATTTTAAAACAACCACAGTTGACCAAAATGCTGTCCAGCTTAAAACACGAACAAGTAAAAACAAATGGTAAAAAATATATTAAAAATGATTTAAAAACAACAACTATAATAACAACAATAAAAATCAGAAAAAATAGAATAAATAGAAAAAGTTAAAATTTTTATGTCCTGCTCAACTAGTATTAAAAAACAGCACAAAGTGGTGTGTTTTAAGTAGAGACTTAAAGCTCTCAGTAGTCTGAGCAGTTCTGATATTAAAAGGCAAACTGTTCCAGAGAGTGGGAGCAGCCACCACGAAAGCCCAAAGGCATCATCTAACCTTAAAGCTACTGTTTTAACATTTTCAGTTTTTGTTTCTCGTTGCCAGTATTGTTTTCTTGGTGAAACAGACCCCTCTGTGGGAGGTTGTCATCCCTGAAAGCTTCTCTAAGCCACTGGATATTCTGCTTCTCCTCTCCCTCTCTCCCAATCCTTTATTTGCTTGTTTGGATTTGGGAACAGTATATGTTTTAGCCTGACTCGGCCCCACAAGGAGAAAATAGGTTGTGAAAGGAAGGCAGTCCCACATTCCTCAAAAATCACATTTAGACAAGGTTTTAGTCAATGCTTTACGGTAAAATGTACAAAAATAGCAGGAGACGTCTCTTAAATGCGCACACTTCTGCTAAAGTGGTAGGTAGATTTTTCAGTGTGTCAGTTTCCTTTCTGTGAGCTCCAGGCGGAGGGTAAATGTTCCTGGGGTACCTGTAAATGTGAGGTCCTTGTAAAACACTAACAGGTCCAGGCTGCCCATCAGGGACCCAGCAGGAGGTGGAGAGAAGGTTTTCCTGTGGAGGTTTAGTGTTGCTCTTAAAGCTGTTTGTGTGGAGAGGAACTGTTGGGATAATAATGCATGTGGAGAGGCCGTGCATTAGCAGGGTCATATACGTGTGGAAGAGACGCTCTTAAATGTTTCAGAGCCCTGAGACGGACTCTGAATCAACGTGGCATGATTCTGGCTCAACTTTTATAAAGTTTGGTTCTTATATAGTGAATCAGCATTGAAGGCATATTAAGACAAATGTTAATGCTTAAAGGGTTTTATTTTGATCTTTAGGAAGTATGAGTGTCATTGAACTTTTCCCAAAGACTCCGTTCTGGATATTTTGCTGCTGATTGTAGAAATGCTTCAGATGCACGGGTTTGTCTGATGGTTCTCTGTTTCCCCTCTCCAGCTAAAGTGCTACCACAAGCGTTACCGCAGCCCGTGCCGGGACGTGATTTTCAGGGTGCAGTTCCACACCTGTGCCGTCCATGACCTGGGGATTGTTTTTGGGAAGAACGAGCTGGACGAGACATTCAAGGGTAAGGAATCAAGATTAAAATTTTTGTATAACAAGGGCATTTTTTTGTAAAAACGCTCGCATGTAATGTAACAAACAAAGACTGGTCAATGGACATGTAAATATTGGAGTTCACTAAAAACACATTTTGGTAATTTTGGGAGTCAGACTAATGCTAAGGTCTGTATTGTTTCATCTTGTGTAGTGTATGATCAAATAACCACCATAGTCTTATTTACATATACATAAACACTATATGTACATATACATATACATATAAATAGACATATACATATAAATATGAATGTCTCAGCTGTACTGGCTGGATGGTACTTCCTTTTTTAAAAAATACAATATTTGTATTCACATTGTTACAAATAATGATTGTCTATCTATCTATCTATCTATCTATCTATCTATCTATCTATCTATCTATCTATCTATCTATCTATCTATCTATCTATCTATCTATCTATCTATGTAAACACACATATATATGATTTTTAGTAGTTTTTGGTGTGATGTCAGAGATCTTGAGATTTTGATCAAAATATGTACAAAGTTCTCTGAATGTGACATCATTTCAAAATTTAGAAAAAGTTGTTTCTTGAAGATGAAATTTTGAGACGATAGAGTTAATTTTACAGTTTACTTTCATTCACTTTTTTAAGTGTGTAACAGTAATATATTTGCTGGTGCATTGACCTGTAATGTAATGTTGATGTCCAGTCTCACTATTTACTTTTCCCTCTTTGTACAGATGACAGGTTTCCAGAGTACGGCAAAGTGGAGTTTATTTTCTCATTTGGACCGGAAAAAATTCATGGTAAGAATCCATGTGGATGCTCTTCTTTGTTGACTTGTCCTTATTGAACTTTTATGCTCTATTAAGTATGAACCATAGGTTTAACCATTTGTACAAGTGTGAGGCAGGTTGGCCCATGAATGATGGTGAAGAGACAGAGGAGTTGTAAAGGGATTAACAGTGAAATAAAATAAAACTGATGGTGCACCACCATTCACAGTGATACATAATGCCCAGTGCTTTCATGATTCAGTTTCTTTTAATGTCAAACTTTGTTTAATATATCAGCAAAAAGTCTCACAAATTCCAGCCTGACATGTACTAGTGATATGTACTATAGCAGAGGCTCCGATATTCACATTGTCCGCTCCGTCTTTTTGTCCTCCTGGTCCAGGTGTGGATCACCTGGAGAACGGGCCGAGTGTCTCGGTGGACTACAACACACAGGACTCTCTGATCCGCTGGGACTCGTATGAGAACTTCAATCAGGGCTGTGAAGACGCCACAGATGGTGAGTGCTGCTGTATTTTTGGTTTGATTTTGCAAAAAGCTCAGAGGATTTTATGCTTCACGATACACTTTTGGCAGCTTGAGATTGTTACCATTTTTTTTTTTGGTGATTCATGCTCAAATTAGGATTTGGTAAGCAGGAAAAGAAAATAAAACAAACTTTTGTTTGAAAAAAAAAACAGCCCTGTGCTTCATAAAACGGACTGGTGGAACCAATAACATGATGATGTGGACTTATAGCTCTAATTTTTGTTTTTACTTAAGGAAAATTTATATTATTGGAATCAGTGAAGAAAAATAACATTTTTAATGTTATATTGTCATTCAATAAAAATGACATTTATTTTAGGACGTACTGCCCATATGAAGGAAACTTTAGCACACAATCTGCAGTTATAATCAACACCCATTTAGCCTCAGTCTCATATACCAGCTATGTTTACATACAGACCCCCTTCAGCCCCCCTCATGTGTTTCAAAGTTAACAAGGTGCTAATTACCCGGGCTCTTTGCAGCCATGCTCCTCCAGACCACTTATGTGCCATAGTTTCTCGAGCGCTTCCAAACAAGCTTTAAATTTAGTTATGTTGCTTTATATGATGCAGCAGCCTTGGATTTCTTGAACATTTTCTCACTCATTCACAAATGTTACAAACTCCTTCACTAAGCTACGATGTCTTCATCAGCTGTCAGCTGGGGGTTATGATTCTAAAATAAGGAGACGGTCTGTATGAACTGAAAGGTAAAGGGACGCTGGAATAATGTAAACAGTGCAGATGTAACCATGGAGTTGACAGAAGTTTGGTTTCTATTTTCATATCAGCCACTCATCCTGACTCAGAGTTACTCATGAACACAATGTAACCACACTGAACCCTCTTTAGAGCATGTTGTTGTGTTTCTGAGTGTCATGGAGGATAAACATGGCCACCTCCTCCTCATGGTGTTTAAAGAGATTTTTTACAGTTTCATCTAATTTGAACTCTCACACGTTAAGGTCAAAGTAAAGTCATGTGCAAGTTCAACCTTCACTGAGTCAAATAAGGGACAGAAACACAGGGTAGCAGCTGTGTGCATAATTTGACATGCTCAGGGCTGGAAAATATGCCCAGTTTAAGTTGTGTTGATACTTTTAAATGAGAGACAATATTGATACAGTTTATTGACATTGGGCGAGGGGTGGGGTACACCCTGAACCGGTCACCAGCCAATCACAGGGCCACATAGAGAGACGAACAGCCATTCGCTCTCACATTCATACTTAAGGGTCACTAAACCAACCTGATATGCCTGAAGAGAACCCACGCATGCACAGGGAGAACAAGCAAGGGCTCTGACCAACCAGGGGATCAGACCAGTGACCTTCTTGCTGCGAGGCATGTGCACCACCTGCTGCACCACCATGCCGCCTCAAGTAAAACACCCATCCATCTATACCGCCTATCCCTCTCAGGGTTGCAGGGGGCTGGAGCCTGTCTCAGCTGACATTGGGCGAGAGTGGGGTACACACTGAACTGGTTGCCACCCAATCACAGAGCAACATTTGGCCCTTTTCCATTAGCCCTACTCTTCTCTACTCGACTCTACCCGGCTCTACTCTACTCGCCTTGTGCTGCTTTCCCATTAGCCCCAGTCGCCTACCCAGTGTCGCTGAGCGGCACTTCGGTGACGTCATTTTGAGCGCAACACAACAATCTGTTGCTTTTTGTCACAAACCGAGTAAAAAAGGAAAGCAGAAGAAGGCTGCAGGTGGCAAGAAGAAATACCCCTTGAGAAGCACAGGAGAGTTTTGGAAGCTATACAACAGAATGAATCCAAGGACAAGAGCAATCGAGCTGAAAACAAGAGACGTATGAGGGTAAGCTAACGGTAGCTACTGCTAGAATGCTAGGTTGTCACGCTCATGACTCATTGATGACGACATTGTCTGACCAATCAGTAGCCGGCAGTCAGTGACGTCATCTTTTAGTATCGACTCTGCTCGCTTGTAACCAGAGTGGAGTAGGTGCTAAAACTGGCTTGCTTTAGGAGGTACCGGGCTAGTGGAAACACGCTGCAAATCGAGTAGGGCCGAGTAGAGTAGGGCCAAGGCGTGCTAGTGGAAAAGGGCAAATAGAGAGACAGCGACCTTGTTACTGTGATGGCACGTGCACTATCTGCTGTGCCACTGTACCGCTCAAAAACATGTTTGTTTTAAAATAAAAACGCTGACGAACATAAGTGTTTTTCCGTCATATCAGCCCTATTTTTTTTTTTTTTTATTAAATGTTAAGTCAAAAAAGCCATTTATGATATAGAGGAGTTTTTATTAGTTGACGCTTATATTCTGCGAATCCATCTGTTATCAGTACCATACATGTGAATAGTCTGAATCCATCTTTATCTTGTTTATATCTGGACAGTATTTATGTATGTTGTCCAAGGAAGTTTTTACAAAACAAAAATAAAGTGTACCACCATTAAGATAGAAAGTGCAGAGATAGGAGTTCTGCTCTTTATCACCCAGCCCTACGATCTTTGTTCACTCTACTGTATTGTTTGGGTCATATTGTGGCTACAAGTGTCTAAAATCACCCAAATCAGCATTACGAGGTTTTCCTGCTGTCTCGGATCTAAGTGGTAAATCATATTTCGAAAGGAGGAGGGAATTCACATGGTTAGATTACGGGCCCTGTGGGAGCGGAGTTTAGTGCGAGACATTCCTGGGTCGGGCCACAGGCATGGACAGAGTCTTCCTGTGGGGGGGAGCGGTGGTCACTCTGAGACCAAAGTGCTGCTTTCTCTGCCACCCAAAAAAGGAAGCTCTGCTACGCCCTCGTGATAGCAGACGGGCTGTTGTTTTTGTCCTGGTGAGTACAGAAAGTGTCGGGACGCTCTGTTTGTTTTGTGATAACCCGAACGAGGCTCCTCCTGTGGCTGACTGACTGATGTTTCTTGTCAACAGTTTAGGCCAGGTCTTCGTTACGTGATATGTCAAACAGTATATGGGAACATACTTGATAACCGCTGCTCAGCTGTAAATCAGAAGGTCCTGCAATATCTCCTCATGTGGGTCAGGTTTTGTCTAGCACCAGCACTGATGGTGGTTGTGGGTGCGAAAGTCAGGGCTGATACCTAAAGCCCCCTTCATGTTCTGAAATAGTGTGAAGTTTTCTGTTGGGTGGGACTCAGCAGGGGGCAAGACATTCCTCGAGAAGCATTAGCTAGCACTGCCTGGGAAGTTGATCTTGGCTCATTCCTGACACTTGTTGAGGATGGTTCAGGTCCCTTTGGACTTCTGAGGTCAAGTCATTTGAGTGTGAACCCAAAGGCGCCTTCAGATGTGGAAACTGCAATCATCGCCACAACATAAAAAGCAAAAATACATTTGTTGACATTTTTAACAATAGAAGTCATCATAGCCATGATTGTGCAAACTGCTATACAACTTTTGTAGGGTACAGACTTGAATGTGAGTGTGGTTATTTTTATGTTGGTCGAACGAAATGAAAAAAGCGTGAAAGACTGACAGAACACAAGTATGCCATTAAAATTCACAACCCAAACTGCCCAATAGCACAACACTACAGATCTGCAGGACATACCAACCCAAACTCTCTCAAAATCATGGCAGTTGAAGTCATTCCTAGATCTTTAAGAGGAGGGGACAGACTCTAACGCCTCTAATGACATGAACTTTTTGGATTTACTCTCAGATCCGCTTCTTTCCTAGGCCTAAACGAGGAGATAGATCTCTCGCCTTTCTTATAATCTGTTTGATGCTTTTACACTTACCTCTGAAAATAAGGCAAAAAATGCAAGGCTCATGCTTCGTATAACATTTCATTTATCAATCAATAGTGGTTATAATGATGCAGTGATTTCTTGTCAAAAATGTCTTCAGTCTTGCTTTTTGTAAAGACAAATTTTGCTGTACTTGAAGATACTAATGCAAATGATGAAAAAGAAAACTTCCCAAACAACGGAAAAACACACCTGAGACTTGGGGCAACGCCAGACAAAAGTATTAAGGTGCTTACACACCGGACGCTACTTGTACTACCTTGGCGATCACTCTCCATGCAAAGTCAATGTACAGCTGCGATGGGGCGGGGCTAACCCTCCCGCAATGCATTTGTCGCGTACAAGACGATCACTTCACTCGTGAAGCTACTAAACTCGTTGCGCAAAGTTAAAAAAAAAGTTGATTTTTTTTAACGCATTTTTTGGGCATTTTGTGCTTTTATTGATAGGAGAGAGACAGTGGATAGGCTTGCGAAAGGGGGCAAGAGAGTAGGAGAAGGCACTCTGCAAACTGTTCACAGGCAGGATTCGAACCTGGACCAGCAGAAGCAAGAACATGGGGTGCCTGGTTGCTAACCACTCCGCCAAACCAGCACCCCAAAAGTTTATCTTTTCAGGCGATGTTGTGTGTGGCTGTGTGGCAACAGCCAATCAGTGTGTGCACATGTGACGGTATCTGTGACAGACAGTTTTTCATCCGGACTACAGAGGAACAATTTATGTCCGTGTGGGAAACATTAGTCAGTGAGGACATTAGTTCTGCCTAGACGGACCGCAGGACACTCACAGATGATGCTGCTGCAGGGCATCAGCTGCAGTGTTTTGTGTTTGATAAGTGAATGAAAAGGATACAGCTGGAATAATGTCATTATACATCCTATTATATGATATATGATATGATCGCGGTGAAACTCGAGCAGATGTGACGTCACCGAGTGACGGCAACTGTGACCAAAATGAGGTATTTATGGACACGTGATGCTACGTCAGTGGGCCGTGTTACTTGCGGTGTGAACGCAGCATTAAGGGGAAAAAAGGCTAATTTTGCATAAATTCATTTTAATTTATGATGAAAGCCACTGTGGAACCACAAATGCACCCACAGTACAGACACGATTTCTCTCAAATGATTTAAAAATAAGTGATCAGGTTTTTGTCACTAAGAATATTTCATCAATAACAGGGAGCAGTGTCTACAAGCCAATGCAGGATTTTTGTATGAATAAAAAAATGTTGGCTTTCACTTGATAGTTAATGTCTGTACATCTCCCAGAGTGTTTATTGGTCTCCCAGACAGCCCAGAAAGTCAAAGGGCACTTGGCTACCTTTTATCACTGCCTATAAAGTGTGTACCCCACACTCAGCGGCAGCTTGAAATAGGCCTTTCTAAAATAGAACAGGTGTAAGTCTCGTCTCCTCTGTTTCACTCAAGGTGGTTTGAATGTGTGTATTTGTGTATCCATGTGTTTGTGTGTGTGTATTCTGGCCTGGGCCGTCTGCTGTGCTGGATCACATGATGTTGATACTGTGGTCAAAAATTAATTCGATTCATATGAATAAATCAGGGTTTTGCTTCGGCTGGGAGCAGAGGAGCATGAAAATGTGAGCATGAGAGCCCGTGATCAAGCAGGGGGCAAAATCAACATTCTGACTCACAAGAGAAGATAAAGGAAGAAAAGGTGATCACAGGCTAAAATAATGAACTTTAACACAATTAAAACACAATATTACAACCTTTATCGTGGCTAAATTCTGGATAATCATAAATGCACAACAGAATCTGCATAGACACATGAACACAATCAGAGTTTAAATTCACTCTTCTTAGATGTCTCTATGTATCCACCCACGGATTTTTGGAGAGTTTGTGCTTTAACTCTCTTCAAATGTGATTGTTGACACTTTTACTAAAACTTACACTTTGTAATAACAAGTGTGACCTTTTATCAACCTTTTTGCTGTAAGGTTAGGAATGCACCCTCGCAGATAATATTTTTTATTGTTCAGCTGTTAACTACATTAATACTGAAAAGTGTAAACACTGCTGTACCTGTTCACTGTTTATTAATGGGGAAATGCTGTTGAAACAAAGTGACCCTGTTTGGTTAGAATACATATGAATATAAACATTACACCAGGGCTATTCAGTTAGAAATTTAGTCGGGCCAGATTTTCAGACTGTGGACATGAGCTGGACCGGGCATTTTTGGCAGACAGTGAGAAAATTTGACCACATAAAAGAAACACAAATGGATAACAAAAAAACACTGGATGTTTAATAGTTTATTGCCACATCCAAAAGGGCATGAACTCAAGTTAGAGTAGTACTTAAACTAAACTTCTGCCGGAATATTGTTTCTTAAACGGATAAATTCAACACGTTCTGACAGGTAAATACAAGCACATGTGGAGGTGGGTATGAACATAAAAAGTACAGATTAAAAACACCATCTTTTGGTCACATTTGAAGGTGCATTAAAAGTAACTTGATCAACAGCAACCTTTCAGAACATGCTGCATTCAATGTCTGTCATAATGTTGGAGTTTTTTGCAAGACCTTGTCAGTGTTTGTAAAAGCTTTTCCTGTTTTTCACGCTGGACCAAAATCCCGATCACCTTGATATGGGGCCACTCGAGGGTTGCTTCTGTGGCCTTTGGTCCACTAATTGAATTGGGCTACATTACACTATCAGGCCATAGTTACACGACGTTTTCACCAGATATATATTATATATTATGTATTATGTATATTTTCACTATTTAACTGTTAAATGTACATTAACACTGAAAAGTGTAAACATTGCTGTATTTGTGTACTATATATTAATTATTCACTGTAAACTAAGTGTTGCTTTCACTATTTTTTTAACAGTTGGTACTCTTGAACTCATTTGGAGATTAAATTTAAACCTTTTCAAAAATGGGTAATTGGGGATATGATGCTCATCAAGCGTCACTTACACACGCAGAGTTCAGTGTTAAAAGTAGGGCTGAACAATTCATTGCAAATTAGGTTAAATCACAATATGGCTTGTTGCAATTTTCAAATCGCAGACAGTGCAATATTTTTAACCCAAAATGTGTTGAATATTTTGGCATTGCGATGTAGTTTCTTGCAAATTCATGCCTACTTTAACCTTTTTTAACACAGTTTTTACAACTTTATGCCGATCTTGCTCCCATTCATCTTTTTTTTTGGCCACTGCCAGACCATGTTTGGAATTTCTAAATGGTTTTTGAAATTTAATCCCAATTTTGCTGCTATGATCAATTTTCCTTAATTACTTTTGATTTTTTTGCCATTTTTTCTGCAATTTCATACCTATTTTCCACCTATTAACTTTTTTCTGCTTCTGCACCATTTTTTTTACCCAGTTTTTAGAATTTCATCCCTATTTTGCTTCTGTTCTTCACTTCTCCACTTTTTCTCAAATCTTTTATCCTTGGATTGATTTAATGTCATATTGGTTATACTATAAAATGATCTACTGCTTATGTTTGTTTAAGAATACATAAGATGAGGAACATTAAAACAATCACAGAGTAAATCGCAATTGCAATATTGGGGAAAAATATCGCAATTAGATTATTTTCTCAAATCGTTCAGCCCTTGTTAAAAGCTCAGAGTTAAGCTCCTAAAGAGGCACCTATGAATTTGATTTACTGCAGCATCATTCTTACACTTGTTTTTGACACCAACACCTTTTCAACTGTGAGTAAATTTTCAGGGATTTGACTCCATCCAGTGTAAAAATTAACTTTGCTGTTGCTCAAATTTTGCCAACATGAACATTTTAACTCTTCTCTATTTGGTGTGGATGGGAATTAATAAGATTTACTTATACCAAAGCCATTAACAGTTCTACTTATTAATTCAGTTTCCTTATCGATCCCTGCTGATTCATGCATGCAGACCATAGGGGAAGGAACTGATAAGGGAGTTTATAAGCAAAAAGACCAATGATATCGATTCTTTTAGGGTTTTGTTATCGATTTTCAACTAGAGCTGGTTTTTGATGCACTTCCCTACTCTTACCGTAACTTTCCATTGCAACATCTCTTCTCCACTGTATCACATTCTCCTTAAAAAGACAGTAAAATATGTTCCTCTCTCAATTAAACTACAGGAAAAAGGGTTTCCAGGAAACTGAAGTGTCTCCACTATCATTTGGCTTCACACTTGTTAGTGCTGAAAGACGATTAGCTCGTCTCACAGAGTGCCTTTTCAAGCTGAGAGGATGTATATCTTCACAAGTGTGAGTCAGAAACAAAAGCCCTGGTTGTTGCTCTGCTGTCAGCGCTGAAGCTGCTATTCTTGGGAGAGAGCTTCACTTACAAGAACTTTTCTGGCCTCTCTTTTTGAGGAGGCAGTGCATGAAGCCTAAATTATACAGCCAATGTTTAGCTGGGATCAACATTGTGTAAGTCCTGTCTCTGTGGTCTTTGGTTTGTAAAGATTGATGTTGATGTTCATTGTGTTCAGTCCAGTGAAACAGATACAGCTACTGAGGGGGAGTTTCTGCTCTGAGATTCTTGTCATGCCTACACCTTGCAGAAACAAGGAGAAGAAATATTGAAACATCTCACTTATACTTTAATCCAATGTCTTTAAAATAACTTAGAAAGTGTTCATTTATGATGTTCAAAAAAGTCATGCCTTATTTTTAGAGGCTGTACATCAAAAGTAGGTGCAAGTACAACGCAAATGAGAATCTAGACCAAAGGGAAAACATTAGTCAAGTCTAGTTGGACACAGGAGCTGGCATGTAGCACTAGAGGCAGTGCCTCAGGCCCTGTTTACATGACAATGAGATGGCTAAAAACTGAGTTTAGTTGCATTTTTTTCTTCTTCTGTTTACACAAGAATGGAGCCTGGAGTGCCTAAAACTGCAAACCTTTTAAACCAGGGTCCAGAGTGACAAGGTTTGAAAACATTTTGGTATACATCTCCATGTAAACAGGAATCAGCATTTTCAGGGAAAACAATGACAAAAGTGCAGTATTCTCTCAGATTAAAGTTGCACGCACACCTTGGATCAACAACAAAAACAACAAACAGCCTCCACTGTCTACTGAGCAACATGTGTACTGCTTACTGTGATTGGTTTGTTAACCAGACAAAAATATCCAAACAGATTTGTTGTCCAGACAAAAACTCCTGTGTCTTTGAGTAGCCACTAGCCATCGTTGTTTGTGAACGGTTTGTCTTCATTGGAAGAGTACACATGTCGTAACACTGTGTTTCATTACAAACTTATTTAGCCAACTACAAGCCTGGCATGCACAGTACAGTGTTTTAGTCATTCCTGTGGATCCATGGGAATTTGCATCGTTTTCACATTGTCTCTGTGTAAATGTGGATTGCTTTTGAAAACGCAAATGAAACACCTTTTCATATTTGGTGACAATATTGTTGTGTAAATGAGGCCTCAATTTTGTTTAACTAAGCTACTGACTAACAGATGGACCAGTGAACATATTTCACTAGTCCATCTGACAAAGAGCCATTAAAAAGAGTTTGGGGAGGGCAGAACCTTTATGAAGCATATTGGGCAGGTGATTGGATGATTGTCCCTTCAATTACATTTATAATGGGTCAATCAGATAATGTCACATGCAGACCTACTGCGCTATTTCGAAAAACAAACTCACGTTAGAACATGTTGGAAGTAGAGTGTAAATATCCTTCTAGTAGAGACGTTTTTAGTGTTGTATCTTTAAATTAAAAAGTGTGGTCCAGATCCCATAAAAGTGCTCCTGAAGCTGTTAGCATCAATGCTAATCTCAGTCTGTAGTTTTACCCGTAGCTTCTACCTCTTCCTGCTCCAAGCACCCTGATTAGTACTTGTCTCTTTGGGCCACACATACATGTATTTGTTGTAGACTGGAACTTAGGGCTGGACAAACTCAGGTCCAGTTACCATTTTTGAGTTTCTTCTTCTGTAATTCTAACTTTTGGTCCTAATAAATTGTCATCATTTTAAACTGACGTTAAAGACACCTTAAACTCCCCCTCAAAGTCCCAAGAGTCTTGTTCCTCACCTCTGAGGAGTCTGAGGAGTTAAAGTCCGACTCCCCCGTCAGACTGTGAAGCTCTTTTGTGCTCACACTGACAGGAGGAGGAGTGACAGAGAATGTCAGAGTGGGTTTGTTCATGCTGCTCTTCAGCTCAGACAGACGGACAGACAGTGAGGGTTACATGTAGGGTCTATGTTTAGAGCGTGTTTGATATGTGGCTTTTTTAAGCTTTGATAGCTGTTGACGATATCAGTCTTGTCTGAAGATATCAGCCTTGTATTCCATCTGTCCTCTGGTCTTTAAATCGCTGGAGAGGAACGTTGTCACAGGTTCAGCTGCTGACGTCTTTGCAACATGTGAGTAACATGCTCAGTAATGAAGATGTGGAGATTCATGGAGAATCAGATATTTTGCCCTTGTTTTGAAATAACTGAACATTCTAACTCAAAGTTAACTATCATTGAGCCATGTGTTTTATTAGATAATCTTTTACAGAGCTAAAATGACTGTGACATTGAAAGGCTCCATTTAAGTTTAATCTTTTACAAGAATGTCATTCATCATGAAACTTTGAGGAACACTGCAGGCACACAGACAGTTAAGGTAACTTGGTAAGGATGATTAGATCTTGGCTCTTTTGTTGTAATTCTTTGCCGTTAGTCCTGTTGGGAGTAATGTAATTATACTGACCAAGTTAATAGTCAAGATCTGGGACAGCAGGGGCAAGACACAACAGCGTTAAAGAAATGGCACCCAAACTGTTTCCTTTTAACTTCCAAACTAACTTCATAGTTAAAGATATGTCATCTCTCAGTTTGTCAGAACCGATAAGAAGAGGAAATAAGACAAGAAGAAAGAACAAGTCTGCACAACAGGCCTCCATTTTCTATATTTTCATAGTCAATGGTAATGCTGTGTGGTTCTTGACAACACGTTCGTCTGATATTAGCC
This sequence comes from Scarus forsteni, assembly GCA_036419115.1. Taxonomy (NCBI): domain Eukaryota; kingdom Metazoa; phylum Chordata; class Actinopteri; order Labriformes; family Labridae; genus Scarus; species Scarus forsteni. The sequence continues at coordinate 17,701,739 of JAZDUH010000033.1, read as the reverse complement.
TTCAGAGAACAGCCAAAAGAAAAAAACTTGGTCAATGCACAACTTGGAGGAAGAACAGCTTTATTGGAAAGTCTGGTTCTTTTGAGCTGGTGCAAAAGCAAACCCTGGTGCGGACCAAAAGAAACAAAAAAAACTCTGGTCTGCCAAAAGCAGGGGTCTCGGTTTGTTTCCAAGACGACTAGAGTTCAGTTCAGGGTGGAAGTGAAAGCAATCCGAACCAAAAGCTAACAAACCAAAATATTGTGGCTTAGATTTGGCCAAATTTCAGAAGAGCAAATGCAAAGTGCAGCTAATGATGGCATTGCTATTACCTTCAGTCCTCTTATTGAAAAGTTACTGTCTAAGAAGCTGCACAGAGTATGTTGACACATCATTCGTCAACCAAAGCTGCCTATTTGCAGCTTTAATCTCATTTGATATCAAAGAATATTCTGAACTGCTTAGTGCAAAAAAATTGTTTTTACTTGATGTTTACTATGCATTGATGGGTCAGATGGCAGGAACTAACAACACAACCACAGCCTCAACTAGTGGCAGGAGGCTGGATTACACAACATTTGACAAGCTTATGTCAATCTGATGGGGCGTAGTTTAAATCAAACTAGTTATAAAAATCCTCTTTCAGCAAAAAATATTGGAAGTGAAGTGAAATTATCTTTCCTACAGAGAAGTTTGTAACTAAAGAAATCTGGTCCAAATCTAATAAAATTGCAAACAAAGCTGTTTGCATCTATGCTAATCTATCTTCAAACAGTAATTTTCCGCTGCTCCCATGCTTGTAGCTTTAAGCTCTTTCTGCTCCAAGGGACACTCACTGGACTGTGCCACTTTGGGCCGCTCACAGTTGTAGTAGATTGGAGCTTGGCAAGATGGACCTGCCTGAGAACAGTCATTGAATCAGGCAGATCTATCTGCACTGCAAAGTCAGGCTTTTTTGTTAGGATCAAAACATAATAATGAACATCTCCTGAAGTATTAATGAAAGTTTGAATAGTGAAATTTAGGTAACAAAGACTAGGGATGAGTGAGCAATCATGTTGAGCTCTACAGCAAGTAAACAGATCAGCCTCCGTAGTTCTCTGTCTGTAGGTTGTGTTTTCTGAGGACTGAGTCCAACATGTACTTCTTTGAGTTGAGACGGGAAGCCCAGATGAGTTGGTGATTTTATGAGCTGTTTTTTTTAGAGCGCCTGTCTCTGTCATATTCAGTGCCTCCTTAATCAGGAGGTCCCCCATTGACCTCTCTCATTAGTCATAGGTCGACATCTGTGCTCCCATCATCACAGCTTGAACTGATTCAAACAGAAGGATGAGTTGACCATGTCTGCTCTGCTGGACCCAGACTGTTCACTGCTGCAGTCTTTGACTCAAGAGAGCGATGGACCGGGGTTTAAATGAGTCAAGTTGACTTTTAGGTCTGTGTTTGTATTGCCTGCTGAGTTACAGACAGGGGTGGGGTCAGTGAGAATTATATAATCATTGTGAAGATAGAAGTTGATGCAACAAGATGATATCACTGATGAGACTATTTTGGCTCGCTGGTGGATGACGGAGACTGGAATGATCCTGGGGCCGAAGTCGTCTGAGACACGTGAGAAATAAATCAAAGCTGTCAGCAGAAAAATAACAGAATAAATCACTGAACTTTTTAAATGTATTCTTTCTACTCTTCTCATAAAGGCAGTTAATAGCTGATTTGTTTTTCTTAGACTGTATCATCATCCCCTTTGGCCTTGTGACTGAATCTCAGCAGATGTTGAGGACAATATCTTCCCCTCTTATGTAATATTACTGAACTGAAATTAGTTTCTGCCCACCCTATTTTGACAGTGTGATGCTGATTGTCAAGAAGTACATTGCTCATGTGATCTAGTGTCTGTACTGTGCTACCAAGAGGATGCACAATCCCTGTGAAAATCCAGGTGCAGAAAACAAGAGGATGGATTATGTGCCTCAGTTATACCGAGGGGAGGGTGTTTTGTTACGAGGCAGATTTCACAGTTTGGTCCAAACCTTTGGTGACGCTATATAAAAAAACGTTGTGATGCTAGAATCACAAATGAACCTTTGTAAAAGCTTTACCCTAATAAAGGCACTCAATCCTAGATACCTGTTGCTAGGTTCGACAAACTTTCCTGCCATCAGACATTTGCCATTGATGACAATTAAGTAAAACATCTATTCATCTAGCTTTTATTAAGATTAAATTTACTTTAAATGTATATATATTGGCCCTGATGGATAGAATGAACACAAGTTTATGGTTCATGTTAGAATGCGTGTAATCACACGGTAACTCTGAAAAATAAGGGTTGATTGGACGTGAACTAAGACCACCTCTTTCAGGTGAGCTCAGCACAGTTTATTGGTCAAAACAGAGATCCATTTTTTCCCAAACAACCTAAGCCAGGCATGGAATTCCACTTGTATCAGAACAACTCTCCCAAACAACCTTAGATGGACACAAAAGCCCAGATATCAAACTGTTGAGTTTGTGTTTGGTTGTGCATTCTTAGTATGAAGAACAAGCTCAACAGAGTGTATTATGATCTTACTGATGTGGCCTGTCTTTCTAATTTGTTTGCTAAATAGCAGGGTAACACTGTACAAAGACTTTGGATCTTTGATCTGGTTTTATGTGGTCTGAGTTGCAGTTATTTTCTGAGTCTTCAAGGCAGGAAAATGCTAGCTTTAACCTTAAGAAACCCAAATAAACAAATATACATTTTGGTGGACTTTTTTTTTTTTATATATGTAAACTATGTGAGCTCTAGGTGCAAAACTGTCCTTTGCATGAACTGGATTATTGGAGAGACACCTGCGGTGCACACCGAAACACTTAGTTAAGGACGTAGAACAAGACCCTTGATTTTTGTGTAAGCTGACCCTTGGATGTAGCTGTCCACACCTTTTGTATTTGTGTGCCAAAATACTGTGAAGCCATTCAGCTTGTACATCCATACCTTGATGCTAAAAGCCACATTGTTCGTTAAATCAGTTTATTAATATAAACCCCTCAGGTCATGGCACAAGTCCAATAAGATGCAGAGGTGAACTGTCTGGTCCTTTGTGTTGTCAACAGGCTTCCATGCCATCAATCCCTCAGTCTGGTCTCAGGATTTTGGGGGGATTAGGCTGCTGTGACTGCAAACTTCACGCAGCTCTGATTACATAACAACCAAGACAGAAAAATAAAAGCCCTTCTAGGAGGGACTGCATATGTCAGAAAGAGAGAACAAGTGCCTTGTGTTGTGGTGTGTCCCCAAATGGACCCTGAATGTGAGGACACGGGGGCTGGGGTGTTTTCCCTTGGAGACGGCCACTGACCATGAAGTGTTTGTCTGCAACACCCAAAATAGTTGCAGCCTTTTGGACACAGACATGGTTTTCAGCTCCGACGTATTCCACTCTTAAAGCTGGATTTCGCCCAGGAAAGTAGATTCTGTGCACGTCCTTTTTTCATGTGGCGTAGATGCAGTGAAGATCTTAGCAGGCCATGAATAATCCCACGAGAGAGAGGGTGCTAATTATCTGCTGTCCATAATGTGTGGGAATGAATGAGACTTCTGTTAGCTCCTCTTGCATGCAGCTTTACTCCAGCTGTTTTCCAGACATTCTTCATCCCTCATTCTTCATCTCCAGTCATCTCTGCACAGCTGATCTGGATAGAAATGCCACAGGAAAGCCAGGACATAATTATTAATGCTGCAATTGCTTCTCACATGATCTACACTTAATCTATCTTTTATCCAATATTGAGGCTTTTGCTATGTAGAGGGAGGATCTTTATTGAAAAGTTCCAGCATCTTGGCCAAACTTTGCTTCTAAGGATGCATCCATCACGTTTTTGCTCATATACAAGATCATCTTTGAATGGGATCGACTGTGGCTACATTACCTGATGGTCAGTTTTCTTAGCTTTTGATTGACATGAATGTCTTACAGGTGGCAGTGTAACATGATTATGATATTGTAATGTCTTAACCTGGCACACCTGATAGACGGTTTATATTTAACAAGTCCATTTAAACAACTGCAGACTGAAAGATTTTGTGTTGCCCAGGACCTTTCTGGACATGTCTAGACAGTGATTGAACAATTACTCTGTCAATCACATTAATTCTGGACAATCTGATGATAGGTGTTACTCCCAATTTTGCAACGAACTCCCTACAAAACCTGTCAGATTGTTCAGTTCTGCTTGACCATGCTACTGAAGTAGTCGGCATCTACACAAATCTCTATAAGAGCTGTCATTATGTATAGACTTGCAGTTGCTTCTCGCTGCCATCGTGCTTATAGGTCCCACCTTGTTCACCTTAAAGGTTACTGATTGGTTAGTGCCTCTACAGATTGAGCTTCTAGTGTGGAGCTTTACAAGGTGGATCTGCCTGATTACAGACATCAGCCTAATTCAAGCTATGGTTTCAAATTGTAATATTTATCCACCTCACCTCACCTCTACTCTGAATATCCTGGAGGCAGAATGGGAGAAAAGAGTTGTTCCCCTCTGTACCATCTACAGAGGTCATAACAGAGGCACGACATTGGAGAGAGGGAGGCATGAGGACTCAGCGGGAGATAGGAGTGCCGCAAGTGTCTCTGCTTTTGTGTGTATTGGAGCCCTTTTTGTGGCACGATTTGAGGCAGGCAGATCCAGCTGCACTGCAAGGTTGACATTATGTTGACATGTTCAGTTATCTAACTAACTTTTACCTTGTAATTTTCAATCAAGCAGTAACCTTTGTGACTGAAATTGAAGGGCCATGTGGATGTGCCAACACCTGTAGTACCCTGAATGTCCACTTGAGGCTGGCTGTAGAAACCTAACACTCAAATGATTGTGTTTTTACAGCCTTAATAAATATCATTACAGCCTGGTAAAAAAGTCCTAATTCTAACACTATAATACAACAACAAGATCTCACTATATGAATATTTATTTAATATCAAGCCAATTTTCCTTTTTTTGAGGATTTATAGAAGATTTCCAGTTTTGATAATGGGTGTTGCTATTAGCAAAACAGCATAATTCCTGCCTCAACATGGCCTCTCTGTCTCTGAGTAGATGGAGCTAAAGTTTGGTTGAGATGTCACGTGCAGAATGACATCGTCCATTAAAAGGCATCGAGGGCCTCCTATGATAAATCCCATGGCGTTATCCAATTCTTTCTTTCTCTCTTCTGCTTTTAATCAAGCAGGACTTACTTTAAGAGTGGGAGATGTTCCCATGGGTTTTTTGGGGGGAGGGTTAGGATGGTGACCCAAAACAGAGAAAGGAAAAGTCTTTAATTTTTAAGGTGATACTTGATAGTTCTCCATTTAAATGTTTGCTCTTCTATGAACCAGGTTATCTCTTTTTGCCTCCCTGACTGCTCAGGAGTCCCACCAATCATCCAGTGCTTGACCACTGTTGCTTACACATCTTGAAATGCTTTTGTATTTGCTCGATCTTAGATGATTTTGCAAAGGCACTCGTCCAACAGCTTGTCCCCCTGAACTCATTCCTTTATGAGGTTCTGCTGTGTTTTAAAAAGTGCGTTATTGGCCCGGTGCATAGCTCTAAATGGGTCACTTACCTTACTAAATAGACCCCTCCAGAGCCAAAGGGTGGACGGACACGGGAGATGAACTTCACAAGGAAACAAGGAACACACTTTAAGAATCAACTGTGATGTTTTCATTTAGACCCCCATTGGGAACACTAGCTTCTCCTCCCTCATTATTATCTTTGCGTCTAAAGAAAGCTCTATTCATGTGCTAGTTTTTTTGTCATATCAGACTAATCTCCACTTCATAGAAAGCACTGTTGGCAAAAGTAGCATTATGCTGTCAAGTATCGAGGGACAAATATTAGGTCAGTCAATTTTTCTCAGTTGAATCTTCATCTAAACCTGCAAAGGATGTGCAAGGTGGATTCTCAGCACAGGGTCAGCCTTACCAGTACTGCTATAATTCAGGCCAATTTTATTGTAACAACACCAAGATTGATTATAATTCAGAGTCTGTAATGCTGTCTCTCAGGACATGATATGGCTGAAGCAGCAAAGGAAGCCCTTGACTCTCTATAAAGCACCTCTGGACAGCTTTTGCCAGAACAGCCTATTCAGTGTGTGTCTCTTGAAATGTTAAACTAGCCATCCTACCTGGCCTCTCTGTACTGCTTGTCGATGCACCACTCAGACATACAAGGCTTCCAGGACATGGTGGTCTTGTTGTCAAGTCATGCTAATGTTGCTTGTCACAATGGACACAGCAGTATCTTTGCTTCCAAATCAAAAGCTTACATCTCAAATAAGGGTGTGGAGAGACAACTAGCTAAATTGATATTACAAAATATCTTACACTAGATTTGCTAAGTGGTTAAACTGATGCATTATTTTTCAATCAACACAAGCCCAAAGTTCCAGTCAAATGTTCTGTCTCGTCTATTACACAAAAGCCTGCTCCTTGCGATCACTACTGCTGAAATGCCCACCAACCCAAATGTAGACAATCATTGTTTGAACACTTCATTTAGGTAAAAGAAAGACCAATAGCTAGGATTGCTATTGTTGCTAGCTATAGCTTTATCCACACTTTATTCTGTAATTCAACTGTAAAACATATTTGCCAGCTGACACAATGGCCTTGTGATAGAAAGCATGGTTTGATTTTAGTCGTATGCTTTTGGTCATATCCTAAGTATGTTATTAAGTGAAAAGTCAATGTTTATGTCAATATTTTTACTCGACAATAGAGCAGCGTCCATGTTCAGCTCTCCAGGATGACGTTACATTATCTTTTTATTTCTTTCAAGACAACAAATAAGTTGCTGTTGGTGGAGGAACAAGGTGAGGGGTAATTATCATGAGTACATTTTGAACAGATCACCCAATTTCATGTTCACAGTCACAGGCAGACCTCAGGCCAAAGACTTGTTTGATACTGTGTAAGCCAAATAAACAAATGATCAGCCAAGTTTTAACTTCCCGAATCATTCTGTTCATGGCTCATGCAAAGAAACAATAGGTTGCACTAAGTGTTGGCTAACTATAAGCACTGAAATGACATTGTCGATTTAGGTAAAAGGGAACAAACTGATATAATGTTAAAAGCAGGAAAATCTGGAAAATCTGATTAAGGTTGGGGGGAATTATTTTTAGCACCAAAACTCGATCTGAGTAAACCCACCACCTCATCAAGTCCTGCAAGCACCTCCAAGCTCTGCTTTTCCTCACTCTCTCTCCACAGCCACTTTCTGTCACCTGAAAAGTCTTAAAATGATTTGACAGATAAAGTACTCTGAAGAATTGCTGATACAGCTCCAGATTCAGTGAGTATTTGGTCAGGAGCAACACCACCCTGAGTCTTGAACATTTAGAAGGATGATGATAGGTGTAAGATGTGACAAGAGTTTCTTTGAGGAGGATCTGCTGCAGCTATTAAGGCTTCAGACAAAAATGTGGTGGCTCTGTTTTTGCAGTTTGTCAGCGACTCAGCAAGCAGCCATCATAGAGTCTGATTCTTTTAGTACAAGGAAAGTACATCCTGATCATCTGAGAGTCCCCTCATTTAGCCCTTTGAATTACCCCCTAAGAACCCTGATGTAAGGACCAACTGGTGAATTTCCTGAGTCGCAAACTCACTCTGAATGAATGTTCTCTACAGACATCCTGTCAAATTTATACAAAGAAGTTGCAGATGTTTTTTAGCATACATTTGCATTTCAACTAAAGAACAGTTTGACAATGACGGTAGACGGTCACACTGTACAAATCAGTTGAGGCTGGGAGAAGACAATAGTTTCTTCTCCTTCATCAAAGCAAGCTTGGTTAAGATTAATTCTGAGTGACAGTGGCATATGTGGTTCATCTAGCATGTACAAGTTTCCAGTGATCAGGAAAGCAATTCCACCATCTTAAGACTTTTAAATTACATGCAAATAAAGTGTAAATATATCAAGTCAGGTCAGGTATGGAAGCACATTCATGGTTCCTGATGACACCTCTGCTCCACCTGCAATGTTTACTCTACTTCAATCATAGTGCAGTGAATCTTATGAAGTTTAAGTGCTTAGAGGGGGCAACACACCAGTACCTTCAGCTGCATGAGGAACTGTCATAACTGGTGGCAGTACCAAAAGATGTCAGCTGGCTTTTTCCCAATCACAAAACCAACCTCCAAGCATAGTTCAATCAAGACCTGAACCGACTTCCCTCTGGACCCCAGTCCAAGTCCTTACAGACTAAGCTAACTGCCACCTGTGAGTACATCCCATAATGTAATCAGGCTAAAACAAACCAAGGCCATCAGTCCAAGTGGGTTCATTATGTCTATGTTGATAATATGCTTATACTTTTTTAATAGACCAGTAGCTTTTTTAGTTCATACCTTTACGTGTTTCAATGGAGATCTTCCGTCTTCGTTGGAAGCGTCAACTGATGCTAGTGTGATGTGTCCACCTGGAGCGCTGTCATGGAGGAATGACCAGACAGCAGGAGGCATGGTCGATCTGCCAAACCTGACAGGATGATCATGCCTCCGCAAGATCAGCTGAAAAACATGACATGTCACACTAACATCAGGTGACACTCCTGATGAAGATGGAAGATCTCCGTCAAAACATGTAAAGGTATGAGCCAAAATAGGGTCATAAGTGATGTTCAAACCCCCTTATACTATATAAGTCTGGGCCACAAGGCATGATGAGGATGAGTATGTATTTTTATTTTGCCTCAGGCTGTCCCAACTTTCACCATTCAGTGAGAAAGCTTTGACTTAATTGGTGGCATAGTTTTTTTGTTTGTTTTTTTGATTTTGTATTTTACCTTCAGTAAAAATATCAATACTGTCATTCCTCTGACAAAGCGCTCTGTTTGTTATTCTGATCCAGAATGGATAAAAACAAGATTAAAAACAAGGGACAAGTTTGCTTGATTTTAAGTAGAGTAACACAAACTATGATATGTGTTAGAATGCTGCTTTTGGATATTGAGCTAAAACACTGCAGCTAGTCATACTCTTTTCTGCGTACTACAAAGATGAACTCTTGTCGATGCTGTTGGTGCATTTTTTTAACATATATCCATAAAGCTGGGATAGAAATTGTGATCACAGCATAAAGCTCTCCTGCTATATAATGAACACTGGCTCTGGTGGTGTATTTTTGATGGTGTGTCCTGCCTATAGGTCACCTCTTCTCTCCCACTTAGCAGGATGTACTTTCTGCTGATAGGAGCGAATGTGAACAACCATTTCAAGGCGGACTACTAGGACATTGTCCTGGTAATATCAGGGTTGCATGTGTAAAAAGGGCTTTGGAGGGCGATGCAGACACACCTACACACATGTACCAGGAGCTGCTACATCACAGAGTCAATGTGCAAATCAGGCTTTTCAGTTTATAGTGCAAATTATTTTTGATACTAAAGTCTTGATACATCCTGACATAAGAGATATTCTTTTATTAAAAAAAATCTTTGTTCAGTTACACCCATGAAAGCTTATATAGTTTATATTAATACTGTCTGAAACTATATCATGCTTGAAGTTCTGACTCATCAAAAAAAAATGTCTCAATAACAATCAATCTCCTCCACACCGGCCTCCATTACTCTGTCCTCTGTTTCCACAGTTCCAGCAGGTTTGCACTTCCACACATTGATTTCCGCTAATCTTTGATGTATATTTAATGAGCTGCAGTACAATGAGTTCCAGTACTTACATTTCACTAAGTGTTTTGGGACTGCGGTATAGATGCTGGCGAAAACTAAACTGTGATAAGTGTCCCATATATCTGAGTGAGGCTCTCTTTAAAGTTACAAATAAATGCAAAGTTGAACATTTTGTTTTGACATTATTGACCTTAACAGACACTCAATGTCCTTAAAGACATATGTTGTGTAGACTGAAATGTACATTGCTATTAGCTCCAGCCTATATGCTTAGCACTTGTTCTAAACAGATAAACATCAATGCATATATTTTTTTATCGTCCTTAATGAATTATTTAGGTTTAAGTCTCCATGTAATGTGTTTAATCAAACTGTTTGATGTTGCAATGGTTCATTTTAGCTGTAAAGGAGATTTCAACACCCAACCAAACATGGTTGAATCAAGAATGATTTCAACACAAACAGTATTGGCTTTTTTTGCTCACTTTTGTAAATGTATTATCTATTTAATTAAGTGACGAAGACAGCAGCAAAATGTGTCATACAAATAACAAGGATGACAAAAAATAATACATATATAAGAAAGTATTCATACATGTATTGTTATCCATGAATTTTCAAATTTTCTGTTTTACAAAAAATCAGGAAAATAGCAAAGCACATTGTTATTTCTTGACTAAGATGTAAAATTGTATCTATTTACATGCATTACTGAACAGAACATTTTTTAGTAGTTGAATGTTTTGCTAGATTATTTTCTGCCTTTTTCGAGAAGCCCATTTAGCGGCTCCAATTTAGGGATGTAAAGGAGAATTTGATTTGAAATTCTTTATTCTTGTTCAAGATGTGTACCCAATAACATCATATGTTATAAATGAGTTTTTGAATAATTTCAAACATACTGAAAAACATATTTATAATATTTTTAGGTGATTTATTTGCGTAAAAAGCAGACTTGGTATCAACAGTTTTTCCCAATATCTACAACTTGACAATAAAAATCGACCACGAATATCCCACATACTGAAAGACTAACTGCGCCATACAGTTGCACCATAATGTATTACATCGTCACTCAGTGTCCACTTCCAAATTGTATATCAATTTAATATTAAAGAATAAAATGTTTCTTTTTATGCTTTACATTTTTTTAAAGTTTTAGTTTAGTTTAGTACAGGCTTTATGCTCTTTACATGAAATATCAGTATTGTGATAATGATCTTGAAATTTCTGCATATCAGATATGATCAAAATCCAATATATCGCATCATTATATATCACAAAAACATAAGCACCTTAAATCTTGCTCACTGAGTTTCCTGCACAGCAACAGTTGTGTTGTGTTGCTTAAGGTTTGGGGTTCTCCATGTTCTCTCGGTTGGCTCTAATTTCATTAGTCTTCTCCGATGTTCACAAGACAAATTAATCCTGTTTGTAAGATGTAACACTCTGTTGTGTGGATCATTTACAAGGCCACTGCGTTGCTTTCATTGCTGTCCTTGAACGCCCACTAGTGTAAAGTTATCCTTTGTTTACCTTTGACCAAACATGGCACCAGGTTATACTTAAACTGTTAGATTCTCCTCAACAGTGACGGCAGCCTTTATTTTCTCCAGTTTGCTCAGCGAACAAACCCTGAGCCCTATATTTGTTTGTGGTTTTAGGCACCATGTCATGTGGGGATATTCTCAGAAAAAGTTTAATCATTGCTGTTTTTAATGTCACACTTTTAGCCGGGGACGTAGACCCCCTACTGTTTTGGTATGCCCACACACTAATACATGCATCCACGGGCAGAGGGTTGCACATGGTGTTTGTGCATGTAAGTGAGAGGAAAAGCATGCTATTTCCGCTGTAAAGGAGGATCTATTGCTTTAGGGGTCAGAGCTCAGAGTGTGAAGGTCAGGAGGTCAGAGTGTTGCGCCATCTGGTCTGCAGAACCTCAAAATATCTGCCAGCACCTACCATCCATCGTGAGGCTGTGGAATATGTTCGGTTTTTAAGATATTATACTGGTATGTTCTTGATCAAGATTTAATTTAAAACAGTATTTTTATACCAGAACAGTTTAAATACCAGTCCAGGTGCAGATTTTTTTGTGTTAGAACCACAGTAATGTGATCATTGACCACAAGATAATCTGTTTAAAATGGTTTGTCTTCTTTAAAAATGACATTTTTTTCATTTCTGTCTTTTGTGAAAACACAGTGGCTGTTTAAAATGATGCGAAGAAAAGTCCTGGACATTAAATATTGAGCAAGTGGTTGTTAATAATCAAGTCAATTTTAGGAAAAACTAAGAGACACTATCTAAATAGCACAAAAATGTTGGCTTTCCAATTTCACTCAGTTATTACCACCTTATTTGTTTGGCTAAGTCACTGATTGCATAAATACTGGTGTTTTTAGATCGTGGAATATTATAATTTTAGGCTATATTCCTCAGTTAGCAGATCATTGGCCTTAAAAATGAAGCTTAATTTGCTGGATTTCACATCTGTCATCAGGTAGATTCATCTTGAAAGGATTGAAGACAGATATTCCAGCTTGGAAAATGACTGGAACAACCAAAGTCCGTCAAGAAAATAAAGGTATTAGCCGCGGGTGTGGTTCACTTTTTCTGAAGTGAAACAAGCCTTCAATAGTGATCCTTAGTCAAATATTGTGAAATAAATCTTGTGGATATACACGATGTATGGCTATGTCATTATGTAACTGCACTTATGAGGATAAAACCAAGTGATTTACAGTCACTCTGACTGTTTTATAGTAAATGTTAGATCTTAAGACACAACTGCCATAAGTTTACAATAAGTGACACCTTAAGTCCACTGCTTGTTACTGATTGAAGTACACATGCTTTTGTTAGGCATCGATTAGCTTCCAGATTTAGTAATGCATCAAGTTGTTTTTTTTTTTGGCAAAGTTTGAACCATACAGCAGCTAAATCTTTTTGAAGATTACCTAGGGCAGAGGTGGGCAACCTTTGTTACCCAGAGGGCCACATAAAACAGTTTTTCCAGCCTGAGGGCCGCATTATGTCAAATTTCCAGATACTCCTGATGGAGAAAAATTATGTCTGATAAACAACATATGCAAATATAAAGTAGTCAGAAATATGGTACACAAATACTTATGTAGTATAACACAAATACAAGCTATCATGAATAGTGAATAAATGGATTTGACAGAGGATTCAAGCTAATTTAGACAATCTACACATAATTAAAGCCAATCAAGCTACTTTTCAATCAACCAAACAATGAGTGTCTTCAGTTTTTAAAGCACAAATATTCGACCACTGCAGTTTTCTAAGTAAAGTATTAAGTAACACTTGATATAATGTGCTAATGCTTCATGAAAGAGATTTAGAGACACTATTACAGCAAAGTTCTTCAAAAACTTACCTAAAATAATCAAGTAACAGAATTAATTCTGTTTGGTATCTGAATTTTCAACATTATTGTTGATTTTCGGATATGACTGGCGGGCACATTGAGTGAAATGGAGGGCCGCATGTGGCCCCAGGGCTGCTGATTGCCCAACCCTGACCTAGGGAATATTGGGAGGACTGCATGTGTTTGTTCAATATAAACAATGACTTGGAATGATGTCGAAAATGATCTCCATTGATAAAGAGAGAATTTGGCAAATTTTGTGTTAAAATTTGTACGTAAAATCACTCTGTTACAGAGTCATCAGTCATTTAATCATTTTGAGAAAGTTGCTCAATATGTTAATCGATTCATACTTTTTTAATTTGCATGGTCACCCAGGATGTTCATCCTCTTGGACTTTTGCTTTCAGGAAATCTTTTGTGCCATTTAAACACACATGAACGTGACGTGAAGTGTTTCCCATACAGCTCAGTTGTTGAGGACAAAGATTCGGCTGATGCTTTGTTTAATAACGCAAAAATTGTCAAGTTGATGCGTCTCTAAATCTGTAGGCTAATCGACCCCTCAGCAAAAAAGTGCATTTCAATCCTTACTTACAATACTTGTGCGTAGATACACAACCTTCAACTTAAAACACATAGGGTAACTGTGGACCAAGTGATTTAATCTCTTTAGGCCCAGTTTATTGTTTTATAGCCAAACTTTGTAAGACCCCTTGCTCTTTCTTTGTATGAACTTTTTGACTCTCTGATGCTGCTTTTCCAAATGTTTCTGATGAACCCAATAACAAAAGCATGTATTGACAAAACTACTTAGTCTCTGCAGACAGGTCAGAGATACTTCCCTCTCTCCTGCTGGTGTCTAATTTGTTGAGGTCGATGGGGTCGGGATTGCAGACGTTCTGCTCTGACTAATGTGCCCGGGATCACAGAGCAAGTATTTACCTCCTAGAGAGTCCCTACACACAAACATAGATGCGCCCACACAGTCAAGGGACACGGTCTAAAGCTATTTGTAGAGCCTTACGCATATTCATTTCATCCAAATAAAAACAGCAGCTACAGACATAGCACAGGACACAGAAGCAGTCTAAACATAAATAGTTCGCTCGCCATAAAGAGACGTACAAGTGTGAAGTGGCGGATTGGATTTCCTGTTTTACAAATGAGGATTTTGTGGATCGCTCATCAGTCACGTCATCTGAAAAAGTGAAGACATGAGCTAGTTAGAGAGGGGTGACTAAACCAGCAATGTGAGCCTCGTTCCTGTCATTATCACAATCATCAACAGGATGATAGGTGGACAGTCACAGTAGAGGGAAAGAGAAAAGGTGAGGATTTGTAAGTCTTGGGTGCCTTTGGCATAGAGAGTCCAGAGGGTTTGGTTCAGTCAGGGCAAGAGGTGTCAGCCATTGGTGTATTTGTAAGCTTTCAAACAGCACACAGCAAACTAAAGCCTGAGCCAACCAACTACCAGCTTAGGCTTCCACTTGGCTTGTTGTTCACCTGAAAATAAGCAACAGAACAAATAGGGTGTACGATATTGGATTTTTGCCAATATTCAGTAGGCCTATGTTTTTATTTGCAAACAGGAGTAATTGTAAATATAAAACTGGGACGTATGAGATGCTTGACAACAGTCAGTGAAATGGATGAAAGAGCTCCAGGAAGCACTGCACCTTTAAAGAGAACAAGCTGAGATGACCAATATGGTCCACTGCTGTTGGTGGGAACAGTTTTCTTACTGATTGTGTATGTACAAGCCACGAAACAAAGTGGTTGACAATGGTCAATGGCCTACAATAGAGGAAACAGCTCAACAGAAACCCAATTAAAGCACTGTGAAAATGTTCGCCTAATCGTACATTTGACAAACATAGCTTTGTTTCTATTTTGTATGTAAAGCTCACACTTATGCCCAAACTGTTCCCGCCAACAGCACTGTACCTTACAGGCAATCAGAACTCACTTTTCTTAAAGGTACTGTGCTACTGCAAGCCTGCATCAACTTTAACAACTACATCTGGACAGTTTAATGTATTTAACTAGTTCATCTGGGAAAAAAAACATAGAATGTGTTTGGGGAGGGCAGAACTTTTTATAAGCATATCCATCAATCAACATTTACAATCAGATAATCAATCAGATAATTTCATTGGTGGGAGCCACTGAGCCACCTTGTAAAACAGACTCTCATAAAATATGTCAGAAGTGGACCAAAACATCCTTTCCATGGAGAAGTTTGTACTGTTTGTAATTGTTTTTCATTTAATAAACAAATGCAGTCACAATCTGATAAAACTTATAATGAAGCTGTTAGCATCTTTGCTTGTCTCTGTACGAGCAGTCACTTCCTGCTGTCATCTCTCTTGTACCTCATTCCTCTTTCTGCTCTAAAGAACTCTGATTGGACAGTGCTGCTTTGGTTGCCTATAATCCTTACAGATTAAAGCTTGGAAAACTGGAGCAGCCTGATTATAGACATTGAATTAGACTGATCCAATCAAACTGTTGGTCTCTTTTGACCATGCTGATGAAAGAAATAAGAACAACTTCAACCTGTCACAGTTAAAAGACGACCTAGGCAAATGTTTGTATACTTGCAGCCCAGCATGGTTGCTACAAGAGGGTGATTTTTTTTGGCCATGTCCACATAAGAACCAAAAGTTTTGTGTTTATTCCTTTAAGAGAATGATTGCTAGATATCATAGGTTATGGGTTCTAAAGTTTCCTGTGTGCCCGGAGCTCAGGCAGAAGAAGCTTTAAAGTGGAGATTAGTTGTTTTGTGACCCTAACCGCTCCCTACAGGATTATATCTATAAGATAAATGGCATTTCTCTTTCTCCCATCATATCAGCACTTGCTCAATACTTGGCCTTTCTATTTTTAACTTATTCCTTTCTTCTGTTTTCTCCATCTGCCTGCAGCAGGGTGGAGTTTTTGCCTTGCTTCTCAGCTTAAAGAGAGCTTGTTAAATGACTGTTGTTGGACCATGTAGCTCTTTCCATTACGAGTGTTTTCACCAGCAGTGGACTAAAGCTAAGGAGGGGCGACCCAGCGTGCTAGCATATATGTGCGTGGAACAAATCTTGGAGTATGACATATTTGATTTTCAGCTGTAGCGTAAACAAGTCTCTTTGTACAAGTGCGTCTTCTAAAGCATAGAACTTCAGTCCTGCAGTGGTTACTGCGTCCCATGTGAGGCTAACCTAAAGGGCCTGATGTCATTCTGTGAAACCCCAAATTTCAATAGCCTCTTATCCCCCCGCCCCCTTCACAGTGATCTACAGTCAAACACGGTGTTGTGATAGACCTCCCACATGCTCTCACACAGCAGGGACAGCCCTCAGAGCAGTTCGAGCCGCTGAGCAGAGAGCAGCAGCAGTAGCTGTCCTGATCTGCCTGGACAGCTATTCAGGAGAGGGAGGAGAGGGAGCACCAGCCAAAACACACTCCCCTAGCTCCTGCTGTTATCTTCACGTCCCATCCTGAGGGCTTCTCTGTGGGGCTTTTCCCAGCTTAGATTGGACTGTGCAGTTGTCCACTACTGACAGACACAGGTAGGGGAATCTTCTTCTGTGGAGAGGCTTTTGATTTTGCCAAAGCTTCAACTATTCGAAGATGCTTTTCTGTTTTGTTAATTAAACTTTTAGGAAGGGCCATCAACTTGGACTCAGGACTTTTCTTTTGTGGTTATCACTTGGCCACATTTTAAAAGTAATGAAACAGAGGAAGGTTGAGAAGCTCTGCTTTCACGACTTATGTCTATGTTTATCAACTGATGCTTCAGAAGCATGTGTGCATTTGTGCGCTCATGTGGATGGGAATGCTTTTACAGGCCCTAACTTGATACTTTAGCAGCTTCATGTGCTAAATAAAAATGTAATGATGACTCAATTTGGGGGCTCCAGTCTTAGCAGCATACTTTTCAGCAGGGACAACTTTGCTAAGTGGGTTATTCACATAAACAGCTATCAAGTATCTCAAAGTTTTCACTGGTTTTCGACCTCTTGTTTTTCGAATGCTCCAAGAAAGATCCTGAAATATTCACTGGTTATTGATAAACTCAGTCTATCAGATCACAGGAAATGCTGTGCCCAATCAGCCTTTCTGTTGTACTAGTGAATATAAAACAGGGCATGCTACAATCTACAACAGTAGCTTGTTTGCCTCTTCAAAGTCAACTCAAAAGACCATTTAAATGTTTGTTCAAATGTGTGATGATTTTATTTTGTTGGTGGAGCCTAACTGGTGGCAGAAGTTGGCTACCAGTAGCTTGTGCTCAGTTCATTTTGATGATTTTTGGACTACTTGGACACTCTCCAGTGATGATAATAGTTTGTCGGCAGAGGATGGATTTCCTCATGATGGGGTCAGACTTTTTTGTTTGTCATGATGGTCACTGTCAGGTTAAGGGATCATTGAGTCATTCTGTCTTGCTTTAGATTTGACCGACAGGCATGACCGTCTCCATGGTTGTACCAGACTACAAACAATGACCAATGTGATGACGCTGAAAGGAGAAATAACACCTGAAGTCTACTAGCAAACGTACTGTATTTAACAGCACTACACTGTGTTTGTCTTTTCAAATATAATGAAGGACAATACACTAACTTGATACCTAACACTAGTGACAGTTACTCACGGGGTTGTTGTATCCAATATCTAACTCATAGGCTAATATTGTTGTAAGAGGTTGACAAACATTCCCTCTGACTTGTATGTCCGTCCCAAACAGCAACACCATTCTTCTTTTGCTTTGCTGTTTGGTTTGTTTACATCCGCAACTGTTGCTTGTGCAAAGCACTCCATACAGTCTTTGGGCGATGTCTAATCATTTGTATGTGTGTGGGATATATTAAGCAGCAAGTTAACATTTTGCCCTCAAAGTTGATGTTAGAGCAGGAAAATTGGGTAAGCACAAAGATTTAAGTGAGTTTGATAAGGCATAAAGAAGGCTAATATTGTTGTAAGAGTTTGATAAACATTCCCTCTGACTTATATGTCCGTCCCAAACAACAACACCATTCTTCTTTTGGTTTGCTGTTTGGTTTGTTTACATCTGCAACTGTTGCTTATGTCGAGCACTCCATACAGTCTTTGGTCGATGTCTAATCATTTGTATGTGTGTGGGATTTTTTAAGGAGCAAGTTAACATTTTGCCCTCAAAGCTGATGCTAGAGCAGGAAAAACAGGCAAGCACAAAGATTTAAGTGGGTTTGATAAGGCATAAAGTGTGATAGCTGGACGATTAGGTCAGAGCTTCTCTAAAATTAGAGCCAAAATCCATCCATCATCCATACCACTTATCCTTTTCAAGGTTGCAGGAAGCTGGAGGCTATCCCAGGGCGAGATGCAGACCACTCCCTAAAATGGTTGCCAGTCAATCGAAGGGGAACATTGAGAGACAGACAACCATTCAAGCTCACAATCAGATTTAAGGGCAATTTATAGTCACAAGTTAACCTAATAAGCATGTTTTTGGTCTTGAGTGCCAGGAGAAAAACCCACAGAGGCACATGGAGAATATGCAAACTCCACATTGAAAGACCCTGGTTGACACTGGGAGGTCAACCAGCAATCTTTATGCTGTGAGACCGGGGCAATTCCTGCTCTGCAACCAGGTGCCCCTAGTTTCTTTTGTTTCCCTTATTCAGTTTTCCTGTATTTGTGCAAAATCACCAGCATTCAAGTGGCTGTTCATTTTATCCACAGCTTAAAAACATGGATATGCAGGCTTTCTGAGCTATCAGTGAAGGATTTGGATGGGGAGGGGAATTCACTCTCAGACTCAGAGCTGCTGAGAAAGTGGGCACCCTCTGTTAAGCTCTTCTCCCTTGGCAAGATGCCATTGGCCGGCTAAGGAGACCTTGCTGTCCCCGGTCTGTGTACGCCCACCAGGCTTCTCTACAGAGCCTCGTATTCACTAAAGCTGAGATAGAGATATCTATAACTTACAAGGACACAAACGGCTCCTTTGTGCAGTTCCTTTACCAGCTAAAGGATCTGATTATGTATGAGGACATGCCTCATTGTGGGTTATATGGTCTCTAAAGAACTGAAATGGACTGTATAAAGGGGCTTAAAGACAAGGTGTTGTTTGAGTCTGGACTTTATGTTATGTTATGTGACATCACTGTGATTTGTCAGCTGAGCTTTTGTTTTGCTTTGGGTGAGGAAAGCCTCCAGGCCTTCCTTTCCCATCGAGGCCGGTTTTCCAGTGTCGATGTAATTCTTCTGACAGGGTCACTGTATTTCCTCTTTGTTCGAGTGTTGTGATAGCTTTGCGTCAGTGTGTTAGGGTGTGCTTGTTTGGACTTGCTCATCAGTTTGTTCAAGTGTACAGTATATTTGCAGATATGTTAAAGAAATCCTTCACGGTCTAGAAGCATCTTCATGTTTGCAGTTTAACCCTTTTCATGCATGTTGTCACTACAGTAGACAGATATTTGGAATAAATATTATAACCTTTAGTTTGTAGTACCATGTCCAACTACTAGTGGTAAATTCCCAAATCCTTGTCTCACGTTTCGTAAAAGAAATATCTTTGCAGATATTGCATCATCAATTCAAAATATCCAATAAATGACAAATTGGGTATTATGCCTGTGTTTTGATTTCACAACATGTAGCACAGGTAGGTGGATCTAACTGCCTGGCATTGCTGCCTGACGCACCTCCGACGGTGCATTCACTCCAGCTGCAGGGTCATCAGCTTACATAATTTTGTATTTTTTATGTTAAACTTGGTGTGATTCACAAGTAAAAAGTTTGACTTAACAGCAGTAATACATATACTTAAGATTTTGCTTTTTCTTTTATTTACTCTTAATAAAGATGTGTTTGTGGATGTTTAAGTTCCACTTAGTCACTATTTATACCACTGATGAATGATGCCCCTTTAAGTAGACAGATGCATAACTCCCTCAAAAAATAACACTGGAAAAAATGAACATGATTTTTAACTAGTTTGAAAGTAAAAACAAACATTTTACAAAAGTATTCCTCTGTGATAATTAATGCATAAGCAAATGAAAGACTGACTGATCTCCTGTAAAGCAGTGTTTCTGAAGTGGCACACACTTCAAATGGCTTGAGAAAGTGTAAGGCAGGCTCTTGTGATCACATCGTTTTTTCCACAGTACATGCCTCAGACTCCACTCATTTCCTGAGGCTGGCAGAATGGGTGGACATGAGCCAGTATTTCATATAACTGCTGCTGTTTGATTCATGTCCATGCATTTCTCATAAGACATTTTCTCTGTATAAGTTCTAAGATTCCTGTAATGTGTTTTTGAAGTCTTTGCATTCATGTCTGGTGATAACACAATTATTTCTGGAATGGCCAAACATTACGTGTCATAGTAAAGACTGACTTAGCTGTCTTGTTGGTTCCTAAAAGGTCTTTCTTGTGTCCTTTTTATACTTGTTCTAAGACCATGTTATGTTAGCATTTGAGAGGATGTCATACCATCATTATGCTGATAACATTATGCTGTATATGTGTATTAAATTCAGAGCACAGTTTTAAATGATCGACAGCGTCCT
The DNA here is from genome assembly GCA_036419115.1 of Scarus forsteni. Taxonomy (NCBI): domain Eukaryota; kingdom Metazoa; phylum Chordata; class Actinopteri; order Labriformes; family Labridae; genus Scarus; species Scarus forsteni. Next base: position 17,681,137 of record JAZDUH010000033.1, on the reverse strand, counting down.
TCAGAAAAACACAAGACTAATAGAAGTACAAATAATTGCTTCTTATGACATTTCTATCAATACTGATGGGTGTTTTAAATTCATCTCCACTTTTAAAGTGTAAATCAAGACAGTCCTGAAACCATAGTTTACAGCTTTATCACTGACCTGCCCTTTTTATATTCAAAGCACAGTGCTAAATAAGATCTGTAGCATCAAGTCAGATATGCCAGTGAATGTGTCTGTATCTTGCTATAATTCCTTTGTCACCTGCCTCAATAAATCATTCCATAATTGTCTAGAACTGACCCAAAATGCTAACCTTGTGCAACAATTGGGTCTAGGGATGTACAATTCTATGGGTCTGATACTGATATTGTAATCTAATTGATTGGCATTAAACTTAACACATTTTTTGCATGTTAATTTGAAATGGCAGGTAAACGCTACCAAAACATGCGTATTTTATGTCTGCATATTAGTACATCAACATTTGTGGTTATTTTAAGGGGCAGGCAAAGCATAGTTATAGGCTACTGTCACTGTTGAGATATATATTCGCATGTAACAGCTGTAATCTAAAAAAACGCTACAAAGTATTTGTATATATCAGTAAAAAGCAGAATAAGTTTTGAAATATTGTCACATTGGATATTGTCAAAAATGTGATACTTTGAAGCACTAGTTTGATCCACCTGAGTCGATGTCTTACCTAACTCCAGTCAAAGACAACTGTCATGGATCGATGAAAGTGTTCAGCTCAAAGCAAAATGTGGGAGCACCAAATGAGACAAAAACAGGAAATGACTGCTGGTCTAGATTAGCATTGATGCTAATATCTTCAGGGGCAGTTTTGTCATATCTGAACTGTGTTTCTTTGTTAAATATAAACAAGTAACAGTTTAAGTAGACATTTTAGCTCCACTTTCAACATGTTTTGATGAGAATTTGTTCTACAAAGTGTTTTACATTTTTTACATGACACCGCAGCGCTAATGTCTGCCTACTACATTATCTTATTTGCCAGTGACGAATGTGATTGACAGAATGATCGTCCAATCGCCTGCCATTTATCCCCTTTCTATGGGCTGCTTCTAGATGGATTAGCGAGTTCTATTCTGTATTGTATGTATTGAATGGTCCATCTGGTGTTTTAGGATACCAAAATTCTGCCACTAGACTGTAAATTTGGTCCAGCAGGTCTACTCAGATCAAACTCTTTGTATATTACCTACATTGGCTCCAAATCATCAGTTTGCATGAGGAAGCATCAACATACATCTCTGACCTGCTTTACATCCTCAGTGGATTCTGCAGGTCTGTCATGGTTTGCTTTAATCCCTTGAGTTTTTTCAGAAAAATAAAGAGTACTGTACCTCTGGCACTTTCCTCCTCTGAAGTCATGTTGAGGGGCATCCTCTGATCCATAAAAAAGGACAAAAGATGCCTCACATGTAGATCATTTGGTGACTTTGTTAAAATATGTGATTTACTTTCCCTTCTTAAAAAGTTTTTTTGTGTTTGTTGCAGACGTCATCCACACCCAGGGACCCCTGGATGGCAGCCTCTATGCCAAAGTCCGCAAAAAGGAGTCTGTCGAAGGAACAGTCACAGCAAACGGCCTCCCACCCACTGCTGTGGAACACGCCCTCCCTGCAGTCGACCACGCCTTGTCAGTGAGCAGCGACTCAGGAAACTCTACAGCTTCCATCAAAACTGACCGCACGGATGAAGCAACAGCAGCTCCGCAGGCCCCAACAGTAAGCCAGGCACATGTTCCCGTAAGTCAGGAGCTCCACTCGGTGCATCTTGATACCCCACCTGCTTCACAACCAATCAGCCCCGAGGAGAAACAGGAACTGGAACAGCTGCTAAGTGGACTCGAGGGGCCCATGCATCGACAGGGCTACCTGTCCACCCAAACCTCTGCTGTAGGAGGGATGCTTCACCTCGTGCCTGCACAGGTCCATGTGAATGGGCACAGCAGTATTGACCGTGAGACGGACATTTTGGATGATGAGCTGCCAACCAGTCAAGAGGGCAACAGCGTGGATAGTCTGGGGACATTTTCTTCCACAGATGGTCGGGCTACTCCAGCTGACCTTTATTACCAGTCTGAGTCAATGATCAATGGTCAGGATCATGTGCCGTATCTGGAGCGCAGCATCCCAGAAAAGCCTCTGGAAACCGTCCAACGGCACACTGGCACATCGGATAAACATGTACCTCTGACCCAAAGTGATTCAGCTCCATCCTCTGGTAATTACATAACCACGCAGAATGGCAGTTTGTACCGCTCTCAGTCATTCGGTGCAGAGCCAAAGTCTATGCCTCCAGCTCCCACACGCACCACCAGTAGCAGGGATGCCGTCCAGCGTGGTCTCAACGTTTGGCAGCAGTTCGGAGTCCCAGAGGAGCCTGTAACTGAAGGCCTCACTTTCAGCCCGCCCCCTTCAGTAGCAGCAATGCCCACCCATCACAGCCTTCCACAGTTCCCCCACCGCCACAGTGCCTCCCAGCAAGAAATTGAACAATCTATAGAAACCCTCAACCTCCTCATGATGGACCTTGAACCAGGCCGCTCCCTGGTGCCAAAGTCCCAAAGTGCTCCCCTAAGGGAAAACAGTGTTGTGACCACTCAGCCGTCCTTCTCCCAGAACCAAACCAGACCCTCCTTCACGCCTGATGCAGCAATTCACACACACTATTCTGTCCCGGTGGCCAGCCTCATGAGCAACTCCTCGCCAGCTGAAACGTCACCAGGGAAGCCCAGCACTCCGGAGCCTGTGCCCGTTCAGGGATCTTTGAGGTATACATCTGAAACGGACGGACCCTCACAACAAGCCCCGGGAATACTCGGTCACACTCAGGCCAAATCCATTGATACCTGTTCACCAAGCACAGTACCCCAGTCTTCAGAGGGCCCTGAGCCCCCGAGTGCTGCTTTAGCAATGCCCAAGACAAAAGAGGGTGACGACGAGGAGGTGTTTAACGTTGAAGGTCTGGTGGCCCAAAGAGTTGCAGGTAAGATCAAGAATTTGACCAAAGTTGAATGCTGGTTCTTGATTTTATTTCCATCTCCAGCACCTTTTGTTAAAATTTGTTTGAGATTCATGTTATAAACATTTGTGCTCTGTTGAAAACTAAACAAGCTTTACATGACAAAAACAGGAAACACTAGAGCTGGGTGATATGTCAGTTTTAGGATTTGTTTTGAGAAGATGTAAGGGTAAGACAAGTGCAGTTAATATGGGTATTATTTTATGCTAATCCTTTCAGTTCTTAGTTAAAAGATCAGCAGCCAGATTTACCGATCTAATAGGCTTGGACCACAAAATAATATATCTGAAAGGTTTGAAAATAAATGTGTGTTCTGTTTTGTTTTATTTAATTTAATTAAAGTCTAGTTTACCAGAGAATAACTGAAAGCTATCTCTTAAACAATTATTGGTAACACAATGGCAAGGGTACGATGTTTTTGCTATTTCCCCTCAAAATCCAGACCTGCCTTTTAAGTTTCACTACATTCAAATACCATATGCGGAATATTCTGATTACCAGAATGATTAAAAAATAGAGATTTAATCACTTGAAATACATGGCTTATGTATGAAAGACTTTGAACAGTCTTAGAATATGGAACATTATGCACAATTTTGTAAATTATGACTGTAGGATAATTTTCTTCATTTTTGAGTGTTAGAATCAGACAGTATTCGGATTTTGGTTGCCTTGGTCTTCTGTTTTTGTTGCTGTGGTATAAAAGAGTTATCAAATTAGTTTGATCTCCATTACAATCATATCGGCATTTAAAGTTCTGGTTGCGAGGACTATTTATTTTCAGAAAAAACTATGTCTAGATGTAAATTGTGTTTCGCCAGTCACCTTAAATACATCAGGATAATACTATCCCTGTCCATATCTATGGCCCAGCAGATTTAGTGGAGGCCACTTGTGGATAATGTTTATGATATCATCCCTGCACTGTATACATAAACCCTTTTGGAAAGTACAGCTGTCCTGATCCTGTTTCCTGGATGTCACCTCATCAGTCCACAGCACTCAGGCTCAAACAGGAAGTTTTTACTCCAGTTCAGCAGGTTGACTGTCCTCTGATAAGCACTTTAGACATCTGGCAGAGGAGCAAGAACTGGAACAAAACCAACAAAAAGCAAAGTGATGGCTGAGTGTCTGAGAACAAGTGCCAAAGACGGCTTCTTCAGTCAGCAGCAGAGTTATTTTAGTGGTAATAGAATGTAATTTATGTCAACATACATAAGGAAAATTTTCTCTTTTTTCATTTTCAATACTCCTTTCATATCCATACTCATTGTAAACCATCAATATGTCATGGAAGAGACCTTTTTAAATTACAATGCTATATTTCTAGTTGCACCTGTATGAATTTTCCCCACATCTTTTATTTCTGTAATAAATTTCTTGCTTCCTTTCACAGCCCCATCTTCTCCTTTAGTCCTTTTAGTTCTGTCTTCACCTTTCTTTTCTCTCCCACCATCCCTCTTTTCACCCAGAATACTCGGCTCGCGTCCAAAGAGTCATCCCCAGCATGACCTCTCCTCAGTCTGAGCCCCGTCGCTCTCACTCCCTCTCCGGTTGGTCTTTCCCTCCCGTCTGAAGGAGCACTTAACAAAAAAGAAAAAGGACAAATCCCTTTTCTAAAGTGTTCCTGAAAGTCTGTTTTGCCTCTGTGTGTGGTGGGCTTTGGTTTGATTTAATGAGTTCTCATTTCCTGTTTATGATTAACCGTCCTGTCTACAGCTGCTCTTTTTGTCTTCCTCCTTTTTCGTACATTAGACACCCTTTTGTTTGCAGAGCAGCAGCATCATCAAACTAACCACTGATCCCTCCCTGCATACATCCTAACCCTTTATCCGCGTTTGTTCTGAGCGCTCTACCTCAAGGTTAGGAATTACTTCAACAGTGGCGCTTAAAAAAAAAAAACAGATTGGATGATGTTAAAGTTTCACAAGAACGGGACGGTGGAAACACAAAGGAGGCTCTGTCTCTCGCCAGGAGAGTGCATGTCACAAGATCTATTTCACCAAACTCAGAGAACAATACAGCAGCCAGGATACACTGGACTCATTCAGGGCTGCCTTTTTTTTCTGCTGGGCTATTTTGAAGATTTACAAAGCCAGGACAAGGGACACTGGATCTGAGAGAGGGACCGTAGTCCCAGTTGGAAACATTACGAAAGCTTAATGTGTCTACTGCAGGATTGTTGGGCCTTAAAAGCCTGAAAACACAAATTAGAGGAAGAATATTCTAATTTTCTTAGAGCAGAAATGATTATTTCACTGTCTATCGAAATCCCCCAAAATAGCTCATTAGGTTGATTGGTGACTCCAAATTGCCATTACCTACGAGTGCGAGAGTGGATGGTTGTCTCTCTCTCTCTATGTGGCCCTGTGGTTGGCTTGCTATCGGTTCAGGGTGTTTCCTGCAGTAGAGGAAATGGAATTAAACAAAGCAATAGAGATGATTGTTGCTACAATTTTGTTTAAATGGACAGAAGGTCCTGTCGGGGCCAGCAGGTAGCTTTATTCCACAAGCACTTTAAAAAGTTTGAAGTTTTTAGTTGACCCATAAATTCTGAAAAAACCACAAGAAAAATATTTTATTATTATGATCTCAACTCCCGCTCTTACCTTAGACAACCTCCCTCGGATGCATTTGTGCACATATGGAAACAGTAGTCCTCCTCCTTAAAGGGAAAAAAGAAGTTTATGTTTCTGAAATATACCTCATGCTTTTCCACGTGAGAGCTGGATTTTTAAAGAGCCGAGAAGAAAGAGGAAAAAAAACAAAAAAGTTAGTCCTTGAGAATCTCCAGCTGCTCAGCTGGAAGTCATTAGCCGTCGCTCGGGCAACAGCACAGTGTTTGACAGTCCTCACCGTGGAGCGGTGCATCGCTGGTACATCTGGTTTTCAGATTCTGGGCTCGGTGTGATGGTGGGTGTGTTTCTGGTTGGGGGTGTTGACTGCACGCTGCTTAGAGCTGTCAGTTCCAAGATTTTTTCACAAACATCCTGCCAACACTGAGCCTTTTAAACCTGAAGAGGAATCCATTTGAATTGAAAATAAACACGGGACGCTTGTCTCCTAATGAAAGGATAAGTGCTCGGTAAAGAGACCCCTAATCCAAATTATGCCCCAATGTGCTACTGATGAGTTACATAACCCATCACATGGCCTTTAGCTGCCACTGTAACCAGAACATCATCGCCACTTCAACAGACCCAGGCTTGGAACCAGGGAGTGATAAAGCTGATACTAACTAACCATGACATGACCTGTTGTAGAATATTCAGCCTAAACGTGAACACTGATGGGGACAGCGGTAGAAACAAGGAAAGCACATTTGTTTTCTGTGTTGTACTTGAGGTTTGGCTGTTGTATGTAACAAACACGTGGTTCACAGTCACACTGAGTGTTACATATTAAAGGTTGTGTATTCATGAACAACTGCTGCTAGTCTCCAGTTCACTGCTATCTACTGACTGAAGTGCACATGTTTTTGCTAAGGCGTCAGAAAATGATTAGAAAAGTGTGTCCCAAAGTTGTCCCAAAACTTCTGACTCTTGATCAAAAGGTAAGCAAATTTGTGAAGACAGTTTGCCAACATTTTTGAAAGGAATTGTTTTGGGAGACCTTTGGGAGACCACTTTTGACTGCTCATATTTTCATGAAAAATTTGCCAAACTGTCTCATCATCAGTGGAGAACATTGTTTGCCCTTATTCTTATTCTGAGTCATTTGTCATTTCAAACAGTCTGTTTAATTTCATTGAAGCAAAAGGAAAAGATTTAAAGGCACTCTTTTTGGCATGGTCTTGTGGTCCTCAAAAACAAACTTCGACGCAAGTCTGCTATAGGCCCTTTTAAAATGACGAATTGGAATTGCCACTTTGACATAGAGGCATGACCTGCAAAATAGGCCAACATGCAGCCTTCCAGCAGATGGTGTAATTGGCAGTCCAGGGCATTCATGTTAGACATCCTGCCTACCTTCATGAATTCTTTTGTGCCATGCATGCATCACATGCATGTCATTCAGTCTTCCCCTTACACCTCAGCTAATGAACATAAAGATTTTTCTGTTTTGTTTAATTCCACCAAAGATTTCATGTTAATGAGGTGCTCAACATTTAAGTTGATCATTTTCAGTGCCTTTACAAAAACACGTGAACTTCTACCAGTAGCTAGCTGTAGGCCTGTGCTCAAAATATCGATACGGCAATATATCGTCACACACTCCTTCGGGATTCGTGCATCGATACGGATTCTGCATTATCGATACGGCCTAAATATTTTGAAAGTTGTTGTCAGAACAATTTGGCTAATGTTAACAATGGCACAGTTCAAGGTAGAAGATGAGCTACATAATGAAGCATATGTTCTAAATTTGAACTTAGGTCTACCATCTTTGAGGATCTGAATTGATGTCTCTCAAGTTGTAGAGCCATTTAAACTCATCCCTATTCTTCTTATAAGAAAAAACAGAACTTGTCCAGAATTTTGTTTAAAGCATAGTCATTGTTCACAATTTACGTGTATCGAGATACGTATCAAATTGGGAGATTGCTGGAAATACCCAGCCCTGGCTAGCAGTGAGCTACAAATATCACTTAATGTAAACTTGCAGCAGTTGTTTGTTTATGACCAACAAGTTTAGGTTTGAGAGCAGGCACCATTCATCCTTCCTGATGACTTGTCTGCACCACAGGAACATTGATCCTACTTCATTTGTAGGTATTTATGTGTGATGAAGTTTAAGGTGCAAGAGAGCAAACCCCATGCCTTGACGCCAACCACTTTAGCTGCATGATCATCATAAGCAGTGGCAGTGCCCCTGGAAGTCTGCTTGCATCTCCTTAGCCACCAAACCAACTTCCAAGCATTGTTCAATTCAAACTTGAACCAGCCACTCTTTTTTCCCAGCTGAAGCTCTCACAAACTGAGCAACAATGCCACAAGTGCTCATAAGCACTGTCTCTTTATTTGATTGCCATACCTCAAATTTTATCTTGCAGCTTATAACTCACCTTTGTCCAAACTGATCTTTACCCTGAGTGACAGAAAGCCACAGACTGAGGCCCCATCCACACGAAGACAAAACGCTTAACAGTTTCCAAAACGATCGTCATAAAGACGAAGGCGTCTCAGAAAATGTGTGCATCTATATGAATGCACTCAATACAGATGAAAACGTTGTAAAACACATGCCAGACCTCTAGGGCCGCTGTAACGATATGATGGAAACAAGCGGAAACAGCTGAAAAAACAGTGGGCATGCACACTCGCGACAAAAGTTGTAAACAGAGATTGTGATAAAGTGATCATAAAGTGCCATAATGTGTCCTCGATAATTGTTTGTTCAACTCGGTGGTGATTGAGAAGAAGGAGATTTTGCTGCAACAGGGATAGTAGGGTCACTAGCTTCATCAGCATATATGCTTCACGTACGCCGCCATTGTCGTTGCCGCGTGTGGCGCATGCGTGTCAATGAAGATATGAAACTATGACACAAGTAATCACGGAGCTGTGTATACGGCATTTCAAAATCTTTCCACTCTGGAACCTGGTTTCAAAAACGATCGTTTACAGACCCCCAAAACATGGTCTTCGTATGGATGATATGCAGATTTGGCAAAAAACGTATGCGTTTAGACCTCTGTTTGGTTCGTGTGGATGGGGCCTGAGAGCCAGCATCACTTCTGCTTTCTTTATATAAAGGAGAGAACAAAATATAAAAGATTGTAGACCAAACAATAATATTTCTCTTATACCTTGACCAAATTCTGTCCCTGCACTCCTGGCTCTCTTAGCACTAACGGTTGCTTCCCTTAATCCCTCAATTTAGTGAATAAAGAGAGAAACAAAGATTTTAAAACAAAGAAAGAGGAATCATTTTCTCTTAACTTTTACCAAACTGTCAGCGCACTTGCAGCTCTCTTGAACCAGATGCACTTCTTTATTACTGTATTCTTTTTCCTTGATGATGGTAAAACAAAACACTTCTATAATTATTTATGGCAGTTATTCTGGCATGACATCAACACTTTATTCCTTGTTTTTTGACTGTTAAAAAGACATATTTCCCCCACTTTTGGTGGGATTTTCTTTGTCAGACTCTAGCTGAGTGAGGGGGCTTCAATATTTTCAACATTTCCATAACAGCCAGGCTCAGGGGTGTGCCTCCTTGTTTTTCCATGTATGGAAAGATCTGTCTGTGTTAAGCTGAGAGGACTTCAGTCCCATAACGCACATCATCATCATCAGTATGTGTAGGTTTTCAGCTTCCTGTATGAAGTCATCCAACATTTGCTGAGACATTGTTGTACTAAGATACCAAAGAGGAGCGCTGAAAGTTGAAACAGTCGTACAGCTCAAGGTCAATCCAACATATTTTCAGTGGAGGAATCTGAAAAATATAAAAATGAGCACTTAGCTTCACCTCTTTCCTTTCTGTAAAACCTATTGTACATTTCCTCTTCCCTTCTTTAATGCTAATCTTGTTCCAAACAGCACAGCCAGTTTTTCTGCTTGGTCAGCACATCATGACCCTTCAGTCAGTGGCATTGCATATTAGCTTAAAGCTCTTTACTCAAATCCTGTTTGTTTTATGCTGTTAGCTTTTCTCCCTTTCTCTGGCAGTTCAGACCAGATTATCTGAAATGAGCTTACCAGCTGCTTTGAGGCTCGGCCAGAATCAGACACATTGACACATTAGATAATTCGAAGTCTGGATCTGTTTATTCAGAAGGTCTGTGAGATTGAACATTTCTCTGGTTGCAGTAATTATTACTGAAGATGGTGCATTTAGGGGTCACATTATGTAACATAGCTATAAGGTCAAGTTTATTTTCTGCTTAACTAACAGTGTTTTTGTGCGTTTGATGTAAATGAGGGATTTGGATTATTGGGAATTGAGATACTTTTTGAAATTTAACAGCTTTTGTTTGATCAGCTAACCATTGATCAGCCTGAAGACCAGAGATAAACTTCCTGTTAAACACTGCATGTGTAAAGGTTGCATCATGTAAACACTAGGGCACAGTAGAGAGCACAGGCTGGATACAACAGTTAGTTCTGAGTACAAACAAAATCCTAAATCACTGGTAACATCAGATCAGAAGAGGTCACTGATAAGTAGTGTTGAGTCATATTTGCATCATCTAGTCTCTGACTCTTTAGTTCAGGTACCAGATGTTCAAGATGTTCTGGTTGTACATCAGTAACCATAAGTATTGGTCACTCATTAAACTCATTAAACACCAGTTGAGTTGCTGTTATTGTTGAATGTTGAAGCTCTGACTTCCAATCACCATTGCTACCAGCTAAAAACCTGTTAATTTACACTTTGATATTGAAGATATAATACAGTCCTAATCCAGGACCGTCTACATGGTAGTAACCTGAAATTAAGGCATATGGTGTAGTTTTCCCCAATAATTCCAGCTGTACTGTTAATGTACTTATCTTCTTATTATCAGTGTTTTACTCCATAATTCCCCACAATTACTACCTTATTACAGGTCAATACCTGGTAATAAACAGACTGTACATGGAAGTGTTACCCTCATCCAGCACTTCCTTTGTAAACTGTTTTACTCTTGGATATCAGATCATTGGTGTGTTCACACCTGGCATTGAGGATTACCTCTTAGTATCTAATTTTGATGCAAATGTGTAAACAGGGTTTTTGTCTCTCTGCAGTGACGATGAAACATCAATACTATCAATCCATTTTAGCCACCACAGCCTCTTCTGATCAGATTAGGTTAGATTAGATTTGAGTAGATCGAACTGGATTCATCCCTTGGGAAGATTCCTTTTGGGAAACTAAGTGCCAGTAGCATTGTATTTTACAAAGATAAACAGGAATACAGGATGTCTAGAAGTACAAAACTAGACACAGTCAGCAGATATAAAATCTATATATCTAAATCTAAATGATAAAAAATAATAATGCAAAAATTAAATAACATATATATATATATATGTGTATATATATATATATATATACACATATATATATATATATAATAAGGCTACTAGTTGACTACTACTACTGCTACTGCTGCTCCTTCCCATCCTCAGTCCTCCCGTCAATAAATCATGTGGATACTGCAACATGTGTTTGCATTGTGTCAGGTTTTCCAGCTGACTGACTAAGTGGACACAGCTTGTGCAGCAGAGCATTGATATTCCAACTTGGTTTACAGCAAGTACATCTCTGGTCTTAGTGTGAGCAGCATTTCAAAGTCTTAAAAAGCATGGCCATCTGTATTTACGAAATTCTGTGCAAACATGCCAACGTTAGCCCATACCGAAGTGATCACAGCGGCTGATGACTTTAACCTTTTGAAAGTGATGGAGGGGGGCCGTATGAAGAAGAAAACACCACATTTTAACACCTGCTGTGCTCGATTCAGGTGTCCAGGCCCGGACAGTGTCCTTAGACGAGCCTTCATCCCTGCCCCACCGACGAATCATCAACGACGCCCAAACCCAGAACGGTGACGAGTGTGTCTCCCCAGATGTCCCGATCCGCTCCCCCGTCCGCTGTGTGTCTCCAGAGTTTGTCAACGCCATAGCGATGAACCCTGGGGGGCGGCCTAAGGAGGTAAAAGAATGTGTGAAAACTAATATTTTCTCCAAGCTTTGACAGATCTAACGGTGTTTATGATGCTTTTCCACCTTCAGAGACACATGCACAGCTACCGCGAGGCCTTCGAGGAAATGGAGGGCGGTCCCATGAGTCCTACACCCACAGTTGGTGGTGAGGTGTTTCCCCAAACCCCTGCATTCCCCATCTCGCCGCAAACCCCTTACTTCAACCTGTGTAAGTTTCCCCTTCGGCTGACAGAGGGCACTGTGGAGCTCAGGAAAAGTTTCTGTAGAGTTGTAGATAATTCAAATAAACAAAATTCAGATTAAGGGTTACTGCTAAAACTAAGAAACACATTATTATGAGTATTTGTTGAAGTGGTTTTTCCAAAGGGAATAGCGTTTCTAAAGAATTATTCAAATGTTTTAAGGGTTAAAAATGATTTAAACGCCATTTTTGATTGCTTTTTTGGATGATTTATACTTTAAATAGTCTTATGATAGAGCAAAATCCAGTGGTGTGCATATTTTCCTTTAGTTTTTAATATCACAACAGGTCATGAGGACTCCAACTTGCCCTAGAATCAAATCTTATAGGCCTTTGTGACTCAACTTGTGTGCTAGTCCATCATATTTGTATTCATGCTGAAATTTTGGGGGGTAATTATATCCAAAAATTAATATGTAAATAAGGATAAAAAACAGAAGCTCTTGGAGGCAAATGGGAAAAAGAACTCTGTCTGACTCAAATCTGATCTAAATCTCTTCCCAGTTTAAATGAGGTTGAATTTTTTCATTTTAAAAGAAAAGACAAATGTAAATTTCCCTGACATTTGTAACTTTCAAACTTTAATACAGCTTATTTATATGACTTTTCAAATGGTAAATTTGTTTTTATGAACCCAAAAGTTGAAGTCTTGATGTTGTATTAAATTTCCACCAACCATTTTTAGCTAGCTTTTTGTTCGACATTGTTTGTATGTTCTAACCTTGAACAGCAGCAGTTTATAATCAGGCTGATTCATATTACCAAGCTCCAATCGACTATGATTGTGAGGCCCAAGGCAGCATGGCCCAATCAGAGGTCTTTAGACCAGGAATGAGCTACGAGCGAGATGACAGCAGGAAGTGACTGCTTATACAGGGATTAGCATAGATGCTAACAGCTTCAGCAGCACTTTTATCAGATCTGGGCAACAGTTCTTTTATTAAATGAAAAACAAATACCAACACAACAAACCTCTATAAGTAAGAATATTTTCTGTCCACTTTTGACATATTTTGACGAGAATTTGCCGACATTATGTGATTGGCCTTTAATAAATGTTGATTGATGGAATAACCGTCTAATCACCTGCTGGATAGACTTCTGAAGATTCAGCTCTCTCTAAAAAATTCGGTTGGCTCTCTGCTGGGAAGTATCTGGTGTCTTAGGTTAAGTATCTGCCAGTACTAACTAAAATATTGTAGACAAAAATCATCTTCAAACATTTTTTTTTAAAACCAGGATTTTTTCCGTCCTATTTTGTGGTTTAAAAGAAAATAAAAACTACCTCAAGCAACATGAAAAATACAATAACAGAAATTCTTGTTCATCGGAATTTTACAAAGGTGAAACTTTTTCACATCAAAGTAAGAAATCATATTACCAGATCTTTCCCCCCCATTTGCATCGAAGAACTTCTGCAGAATTTAGACCCACCCCTGGCTAAAACAAGAGTCTCATATTAGGTAACACATTATTTGCCAACCTAACTTATTACTTCATCCAGTCCTCATGCCTATCTCCCTCGAGGCACACCTATAAAAGACAGCCATAAAACACAGCAGCCGTATTTTTAAACACCCTCTCTGTTGTGTAACATCTCGTCTTCCCCCTCAAAATAGGAACAGTGTGTTCAGAGTAAACATAGCTGTGACATTTTGTGAGAAAATTTGAAACAGTGGCTCTTTTTTTGAATTCATAAGGCCTTCTTTGATCAGGGTTTTGCATCAGGAATATGAAATGAAGATTGAAGTTCTTCTTCTTTGTATTTTCACTTTGTGACCAGATCACCGTTTTCTCAGCTCAGCACTAAACGGAGTTAACTGTCCAGTTAACTGAAATTAGTTTTGCAGTGATTTGCAAAACTTGTTATGAAGGTGCATGGTCAGGTGATGTGTCCTCAAATCACATTCCCAAAGTGCTCACTTAGCCCGCCCCGCGCACCCCTCGTGACTCAGTGTGGGGCGTTTAGGTTTCAAGGACAAAGAATTGATTTGGATTCTTTGGTAAGTGGAGGATGCACGTCTCTCTGCCGGAGTTCCACTGTCCCGTAACGTCAGCCAAACAGACTCCCCAATCCCCCCCTCTGCCCGAGTGACCCTTTGTCCAGCACTGAGCACAGTCCTGCACCGCTTTGGCATGAGAGCTACACGAGAGCAGCACTGACAACAAATCAGACAAAATGAGGAAAAACGCTCACACGAGGGTCACCAAACATTTGACTACCAGAAATTTACTAGAAAGAATATTTAGGATAAAAAAAGTCCAGACTGCTGTGTGAGTTTAGGTATTTAGCACTTGTACATGCTAGCTATCTTTTATTATTTATGTAATAAGTAGTCTGAAGCCCTTCTCTATAATGCATCATAAACACATTATAAGCATGCTTACAGAACATTTTATTGTATCATACCGAACCTGTTGCTTTTTTTAATCTTAGTTGCAAGAACTTGGTTAATTTACCGTAATTTGTCATAAATAACACATGTTTTTTGCTCTTTAATAAGGTCTAATTTTCGGGTGCGTATATTATGTACACAAGCAAAATATGTAAAATATTTCGTCTTATCAACATTGCGATTACAACACTTCTGATACAAAAAGCCCTAGTATTTTCTTTCTCTACAAAATATTACCTTCAAACTTTTGTAATTCTTATTAAGCTGACTGTTGAACTGCTCTAATCCAATATTTTGGATTAGTTTACCTTTGTGTAATGATTGTGTAGATTTCAAGCTTTATGGTAACACTCGCGTGTAGACACACCAGGCGCTGCCATCTTGTGAGCAAAGGCAACAAAATAGCTGAACTGCGGTTGGCAAAAGACATCTGCATGTTGATAGCTGCTCTCTGATTGGCCGGTATACTACGAATGCGCATTCTCTGGCGAAATTGAGTTGTGAAGCTAAAGGTATTCCCGCATCTGATTGAGAGAGAAAATCAAGTACGGTATTTGTTGGGAAATACTGAAAATTCATTGATTAAAACTTTGAATAAAGGACATTTATGAGTCGTCCAAGGGTGCAATATTTGGGCATTACGTGTTTGGTGTTATATTTCAATCCAGTGTTTTTCCTGTATAAATGTATGAAAAATGGGCTGCGTGCTATAAACGAGGGCACGTTATATACAAGAAATTACGGTATAATTTTGAACAGCACTGATGAACTGATTGCGAAAAACAAAGATGATGCCGAAACCGAAGTTTGAAATAATAATTTCAGCCAATATAAATGCTGATATTTTCCTTTTAACCTTTTTTGTAATAATTTTCTCATAGATCACAGTTCCAACAAGTTATTTTTACCACCCTAAATGAAGAATCCTCTTTAAATCCCGATGTTGAGACTAGATAGAATGCTAAAGAGCCAAAGTTGCAACAGTTCATTGTGGTTGGAGGAAAAAATTCTAAGTTTCAAAGCCCCCTGTCCAACTGCTGTCAGGACATTGGGACACAAATATCAACATCATAGAAAAGATAGAGGGACCCCTTTGCATTCATTTCTAAAATCACCACGTTCTCTCGTCAGCTGCTGCTCTCAGTGTCGCTGTTTGGGCTCCTTGTTGCCGCAACCACAACCAGCACCCCGCCTGCCCTCTCCAGCAGTCCTACCCCTCATTTATGTCTTGGCCTTGGATTATTTTGCAACCATTTGTTTGTGATTACATTATTTTTGGACACTGTTATTTTTGATAAAGCCAGAGGGAAATGAACAAGTACTTGGAAACATTCATGAGTGACTGACGGAATGTCCACACGGAGATGAGTTTAGGAACATCCATAAAAGTTTTGCATCATAGGGGCGTTTCATCCACATGGAACTGGCATTTTGGCAGCTCACAAAACACACATTTTTGAAATGAATCCCAAAATCCCCCCCATGCGCTTGTGTTACAACAACTTTCTAAAGTGATGATCTTGAAGCCCCATCTCTTAAAGGGATACATCAACTTACAAGCATGTCTGCGCATGCGCCCTGCAGTTTAGTTTCATATTTCTTTCAAAAAATTACATAAAGTGCTAATCTTTGAAAATAGATAACATAACATGGTAAAAAAAAAGTCACAACAAGCACACAGGTGCGTTTAGAACTACTGAAGGGTTTATCTGATGACTGTAGGCAGATGCAGGCTAACGCTACCCATTGACTCCCAGTGTTTGAGCTAAGCTACTTAGCAGTGGGCAAGCTTGTTGCTGCACACACACCGTCAAAAGAATGGCGTCTATCCAGTTGTTTTGGACTTGAGAGTGGGGCCGGACATGAAAACCTAAAAAAGTAGGCGTATCACTTTAAAACACATAAGCTGACCCCATCTCCTTTCTCGCCCACTCAGTCATGTTTACCGCCACCTTCTTCTTGTCGTGTTTGTTTACATCACACACACATTATGCTACTGCTTTATGTCTAGTTCTCTGGGTTTGGTGTGTGTAGCAGCGTTATAGTGGTACTTAAAGGCCTGGCATGTACTGTATGCTATTGCGTTTGCATTTTTAGTGTTTTTGGATGGACGGACTCATTTCTCAGAAGATGTTAACACCTTTTTTTTAAACTGTCTCGTCTCCGTGTGGCCAGGACCTAAAGGAACAAGAAGGATAAATACAAAACATGTGTCACCTGATTGAAATGCTTGTATTGATAGAATGTTAACACTTACGTCTCAGTAATCTGTTTGATGATATTGTGGCAGATTTTCTCATTATCATTCCCTCTACTTTAATATAGCAAGAACAATGACAAAGTTTGTTCTTCTTAAGGCAACAATAACTTTGAACTATTGTCAGATTGAAGACACAAGAGTAAGCACCCCAGAACTGATCATTTACTTCAAGTGAAAATGTCCAAAAATGTATGGACAACAGCTTTTTTACATCCATAATGAAGCATTCATATGAAGACTTTGACCTGGCTTTGCCTCTCTGTACTTGACTTTGCTCTGCTGATGGCAGACTGAGGTTTTGTGTCATTGTGATTGGTCACATGCATGTTTTGCCCATTCATTAAAGCATGAGCACACCCCTTTGAACACGATGCTCCTGTATGTAAACTTGAGTTGATGTACCATTATCTGTCTTGACAGCTGTTCACCAGCAATTATTATACTATCATGTCTAATCCAGATATCTGATTTGCCATTGAAGAAATACCAAATATTAGGTAGAAATACAAGGGATTACTTGACATTTAAAATAAGTTTTCTCTCAATACAGTATGGAATTTAATTCAGTTCCTAACATTTATCTATTTACATGGTGAAATATTTTCAGACTGTTATCTGGCAACAGCTGTCAAGACATCAACAGTGTCTAAAGCTGCCCGCTGAAACATGTCCCTCTCTCTTACCAGGTCGGTCCCCTCCTGGTCTGGCCAAGACTCCATTATCAGCTTTGGGTTTGAAGCCCCACAACCCAGCAGAGATCCTTCTCAATCAAACCGGCTCAGGTCAGAAACTGCACCTAGTTTATTTATCGCTGCTTTATCAATGTTTTTAAAATCAGATTTCTTTCCTATACCTGTGATTTACCAAAAACTTACTTCCATTTAAAAAAAAAAAAAATACAGGATTAGTTTCTTTTGTTAGGATTGGGAACCTTATGCAAACTCCAATTCCAGTGAAGTTGGGACAACTGATTACACTATAAAGACAAGATGGTTGATGTTCAAACTGAAATGCAAATATTCACTCAGTTTGTAGTTGGATGCTTGCAACATGTTCTAAAACAGCTAGGACTAGGTTGTGATCACTACTGTTACATCATCTTTCCTTCTAACAACACTTAAGTGTTTGGAAACTAAGGACACTAATCTCTGAAGTTTTGTTTGTGGAATTTTTTCCCATTCTTGCCGGATGTACGACTTCAGTTGCTTAACAGTCTGTGGTCTCCATATTTTTGTGCTTCATCATATGCCACATATTTTCAGTGGGAGACAAGTCTGTACTGTAGGCAGGACAGTCTCATACCTGCACTCTTTTACTATGAAGCACATTGTTGTAACACATGCAGAATGTGTCCTGGCATTGTCTTGCTGAAACAAGCAGGGATGTTGAATAGCAGGATATGTTGCTCCAAAACCCATATATACCTTTCCGCAATAATGGTGCCTTCACAAATGTGCAAGTTACCCATGCCATGGGCCGTAACACACCACTATGCATCACAGATGCTGACTTATCACCTTTGCCCTGATAACAGCCTGGATGGTCCTTTTCCTCTTTAACCCAGAGGACACCACGTCCATGAGGTCCAATTATAGTCTGAAATGTAGACTCAGACCACAGCAGACTTTTCCACTTTGCCTCAGTCCATCTCAGATTAGCTTCAGCCGGTGATATTTCTGGGTGTTGTTGATATGTATATGGCTTTGGCTTTGCAGGGTAGAGTCTTAACCTGACTTTGAAGATGTAGAGATGAACTGTGTTAACTGACAATGGTTTCCTTAAGTGTTCATGAGTCCATGTGGTGAAATCCTTACAGTATTATGCTGTTTTTTAAAGTAGTGCCACCTAAGGGATTGGAGGTCATGGGCATTCAATGTTGGTTTTCAACTTTGCAGCTTATTTGCAGAAAATTCTCCCAATTCTCTGAAATGTTTGTTGATATTTTGAGCTGATGAAATCTCTAAATCTTCTCTTGAAATCTATATTTTATACCCAGTCATGGTGCTCACCTGTTTCGAATTAACCTGTTTATTCATTGAATGCTCCAAACAAGTGCTCCTCAACTTTGCCAGTCTTTTGTTGCCCCTGTCCCATGTTGCAGGCATTCAAAGTGAGTGAATATTTGCCAAAAATCAATTAAGTTCATCAGTTTAAAGATTACATTTTCTTGTCTTTGTTGTGCATTCAAATGAATACAGGTTTAAAAAGAAGCATAAATAATCGTTTCCTGTTTAATTTAAGTTTTACGAATGTCCCAACTTCATTGGTTACCAAGTACATGCTACCAACTGTCCCATGACTTAAGTATGGCATAAAGGAAGATCTTCCTCCCTTACATTATTCTGTCTCTCTGGATTATATCTGCTGATGCTCCACAGATGATGAGAGCAGTGAGGGTGAGGAAGGTAAGCCCGCTGTTCCAATGCAACAGATATCATAACCATAAAAGCGTTTAATCTCCTGAACCACATTTTCACTCCATATTGTTCAGTTAAAGTTCGCTTACATATCGCATATCAGGGCAGAGCCATTTCATTTCCTCTGTGGAAAAATCACCAGCACTGCCACAGCTGAAAACACTTTCATATGAGTTTATGTTTCATCTTGTGCCACTTGGTCAGCAAAACAAGCTCCAGATTTGTTTTCATGTCTCCATTATGTCACTGTCATTGTAATAATTGTTTGCTTTTGCACAAGTTTGATCCTGATCACTTTTGTCACAAGTTCACTAAACTGTTGTTTTTACGGGAACCTCATTAAAAGCGCCGTACAAATAAACCCTCTTTTATTGGGATTTGATTTCAATTACGGGATTATTTTTTGACAGTACGTCTTTAATGTGAAACAAAAACAGCCTTAATGTGAAAATAAAGGTCAAAAAGCAGATGGCGCAAGGCTCACAGCGCAAACTCTGTTTTCCTTTCATTCAGCTCCAAGGAGTTACGTTGAGTCCGTGGCCCGGTCTGCAGCAGCAGGCGGCGAGCAGCCAGCATCACCGCGGAGTATCAGCCCACCAGAGGAACCAACAGTCCAGCCAAGAAGTCCAAGCCCCTCGTCCCACACACTGAACCCTCCACTGTCCAGCAGCAGCCCCATCCAGAGTTCCCAGAGGTGAGGAACTTTCTTTTTTTCACTTAACGTTCTGGGTTTTTGTGTCCAGGTTTTCCAATACCACAGGAATACACAGAACTTCCCTGTTTGCGGCTGGTTCTGCATAACAAACTATTACAGACTGTGGCTAACTGAGGGAGAGGGGAGAACTTTCTACTGCACCTAATGTACTTAGTGACCATTTGGACCTTATACAACCTCACTTCAAAAATACTGAACTATCCCTTTAAGATAAAACTGAAGCGAAAGCAAGACAGCAAGTCAGTGAACACATTTGATGCTATGCTCATCATTTTATATCACGCTATTGAAAAAGAGAAATGCAAGTTAAAGTTGACAAATGCACAATCCTTACAAGTTGTACTTTGTTGTAAAGGTTACCAATCAGGCTTTGAAGTGATATGAAATTTACTACCAATTTTAAAGGCTAAAGATAATCGTCTGAAATGACATTTCCGAACTGTTTTTGTGGAGCGTAAGAACAAATACGCTATAGGCTTTTTTGTGCAGTTATAAAAAATGATGTATCCAAACCAATTTTCCTTTTTTTCCATCTTTTACAGTGAACAGCCCTTACCAGAGAGCAGCGTTAGCACTCCGTCCCAACCCACTACTGATTCAGGCTTCCGCTCCCAGGCCACAGAGAGTGCCAACCCAACTCCCACCCCTTCATACCAAGTCCTGAACACCCCCACACCATCTTACATGGACTCCAGCTCTCCAGCCTCCTCTTACCTCGGCACTACTACTCCTACACTATCCTACCTTGGCCCCAGCACTCTCACGGGGAGCTATGGGCCCTCGGATCCCAGCCTGTCCACCTCAGAACCCACCCAGACAACACCCATCCACGGGAGTCCACTGGCACAGCACAGAATAAACATCCACAGTCCAGCTGTTCATCAGGATGGTCCCATTTTGGTCCAGCAAGCAACACCAGTCAATGGCTTAGATGTAGGTGTTTTAGGGCTGGGTAGTAGTCCCATCCTTGGTCGGCGTCCGTCTCAGGGAGCTCAGAGCAGCCCAGTCCTCAGCAGACAAGCCTCTTTGGGGCAGGGCTCTCAGAGGAGCCCAGTCCTCAGCAGACAGCCGTCCCTGGGCCAGCCTATGCAGAGCAGTCCTGTGCTAAGCCGACAGCCGTCTATCACCCAAGGGAGTCCAATTCTGGGGCGTCATCCATCTTTGTCCCAGATGTCCCAAAAGAGCCCCAGTTTGGACCGTCACCCCATTCACAGTGGGTACACCACCCCAGATGAGAGACACGGGAACCTGTCCCGGCAGAGCAGCTCCTCGGGCTACCAGGGACCGCCGACTCCTTCCTTCCCCATCTCACCTGCAGGATACCAGGATGGGGGGATGATGGGTATGGGCTTCAGACAGGGTAGTCCGGCCCCAAGTTTCCAGCCCCAGCTTCCAGAGAAAAGGCGCATGTCGAGCGGGGACAGACCAAACGGGGCGCTGTCCTACGGCACAATGAACGGGAAGATCGCATCACCAATGAGCGCAGGAACCACTCCAGGCTACTTCCACACCCTCTCTGACTTCTCAAGGTTCAACATGCCAGGTACGTCCTTTGCATGATAGTTTATGCGTTTAAATCATCAGTCCTACTTAACAATGAAGACAGGAGGCAAAAAAAACAATAGTATGGCCTCAAGACCTAGAAATAGTTAATGGACCTGAGTTTGTATAGTGCTTTTTTAGTCTCTTTGACTACTCAGAGCAGCTTTACACTGCAGGTCACATCTACGTACCCATTCACTCGCACATTCACTCACAGTGGTTGGAGTTTCTCTGTCAGCCGTCCTTCAGTATCAACTGACATTCACACCATTTCATACCCATTTATGTTCAACTGATGCAGCAGTCGGAGCAACTTTGGGTTTAGTGTTTTGCCAAAGGATGCATAGTTATGTCAGAGCTAGATCTTTACCCTTCCAATTACTGACTAAGCACACTCTATTATTTGATTCTATAACCCTCAAGAAAAGTTTGGAATTCTTATCATTTTTTATTATTTCTCCCCTTTAATAACACCAGATAGATTTATACAGAAAATGTGTGTGTTGTTGGACTTAGCAACATCGCGTAACATATGGGTAGTGCCACTGGAAGAAAGATTCACAGTTGCAGTTACAGTCACTTACATTCTGCTTTGAAGATTTTTAATGTGGCCTCAACGTCATGTCTTTCTGCTTGATCAGGCCTGTGAACTCCTTCTACATCACAATGTTCTTTCAGGCCAGGCAACTAGTGTGCCTGACCCAGCCCTGACTCATCAGTATCTGATTTTTCTGAACCTAATATGCGACTATAGTTATTCATTTAGCTAAAATTACTTTTGTTGTGTAATAGTGCTGCCATTGAAGCTCTGTTGAACTGACTCCACTTAAATGTTGTAAGATTTGTACATCCAAACGTGGGAAGGAAACTTTTCTCTCTTTTTTTTTTTTTGGAAAAAAACAAGTGAGTTGCAGTGTAAATACTGCATTATCCCTGAGATTGTCAATCATTCTGAAATCACTTGTTCTGGTATCATCAGGATTCAAGCAAAGTGCTTTCAGTTTTGACCTGCTGTTGGTGAAGATCAATTCCTGTGTGGTGCACAAGTTAAACTTAGCATGTGGTCCCCATTCGGAAGCCCAATAGCATTTGGGTGATACATGTGTTTAAGAGGCTGATTGTGCGTTTGTTGAACCTTACAAAGAAGAGGGAATGTGATTTTCAAATTGTGCCTTACCCTTGAAAATGAACTATTTTGCCAAAAGAGTGTCTTCTTTAGCAAATGAGCTTGTATAGTTTGGTTCAGAGGGTGAATTAAGTGTTAAAGCTATTGTGAAAAACCTCAAAACAATAGCAATATCAATTTTTGTTGTTGTTACAGATGGCAGTCCTGAGAGCAGGCTCAACGTCAAGTTTGTCCAAGACACATCCAAGTTCTGGTATAAGCCAGACATTTCCAGAGAGCAAGGTAAGAGGCTTTAAAATTCTCCCTTTCTATGACTTCTCATGCCTTGCCCTTGACCTACTTAAAGAAAAGGTTCATTTTTGGCCTCTCTGTTTGGATTTTGCATGTTCTCCCTCTGCTTGAATTCTCTCCAGGCACTCTGGATTCCTCCCACTTACAAAAAAGTGCTTGTTAAGTTAATAGATGACTTTTAATTGCCCTTAGGTGCAGGTTAATGTGTGACAGTGTAAATGTTGTAGTGTTCAAATGTTTGTCAGAGGCTTAATCCAATCAGACCTAATTTGGTAATGTAGAAAGTAGGGACAAGTTAGGAATATATCCAATCACAGCGACTTTGGTTGTGTGAAAAGGTTGGATAAGTTAATAGGAACATCCACTCACAACTGCCTTAGCTTTGTGATGGTGGGATAAGTTTTGGGAGTGATCCAATCAGAGTTACTTTCTTTGTGAATTGATATATTCATATAAAACAGGCTCACTGTTTGTTGTCAATTCTGGTATTGTAACTGAGAACTGATGTAGGCTAAATAAAGATGACTGCAATTCACACAAAAGTTAAATTTGTTTCTGTTAATTTACACATTCAGACTTTACTAGTATTCAAAAAGGGTTATTAGATGTTTTATTTTATTCAAGTGTAAAACAAGACTTTCAATGAAACATAAAAAATGCCTTACACTTTACACTTCATATTTTAGGTGACTAAATTTAAAGGGACTGTGAGGAGTTCCTAAGTAATTACAAAAAAGTCTCACTTTTAGATATATGCCTGATCGAAATACACAATATAAGATGAGTTTTATAGCATCAAAATAGGTTATCTATAAATGCTATTCCTTAGCCTTCCGGTCGGGTCGGACAGGGGTGGACTGGCCTGGATACTCAACTTTGGGAACAAGACAATTAAAATTAGAGCAAATTTATATTATTCGGACACGTCTTAGAGCGCCAGGCTGTAAGTAGCGATATATAGCTGGCTACAAAACTACGATACTAAGTTTTCCAAAAGTTGCTTGTTGTCTTACATCAAAAACTACCGCTACGTAACTAGAAAGAGACACATTACCTCGTCGCTTTGCATCCTGTAAGTTGCTGAAAAAAGAAGTTGTAAAGTAATGCAGAGTTCTGAGGAAAGTCCGGGCTGCATCACAACAAACACACACTTTGTCTTGCACACGTCTTTTGGTGCGTTCCAGTTGTAGTCAGAAGTAGGAATTTCCGAGTTCCGAGTATGAAACTGCAACTGGAACGTCCCCTGACGTCAGAATTTCCTACTGGGAACTCGGTGAAACCTTGCCACCCCCGAGTTGACAATCAAAGACTGATGCCCCCAGTGTGAACAGTTATTTAGCTCCTGTAATAATCAATTTATTTGCACTTCTGACTGGGGTGTGTTGCTCTAGATCAGCTGTATACATCATATTGTTAGACTTACAAAAATGCTGCCATAGTGATAATCACATTCTTCATGTGATATTTGTGAACAACAACAACACAGGGCATGCTAACAACAGCTAACAATAGCTTAGTAGATCGGCATGTTTTTTTCTGACTTCAGCTGGAACGCCGATAAGTCGGAGATGATGTCACTCCCAGTTCCGAGGTTATTGGAACGCAGCATTCCGACAGTCGCTGCGCGTGCTCATGGGTAGCAGAGTCTTTATGTCGCGGTAATAGATTCTCCTCACAGTCCCTTTAAAGTAGATTTTGTCGACTAAAATGTTGTGAAATTTCATCAACTTAAACTAGACTAAAATGATTTTTTTATGACTAAATTATGACTAAAACTAAAAGATATTGAAGGCACAAGACTAACACTAAAATTTAATTAAAAGGGTCTATCAAAATTAACAGTGGTGCATGAAAGGTTCATTGTCTTTCTATGTTGCCCTGTGATTGGCTGGCTATCAGCACAAGGTGTATTCCCTCTTGCCCAATGTCAGCTGGGAAAGGCTCCTGTCCTCATGACCTTCAAAAGGATAAAGGTGGCAGATAATGGATGGGTGAATTGATGAACACTCTTGGTCTAAACAGATAGACATTTTCCATCAACCCTGTCATTGGCCACATCCAAAACTGCTCAGTTATTGCTGTGTTAATGCTCAACAAAATAGTCTGGACCACAATGTTTTCCAATTTCACACCACTGACAGGGTCTTCAGTGATTCTGAAGAGGTTTTACTGTAACAAATTTCTGCTGTGTTATTAAAGGCCGAACACTGTTGATAGAAACGTGTAAACAAATGCATTAATTTATTCATGGATACATAAAGCCCTCAAACATGCCCTCACCAGTATAGACACATCTCTGAACACATGTTTGGTTGTCAGGTCAGCAGCTAAAATCTGCTCCATCTGCATCTGCTAACAGCCTGCGTTAAATATAAGCACATGCTTCCATGCAGTGACATCACACTCACAGTTTATACTCAGTGCCATGTGCTCCCAGAAGAAAAAGTCGCCCCATGTGTACAGAATTAGGAAACATCTGTATGTGTTGTTCATCTCATCCATCTTCCCTCTTTAAACATCACATGTGGGCAGGCTGAGTCATTGAGTTTTAACAGTGAAGTAATGAATCTGAAGCCCTTTCTCCTGAACAATGGGGTGGCTTAAACAAAGTGTTATGTTGGAAGTGGTGGTTTTAATGGAACGCAGGTTGGTGGCGGGTTTTTTAAACAGATTAAGGGGTTTCCTTTTCCTTTTGGACAACCTTGATCTTTACATTTAGTGACTTTCTCTGACCTCCAAAGTCTTTTATCCACATATAGAGAGCGTAGTGTAGAGGACAGGCTAATTATTTCCATTGTTTCAACACTACATATGAATGTTTCACTTGTATTGGACTCATACTCTAAAGATGTATGCTGCGTTCTAGCTGTACTGGGAAGTCGGGATCTCTGAGTTATGAGTGGGAAATTTCGTCTGGTCAGAATTTCCTGCTTGGAAGTCGGGGGGTCCTCACCACCCCCAGACAATCAAAACTGGCTTCCCAGGGTGTCAACAGTTATTAAGCTCCTGTAATATTCTGTTTATTAGCACTTCTGACTTGTGTTTCTCACACTAAATAAGCCGTATACATAGCATTGTTTGATGTATACATATGGAAGTACTGTTATAATGTTATTTACATTCTTCATGTGGGATGTGCAAACTATAACACAGGGCGTGCTAACAACGGCTAACAATAGCCTGGTAGATTGGCCAATTTTTTCCGACTTTGTAACTGGAACACTGATAACTCAGATCTGACATCACTCCCACTCCCTTCTTCCCATTTCCAGTGTAAATTAAAGCAGCAGTACTTTCTCCTTTTGTTTTAAAATACATCCAGTGGTGTTTCCAGTCAGTGGCAAAGCTGCAAAATTGATTATTTTCATCAACTGTTGTTAGCTGTTAGCGGCTAAATTAGCGGCTAAACGCTAATGGTCATTAACTGTTGTTTGCTGTTAACGGCTAAGTTAGCTGCTATGGTTGACGTCTATAAACTGTTTTTAACTGTTGTTAGCCATTAGCCGCCATATTAGCCGCTATGTATGCTCAATTATAGGAGGCAACTCTGCTTGATGTGGATTGGTCTGTGATGAATGTGACGAGCCAAACGATTGTCCAATCACAAGCTTGTATTTTTTTTTTTGGATGTTCTGCTTCTGAAAACAAATTTAAAGGGCTCCTACCCAGATGGACTAGTGAAATATTTCTGTGGCAGATATATGGAGCTGTCCATTTGGCTTGTCAGGTTATTGTTGCACTGTGACACAGTAAATTTGACAAATCATTTTCTGATCAGATGTAATGTCCCCTTTGTTTCAGCAATCGGCCTGCTGAGAGATCGGGAGCCTGGAGCCTTCGTTATTCGGGACAGTCACTCATTCAGGGGGGCTTACGGCCTGGCGATGAAGGTTGCCTCTCCCCCACCCTCTGTGCATCAGAGCAAAAAAGGTAGGGGGCTGTACAGGGGGTTCACATCAGCCTATTCCAAGGCATGTACCATGTGTCTTGTAGTTCCATGTGAGACAGCTTCTCTTTTTTCCTTTTTTACATTTATCATTAATTTGATATCTAAGTGGTGCAGATGAGGTGATGTCTCCAGTTTAATCAGCTCTTTAAGTCTCTCTCTGTTGTTATTGTAGGAGACACCGCTAATGAGCTGGTGAGGCACTTCCTGATTGAGAGCAGCCCTAAAGGAGTGAAGCTGAAGGGATGTCCCAATGAGCCTTACTTCGGTGAGTCTAGTCTCCCTCTAACTTCCCTTTGAGATACACACTTATATGTTAACTTTGAGTTTCCTAAAGACTTTAAGAGTTTGAAAAGAAAACCGTCAAACACAAGTGCTTCTCTTTGCTCCTGATCCTGATCTCTGCCCAAGTTTTCTAACATGTAATTCTTCTGTAATTATAGTTTTGACTAAAGGGATCTGACTCATGTTCTCCCTACTAATTACAAAACAAGGATGTATGACGTTTGTTTGTGTGCATAAACAGACAGTCGGAGGTTCTCTGCCAAAGTGAACAAGCTGACGTCTGAGAACATTCTCTTGTTTTTCTTGTGGTTTTTACTTTGTCTTTTAAACTAACGCACCAATTTTCATTATGCTTTCTTTATTATTATTCTGTTTGGAGTGGCTAAAGCCTTTAATTTCCCAAATCTGTCAAAAGTTGGTGAGACACAAATCAAATAATATGTTTCATTTCTGATTTCATGTCCTCTGTCTTGTTGGGACAGTGCGTGGTTATCCAAAAACTGTACACACTGCTCTAAGGTCATTTTCACTGCTAGATTGTTTGGAAGAGCTGTACCGATACAAGTGGTGGACATGGTTTGTTTGCATATATAGGAACACGCAGTCGGCCCCTGTTTGGGTATGAACAACCATGCCGAGATCACCTGATATAGGTGGTCTCGGCTCACTTCCAGTTGGCCCCCTACATTTGAAACAAGGATACAATTGACCTAGCAACAAACTTGCATTAAATTATAAGATTAGATCTACTTTTGGTGAAGTCTTGGTTTTTGTCTTTTATTCCAGGCTGCCTGTCGGCGTTGGTCTACCAACATGCTATCACACCACTGGCCCTGCCCTGCAAGCTTATCATCCCTGCAACAGGTCTGTTAAACAAATATGTCTTCAGAACTGTCTTTGCTTTTAATAGTTTTGAGAACATAAGCTACAGATGGAATCACAAACTGGGACCTGCCAACCCTTGTTGCTGTTATGATGCTGCATCCCATTTACTTTGGACTTTACTTGGACAGGGGGAAGTGGGAATCACGTTACGTTCCAGTTTTAAGTGTTACAGTTACCATCTGGTAAAGCTGGGGTAGCCAGCTTCCCAGTCATAAATTCAAACCAAAGGGGGTGTTACCAGTGATGTATATGATTTACATTTCATGGAAGTTGAACTGGAACACACCTTGACGTTCCCTGTGATGACATGATGAACATGTAGTTGGTTAATGCCCTGCAAGTGCGTCCTTTTGAGACTACTTGAAATATTTAGTCTTGCCACCAGGGGGAGCTGTGACAAAACAGCCTAAATTATTACTTAATTTTGATATATTATCCCTATAAAGCCAATTGTATCATATTTGTTACATACTTTTATAATACCTCTATCCACTCAATATGATCAACAAATTACAAAAAAAAAACACCTGAATAAAATCAGATTTTTGATATTTTTAGGATTTTATCAGAAAATGAAACAACCATTTCAGCTCCAAAAAATTAGAATTTTTTGGCTATAATCTATGGTCTTGGGCCTTAAAGGGTTAAATTACCAGCTGTTTTGTTGCCATACACTGGACTGTTATTTTTCCACATTCGCAGGTACAGAGCCTGAATAGGTGGGATATTGAAAATGCATGACAGGGTGTGTTTATGGTAGAATCTAGTTGCTATGGTTTCACTGGAACTCAGATGGCACCTGGCTTGGAGGGGAAATTGAAGAGGTTTCATCTGAACAAAATGTAACTAACACCCTTGTTTTTTTTGTAGATCTTTTAGAAGAAACACCAGAAGTGGCAGCACCAAAACCACTGGCTGAAAGGCTGAAACAGGGAGCAGGTAAATCCCTCTCCTTTAAATCCTCACATTTATGTAGAGCAGCTACACAGTATTTAGGTTTATGATCACTCATCCTGTTGTGAACCACTCATACTGACATCATGACATTCTTGTTACCCCAGTGCAGAGGGCCCCTGCTGATTCTCATGGTAAACCCCAGTGCGCTTTTATTGGAAACCCTCACCTGGAATGTGCATCCCTGTTGTTTGTGTATCCTCTGCATATGTCAAAACTTGCACCAATTAGTGATGACAAATTACTGTTGACCCTGCAACACAGAGTTAGTGCAGTTGTTTTTAGGACTTAAACTAAGTGCCGAGCTTTACTACATAACAGCAGATTGTTTTGTGTGGAATGATTTGATCCTAAAACTGTTTGACCCAAGCTTTGTTCCAGCAGCATGAAGAGAATTAATATTTCTGCATGAACAGGACCAAAAGAAGCCTCAATAACCCTTTTCCCACAATATTTCTTGTATTAATACCCACAGCTCGAGTTTGTCCTTCAGATGTATTCCCTTAGATACAGTCCTCACCTCTGTGATACTCACAGGTTATTCTGCTCTTTTCCCAGCATGCAATGTGCTGTACATCAACTCAGTGGAGATGGAGTCCCTGACGGGCCCTCAGGCTGTTTCCAAGGCAATCTCTGAGACACTGGCTGCCTCTGCTCCATCTACTGCCACCGTCGTGCACTTCAAGGTGTCCTCGCAGGGCATCACGCTGACCGACAACCAGAGGAAGTAAGTCTGATGACGGCCGATGCTCATTTAGATGTTATTGCATCTAAATATTTAACTCTCAGGGAAATGTCATTACAGACCACTGAATCAAATTAGTAGTTTGAGTATTAGAAAACACAATAGGGATAAACCATTGTTCAGTAGTTTTTTCACCCTGATTTAATATTTTTAGAGTCATTGTGATGGTACATCATCTGAAAACAGGTTGAATGAGACTTTGTCATGGTCTGAGGGGGTCTGTATCACCTTAACTGGCACTATGTGAATGATGGGAACACTTTCATACTAAAAACTACAAATTTTGACTGTTTGACTGTTTGACTGCTTTACAGTGTATGTCACTTCCCCCTCAAGGCAAAAGCTAAACATTGAGAAAGGAGAATATAAAGCAGTTTTGAATTTTTAAAACAAATTTAATGAACAGAATTAGTTTAAAGTAAATATGCACTTATTTTCCTCCCTAAAATAGGGACTGACATTCCTGAATAGTAGGTGACGGTAATGTTCCTCTGACGTTTGATGCCACCCGCTGTTGAACAACAAGAAAAAGAAGAAAGCTAAATGTAGAGTTGATATCATGGCAGAAGCAGTGAAAAACCCGAATAAAAGGAAAGTTTGGTTGGATGAGATGATAAAAAGAAAGTGGGAGAGTAACAAGCCAAAGCCTGGACAGGGATAAACATTGGCCTGGCGTTCACACGCTGGCATGAGCTGAAAGATGAAGAGAGATGTTTGACTTTTCGATTTTGCCCTGTTATTGTTGGACTTGTAAGCACATGATGGTTTATTTGAATAGAAACATGATTAGACTGTGCCTTATCAGTCTTTATGTTTTTTTGTCTCTTGGAATGTCCTGTTGGCTCAGTTCTCCTCCCTCTGTATGTCAGCAAATGCACGTTGATGTACGACCCTGCACTTATACTCAATGACCATAGAGGGCACTAGAGAGCTGAGAGCTGGAATCCTACATAGTGAGACTTTAAGGTCTCAGAAAACTCCTACAGAGCAACATCAAGTTGCTAAATGTTGAAGAATAAACCATTTATGTATCATTTTTGTATTTATGTATGGTACAAATTTTCCCGCTTTTGTAATCTGTTTGATTCTTTGCAGGCTTTTCTTCCGACGCCACTACCCGAGCAACACTGTCACGTTCTGCGATATTGACCCTCAGGACAGAAAGTAAGTGCTCGACTATGAAAATGACCCCTTAACCTATTAGTCGTGGTTTACTTTTGGAACAAATATTTGTGTTATTTCAAAATTCAAGCAGAAAAGTTTTTTTTATAGTGACTTAAATACTCAAACTGAATGTGTAAGCTCTGCTTTGTCCTCTCGTTTACATGTATGTATTTATTTTTATATTTGAAATCCTTTCAGGTGGAACAAGCCTGAGGGAGGCCCAGCCAAGTAAGTACAGTCTTTTGTTTATAACGTACAACCTGATCTTTAGAAGCTAACATTTATTATTAAAAAAACATATTATATTTTCCTGGTAAAATGTTCACAATCAGTGGCAAGACTGTGTCGACGTGGTAGCAGCCTTGAGGTTTAAGAGGTTACTAATAAGTGTTAACATCAATAACCGACTCTTTTTCTTCATCTTTTCAGGCTGTTTGGATTCGTGGCACGCAAGCAAGGAAGCACAACGGACAACGTCAGCCACCTCTTCGCCGAGCTGGACCCTGACCAGCCCGCCAGCGCCATCGTCAGCTTCGTCTCCAAGATGATCACCTCGCAGAAACGATGAGAGCTGTCGGCGAACCCTGGCGCTTTTTTAAATGCCTTTGGTTCTTCTCTTTTACTTTTAACCACAGACACTTACCTTCGGTTCTACGCGTCACCTTATTTCCTGCTCTTTGTGTTTGTGTCTGTGCGACTGAATGTAAGCCACGAAAAAAAAAAAAAGGTTGAGTGTTTGTGAGTATGAGTGCGTGATCGGCTTGCATGCATGAGCTTTTCTTCTCGGGCGGACTCCAGAACGGACCAGAGGAAGTGCAGGATGGGGGCGGGCTTGTGTGTGACGACGGGACGGGAGGCGGTTTGTGTCTCCTTGGCAGGGTAATACGTGATCAGAAAGAGGGAATGATGTGTGTGCAAATGTTATTTTTTTAGCAGTTGTCTCATTTTTTATTTTTTTAAAGAAGAAGTTAAGTAGTGTGATGAAAAGGTGGATTGTAAATCTATCAGGCTTTTGACTGGTCAACCAAAGATATTAAAAAAGTAGTCAGGGCATGTAACGTGTGCCACTGTCCGAGGGTCAGAAGTATTCTTTTTGTAAAACAAATATGGCTGCTTAATCAAAATACTGAACTGTCTCTTTTTCTGTATGTACTGATACTGTAGGTCAATTCTGCACCGCTGTGGACCATGTTTGCAGCTGGTCACGTCTCTGTAAATATTCTAGATTGCTTTATGAGTAGGACTGTTATAGATGACATTTGGTGCCTGACTTTATTTTGTAACGCAGAGCTTTTTAAGAAAAAAATATGAAAAACAAATCTTCCAGGCTGTCTTAAATATGCAAATAGCCACAGAAAAGGAAAGGTTGTGCTCCAAAATACCCACAGGTCCTTCCTGTTCGATGCAGTAGTGTCGCTGAAAAAGAAAAATAATCCTTTAAGAAACACGAAGACTGTTCTGTGATCTAGAGCGGTGGTTCTCAACTAGTAGATCAGGACAGGGTTTAAGTCTCGATGCTGTTTTTAAATGATCTTAAATGTGGCAAAAGTCTAAAATTTTTGGAAAACGAGTGATGTGTGTCAGCATCGGTTCAACACTGGTATCAGCCGATATCGCACATTAATGTGGAAAGACCATCATCTGTAAAAGAACTGGACGAAGTCATGTCACAGGAGCTTGTTTCCCTCTAATGGACGCTGCCATACTGCATGTGCTATCTCAACCAACCTTTAGCTCAGTCTACTCCCAGAAAGCCCATGTTGAGGCTGGACTTGAGGTTTGACCAATAGCAGCGCTGCATTTCAAAAAATGGATGCAATATAAAAAATTCCCTTTACAGTGAGAGCAGATCTGCTTTAGTTTTTA
Source organism: Scarus forsteni (assembly GCA_036419115.1). Classification (NCBI taxonomy): domain Eukaryota; kingdom Metazoa; phylum Chordata; class Actinopteri; order Labriformes; family Labridae; genus Scarus; species Scarus forsteni. Next base: position 17,648,665 of record JAZDUH010000033.1, on the reverse strand, counting down.
CTGAAGCTGGTTTTGAACCAGGCTGTAAAAATGTGTATCAAGGCCATATTTCTCCCCTACAGGTTTGCAGGGGGCTTGAGCCCACCCAAACTAAAATAAGGCTAGAGGAGGGGTCACCAGCCAATTACAGCGCCATAGTGAGACAGACTAAGGGCAATTTTAAGTCGCCTGGTAACCTAATGAGCATTCCTTTGGTCTGTGGGAGGAATCCAAAGTGCCCAAGCATGCACAGGGAGAACATACAAACTCCCAGAGACCCAGACCGACATGGGTTCGACATCAGTTGCTGGGTTGGGCAGGCAAGCACACAAGTCAAAAGACTATGGCTGCAGCTCCAGCTAGTGTTTGGAGGCTGTATAACCCGTCATGTGTCAGGATTTGGTCCACAAGAGCTGTGGGAAGGCAAACCAAACTAAGTGAAGCATTTAACAATTTCGAGACTTCGCCACAAATCGAATTAAGGTTGCTGGCTGTAGGTGCGAAAGGGACCTTAGTGGTTGAACGTCTGGGTTAAGACCTCTTATTCAGGAGATGTAGGTGGGCTCTGAAGCTAAAAACAGTTGAGAACCACTGCGCTAAGTATTATATAAGTGCAACAACATCCATACGGAGACCTCCAGCTGGTTGCATTGACTCTGCTATTTTGTACAGGCAAACAGGATAATAAGCTTTGTACATGCTCGCACTACACAGCCTCGACATTCTGCTCACTGCTGAAGGGCCTAAAGCCTTTAGAGGACGATCTTTACAGAAAAAAAGAAATCTGCTTGTCATTTTTTCATGTTCGACTTTTTAAAAGAAGCTCTTTGCGTCAGCCGGCCAAAACTGTTAACACCCACACCCTACCCAAAAGTAAGCTATTCATATAAATATACATATATAGATATATATAAAAAACTTCCAAACAGTGACTTAAGATATTTATTTTTTTTTTGCTTTTGTTGCTCTATGTTATCTTGTATACATGTATTATAAAGTATACATCAAATTTACTGAACGCGAGAAGAGAAGATTGCTTTTTATTCTGGCTAAAGTGGAATGACATATATAAAGATGTAAAGTGTGTGCATTTCAAAGTGTATCACTGTTGTTTTTGAATGTTTATTTTCACAGCATTACTTCCTTTTGTTAACAATCTTGTTTTTTGTCAGGTGGTGTTTTTCTGTTCGTTTTTTTAAAGAGAGGGGGGAAATATTTTGTATGAGAGATTGTCGCTACAAAAGTCCAAATTGGAAGTTTTCCTAAAGAGATGCCGACATAACTGTCGTATTAACTTAAACCTGCCTAGAGGAAACATTGTCCAAGTTTAGCACTTATATGTTGAAGTATTATCCGTGTATTTTGAGTTGTTAAAACAGAAGGTCTGAACACTTGTGGAAACATTTCATGTCATAAATTGAGCGTGGAGGAAAATTCTCTATTCCTGAAAATATGTGGAGCCATTTGATGGGGAATCAGTCAGTGTTTGCTGCCCTCTTGTGGTGTTAAAGGATCTCTACAAAAGGATCCACTTTTTATCTTTAGCAGTGTTTTAGCTGTGAAGTCAATGGGGGATTTGATCGCAGAGTAAAGGAGGTTTAATTTAAAATCAAATGCTAATTTTCCTAACAAATTACTTTATATTTTGGATTTTTTTTTACCCCCATTAAGGAGGGTTCAGTCGTCTTAGAGCTTCCTCCTTTTCACTGATGCTATAGGATCAGTTGGCAGCATGATGTTATTAATTAACCAAGGGTTAGTTTAGAGGTAGGGCTGGGCACTATGGACCAAAATCCTCATTTCATTTTTCGAATTAATTTATTTTTCAATTTTGTGTTTAAAAGTCCTTAAACCTAAAAAGAACAGCAAGGATGAGTTTAGATGGCTTTAGATCAAACTCTCTTATTTGTCTGTACTCATCATCTGTTGTTTTATCTTGGTGGAGATCCCCCTTGCAATAAAATACTACATACTATGTGTTAAAGTCATAACCTAGTGATGAGGTTTTAAGTAGCGTTAAGACGACATGGTTTTAACTTAGAATGAAAGCTCACCATGTTAAAACTTTTTAACAACAGCTGTAAAATGAACAATGATCAACAAATGTTCCTGCAATTAATGGGCCACATACATATTTGACCAGAGCATAGACAAGCAGCAGGAAGAGGTTCTGCTGAAAGTAGAAAATTACAAACTGAAGATCCACCTAGTTCAATTGAGCATCTGTCTTGCCATTGATTACCAAAATCCCCTCTTCCATTAAAGAAAGCCCACGGTTCCTAAGAAAGGCAAGGATGAGGCACTTATCTTCTTGTTGTCTGTCTTTGACTTGAAAAATCTCACTAAATGTGGTCCTAAGTTTGGAAATGGTACCAGGGCTTTCACCAAATAATCCTGCCACTCTGCAGACCAGAACACTCGCTTCCAGTTGAAGGAAATTTTGGCTCACCCAGATTGGCTTGTTCTACAAATATACAACCCTTATAGTTTGTAAAGGGGAGTAATCAGGCTTTCCAGCGATGTAGAATAAAAATATTATTGAAGTTAAAAAATAATCAATCGAAATGACATGTCTAAAACCTTTTTTGAGTATAGATAAACATATAGTCAATCTTGAATCTTGAACCCACACAAGAGTCTTCCTTCATGTTTGTCATGTAAAAATGACCCTGTATGAAAATACAAGGATTTATCTTGAAACTGGTCATATTGCTCAGCCTTACTAGGGTTCTACATTTGGCACAATGTACTCATTCAAAACTAAATAAAATACAGCACTTACCAGGGCTTTTACCTCTGACTAGAACTATCAATATTAATTAGAAAGAGCCTGCATGCTCCATGTACACCGTTAGCTTCACACTGCTGACTAATGTAAACACAGTATCCTCCAGTCTTACTCAATAGAGCCCTTTACAGAATCATACCATCAATAGTTATCTTCAGGTCATTATCAGAACAATAGTGTCTTGACTCAGCGTTTGAGACAAAATAAACTGTATGTTTGCCTTCTTAGTGCTTGCTGAGAAAAAAGGAAGTGTCCTCTTTTTCAAACTGAATGTTAATCAAACCTTTGCCACGATGGAAACTCCGGAAACATCTGCCCACTCCGACAGATAGGTCTGGACTGTAAGAATGTGTGTGAATGAGCTACTATGCCTGTATAGAGCTTTGTCATTTTTTTTGGTTTGCTACATTGTATGGCTTTTACTATTTCTGATGAAAAACACATTAAAAAGCAGTACAAATCAGAAAGTGCAATCTTGTGTTTATTGAAGCCAAAATACTAATTTGAATTATTTGGATGCTAACAATGGTTTGAGGAAATTTTTTGGTGAAGATGTTTCAGAATCTTCTTGCTTTTAGACAAGTGTTGCAACATCTGACAGGTGGCAGTCTGAACCAATAACAAGCACACAGTTAATGGCATACTTTTGTTATCTTGTAAATCCGCCTGATTCATCATCAGTAATCAGACAGATCCGTCTTTCCAAGCTCCAGGCTAAAATGATTATGCACTGTCCAATCAGCATCCTTTAAAACAGGAAGAGGTCAAAGTTTTGAGCATAACGACACAAGGTTGTACCTGCTTGCACAATGATTAGCATAGATGCTAACAGCTTCAGTCGCAGTTGTATCAGATCTGAATAGCACAACACTGAATGCATGTCTTAGAAGAAAGATTACACTCCACTTATGACATGTTTTGGCAAACGTTTGTATTTTACGCTGTGGCAGTTGCCTACTACATTAACTGATCGGCGTAGACAGAATGATCATCCAGACACTTGCTGGATAAACTTTTGAAGGCTCTGCCCATTCCCAAATGTGAACAGTCCATATCCAGACTCTCATAAAATACCATAATATTAAAATAATACAAAACCATAAAAATGTCAATTTAACTGTGTCAAAATATTGAAGCTTACAAAACACATAAAGTCAGATTCCTAAACTCAATCAATCAATCTTTATTTGTATAGTGCCAATTTATAACAAGTGTTATCTTAAGACACTTTACAATAGAGCAAGAACTCTTCATTTTATGGATACACATATATGCATAGATACATATAAAATACACATATACATATATATACAAATATATATATCCAACACCCAACATGAATCCATATAGCCAATCATGGATCCCTCCATCATGGCTCAAGAAAAAACCTTCTGTTAAGCAGCAGGAAATCTTGAATGTGGATCCCAGTCTCATGATGAACTGCAAATCCACACGATGCTGTGTTGGTTGTGTGGGGGAAGGAAGGAAGGTAAGAGGAGACAAGTGGACTAAAGTAAGAACTAAAGTTAGGGACAGGTCCATGAACCATAGACCTGTCGTCTGATTTACTTGAGGTTAGCCTCTTGAGATGCTACATCTTGTTTTTAGGAGGGTAATCATGTCTGAATGGTTGTGGTGATCATTTTATAGTAGTATAACCAATGATATTCTTACTGAAAATAAGAATTTATGGTAGTGACGAACTCATGGGTGCCCAGACCACAAGTGCATCCCGACCATATTTGTCTCCGTTAAGTATAAATGTATTAAAGGAAGGTCTCTTGAGATGTGACATCCCATTTACAAGAGGGACCTGTAGTGTAAAATTGTGGGAAGTTACACCTTTGTAATGAAGAACCAAAAGAATATGACTAACGAAGGGAGATGGGGAGGAGCCTTCTGAAACCTTCAGGAAGATGGGAGAATCCCCCCCATGAGGCTATATAATATGCATCCATCAATTTGAGCTTCAGTTGTTTTGGGGCGTCGCGACACAAAGCAACTCCCGTTTGTTATTGTTCACTTAGTGTAACTTTAATAAATGTTGTTTGTCAAACTTGGAATTTGCCTGCATTCGAGCTTCTTTGACCCGCGATAACACTTATGTGAACTAGACCTTATTTACGCTAGTTTTATCTTAGCTGCCATTTCCACGCAGAAGTTACGAGGCAACTCATTCGCTATTTACTGCTGTCTAGGAAGACACAGCAGACCCCATGACTATGTGGTGCTAAATATAGATACTATAGATGTATCAACCATGGATATGGAGATCATGCTAATATCTACATTAACAGCTATAATGATAATGGGAATGAAATGTTCATAATGACTGCAAAGGGTTTATTCATTAAACAGGAAATAAGTCCTAGAACTACAATGGCAGGTTTAACTTGAGAAATGTTGAAAAACTGTCCTACGTTTAACATGTAAGCAACATTTAAGGAAACAAAGACATTTCAGATGAGCATTTTAAAAAAGACCGTGCTTACAAAAACCCATAAGAATCTTTAGCAAATGTGTTTATGTGTGTTAAGTTAGTAGAAGTGCACAATTTATTTTGAAGATTAACTTGAAATTTTGCGTAAATTGAACTAAACAGAAGATAAATCTTTTGGTACAGTAAATGGGGTGTATTGGGAACACTGCTTGCCATGAATGTATGTTTGAATGGCAGAGAAAAGGTCAAGATGATTAACATCCTGGGTGCCCATGTACATCCAAAACTTGAGAAAAAATTCAACAGGCAGAACAATTTGTTTAATATGATTGGCATAACAGCAGAAATGATCTCCGCTGATAAAGAGACAGCTCTGCAAATTTGCCATGAAACTTTGAACATGACAAGTTTGTGTCAAAGGTGCCCCAAAACACTTTGTAGTCACGCTTTCATAAAGAAATTGATTTCCTTCAAGTTGTTTCAAAACTTCTCCACGATGCTGTTTCTTTTGATCAGGAGCCAGACAACAGAAGCACCCTCTGTTTTAATCACTTTTGGACACCTTAGCAATAACGGATGCATCTTAGTTAAGTAGAATGCACACATAAAGACTGTTGGGCTGGTTTTGTCCTACTTTTCACCTTCCTGACCAAGGACGGAAAACACCAGATTATTGTATGTCTTATAGGATTATCCTGTGGTCTGAGGTGTGTTCAGAGTGAATTTGTTCTGATAATCGCTCTGAAACGGGTCATGGCAGACAATTGTAAATATTATTCTTGTTCAATATTTATGACCAAAAGTCTTGAAGTGTGGGGTAAGCCGATGACTTCCAAATCATGACTCCATGAATCGTAACTTGGAAAAGAATGTAGCCAATCAAGAAGTGAGCTGACTGAGGAACAAGGAAGCAGGCGTAAATAAAAACAAGCATCGCCTGAAACGTAAAGGTTGATGGACTTTAGAAATGGAGGACCAGCTCATGAGCTCATGCTCTCTCCAGGATTTGTTCCACAGTCTTTCCTTTTTTTAGTTCAGTTTTTTTCCATCAGAAACAGTCCCAAGGCCCCCATCATTCTGTCTTCACATATGTCCTCTTCCATGTTGCTTGTTTTCTCATCGTTGCTATGTTTCTTCTTCATCATTTTTGTTTGATTACGTTTGATCACGTGACAGTGTTGAGATTATCAGAGCACTCCACACACAGTACAAACAAAACTGTTCAATTTTGACTATAGCAGTCTTGCATGAATACCCAACCTTTAATACATAACACACATGTTGCCTTAACTAAGATTCACATATTTAATTCCAGTGACTGCTTGAGTATCTTCACAATCACTGACGTTCAAAGAACCTTGTAGTTTCATATACTGAGTACTTCTTATTTCAAAGGATTCTTGTTGTGTAAATGGGGCCTCAAAGTCTTTCATCACTTGTTTCAGATAAAGTACTTATGACAGAGTCTGACTCCAGTATGATGGCACGTCTTCGCTTTGGACATTCTTGATGAATTACAGCAAATTGCTACAAATCCCTCTCCTTATAAAATACATAGTCCAGCCATGATGTCCATCTGCGGAGAGCTTTGGTCGTGCTCTCTCATGACATCACTGTATTAGTCTGTAAAAGTTTGAAAATGTTATAATAAAGTTTAATGGACTGCAGTGTTCTGTACCCTCACCAGTTTAATAAAATGATGTAGAACTGCAGACGTTTAAAATGAACAAGCTGCAGGAATGTGACACCATAAACCTTGTCGCTGGTTTTATTTCTGTGATGTAATGAGGGCGCCCTTTCTGCAGTCTTGAGAACTCCCTACTCATAAAATATAAGAACATTTAAAAAAGCATGGGAATGTCTAGGAACTAAAATGTTTAACACTGAAACGAGGAGTAACAGAGAGGCCATAGAGTGAAAGGACAGAATGATGCAACAGAAACAAAATGTGGACTCTAACCCTCTCTTGGACTTAAACTGATTCAGTTTCTGAAACACAAATACAAAAGAGGAGAATCTGTTTTGTGTCTTTACAGGTGAAATGATGCAGTGTACAAATCTATGTTTGAACCCACACTACAACAGCCTAAAGACTAAGGCCCCGTTTACACGATAACGTTGTCGCCAGAAATGTTTTTACGTTTTCTAAAGTGCTTTCACACACAGAGACGATGTGAAAACGATGGACCCTCACACAGATCCACATGTCATACTCATGTCTTATTTATCAGAGTCAAAATCGCTTGTTTTTAATTCAGTTTTAGTGAAGCTTCCATCCTTGGATAACACCCTTCAGAGACAAAGCTAGCTAGTTCTTATATTGACAGTCAATATTTACAAGTACCAAGGGCCATCCCTACTTCAAAAACATGAACTAACCCTTGAAATGGAAGGAAGTGACTGTATAACCTGTAAAAAAGCAATTTTGATGTTTTATACAAATCAATTTTGCAGTCACTTGTGAACAAATATGAATGACCACTTAACTGCATGAACATAAAATAATTATGCTATCGGGTCCTGATGTCAGTTTAAGATCTTTTTAACCCTAACCCTTTTTTTTTTTTTTTCGATTCTCACTGTATATAAAAAGCATACAAAAACAAATCTAAAATAAAATACAACGAAAAATCTAAAAGTAGGATTACTGCACTGTCTTTACCCTTTTGTAAAGGGGTATTGAAAAAACATCGCCCATGACTGGCACAACCAAAACAGATTAATTTTATTAAATTGACTGTCTGTTACTTAAAGACTGGAAGAATCACATGCTGTTTCACAAGGTGAACATTGGCACAGTGGTGCAGCAGGTAGTGCACATGCCTCACTCTGGTTCAAGCCCTCTATTGGTCACGGCCTTTCTGTGTGGAATTTGTATTTTCTTCCTGGGCATACACTGGTCCTCTCCAGGCACTCCAGTTTCCCTCCACAGAACAAAATCATACTCATTAGGTTTAATGGTGACTCTAAACTGGCCCTGTGATTGGCTGGTGACTGGTTCAGGGTGTACTCTGTCTTTCACTGAATGTCCGATGGGGTAGGCTCCAGTCCCCACAGCCCCAAACAGGATGGTGGATGTAAACTTGTGCTTTTACTTTAGTATTTAAGTCCTTTATACAAGCACATAAACACGTTATATATCATATTTATTCTGTTTAAGCATCTTGGGCCAGGTGTAGTGAAATTCTGTTGTTCTGTCTAGTGTATAGTTTTAACTGAAATTTTTTTTTCTCCATAGATTCTGATTGATCGATTGACCAACTCTCATAATCACTTAAGCACAGCCTTGTATCATTGTAATTCTCAAAATCACTGGCACAGACCCTATGGTGTTTGTTTTCATGCCTATACAACAGCAACTTCTTGGTCATGAGCCCAGTCTGAGTCCAATCCTTAGATCATTTTTATCATCACTTGTGAGTATAACATTGAAAAACAACAGATTTGTATAAAGTTTTAACCATTCAAATAACCAAAACTAAACATTCAACAACTTATTGAGTCTCTATCGTTGATTTAGCTGTTCATTACACCCATTGCTATGATTATTAGTTAACATAGCTGCTGTATAGTTGCATTTGATATAAAAAGTGGATAAGTCCAGTCTTTTTTGTTAAATTAGTTGTAATATTATGTTTGTCTACTAGGTGTCAGTGTTGCCCTTCTTTCCCAAACAAGGAGAATGGCGCAGGTCCTCTCTGTTCAGCTTAATGAACTGTATCTTAAAACTGCATTGTCCCGAACTATCACGAGATGAAATCAAAATAAAATATTATGTAGATCCGTGGTTCATTATTATGTTGATTTTATTTGATTTTCTGCAGAGAAAAGTAAATACATGATGATTTCATGAAATATAAGGAACCAACTTTTGTACAGGTTATTTTTCAGTCCTTCACCAGAATGGAAGTGTTGCTTATCAAATCTAATGTTTGTCTCTTATAGAACGATGTTATTGAAATTGGGTTATCCAACAGCTCTTCCTGAAATATACTGTAACTCAAAGGGTTTTAGCATGAATAAAAAGTTAGATGATGATAAATTCAATCCCTCTGGATGTTCTGCATAAAGTTCCTGAAATTCAGAGTAGGTTTATGATCTTCTTTTCTTACTCCACAGGGAAGAGCTACAACTTTAAAATGGTTAACGTCCTCTCTGCAGGGAGTCTGTATGACAAAGATGGGGGGAGTCTAAAGGTCTGTTTGGGGGCAGAGAGGGTGGATAACAAGGGGATTATCCTTTTAATCTGTGTTAGCTTCTGTGTACTGTTGCCCTTTAGTTTCTCTTACACTCTGTGGCCATGATACTGACACCTGAACTGTTGTATCAGTGTACTTCAGACCATCTGAGTACTTTAGTCTCAGCATAACTGACTTTTCCTATTACTGGTCTTTAGTTTTTGCCATGAAGGCTGATATTAGCTGATCAAATATGAGCAACCCTTAACCTGAAGAGTCTGAGTCACCAAAAGTATAGTGAGTAAGTTCAATAAACTGTGGCTCTGTCCACACAGACACAAAAAGTGTATATGTTCCAGGCCTGTGAGTGGTGCTGTAACGCTACTGTAGAAATACACCAAAACCAGAGAAGAAGACATGAAGCTTGTGCATACATCATGAGAAATGTCAACAAACTCTAGTGTATGTTGCTTTCTGTGTCCTCTTGTTGCTCATAGCTGTCGTGGAGGAGCAGAGGGTTTCGCTGTAAAGCCAAAGCAAGCTCAGTAGCTTCTGCAGCATCAACAAGACACTGTGTTCTGCCATTGTTTCTGTTGTTGACAGGGTTTGTACGCTCTGGGACCTGTTTTCATATATGTGCATTGTCAGGCACCCAAAATGCTGCAAAGTTTATAACATTAAAAACTTGTGGGGATACGCCTGTGGATGGCCCTAATACAGTCATTTTAGATGGCACCAACGAACAGTGTTGTTGGTGGCCATTTTTGATCCAGAAGTTCAAACCCAAGATGTGATAGACAACACAGCATCACCCACAAGTCATCATGGGTGAGAAAATTAATTTACAAATGAGGAATAGGGTAAGGAAATTACCAAAAAACGACTTGAAAAATATCAATGTTATGATGAGACTAGCTTGATTGTACCGCTAAGTTGTTATATTCGGTCCAGCTTCTGTCTATTTCACATCATGGTTAGTCCTGCTATGTCATCACAAAGGGAGGGATGTTGCTGTCAAAGCATAACTTCAGTCCAGGTCTCCCTTGCAAAAGAGATCTTCTGATTTCAATGGGGCTAACCTGGTTAAATAAAGGGGAAAAAACTGTCCTCTGCCTCCAACCAAAGTAGTTTGAGTGCAGCTTTTCCGGTTAAGCATCTTTCATCAATTGGCTTATAAAACCATTTTCTTTGGAAAATACCGAGGGAACCTCCCCTGGTAATTCCCTGACTTTCTTGTTCATACTTAACCGTTACAGCAGGAAGTTTCCCAACATTTGGCAACGTCAAATATTGTCAGGCAATGGAGAGGTGGGGGAGGGGAGAATACAAGGAGGAAGTAGATATCAGGGTAATTCCAGGGTGAATAACTCATTTGATTGGGTTTACACCTGTAGTTCAATCAAGAAATTCCAGGGTTTTTAAGTTGTATTTCCACAAAGCAGTCCGTTTCAGCTTGGCTTGATTTCCACTGATGGATAAGGAAAAAGATTACCAAATAAAGGACCCATGCTATCCCATTTTTGATGTGTACCATACCAACCCTAAAAGGGGAAGCCTGATTTTTGTTGTTGGTAAAAAAAAATCATAGGTGTCGCTGTAAAGAACGTCTGAAAGTAATAATGTTCCATAAAGTACTGGAGTGCTGATCCCTCCATATTTGCTCTTTGTTACAATCGAGCTCTTTTTCAGACCACTCCACTGTGTTGGGCTGCTGTAATGCCACAATGTTACATAGCCAGTCTGACCTTGTCCTCCTTTCTCACATCCCTGCCCTCAAGTAAAGGTACAGCTGGCCATGGAAATGCAAATATGATCAGGACTTACTGCTCCGAACGGTACTGAACCGAACCAGACCACCCAATGGAGACCAGGCATCAAGCTCCTTTTCGTAATGAATGGATGACGTCTCCATATTACAATAAGTAGTATATCCCAAGTTAGGTATACTAGGTGTCATAGGTAGGTTTGTTTTTGTTTGGTTGATTAGTTGTTTTTCAGGGTGTGGTAATTTCACACATGTTGAAATTTTCGTTTTAAATGTATTTTATGGGCATTTTAGGCCTTTATTGATAGGAGAGAGAGGCTTGTGGAGGGGGGCGAGACAGCAAGGGAAGACACTCTGCAAATTGGTCACAGGCTGGATTCGAACCCAGACTGGCAGAGGTAAGTACATGGGACATGCATGATTGCTAACCACTCCGCCAAACCACCACCCTGAAATTTTCTAACAGTATAGACTAATTCACCAAGACTCAACAGTGGAAATCTAGGAAAGAATTAATATTCATGTGTTTGGGAAAGCACGGGGATAAGACCAGAGCAACAGGTTGCTTGTTTCCTGCTGAAGCCGGTTGCCCTTTTTCGCACAAGGAAACATGTCACCATTTGGAGTGAGGAAGAGTGTGAGGCCTCCTGCAGTCAACATGATACACGGAGAAGTCAGTTTACACTCTGCCAGATGGACTGGACACCATCCAAGCAGAAGGCAAATGTACATGTATGTAAACTGTACTAACTTCTCTGATGCATATAATATTTTATTAAAGGACTTTCAACAATGCCTTCAAATTTCCAAAAGCCAAAACTTGATTTGTCAACAAAGCCAACAATACGCTACATTTGCATGGGGCTGGGAAGCAAGTCATATCTTTAAGATCAATTGACATGTTCTTATTGTGATCATGGTTAGGCATAACCAGGATGATTTTTCAGGTCCTGAGTTCTGTTCAGAAGAAGCTCTGAGGGTCAAAGGGACATCTAACCCAAGGCTTCTTCATTTGTAAACAACTTCAAGAAGTGCAGTGGCTGTGCATTTATAAAGGACAGTTGTGGGCACTTTAATGCTAATATACTATTTTTTAACAAACTTTTTTATTAGTTGCAAGGAATTTTGTCATTGCCAAACTTGAAGAAAGACATCACACGTTGTCAGTATTTTCCTCACACTGTACCAGCCTACTACAATGTCTGATAAAAGAGGACATTTGTGGACAGTTTGATCAGGGCTTGACACTTAGCATTTTCCCAAGTAGCACCGGTGCTACCAAGTTGAAAAATCTAGTAGCACGATGAAAAGTCTAGTAGCACACAAATATTTTAAGTAGCACGATGAAAAGTCATCCTCTTGCCTCAATTCAGAGTCCACATGTTCTGGTTTTGTTGGTCTTTTGAAATAATAACTGATATGCTTCTTAGTTATTTGTTTATTGCTCGTTTGGTCTTTCTTCTAAAATAGTTTAAAGTTTTGCTAGCTGTTCTGTCAGTGTATGTTGCCTGGCAACCAGTCCCACTATTGTGCTGTTATTGGTCGAGATGAGGCTTTGGGAGTGCCTGCTTATGTGCGTCTGTACCTCGCGCAGAGTGGTGCAGGCATGTCGGGTGTATCGAAGGCTAGCTAGCGGTGCAGTCAGGTCAATAAAACAAACGTTTCAAAGCTGAACATGTTTCCAGCTGAGGCTGCGTTCAGGAATACAACCGGCCACAACTTCCAACGTATTCAAAACAAGATAAAACATAATTTGAACGACCATTTTTAGTAGTCCCACAGGTGCTACCAAATGCAAATCACAACTGGCACTGTAATATTTTTAGTAGCAAGTGAGAGTACCTCCTCGCACTGTCGAGCCCTGAGTTTGACATTAATACCTTAAAAACTTCTCAAGCTCACAAAAAAAGATAATTCTTCTCCTTTCAACGACACCAAGAGCTACTTTTGATGTCTCATTTCCTTAGTCCATCAAAATAGACCTACCAGTGTGACAGCCTACCATTGTTGCATCACCATTTTAAACCCACTAGCTCATGGTAGAAAGCTTAGTGCAGAGGAGAGATATTACTTTTGTAAAATGAACTCAAATTTGTTGACAACATGGTACCAAGCCTTGCTGAACTGATCAGTTACCATGAAGTTGACCTTTGGACCAATCAGAGTGGACTGGGCCAATGTGGAAAAGGGAGCCTTGGGAGCAAGAGCTTCACGAGAGCATCTTGGGCAGAGAGCGAATACAAGTAGATTTCTTTTACATGAATGATTGTGAACATACTGTAGCAGTCATAAAGAGTAAATATGAACCTAAACAAGGCAAAATATGAGCTCTTTAAGGTATGTCAAAGTTGGAGTTCCTTTATTGTGACAGCCATTTATTACCTCTCTTCAGAATATATGTTTTGTATCAGTATATGAGATTTAATTCGGACAGTACTTTCCAGCTCTACCCAGTAACTGTCAATCATTGCTCATTTAAAATACACTTCTTTCTCTCAGTGTGTAAACAACCACTGCTACAGCAAAAAGTGGGGGTTTAAGCCCACCGAGGGTAATGTTTGCATGCCATGCTACAGTCATTAAATCCATATTTCATGTGCTGGAGATCTGTGGTTGCTGCAGCCCACTTGTGTGTAAAAGCAAAAGAGCAACACAAATAAAGCGCACATCCTCTGCATGCTTGAGCGAGCTTGTTTTCATTTGCAAACACAAGTTTTTATAAGTGTGTTAGTTTTCTGGACTCATGACTGTCCATCCTGTGAGCAGTGTGTGTGACTCATTCCTTTCCAAATGTTTCCATCTTGGCGCCTCAAAGGCAAAACCATCGAGAGCGCTGTCACCATCTGGACAGTAAGAGGCCTCCTGGGCTGCCCGCCGTGTGTCCCTGACTCAAAGACTTTAACTAAAAATACAACCTCCAGGATGTTATTGCAAATGCACCAATTCATGACTGGCCTGAATTTCTCCAGGCTTTTGATGTTTCTGTCTCCTTTCCATAAATAACAAAGGTACAATTGCTCACACACACATCATACAGTAGTAATAATGTTGTCACGCTGTCTAATAGGCATGCAATGGTTCTGATTAAAGCCACTTCCTGGACCATTACCCCAATTTTAGGGGTTTTAAGAGGCGGCTTTTCTAACCTGCACTATTATAAAGACAAACCCACATGGTATTATGATCAATTTTTCAGTTTGCTTGAGTATTGTCTGTTATTTTGGTTTTGTCTTAAGGCTGTACATCCGACAACTGAACTTTTTTTCCAACGGTAAATGGCAGCTGCACAGAAACCACTGTACTTTGCTTGTCTAACATCAAACCGCTGTCTCGCAAAGTAATCACAAGCAAAGGAGGATGTCTTAATATTCAGAAGCAGGAAATGATCCATCAAGAGGTAAAACAGGCCAAAACATAAAGATAGAAAACAGAAAGTATGTCTGTATGTCAGGAGAGACCAAATCCAAGTATTTGATTTACAAGGTAAGGAAACAATGTCTTTTGATGTTAGCATCTCTTTGGTGGTTGGATTATATTCTTGTATACTTTAAGGGTACTGAGACCAAGGGTCAATCACAATTATATTCCTCGGCCCTCCCCCTTTATCTTACCCCTCTGTTTTGAGGATCAATGGGAAGGGTGAAAACCAAGATGCGACAATTCTTTTTCCACTTCCACATGTCCTCTTGGCATCATGGTTAACACATGGTTTACACCGAGCAGCAAATGATTAAACATCGGACAAAAACACAAGTATCGCTACTATGAAAATAGATGATTATGAAATTTTTTTTACATGTATGTGCTTCCTCTGGTCTCTGCTCTGCCACTTGTCCGTGGGTGTGGTGTATTATGGGTAGTTTCTCACACCCCTTCCATTCGAGTGAGGTTTATCTTTGCCTCAAGGACTGTATAGCCTTTCCACTTAAGCTTAAGGAGAATTGGGATACCCCTTTACTAAACATAAACGTGCAAAACCAAAGACCAAGAGATAAAACAAGGGCTATGGGGAACGATTGGGATTGACTCCAAATCTGAGATTTGATCTCTCTAATTGGCCCTGTTTTCATGGGTCAAAAAATCCTATTTACAATCAGATTGAAAGGTCAGTCAGATTAGAAATGTCTCATACACCTTAGCCAGTCTGATTCACCCGGATCGGATTGTAAGAGGTAGTCTACGCTGATTGATAATCTGCTCCATGCTTCATTTTAACGGCTGAGTGGAGCGCATTGGGTTGATAGAGAGGATTGTTCGGTCTGCGCAGGCGCTCCGTAGTACATAAGAGGCACGTAGTGACGTACGCAGAGCGTCCCCAACAAAACAAGACCTGGATCCATCTTTCTAGAGGTAAACAGGAAGCATGAAGTGCATCTCTTCTTCTTTTACACATTTGCAGGTAGTAGCAGACTGGCCTTCTACGCAGGTCAAAAAAACAATACAATCGGATTCAGCTGGGGCCATGCAAACGTGGATTGAACGTGGATCTTTTTACTCAAAGTTCATGCATACAGATCAAATCAGATTCACTTAATCCGATTGATTTCAATCAGATTGAGGAAAACTACCCAACAAGGCCATTGTGACATGGAAAAATGTCAGAGACACCATCTGTTCATTACGAAAATGAACTTCACACCTCATTTTACTGAGTGATTTGGTTTGGTTGAAAACAGCTCAGAACAGTTTGGAGCTGTTAGTCCTGATCATATTTGCATGTCCACCATCAGCTGAACCTAGACTTGGAGTCTAGACAATGATGGTGGAGGTGGTAGTGAGGGATACATGATAAGATGAGTAGACATCTGAGCAGCTTGTTAAGACCTGATTCAAGACTGAGGTGCCTAACAGGCCTTCAGGGTGAGGTGAGGGGCCAGACCTTTTAGGAGTTGGACCTGGAGTCTGATGAGATAAAAGAGGCAAGACATGACTTAAAAATATGACAGCAAGCAGATGTGGTGGTGATTGGCCAGACAGGTTAGGGTGGGATCTAGTTGGCTCAGTGCCTACGTAAGTGTGTTTCTTCTTTGCCTTTGAGTCAGTTTACTTGAATGGGATACAAATCCATGCGTACAAGGAATTACTCTCATTTTATCCATATTGTGCCAGAATCTGCTCCAATGATGGAGTGGCTAAAGATATTAGCAAGGCAAGCCATCCAAAAATGAGCTATCACTGCTCACCTTTGGTAACCTTGCTGGATCAGACAGATCCATCCTGCCAAGCTCCAATCAACAACAGTTGTGAGCAGCGTCCAATAAGCATGCTTTCAAGTGGAAGGAACAAGCTACAAGCCAGACGATAGCAGGAAGTGACTGCACTACAAGGAGTAGCATAGATGCTAACAGCTCAAGTAGTAGTTTTATCAGATTGCGTTTCTGTATAAATGAAAAACAAATACCAGTACTGCAAACCTCTCTGTATTAAGTATATATTTTCGCTCCACTTCTGACATAATCTAATAAGAAATATTGGTTGATGGGAAGACCATCCAATCACCTGCTGGATATGTTTCCGAAAGGTTCTGCCCATTCCCAAACACTTTCTGTGAGCTCTTCCCCAGATGGACTAGTGTATATTGAACAATCCATTTGGTATGCCAGGATACACCTCTGGCTTCCCTCTCAGTCTTATTTTATCTTAGATATGAATGTGAGCTTGCAGAGAGACTCAACTTCTTCATACTGTGAAGCAGACAGAGTGTTTCGGGTTTTGTTTTCTGTTTGTACACTCTGTTTGGTTTCCAGTTTTTAGAATCAAAAGCGGAAAAAAGACAGGTTTACATTGGTGGGATTACCCTGCCGACAGACTTCGCCTTTTACTGGCCTTGACTTCCTGCTGTGAAGGTCTTAAATTTTCTTCTCATGGTGACTCCAGTAAGAGTTTGTACTGAAGATCAGAAGTATCTGATTTTATCAGCAGATTTGGAAGTGCCATGAAAAACTCCCTAAATCTGATGACTTTATTTCATTACTCAGTGTAACCTGAGCGCTATACCTTTAACCCAGCAGAGGCCGACCCTCCTCTTTCTGTCACTGGGTGTATGTCGAACACGTGCCAGTAAAAATAGCTCGGGAGGGACAGGTCAAAGGTCAGTCTAAGTACTGCAGTATTGAGTTAGGGGGTAGACTTCTCCACCTCAGTCCAAATGGGGACAACTTTTAAGCAGGAGGAAAATCACAACCTAATTTGAAGAGTCTGTTGAATAGCAAAGAGGACACACCTGCTCCATTAATGCTCTCCTGAGTTCAGCTGTTGGGATTTAAAAGATGAACCAGCTGGTTTCTGACGCTCTTACAGGATTTAACATTATGAAAAAAAAGGTTGGTGAAATGTTAAAGCTGATCTTCTCAATAGGTCTGTTTTTGGGCTAATTTTTTGGACCTGTTTCCATGCCTGTTTTTTGTTGTTGTCTCAGACGGCCCAGTTTTCTTTGGACGTCCTTCTTAAAAAAAGCCTTTCAGTGAAACCAGAAATTCCATATGGAGCCACATGAATTCTTGGAATCAGAGCCCTGGCCAACGGAGAGAGCGGTTATTTATGAGGTGTAATGGGCCATCAAAATATCAAATTTGTTCTAATGAATGCCCAGTAGTTGAATATGATCAGTACGGAGTTAAGGTTTTGGTCTATTGGTTATCTTTGAAAGGATAGTTCGGTTTTCTTTTTTTTATGGGGATGGTCCAGGCCTCATAATTCTGTTTCCCTTTTCCTCAACAAAGCCCCTGTGTTTGAATCGTTTTTGTGATGTAAGGCTTCAGACAAGTACGTCCATAAGTTAACAACACGCCACATTTGCACTTGACCACTCTTCATTTTCAAACACCCTTGGGCACAAAACAGATATAAAGATAATTTTCTATATCGACGGTGTGGGAACACAGAGCATCAATGAAACCTATGTCAGGCAGAAAATTAAACACTCAAGCTAAACATCTGGAAAACCTAGGCTCAAAGTGTTTGTAGGGCCATAAAGCAGATTAATGAGAGAATCTGAATAACCTTACCACTCAAGTAAATAATGATGGATATTAACTTTGTATTCGTGCAAACAACTTTACGTAAAGCTTGAATCTGTATCTGCTAACTCCTGAAATATACATACAGTACAGGCCAAAGTTTGGACACACCTGCTCATTCAATGTGTTTCTTTATTTTTTATCACTAATTGCATTGTAAATTCTTTCTGAAGTAATGATGGCCACTGATTTCTCTTAACTTAGCTGATTGGTTCTTGCCATTATACTAATTCAAACAGTTGTCTAATAGGGCTGTCGGCTGTGCATCAGCCTGACTTCTGAACAACACAAATGATGGTCCCAACTCCATTAAAAAGGCAGGAAATTCCATTAATTAACCCTGACAAGGCACACCTGAGAAGTGAAAACCATTTCAGGTGACTACCTCTTGAAGCTCATAAAGAGAATGCCAAGAGTCTGAAAAACAGTAATCAGAGCAAAGGGTGGCTACTTCCAAGAAAGTAGAATTTAAGACATGTTTTCATAAATTTCACACTTTTTTGTTTAGTACATAATTCCACATGTGTTCATTCATAGTTTTGATACCTTCAGTGAGAATCTGCAATGTAAATAGTGATGAAAATGAAGAAAACACATTGAGTGAGAAGCTGCGTCCAAACTTTTGGCCTGTACTATACATGTACAAAATATATATTCTGAAGGGAGGTAACAACAAACAGCAAAATAAATCCTTCTTGTGGCAGCAGAGAGTGTACCGTCCCCTTTAACCCAAACACAATAAAAGAATTCACAATTAAATGGCATGATGCTTCATTAAAGCCAAATTTAAACTTCTTCTTAATGCAATGAAAGAATGAATGATTATCAGTTTTTAAAGCACAAATATGTTGCCTGTACTCTTGTTTCAAAATAGTTTTTGCTAAGACTATACATTATATTTTAATGCCTCATGAAAGATATTTTGAGAGACAATTATAACAAAGTATGTTCTTTCATGAATGAAAAAAGCATAAACCAGCAAACTAAGTATGGTAGAAATATTTTATCACCTGTCTTAATGTGTGCATCATGCAGTACTGGTTAATCATTATAAATCATAATAAGCAGTCATGTTTTCTTCGTATTTCCAATTTTTTAATTTTCTATGTGAGGTGACAGGCCGCCAGTTGCCCACCCCTGTCCTTGTGGATTTAAAGGCAGTGCTAATGCCCCCAGTGAAGAAAGACAGCAGGCAGAGATGGATGTGACCATGTAACCTGAGCCAGAGCTCATCCAAAGCTGCTCTGAATGAAGGCTGCGCTCCAAAACAGAAGAACACACTGCGGTGCCACGTAAACGTGAATCAGAATCATAAAACCTTTGTGCATGCCGACACACTGAGGCCACAGGTGGTGAACATACCAAACAGACAATGTGAACGAGGTGTCACTTTGAACCTTGTCATGCTTTGTGTACAAATTCCCCTCAAAGCTCCTCAATCTTCCCTCCACAATCCAGAAGCCCCAATCCCCACCATGGGCCCCACCCCTCACCCCACACCCCCCTGGGCCAATCAACACATCCCGGAGCCCTGTAACAGATGGCTGCAGGGGTCACTGGGGGTTAGCTGGGGCAGAGAGGGGGTTGGTTAAGGTTAGGCCGGGGCACAGGGGTGTTTGAGATTGTTGTGACATTGCCTGTCTGCCTATCAGTGTGCAGGTGGATGAGTAGCATGTGGCCCCAAATCCCCCCCCACCGCCCCAAAGCCCGTATTTGACCAAAGTCAGGGCTTTGATTGCAGGTCAAGAAGCCGTGGACGGAGGGATTCAGTGGTCATCTCAGACTGACCCCCAAAAATCTACGGGTTCGGCTTACTCAGCACCCCCTCGCACCTGCTCTGGAAAAGTGCAGCGTTAAGCTTTAGAGGAGGGGGGACCTAAGCAAACACGGGATACAAGGAAAGACTGATGAACCTGGCTGGTGTGGGACCATGATTACTTTGTGCTTATTAACCTTCAAGACCTTTGACCTCTTTGCTTTATTGGACCTTGTTTAACTCGTTGATTTGATTTAAATTTAGGTTTTAGCATTAAACTTCTGTCTCCTGTCTGAAGACATTTCGGTTTTGTTGGGATAGATGTCTTTGTGTGCACATTTCTTTGCATTTTGGGGCTTATTATTTACTATGCAATTATTCTGTTGATTTATCTGTACCGATTATCAGCGACGTTCAGTTCTCAAATTTGGATCAGTCAAGTCCAAGCATCTATTATTTCATCCATCCATCCACCCATCACCTATCCATCCATGACTATAATGAGCCACCCATCATCCTTGTTACTACTTATTTTACCAATCATTGAATCCATCAATTCATCTATACTCAGTCCAACCAACCATCATGGAGCAATACATCCTTAATAGTTTCCGTCCATCCATCATCTATCAAACTTAAAAATCCACTGATTCACCACTCCAATCTTCGAAACATCTTTTCATCGTGTTAAATGATCCTTTTATCCATCTGTCCATTTAATTGAACAATTATCCATCCATCCATTTCTTCATTTATTTAATCATTCACCATCAGTCCATCCATGTTATTATACATCTATCCTTCATCCATCTAACCTTTCATCAATGCAACTATCCATCGTTGTTGACGTCCATTATCTTATCATCCCCCTTGCCATCAGTCATTGAGGTAACAGTCCATTAAATCCTGGAACTATCCTCTCATTACTAGAACAATTAATCAGTCTTTATCATAGATCAATATATGATAGTGATAAATTAATAGAGCCACAAATTTGTAAAGAAAGACTAAACATTTGCAATTATAGAAGCTGAAGCTAAGTAGGTCCACAGCACTAATGATCCAGAGCAGCAGAAAGAGTGGGACAAAGACACAGACATTTTATTATCCATCCATCCATACTACTACTTAGTGTTGTGTTACTCAAGACCGGTCTTGGTCTAGAGACCGGTCTTGAGACCACATTTTGAAGGTCTTGGTCTTGTCTCGGACTCAAGAGCAGTTTTACTCGACTCGACTCGACTTGTCTCGTCTCGACTCGGTCTCAAGTTCCAAAAGTCTTGGTCTTGTCTTGGTCTCGGTGCATTCTGGTCTCGGGCAAGTCTTGGTCTCGGATAGAGTGGTCTTGAGCACAACACTGCTACTACTCATGAATCCATCCAGTTCATACCTCCTCAAAGAGGTTCTGTTTTTCTCCGGGATTGGTAGTATGCTTGTAAGATTGATTTGATTTGATTTTGGTGATCCAAATCTGAATGTAGATCCAGGAATATTTTAAGCCTTATTTATCATTCAAAGATAAGGCATTTCGCAACATCTTCACTAATAACTCAATAACTCCCAAACAGATTTTCATGACATTTTTAGGGAATGTTGGTCATGGCACAAGGACAAAGTGTTGGTGGTGATCCACATCTGAATGCTGATCCACTAACTTTCAAAAGGTTTTCTTAATGCAACAAAATCAGAAACACAGTACTAAGAAATTTGTATGCTTGGACCACTTATGATCAAATTGTTCATGTCTTTATCCATTTCGTACTATGAAAATCCATTCTTTTACATGTCCATTAATCATCTGTCTATGTAGCTATGCATCTATCTCTACAGCTATCCATCCATCCATCCATCCATCCATGCAGGTGCTTTTTCAGCTCACTGTTGCTGTCTTAACACGCCTACATACCAAACGCAACTTTGCGACCTTGGCGACCACTCTCCATGTAAAGTCAATGTACAGCCGCAATATGGTGGGCCCTCCCACGATGCGACGGCTATGTTATGAGCAACTGCATCACTCGTCACTTTGTCGCAAAAGTTGAAAAGTTTGAACTCTTCAGGTGATGTTTTATTCCAGTTCACAGAGTCGCAATCCATGTCTGTGTGATAAACATTGGTGAGTACATTAGTCCTGCCTAGATGGGACTGCAGAAAGCTTGCAGATGACTCCGCTGCAGGACCATCAGCTGCAGTGTTTTGTGGTTGGTAGGAAAGTGAAAAGGATAAACTTGGAAAAATGTCAGCTATTACATCATAATATATATGATGTAATATGATTGCAGTGAAACTTAAGTGGATGTGATATCATTGAGCGGCATTGACGGTGACGCTGACCAGCATTTATGGACATGCAATGCGGCTTCAGTGGGATTATGGTCGCAAAGTCCCATTCGCTGTCACCACACCTTCACCACTTGCTATTGATTCACTTCAGGTGCATGTGTACAAGGACGTTCTAACCTGCTGTGGTCAGGGAACAGAGTAGTTGATCATGTTTATTTAAACTGTCTTCATTTGTTAATGTGTTTTTTAAAATTCTACAGTAGATGCATGTCAATCAAACTATGACGTCTGGTTACTTTTCAACAGCTAAGGGTGGATTTTTATGGATTTCTGTGGGATTTTGAAAAGACAGACATTTAAAGTCTCCAAAGCTAAACTGACCATCAGAAGCTTATTTTTGGCCTTTCTGAATAATGTCTTGAATGTACTGTTGATTCCCAGACTGTAAATCACACAATCACCACTTTGTGTCTTAGCTACCTGCATAGCGTCTTCCATCCAGTGGATTCAATAAGAGTCTAAAGAATCATAATGGCTCTGGTAGGGACTCGACCTTTGTGGTTTTGATAAATTTCCCAACTATCAGAAGGATAGCCAAGGACTTTTGGAGAGACATGTTGTTCTTCTCAAGATAAACTTAAATGACATGGTGATCACTTAATTTTGAGACTAAATACCCGAATCTAAGGCCATTTCTCAGGGCCACTGCTGAACTGTGCTCTTTCCTAGCAAGCATGCTGAACATGATACAGATCTCATCCTTCTTCACTGATGACATTCAAAGGTAAGTTGGTCCAAACTGTCTGTCCAAATCCATAACAGTACAATTTGTCATGACACAAGCCAAAGCACTGTGACCTTGCTAGTCAAAGTAAGCAATCTAGATATGTTCCAAATCTCTCAATCAAAGTCTGAGTCTGAGCGAAGACATACAAAAAGGAGAAAAGTGAAGGAACAAGAGATGGGCCGATTGGTTTCACAGCTGGAAAGAGAACATTGAAGCTCTGGTCTTGCCTACAAAGCGTCTAGACTTTGAGCCACGCCTGTTCCAGGGCCTGAAAATGAACTTGAGTCCAGCACTACCTGCCTTGGCGTCACCTTCAACTTCGAGGCTCACGTGTCCATCAGGACTTTAAAAAAGCCAACTGCAGCTTTCTGTTCAGCACCACAGGGACTGTTGTTGTCCCGGCTCTGATCAGAGCTGTTCAAGGCCTCCGTTTATTCTGAACTGAGTCATGCTGCCATTATTGAGTGAGCTGGAGTTGCAATGTCTGACTCAGCACACAAAAAAACAAACGTGCAGACAGTGAGAGTAGCTGTTTCAAGAAGGGCTGTCAAAATGTTTGATTTTTCAAGTGAGATGTTACTCGCAAAATCAAGGAATATAAACACTTGTTTCAATATTCAAGGAATAAATAAACAAATGCATACAAAAAAATACAGCAAACTTATTTTTGCATGCAGTCCAAAGCAGTGCTTTTCATATTGTGGTGAGGCACACTGCTGTGCCCTGAACTAAGTCCAGAGGGCTTTTAATTTGATCATGTAAGTTAGGAATATATCCAATCACAGCTAATTTGGTTGTGTGGAAAGGGTGGATGAGTTCAGAGGGACATCCAATTACAGCTGCCTTAGCTTTGTGGAACTGGATAAGCTGGGGAGGGATCCAATCAGAGCTTCTCTCTTTATGAATTGATATATTCATGTAGATCAGGTTCACCTTTTGTTGTCAATTCTGGTATTGTAACTGAGAAGCTCTGACAGGTAGCCTAAATAAAGATGAATGCATTTCACACAAAACGAATACATTGAAACTTTACTAGCATTCAATTAAGGGTTATTAAATTTTTTATTTTATCCAAGTGTAAAACATGACTTCAGAAATTTAAGGAAACCTAAAAAATGCTGGGCGACACGGTGGCGCAGCAGGTAGTGCACATGCCTCACAGCAAGAAGGTTCCCGGTCTGATTACCGGGTCGTCAGGGGCTTTTCTGCGTGAGTTTTGCATGTTCTTCATGTGCATGTGTGGGTTCTCTCCGGGCACTCCAGCTTCCTCCCACAGACCAAAAACATGCTCATTAGGGATGGGAATTGATAAGATTTTATCAATACCAATGCTGTCAACGATCCTGCTAATCGATCCAATTCTTTAACAATTCCCCAATCGATTCCAGCAAATTTTGCACGTGGGCAAATGGTCTCATTTTCAGTGGCAATAATGCCAAACATACATCACAGTATAGATCACTGCTTCTGCAAGTTGCTGGTGTTTCCACTCACTTAAAGCTGGGGTTGGCAATTTGATTTAGATACACTTTTTGTAATACTGGTTAAAATAGTCTTTATGACCCAATGGTAATCAACTCATGATGTGTTCTTAAAACCGAGCAAAAAATATCCGCCATCTACAGCAGGAGTAAAACAGGGAAAACCCCAACCAATAATCATGCCGGGACACCTGTTTTTAAACCAATCAAATCCTGTCGCCATTCTGCCCGCCTACTGCGCGTGCATTTTCCCAGTGTGCACAGACTCAGTGTGTGTAGCCGAGCTCATACGGCTAGGCGGAGCCCTGAGGAGATGCTACTTTCAAATTCATGCTAGTTTTTCAAAATCGCCAACCCCAGCTTTAAGGTTGTGCAGTAGGTGTAATTAAAATTAAGCCACAATTCTGATGCTTCTGAACCCTGTCAATTGAATGGAATTGATAAGGGAATTGATAAGCAAAAAGATTAATGATATCGATTCTTTGATGGAGCTGTTAACGACTCTCAACTGGAATTGGTTTTCGATTCCCATCCTTAATGCTCATTAGGTTGATTGGTGACTCTAAATTGCCCTTAGGTGTGAGTGTGAGTATGAATGGTTGTCTGTCTCTCTATGTGGCCCTGTGATTGACTGGCGACTGATTCAGTGTGTACCCGCCTCTCACCCAATGACAGCTGGGATAGGCCCCCCCACCCCACCCCAAAAGGCTTAAAGGAGTGTAGAAAATGAATGAATAAAAATTGCCAACTAAATTTTTCAGCAGATTTCATCTACTAAAACGAGTCTAACATTTGAACAATTCTGACAAAAACTACAATTTATTTCAGGCAAGAAACTATAACTTAACCCAAATTATAAAGTGCTGTCAAACTTAACACTGACTCTCGTTACAAACTGACAGGCACTTACTTACGTTTAGGATGCTGTGGAGGAGGAACAGCTCAGAGAGCCCTCAGCTCAGTGGACCACTCTTGGCCCCCCTGAGGAGAGCCTGCTAAAATAAACAGGCAATCCAGCGAGCAATGAAAACAATGAAAACCAACAGTGACTGACACAACAGCAGCATGTGTGTAGGGGTGTGTGCGTGGCCATGCGTGCTGCTGAGCGTATTCACACACATGTGTACGTCACTGATATCTCTGGGAAAGTGTTCTCCCCGCTCAGGCCGGATCTTCACTGGCAGATGCGTTTGCCTGGTGGGACTGTGGGGATGTGAGTGTGCGGGAGGGGAGGGAGTCGTGGCGACTGTAAACACTCTCTGGTTTTGAGTTCTTCCTTCTTGCCTCTTTCGCTGTCAGCTTCCCTTATTTGTTGTGAGCCAGTGCATGTGTCTACGCTTGTCCGTCACCGCCTCTGAGTAATGTCCTGATCCCTCCTCGGACTCTGTTGCGTGCAGAGGAGTCTGTATGACGTGAGATGTGACTTCAGTTTGGTGCTGTCACATCTGGACTAAGGTCGACTGAGAGGACGACCATCCTCCAAACATTCAAGCCAATTCTGCTTGTAAAAAGTCCTTTAATAACTTTTTAATTCAGTCAAGTTGTGTCTCATAAATTCACATCAACACTCAGGAGGCGGTGTAAAACTCAAGTGCTCCCACATCTGGGCTTGAACGGGTCCGGGTCTGATTGATGCTGGACTCGCTAACAAGGCATCTACATAAAATGAACTCTGCTGCAGGGGATGAATTATGTTACGTCACACAACATTATCCATCGCGTGTTACAGAACAAGATTGAGTGGCTGCTTCTGACACCTGTTCTCATAACAATTCCGATCATAATCCAGATGAGGAAGGAGTCAGCAGCTCGCGGTGGAAGCTGGCGTCATTGTCACGTTTGCACTTGTGCTGTGAAAGAGAAGACCCTGACATGAACCCAAACCGCTAGCTGGGCTGACTTACGGCTCCCACTGCTGTAGAACATCTGATCCTCAGAGTGTTTCATTAAGGTAAAAACCTCCAGGACTTTTTCTTTATACTTTAAAAAGTGGAAATTCCTACTCCTCTTAGAGCTAGCTTAGCGCTAAAGCAAAGATGACTGACTATATCAAGACATAGATCATCCAAATTTACTATAAAATGTCATTTTTGAGTCAGGATTGTAACTAAAAATTTAATTTCTTAAAAAAAGAGAGCATTTGGAGAGCTCAAACCTCTGCCAAGGTAGCTCATGTATAGCTGGTACATCTATAAGAAACAGTTCTATGATAAAGTTACCACAATACTATGATACCTAGCACACAATCATGTTGATATCATTATTAGTTAGACATTTATTGAGCAAAAAGGATAATTTGCTAATGGTGGTAATCTGGATCAGCACCAACATCTAATCGTTTTTAAGTTGGGCCATTACCAACATCTCCTGAAAATTTCAGCAAAATCTGTCCAGTAGTTTTGCGTAATCTTGCTACAAACAAGCAAACACACAAACACACATACAGCAATCAAAGAGATAAAAAAAAATCAAAGTGTAATTCAGATTTTACAAACCTTTACACAAAAAACATAAAGAATCATTTAGAAAAAGCCTTTTAACATCTAAATATGGCTCACTCAAGCCTGCTGATTATGGCAAAACACTTAAGTCAGGGGTGTCCAAACTGTGGCCTGGGGACCAAATGCGGCCCGCAGCCCAATTTTAATTGGCCCCTGAAACAGTTAAAGACAATCCGATCACAGCAGTAAAAACCATCAATCACGTGAATTTTACTGCCACATTTACTTTGTCACAAGGTGTCACTTACAAAGTATATTACAATATTCATCTTTAAGCGCCAACATTCTTGCAGTTTACTCTTGTTTCATGTCTTCGTGAAGATCAGTGTTTCCCATCTCTGCCGCTCAGAAGGTCATTCTCACCCTGATTAGGTGTGAATCCTGTGATAGCCCGGAGTTACAAGGATCTCTTGACAGGTGATAGCCCACTCCTAATGCTAAACCCTCAGCTTAAATACGCTAAAATTGAGGTGGAGCATGTGGCTCAGTCGTCCATGTGTTCCTCTTCATGTGGCCCTCCATGTACAAAGTTTGGACACCCCTGCCTTAAGTCATATAAAAATATTTGGAGGCTCATAGATGACAATTCAAAGTGTTACTCTGCACAACTGACAAATGGTTGGTTGTGGTTCTTTCTTGTCGCCACCTTATTTTGAGCTTGTGAAGTTTTCCATCAAGTTCATGGAAAAGTAAATAAGAAAAGACTTCCTGCTCATTCTTGGAGGGTTTGGGAACCTATAATTTCTCTTTTTCTCAGATGATGAGCTGCTGCGTACATGACACTGTGGAGCAATATAATTCTCACATTGTTTGAGTAAGTGTTAATGAAAGTGCTGGAATAGTTAAGAGCAATCCACTGGTGTAACCTCTGGGCTTCAGGCAGAGCGAGGATCCATAGGGGGTTAATCAAACTCCTGTTGTCCACACAAAGGTCACAACTTTAAGCCCCATCTGCTCCCTGACCTTGACCCCTGCTTCAAATCACCCTCAGCTGTGTGTATAGGACTGTGCTGATGTATACATGTGTGCCGCTGGTGCTGCTACACTACCCTGAGGGTTTTGAGGCTGGGGAGGGAGCAGAGGCGGGAGGTGCTGCAGGGGAGTCAGAGCGGAGTAAAGGTGATCACCTCTGACCTTTCTCCATTTCTGTGGACTCAGTGTCAGAGCCACAGCTGCAGCATCCAGCAGGTGTGGGGACTCATTTTCTGCACAGAGCTGCAACTCTGAGGGCTGAAGGCACTTAGGAGGGGGCTTAGACTGAGGGTCTATTTGAGTTTACACACGAGGGGATATCATTTAATTACTGCATACTAGGAATACTTTGTCTATGGAGCAAAAAGTTGGGTACACACACACACACACATATACCAACTTTTAAAGAAAACAGACAATCATTGAAATATGTGGTCAAACAATTTTATAAAACATGTAAAATGTTAGAGTTATTACAAAAATGGATGCAGATTAAATGTTCAGTAAAGTATAGTTTACAGTAAGGATCACAAACAAGAATCTGGTTCTTAATTAAAAGTCTAAATAAGTTATAATAATTTGAATTTAAAAAGTCACATGGTATTGATTTTTTGATAGTTTTTACACAACTTAACTTAAGTGTTAAGGACTTTGTCTGCAACCTTCAATTTTTAAAATCACCAAAAATAAATGATTAATAAATATAAAACTGGGTACCTCGTACCTCCATTTTAGTTGCAATGGCATTTAATGCATATCAATATCTTTTTGACTTTTATCAAAATTAAAGCTTTTTTAATGCAAGTTTTGACTTCTATTTTGTGATAAAAGCAATAATACTGTTAGCTTAAAAGATTTTAAACTCTGCAATACACTTTACACCCTTTAATACAGACTAATGAGCTTCTGTATTTTTGTTTTGCATATAGCTAACATCCATGCATTTGATTTTCTATTTGACCTCCTGTCTGCAAAACAGTACACCCAATAACAACCAACTAAAGCTGAGCCTTATCAACACTGCTAATTAGTCCTATGACATCATGTCAATTTATGAAATTAACCTGTGCACAAACACTGCACAGTCCTTGCAGAGGGAAACGTAATATGCAACTATATGCTTTGTGCATCCAGTTCAACCAAAATGACATAATATTCAACCGTTGGCTTAGAAAGATGACTTATGGACCAATTGGCTTGTGGGAAGAATAAAAAATTGATCTACTTAGCTGGCTTTCATATTCTTTTCCTCCTAAAAATGCAAACCTGGACTTTGTTTTAAACCTGTTGGTGAAAAACAAAAAATCATGGTTGAAATCCATTTTGGCATTTTATTGGAAGAGTTAATCAACAAAGTCAATGGACAGTTGCAACACACTGTTTATTCTCACCTAAAAAATGCAACTGGTGCTGAAAGTCTATCTATCTATCTATCTATCTATCTATCTATCTATCTATCTATCTATCTATCTATCTATCTATCTATCTATCTATCTATCTATCTATCTATCTATCTATCTATCTATCTATCTGTCTGTCTGTGTATTTACAACAGCACCAAACACATAGATTAAGATAAAATATAATGTTGTAAAATCATAGTTATTGTCAATTCACAGTAATGTAAAAAAAATTTACAGTATACCGCTGTGGTTTTAATTTTATAGTAGTCTGAACATGCATGACTGTAGATTCAGTGCTCTTTTGTGACTATAGCTATTTTGATGACTATAGCATCAAAATAGGTTATCTATAAATGCTATTCCTTAGCTTTGCGGTCGGGTCGGACAGGGCTGGACTGGCCTGGATACTCAACTTCGGGAACAAGACAATTAAAACTACAGCAAATTTATATTATTCAGACAGGTCTTAGAGCACCGGGATGTAAGTAGAGATATATTTTCCAGGCTAAAAAATTACGATACTAAGTTTTTCTAAAAATTGCTTATTGTCACACATCAAAAACTACCGCTACGTAACTAGAAAGAGATACATTACCTCGTCGCTTTGCATCCTGTAAGTTGTTGAAAAAAGGAAGTTGTAAAGGAAGCTCAGAGCTGCATTCATTAGCATCACAACAAACGCACGCTTTGGTTTGGGTCACGTCTTTACGACAGTCGCCGCGTGAGCTCATGGGAGTCTTTCTGTCACCGGAAATAGATTCTCCTCACAGCACCTTAAAATGAATTACTGTAATTTTTACAAATATTTACCCCTAATGCAAAAGCCTCATTACTATAATTTATTGTATAAATTCCCTGTGAAAACCTGTAAAAACCTGGTGAATGTGTTTGTTTACTGAATCAAGGTCTTGAAAAGCTGCCTAGTCCTGGAAAAAAAGCTCAAAGCTTAAGATGAACTGCAGAAAAATCTTTGCTCTGCTGCATTATCAGTGATCAAGTTTATCTCTTTCCTCTCTGTGTAAACGGTCTTAAGAGAGTTCTATCAAGAACACTGTGGAGTTCAACCTGACATTTATCCTCCATGACATCTGAGCTCAACATGTGGCTCCAGCGCTGGATTGGCCCAATTTGTTCAAATAAGTTCGAGAACTGCTAAATAACAAGGAAAAACAAATCAAATACACACACATCCATATATCTAACACCACATACAAGAGAGTAGATTTTAACTTGTGAAGGAATCTAAATGGTGAACAGATTTGGTTTCAGTCTGTGAGAATGACCCAATAACTGGAACCGTGTCCAGGAAACACAGCGTCACCCGCCGCCCAACACCCATAATTAAAAGAATTGCTCATATTGATGCATGCTCTGAAGCATCCATACTGAGTGCTCCACTGGCAGCTGGTGGGGGCAGTCCGCCCTCACGGCCGTCTTGTGGGGGCTAAAAGGAAACCTCTCCAAACACTGAGCGCTTGTGTGTGTGTGTTCGTTTTGTGGAGCCTTCATGATGTACAGTAAGTGCCAACATACATACTTTTACATGAACAAGTGGCCCACACATACATGCCAGCCTGTGTGTTCATGTATGGCAGATGGGCGCCCTGTGTGCCAGTCCTCGTCGGGGGCGGGGGGCTGTGCCGTGACCAGAGCAGCAGCCGGGCTCTGGGGGGCGGGCTCGCAGCACAGCAGCCTGGCAGGCAGCGCTGGCTTTTGGCTGACCTCTGGCTCCACCAGGCCGCCCTCACTCACTCACCTCATTAGCTTGACAGGAGCGACCAAACAAATTGAGGGCACCGAGGAGCTCACAGGACTTCCATGGGAACTTTTTTTCACTTTCGTGTTGCTTTAAGTGCCGTACACAAACACACACCGGCGTAAACACTGACCTCTGCTTATGAAGGTGTCGTAGTTTATGTTTGAACAAACAGACCGACAGGGAGATGTGTGTGTACGCAGACACACATGTTTCTTCATGTACACAGGGGGACACTGATGAGCGCATGAAACTGCATCCAGATCTGTAAATCAAAGCCAGGTACACTGTGAGTCACAGCAGGGCTAGGAAATGAAGACCAAGAATCATATCTTAAGAGCTGTACACTGATTGATAAAGCACCACATATGACGTATGCCCAGGGGCGTAGAATTGGGTAGGGACGCTAGGGACATGTCCCAATCAATCTTGTGCCACTACCCTGCAAAACATGCTGTGCGTAGAGCCCCATTTTCCACTATCTGATGCAGCCACGATCCGCTCTGTGGACTACATGTCTGATATTTTCCATTTAAAGTGTGGCTGTTACCATTGTTGTCTGTCAGTAATGTCATTTTGCAGTGCAGCTAATGTACATGTGAACATTTGATCTAAATGCCTCCCGAATTGCTCGGCGTCTTTGGGTGCGCGCACTTCCGTGTGCCGGTGAGCGTAAAGACGCAGACAGACGCGCATCACAGGTGCAGTGATGGATCATCAATCACTGTGTGTGATTTTATAATTCAAACGGTGTTTTGAAAGCTCATGTGCCATCTTTAATGGTGCTATGAGGAGAATCTATTTGCGGCCACATAAAAACTCTGCTACCCATGAACAAGCGCGGCAGCTGTCGTAATGCTGCGTTCCAGTAACCTCAGAACTGGGAGTGATATCATCTCCAACTTATCGGCGTTCCACTTGAAGTCGGGAAAAAACATGCTGATCTACCAGGCTATTGTTAGCTGTTGTTAGCACGCCCTGTGTTGTTGTTCGCAAATATCGCATGAAGAATGTGATTATCACTATGGCAGCATTTTTGTAAATATAAGTCTAACAATATGATGTATACAGCTGATCTAGAGCAACACACCCCAGTCAGAAGTGCAAATAAATGGATTATTACAGGAGCTAAACAACTGTTCACACTGGGGGCATCCATCTCGAATTGTCAACTCGGGGGTGGCGAGGTTTCACCGAGTTCCCAGTAGGAAATTACGACTTCGGGGGACATTTCAGTTGCAGTTTCCTACGCGGAACCTGGAAATTCCTACTTCTGACTACAACTGGAACACACCAAATGACATGACTCAAGCCAAAGTGTGTGTTTGTTGTGATGCTAATCAATGCAGCTTGGACCTTCCTCAGAACTCTGCATTGCTTTACAACTTATTTTTTCAACAACTTACAGGACGCAAAGTGACGAGGTAATGTATCTCTTTATGGTTACGTAGCGGTAGTTTTTGATGTGTGACAACAAGCAGTTTTGGGAAAACTTAGTATTGTAGTTTTGTTGCCGGCTATATATCGCTACTTACAGCCCGGTGCTCTAAGACGTGTCCGAATAATACAAATTTGCTGTAGTTTTAATTGTCTTGTTCCCGAAGTTGAGTATCCAGGCCAGTCCAGCCCTGTCTGACCCGACCGCAAAGCTAAGGAATAGCATTTATAGATAACGTATTTTGATGCTATAAAACTCATCTTAGTGTGTGTATTTCGATCAGGCATATTTCTAAAAGTCAGACTTTTTTTTTAATTACTTAGAAACTCCTCATAGCATCTTTAAGTTGGGCCATTACCAACATCTTTTAAAAATTTCAGCAAAATTTGTCCTGTTTTATATAATCTTGCTAACAAACAAACATACTCTAGCAAAAACAAAATCTCCTTGGTGGAGGTAATAACAAGTAAGGAATAGACAAAATACAACAGGGATATTGATAATCCTGAAAACGGGATATATTTTCCAGCCCTAGATCTACTCAATGTGACCTCAGCTTTGAAGGTCATCCCTAAATAAAATCATCTGTCAGGCAGAACCCCCTTTATTTCGTAAAATACAACTATTTTACTTGCATGCATGATTGCCGTTTTGGACAGATTTATTTGGGTGAATCACTCTCAGAGGAATGACGTAGCAGTGCAAAGATCAGCCATCAATCCTCAGCGCTGAATTCAGCCTTTTTGTCTAGTCAGCGTTGTCAGATTTAAAAAGAGAACCTCACTTTGAAGCAACACAGCCTGGAGGGAAAATGAAGACATATTTCACTGCACACATGAAACAACAGTTTAAAGGGCACCGGTCACACTGCTGGTTCTCATGTATCTACGAGATGGCAAACAATAGTGTGATTAATCGTTCTTCACACCTTTTGAACCTGATCCATGAATTGTGAGCGCACACATCATAAAGTAAGTCAACATATCCTCACACATATGGTATGCTGTGTGAGTGGCTGTCAGGCGCAGATTTAGGTCATTATTCATGTTGTTTTATGGCGCATGGAGACAAATATTGGCTGATTAACATTATGAGGTATGCCTTCAAAAAACAGAGCAGTGACTGTGTGGGCTAACACAGGGCACACTTTCAGGCAAATGAAAAAATCAGTCCTATCTAACATTCACCTTTATCCCATCTTCAGGATGGATTTGGAGTCCACGTGTGCAAAATCCCATAAATAGTGCAGTTTTGTCAAAACCTTTCAGGAAATACCTGATTATCACATTCACTCTGGGTCAGTCAGAGGGTTGTAGTCCCTTCACACTTTCAGCACAACTGAGCCACAGTTAGCTACTTCATCGTCCCAAAAAGCAGTAATTCACAACTAGTATGTTTTGACAAAAAGTGGGACCCTCTTCCAGTGAGTCGTGGGCCTGTGCCTGGGCAAAACAAAAATGTTAGGAATAAAAGTCCTTTAAATTTGAAAGGGATTTTTTTTATGTGGTTGAATGCTATCTAATCATAACCAAGCACACCTGATGGACTCTTAAATATATTTTACGAGTCCATCTGAGAGAGCCCATAGAAAGTGTTTGGGGAGGGCTGAAACTTTCAAAGTAAATCTGAAAGTAATCGAACGATCATTTGGCCCTTTTCCATTAGCCCTACTCTACTCTACTCGACTCTATCCGGCTCCACTCTACTTGCCTTGTGCTGCTTTTCCATTAGCCCCAGTTGCCTGCCCAACGGGGTGCAGTGTCTCTGAACGGCTCTGCGGTGACGTCATTTTGAGCACGACACAACAATCTGTGACTTTTTGTCACAAACCGAGTAAAAAAGGAAAGCAGGAGTAGGCTGCAGGTGGTGAGAAGAAATACCCCTTGAGAAGCACAGGAGAGTTTTGGAAGCTGTACAACAGAATGAAGCCGAGGACGAGAGCAATCGAGCTGCAAAGAAAAGACGTATGAGGGTAAGCTAATGGTAGCTACCACTAGCATGCCCGGTCGTCGTGCTCATGACTCATCGATGATGACATTGTATGACCAATCAGTAGCCGGCGGTCGGTGACGTCATCTTTTAGTATCGACTCTGCTTGCTTGGAACCAGAGCGGAGTAGGCACTTAAACTTTCTTTTTTTTAAGGAGGTACTGGGCTAGTGGAAACACGCTGCAAAATCAAGTAGGGCCAAGTAGGGCCAATTAAGTAGAGTAGGGCCGAGGTGTGCTAGTGGAAAGGGGGCAATTTAGTCAGCCAACAGTGAAAGGCAGGAGCTACTGCACTACAGATTGTGAGCCACTTCATAAAACAAACCCTTGTCAAAATATGTGTGAAGTAGGCGACAATATCCTCTCTATAGAGGTTTGTAGTGTAGTGTAGTGTAGGTAGTTGTTTTTCATTTAATAAATGTGGTCACAATCTGATAAAAGTGGTACTGAAGCAGTTAGCTTCTATGCTCATCCCCGTAAAGCAGTCACTTCCCACTGTCGTCGCTCTGCCTGATTACAGATGTTGATTCATGATCCACTTTTATACCCTGTGGTTCAGCAATGTGTCTAAATCTATGAAATCAACAGTCTTGTGTCTGTGAGTGGAAATAAAACTGGTTATGAAATAGAATTCTTAACTATTTGACAAGGAATATTTACAAGCATGAAACTATCTGGACCACATCTTGAATCGCAGATGATAGTTTTACCTCCAGACAGTTGAGTTTAATAAAAAATAAAAATATAAACAGAATCAACAAATCAACGCAGGATGAAACTCACATGACGCAGGTTTGACCTAAACATACCGGCCAACCAGGAACAGGCCAGGCAGTGGGTGGTGTTTGGATTCTATGCCAACGCTGGAGGTGAAATAAGTCACAGGTGGTGTTAAAGAGGTGTTAAAGAGAAGGCAGCCAGAAGGGAGACAGAAAGATGGATGTGCTTGAGTACTTCACAGCCAAGAACGTGCAGAGCTGGACCCAAGGCTCTCTGCAAACGACTTTAACTGAAATAAAATTACACCCTGTGTCCTGCAAACAGCGCTGATGAATACTGCATACTTGTAAACAAAAGCCGGCACATTTTTATTTGCTTATTAAACTCATATTTCAGGAGGGGAATATTCTGAAGGCATCGGAGTATGTGTTCACATGGACATTAAAGCCTTCATTTAATTCAGCCACACATATTTTATACTTATATTTAATTTTTCTGAAAACAGATACCTTAAGCAAGTCCCAACCCTCTCCTCATGGTTGATGAGATGATGAGGGGTATCAGTGTTTTTTCTAATATATATGTGTGTGTTTTTTGGGAGATGATACTCCTCCTGAAATATAGGTCAGGATGTGAGGAGGTCCAGATTGGATGTCGCAATTGATGTAGTTCTTTACTGTAAGCCAGCTCTTTTTGAATTGACCTGTATCATTCATTGATCCATAGTCAGGAAGTCTGTACCTGTCATTACCTCCGCCAAGGAGGTTATGTTTTGGCGGTGTATTTTTGTTTGTTTTTCTGTTTTTTTGTTTTTGTTAGCAGGATTACGCAAAAACTACTGGATGGATTTTGGTAAAATTTTTAGGAGATGTTAGGAATGGCCCAAATCCAAAATGATTAGATTTTGATGGTGATCCAGGTAATCCCCATTAGCAAATACTTGTTTTTACTCAATAACTGTCAATCACTGTTAATAATAATAATAATAACATGATTCTGAGTGCTAGGCGTGGGTGTTCAGGGTTAAGAAATCATAATATGATGGTAAATTTATCATGAAACTATTGCTTATACCGTAAAATACAAAATAAACGCAGAGTTCCAATTAATCGCTAGTTTCCGAA
Organism: Scarus forsteni; assembly: GCA_036419115.1. Classification (NCBI taxonomy): domain Eukaryota; kingdom Metazoa; phylum Chordata; class Actinopteri; order Labriformes; family Labridae; genus Scarus; species Scarus forsteni. The sequence continues at coordinate 17,612,287 of JAZDUH010000033.1, read as the reverse complement.
TAAGTGTAGCAATACATTTTGACAAATGGACGCCCATTCCAAATAAACGCCGGTTGTAACTTATTTGGCGCAGCCTACGAGCTATGGTCGAAGTTTACAGAACACACATGCGAACGCTGAGCTCACAACTAACAGTGCACGCTTGAAAAGAAACATTTTCAGACTGTACCTTAACAGTCCGCATGGTTTATTTGTCTCTCTGGACGTCCTGTCGGCTTCTCCTCCCTCTGTATGTCAACAAATGCATGTTGTTGTACAGCGCTCTGTTTCATGACAGTGCAGTTACACTCAATGTCCACAGAAGGCACCAGAGCACAAAAAGCCAGAATCTTACACACTAGGGCTTCACAAATCCAAAGAAGAAGACATTGCCACTGCCTCTGCAGGTTATATGCCCTTTACGTGAGGAGGTTGGATACATCAGTTAGCAGTACATTGCTGCTTATCTCCATGGACCCTGAGCAGCCAAAAAAAAGAAGTAAGACCTTAACTTAACCACTTACTACTGGTAAGGTAGTTCCTTACCAGTTTTAAGAAAGTTTATAGAGTGCTGAGTTGAAAGAAGCAGACAAGAGAAAACTACAGTACTGTAATCTTGCAGTAAGGGTGATATTCATGCTGGTGTAAATAAATACTTTGATTGCATTTACCATATTTTTTCATTTTTTGATGAGCAAGATTTTTGTGGGAAAGGAATTAAACCCCTGTCCCAAATAGTCGCCTGGTCCCAAGTACAAAAATGCCTGGTCTGCTCAGTGACTGAAACAAATAATCGCCCCGGCTATCATTTGGTATTTTACGGCATATGTAATAGCCATATGTGAGCTAGCTTGGCAGAGGTTTGTGCTCTCTGAATGCTTTCTAGTTAGGGTTTTTTACAGTATAAGATTTTAAATAGTCCACAGGTAATTTATCAATGTGTATTCTCTGCTTAGGGCTAAACAACATTTCTGCTGTCCTCATTTTTTTTTCTTTCTAATTTTACAAATAATATTTCGCTGGATTTTGTGTTGGATACAATTTTTTACTTGTGCATTAGTGGGCCATCACTGAGTATATGTTCTCCAAATTTGAATACAAGTAGAACTTGACAACAGCTAAAAGCACCAAGATTATTTTCAAACCCAAAGTTCTAGTATTCTTTCTGTATGTAGTGATTAGGTAGTTGAAAATCAAAGATAAAATTTGAAAGTGAGCCTGTTCATTCCTCGCATTAGCTCTTTAGCCACCTGAAACTTTTGATCTGGTCTAATGATGCAGGGCATTGGACGACAGAGAGATGAGCTTCCTGGAAATCTGCAACCGTATTGCTAATAGTAACATTATAGAACTGATAAATGTGCCTATTTTAGATTACAAAAATTGAGCTATGTCTCTCTGTCAAGCTTCTGTCTCATGCATCCTTCTTCCAGATGTGCCACTTGCGGTCAGTGTTGACAGGGACCCGTCAGGCTTATATAAAACATGACCATCTAAGTACACAGTATGTTTTTAGGCCCGCTGTTGCTGCTGACGTTGATCCACACTAAATCATTTCAATGCATGCGATGGGCGTTCTGGGGCAGCCTCAATCGTGGCACATAAATGTATTTTTAGCTGGCGGTTTCGCTAGCTCCACGCAGCCCGTACTTCTGACCATCTTCTTGATAAAAAGACATGAAATATGATGTGTCTCTAATGTGAACCATACTCTGGGCTTGCAGGGAGAGTATGGTTCTCTCACAGCTTCCCACACGCTCTGTTCTTCAAGGATAAAAACATCTTCCGTTTAGAATAAGCAGACTCATCTGTTGGTTCCTGAAAACACGGATCTTCGGTGAACTTCCCAGAGTGAACCTAGGGTTAGTCATCAGGCCTCAGAGTATTTATTAAACCACATCTGGGATTGTCATCATGGATCCGCAGCACTGGCACAAAGCAATGGGAAGGGATTGTGATTGAACGGTTTAGGGAGTACACGAGGGATTAGAGAGGAGCATGGACGCAAAATGGAGGTGCAGATAAATCCGGGATATTCTGTTTTTATGTCAGACTTGTTAGTTTAAGGAGTAAGAATAACTTGTTCTTTATTTTCATTCCTGCAGTAATTTTTGCCTCTTGTATGATCTAGCTGTATCTCATTTGGCGCTTTATTCCTCAATGGCTCTCGTCTTTCAACAGCACAGAAACCTCAGGGTGGCTTTTTGCTACAGTATGAACACATGGCGAAGACAAAAACCCTCTACTTTTTGGACATCTGGTCATAACATACAACATTGAGGACAGTGTTTAGGTCAGAGCTGTGACCGACGCAGCCCCCAAAACAGTCAAGAGGAAGCAGTGTTCGCAGCTGCTGAGGTCAGAAATTCAAGCCACCAAACACAGACAATGAAATCTGTCCATGGGATCTGTTTTCACTGTATCTGTCTCTCTCTCTCTGTCCATTTGTGTGTGAATGTGTGTGTGTCCTGTTCCCCATAGCCTGGAACCACATGAAAGGTGGACATGAGAAGTTCAGCATCCTGTGCTGGGCGATGTCCAAGAAACCACTGAGTGTACGAAAGGAGCTGCAGAGGCAAACTACAGAGGTTGGGATGCATCAATTCCTGGACAGATCTGGAGTAGTGCTTGGAAAAATGAAACAAAAATCCCAACTATATCAATCCATTATTCTGGTTCTTAAAACCATTTATTATTATGGAGGGTTTGTAGTTGTGGTTCGTGGTGGCGGTACACCTAGATTGTCTAAAGAAGATGTTCATGGGTGTCCTACCTTTGGCTCAGTTCATTTGGACTTATGTGAACACACAAATCAAACTCGGTTCTGGACCAAGAAGACCTAGCTGAGCCGGCCAAGAGGAGGTGGTCCTGGCTCGTTTACAATCAAGACCTGGAGTGATTTGTTTGAATCAACCCAAGCATCTGGAACCAACAGGCTAGCAGGTTAACCCATCACAAACCATCTCATCAGCCGACCCTCTCATGACTCAATAGTCTGGCTCAGAAATCTCTTTTGGTTCCAAGAATTAAGTCCAGATCAGGAAACCGAACATGTTCCCTCTTCAACACTCAAACTTTCCCTCTTAAAAAGCTGCTTTCTACTTTTCAGTATCACTATCAGAATTTTGCTGCTGATAGTGCTAGAGTTGTTGCATTTCTAAACATTACCATGTTAACCAGTGACCCAAGGGCCCTATTGTATGCTCTGTGCAAACCGTCTTGGCATGCAGTACAGATGTCCTCTACGTTCAACCTCATGCACTTGTAATTTCTAAATTTGGAACTCCTGCTGTTTAAATAGTAAATAAGCATGTGCTCAGGGCTGTGTTTGTCCGATGCTGAGGCCAGACTATACAATTACAGCCCAACCCAACAGTCCCAGTATTTGTTTTTACTTGAGTAGCATGCCATTTAATCTAGGAGTGCAGTTGGATCCACCTGATTTAGTGTCTGTAATCAGGCAGATCCATCTTGCCAAGCCCCAAGTCCAAACGGTTGTGAACGGCCCAAAGCAGCATTGCCCAATCAGAGTCCTTTCAAACAGGACTAAGTGGGAGCCATGAGTGAGAAGACAGCAGGGAAAGAGTGCTCTTGCATAGATTAGCATTGATGCTAACAGCTTCAGTAGCAAGCTCAATACTGAAATGTTATGGTGAAGGGTGAATTGAGCCAGATGGCTATGGCTGGCTCTCAATTTATCACTTTATTTTCATTCCAGCCCTTACCCCACCATTATGAGCTTTGGGTAATGACAAGAACTTAATACAAGAACTTAACACACAGTTCCCCAGGAGAGTGGCTGGGCTCAGCCTTAACCCCAAATTCCACATGTAGCAAATGCGCAGCGAACTGCCATCAAATTGTACTGCAGAGCCTTTGCTCCTTCTCTTGTCTATCAGAGCATATCCACATCCGGCACTCTAATGCAACAGCAGAGCATGCCTGGAGTGCCAGTGTGCTCTGCTTCACGCGAGACACACTTCAGGTCAGTTTGCAGTATGGCTGTTGCCAAACCTTGTAAATTTCTAGTCATTCAGAAAGCACCAGAAAAAGAAGTCAAACTTGTGCAGTATCCAGGGGCAACATGATCCCAAGGAAAACCAAAAGTTAATCACAGGGGTGGAGAAAAAAGGGGAATGTATATATATATATATATATATATATATGTATATATATATATGCAGATAGAAGTAATACAGACCACAGAGCTGTATGGCTGGGACCAGCAAAGCTGCTAACATGTTTTGTTATTGTGTGATATCACAATTCACACAAGAGCTTTGGTGTGTGGTGCCTTCACTTTATGTTGAAATCAAGAGCGAGGTTGAGGAGTTCAGTCTCCCTGAAGGAACTCCAACTAGAGCCGTTACTCTTCTGCATTGAAAGAGTCCCTTTTTTTTTTTTTTTTTGTTCAGGCCTGCAATTCGGATACCTTTAATTCACTTTCCTGTGGAGGTTTTTCCAGAAGTTCTGGAAGGTCCCAGAACTCATTGGAGGAATTATTTTTCTCATCTGTCCTAGGAACCCCCAAGAGAAACTCTACAATGTCGATCCAGAAGCTAAGATCGAGTTAAGTTTTAGTTTAGGACTTGAATTCATTCTGTCATTAAATCAAAACGTTCAATACACACCAAAAAAATCTCAAACATGTGAATGAAAAGAAGCAGAATGAAGAAAAATCTGTAGTCTGCCCTTTCTCATAAAATATTAATTAACCAAACACATAAAAGAAATTAACAAGTGCTGCAGGCCAACATGCCTTTTTCCATTTCATTATTTCTTCTTTTCAAAAACAAACAACAAAATCAACAAAAAACATACATCCAACAACATGTTACTTCACATTTTCCCACAAAACAAACATAGCAAGACTTAGATTAACATTTTCCCTGTATTTACTCAAGATACTGGCTTTCATGCGTTTTTCAAAGATTAGATTTGAGTTTCTTAACTTTCGTTGTTCAGATTGTTCTATAAACTGATTCCTCTCACTGTAACACAGCACTCTTCAGTTCAGTTCAGTTTTGAATCTTGAGTAAGCCGTAGAAAATGGAAGGATTGTTTTAACATATAATAAGAACGCCCCTTGAATAAGATGAAAAAAATACAATAATTCCCTACTTGGCCTACACATTCAAAAAGATTACTTTGTGATCTAGAAGGGTAGTACTGTATTTGGTTCTCAACGTGTCCAACCTTTTCACAGAGCATTTGACCGGTCATCTGCTGTATTTTTTCATCAGCTAAAATGATATAACCAGTGTTTTCTGACCCTTAATCTTTTCTGAATCCTCTTCAGCTCTTACATAGTGGATCAGGACATTGGGAAACCCCACCACCAGAGTGAAAAGGCTATAGTTCCTGGACAGAGCCAGTGGTTTTAAATTTCACAAACCTGTTGAGCAGTCCTTGGAAGTCCTTGGAAACTTGCCCATAAAGCAGCACCATTGTATAACAAAATGAAATCAAGTGTACAACAGAGAGGAACAGATTAAACCTGGCAGCATAAATCCAGATCTATCGGTTGAATGAAACATGCAAGAATGAGTAAAAAAAAAAAATCCACACATGAGCACTTTTTCCGGTGGCTGGTGTTTGCACGGCAGGGCACCATCAGGCCCTTTCATCTTCGCATGTGTCCGGCGGCAACAGTTTTGTTTCCCCCCTTCCCAAATTTGGTTGATGTGGTTGGGAGCAGTGGAGTGCTAATGCCAGCCTCTTATGTGAGGTCAACCAGGCCATCCATGTTTGAGCAGCATATGAAGGTGGTCTGCTCCCATGTGACAAGGACACAGTCTTTATGTTGTGTATGTTTCACAGCAGGGGGTGACTGCCTGGCTCTGCCCCACTAAATCTATAGAAACTTTAAGAAAAGAGGAGCCTATAAGAAACAGGGTGATGAATGAGGATGGTTACTCTACTTCTATAAGCACGGACAGAGCACTCTTCCATGCTGAGCACCATACTGCTGACTTTGAGTTGAGTAATGGTAAATGGACTGCATGTATACAATAATCCCTTTGTCGTCTCTGAGCACTCAAACAGCTTTACATTCACTGGTTCACACATATTTAAACACTGATGGCATGGGCTGTCCCACAAGATACTGTGCTCTTAGTTCCCATTAAACCATCCTCACAACCCGATCAATGCTTCACTTAGGTTGTCAAACCATTCTATTGTTCTTCAAATTGTGGTATCACGGACCTGCTAACCATATAAAGCACTTTGCTCGTGCACATTGCCCAGAATTAGCATGACGCAGATGCAGTCTAAACATGGCCAATAGGACTGGTATTGAGGCGAGGGAAATATAAAAGCAGCACAAAAAACAACAATGAAAGGTTTAAAGACAAACTGATCAATCAAGACCCCATTCATGAATAATCTGTGATACTGTATAGATACAAACATGTCTGATCAACAAGTCAATGACCAATAAAATCCTCTTTTAGAAGTCAGAAACAAGAAAAAATGGTGTATTAACTCAAACCATGACTGTGTAAATTGGTGACTCTAAAATAACACCATGGTTGAGTTTTTCCATTGATGTTAATCAATCAATCAATCAATCAATCAATCAATCAATCAATCAATCAATATTTCTATAGTGCAAGTTCATAGAATGTGTTATCTCAAGACAATTTACAATAGAGCAGACTGAAGCCACTCTTTTTATTATATATATGCACACACACACACACATATATAACTTTAAACACGTATATATAAAGTTATATATGTGTAATAACTGTATTTGTATACACCAAACATACATTCAGAGATGTATCCATAAGGCAGAGATAAACAGGACTAAAAATAAAAATTTATAATAGCAACAACCCATGATGAACACCCAGACCATAAATTTGTCCTCATCTCATTTGTCTTTGATGAATATAGATCCAATCAATTTTTGTCTGTGCAGTGCCATATCTGACTTTGTTGAATATAAATTTATTAAAGGTAGGCCTTTTGAGATGTGGCAGCTCATCCTTGGGCAGGACCTCATAAATAACCAGTTCAACCATGGACAGAAAGATCGGTCTAATAATAACATTAATATCTGAAATGAATATAATCTAGAGAGGAATTATGTTGGTTAATGTAGTTGGATTTAGCTGAAATGGCAATAAATTGGGTTTAAGTGGTCGGAAAGTATGAATTTATGTCAAATAATGTCACTTCTGTTGCTGGTTGATGCACATAGAGTCAAGCAGGTCATACATAAACAGTATCTGTGTGCTTTATTTAATTTTGTTGATCCGTCTAAAGTTAACATCAAGAACTGTAATGATAAGAGAGGCTAAAAGACTGACCATATGATTGTGTTATATGGCCACTCTCACACATGAACCACTGATTGGTATTTTTTTTTATATATTGTACACTTCACAATAAACCGGTCCATTTTGGCTGGTCCTTTCAGGACAGCATCTATTAGCATGGTTGGTTGCAAGTCATCAGTTAACATAGTCACTCATTACATCCATACACTGAGACGTACAAAGCTTCCTTGGGGAAAAAAATAACAGAAATTGAGTGCAAAAGTGGCCTATGGTAAGCTCTGACCACTTGTTATCAGTTGCTAACAAATGTTTGATGGTGACATCGGTGTTTATTTTGTTACTTTAACTCTCAGAATAACTGTAATGTTTAAAGTGGTGGTGATATACAGCATGAGGCCTCTTTGTGACCCTTGGTTACCTCCAGTAACACGTCACATACAAGCAAGTATGCTAACAAAAATTCTCATCATGCTAATAGATGAAAATGTAAATGCAGGGACAAACTATAGATACAACTTTACAAAGTATGTTCCATCCTCAAAATTTTGAAACTACTAAACCTTGCATTGCAGCCTGATCCACCTGATTCAATGACTGATCAGTCAAATCCATCTTTTCAAGCTCCATGTCATGACCATGGAGCTCTGCCTGCAAACGCATGGCCCAATCAGTGTCCTTCGAAGAAGGATGAGGTGTAAGCAATGAGCTGATGACAGCAGGAAGTGACATGTTCTAATACAACAAGCTGTAACATAGACATTGTCACTTAAATCGCAAAGTTTTGTCCTTTGCATATTCAAACTCGATCTGTGTTCAGACGGAGACACTAGAAACAAATGAAAATGCATAAGTGTGCATGCCAGTCCAGTAGATGGCGATGTAAGTTTGCAGAGAAACAACACTGCTACAATACATGTAAGGAGAAGAAAAACTATTCACAAACAACTACGTCAACGTGCCTGATGCATGGAGGAGCATTTTGAAACTCTCCACCTTGGACCCTGGTTAAAAAAGTTTGCAGATTCAAGCACTCCAGGTACTGTTCCCATGTAAACGAGAGGCTAAAACACAATGCAAACTCTTCGGATTTGGCTGTATTTGGCCTCATGTACACAGGCCAGACAAAAACAAATGTGTTGAAAGTAGACAAAAACAAATGTTGGAGTTTCTGTTTTGTCTTCTCAAAAGTTTTGTATGTTTATTTGCAATTGCTTATAAAGAGAAAGCTGTTGAAACTCATATCAGTTTTTTCTTTTCTTGTAATTACCCACTGTTTTAAGCACATATCACACCTTAACAAAAACTCTTGAATGATTTATTTTTACCTTTCCTGATAAAAGGTGCAAAATAATGTACTTAAAAGGCATTTTCTGACACATTAGCAACCATTGAAAACATTTATCAGTGGCTGAGATATTTTTGCTCTTCTACCAAAATGTTTTGGCAGGAGTTTGTTCTAGGAAGTGATTCATGTTGTGTATTTTTTGTCGGGGTCGTAGTGCTAATCAACACAAATGTGCTGGAATGTGCAGGATGAATTTTGATAGACGCTGGCATCTATCACAGACACAACTGGAATTAGATTGCATATCAGTGAGTTGTGATGTATAAGTTTATTCATTTGTTATGAATGAACTCTGCTATATTAGTATTCTTCATAACTTTTGGGGCAGAAACTGCCTAATTCAGGGAAAACGTCTATTTCCAACTCAGATTAAAATAAATGAGGTCCTTTGCCTTATCAGAAATCATTTCAAAACACTCATTTTTCTTGTTGCCATGGGACGCCTTCCTGTTTTAAAGTCGTGCTTTGTAAACATGGACGAAATTGTAAGTGCATTTTCAAATTAGTAATGCATCAATTCACAGCACTTCCCCGCCTTGGAGGAAAAGTCACAAACCCAGAGAGCACTGAAACATGAATGAGATCATTAGATAGGATCTAGTCAAAATACTAATGACCATAATCACATTTGTGTGATGCATATTTGTCTTCTGTCCAGCTTGGTGTCAGGCGGTAATCAAACACAACACTGCAACAAGCACAAACATTGAAGACTGGTTACCATTCTCAAGAAGACACGCCACAATCTTCAAACTGTGTTATCAGCCTCCACAGCGGTTATAGCGAGGCTGTTTTTTCACTGGACTTTCTTGGAAACCCAACATCTTAAGACTGAGATAATCCCCTAAACCTTGTTCCTTACACAGCGTGAGCCTCCAATGTGTTTTTGGGTTAAAGGTCAAAGCTACAGGGATTTGCGTTTATCTCCTGCTTGTTATCGCAATACCTTAAAAATGATTTAAAGCATTTCAATTGACCACCTTATCTTGTCATGCTGCTAAATTTATTGGACTTTTGAGGCCATTGCACAAAGGTGAAGGTCATTGGACCTCATGCTTTACCCACTCTTGTTGAAGCAGTATCTCATGAATGTTTTGAAGAATTAACTTCAAACTTTAAAAGGTAAAATGTCAAGGTCCTTGGGCCTCATGTTCTTCCCACAGAAGTGCAGATGTCCTGCTCCGCCATGCTGCTCATGTTTAACAATCGGCTTGTTTAGAGAGCAAACTCTTTCTCTGTCTTGACCCTTGCAACTTCAGGTAATTTTACTGCTATTTTCAGTTCACCTGGATTTTCCTGTAGTAATGCACAGAACCTGAACCCTTTCAAGCAGAATCATTTTTGAGAAAACATCTTATTCAACATAACCTGACCTGTCAAAATATGTATGCTGTTACTATTTTAGATTAGTGTGTTTCAGGTTGTATAACTATAATCAAAAGAAAAAACAGAAAAGCACTCAGAGCATGCAGGACTCCTAGCTATTCCTGGGTAATCCGCAACCCCTGTGACATATACAATTCTGGATCACCAAATCCAGGATAGTGCCAAGACCTGGACCAAACTCACACATGTATGGGACATGGAGGTTTCTATCCTGTATGAACACAACAAGTTTTGGGAACATTACCCAATACTTTGATTTTATATGAATTACTGAATGTCATCAATGGGATTTCCCATTATAAAGTATAATGATTTATAGTGATGTCAATCTGGATCGAATCCACAGGAAATTTTAACCTGATAATAAGGACATGGATCCCACATTATCCTGTAAAATCAGGAGCAAATCTATAAAAATGGAAGACATATTTTTTGTTCTAAAAAATTGCCCTATGTTAATTTATGAGATTTTTTGGAAAATTTTGGAAATGTTTGCATCCAGACAAATTTATGTATTTCCACCAAACTCTAACCATTTCTAAACTGGGCCATTACCAGCATTTCCTGAAAACTCTACACACAAACATACACTGGCAAAAACACAACCTCCTAGGCAGAGGTAAAAATCCAAACAGAATTTGATTCTCAAGGAAATGTATACAAATTAAACAAAGCTTAAAAAATGAATTGGCCTTTCTACATCTAAACATGGTTTGCTAAAGACTCTGTTATTATGAAAAATAAGTAAAATCATGTAAATAAACAAACCTCAAAATATTCATTTATACTTATTTGCTTCAGACCTGTTTCCTCTACTCAACATTAGCTAAAGGGCCACATAACAATACTCGTATTTCTATCTTCCTTTTGAAACAAACAGATAACTGTCATATCTCTTGTTGACACTTGGGTGCTTGTGAGTGGACGCTATTGTCCAGAAAATGAGAAGAAGAAACTGGGCGCAATTGATCAACTAACAGACTTACAGGAAGTCAAAATGGAGATCTTTAAAATGACTGCAACATTTTTTTTAGTTGGAAACTGTGATTGTATATTACTATTTACAGATTCTTACTGTGTGTCCACAAATTGAAATATAGAGAGTACAGACCTTTTCACACATGCATCACTATTCATGTCCTTACTTCAGTGATACATGATTAAAAAGTGTACCAACAACTTAAATGAAATAATTGAGAGAAGCACCGTAGCAGGCAGAGTTTGCAGTGTTTTAGCTCCTTATCCAACAGCAGTGCAAGAGACCCAGTGGTGATTGGTTTAGAGACGATTTACAGAACTTTGATGATGTACAGTTAAAACAATACTTTCAAATGTCCAGGTGCACTTTGGCATTTGCGTTACTCCTTTTAAAATCAGATAAACTTTCTTCTTAGACAGTTTATTTTTATTCCGTCTGGTCAAGTTTTCACTTTATGGTTTCTCACCTGCATGGGTTGACGTAATCAGCCCTACCTACTTGCCTAAGTGAATTGTCTGGGCTGTTCACTGCTGTGTTCGGACATGAGCTCTCTAAGACTTTACGTGGATGTAAAACTGGAGTGGCACAAGGAATACATCCGGGTAGAGTCAGAGCAAAAAACTCAACTGTTTGCGGTCACAGCTTTTCTGCATAATATTCAGATAATTTCAGTTTCAGAGTCTAAACACTGCTCCTCATGTCTGGGCTAAATAACCTTTTGGATGAGAAAAATCTGACTTAAAGCCCTTGACATATTTGCAGATGACTGATTTTCCAAACACAGGTGTCCCTATAAAGATTATATGCAGTGATTTGAGAGAATAAGTAAACAGTGTCAGTAATACAGCTTGGGGGCGAGTTGGAAGGGTGAATAACTGAACATTTTTCATCCCATTAGGGGTCGTAATGGGAAAATAAAACACCCATTTAAATCTTCTAATAATCTTCTGGTGTTTTTCTTCACTCACTCCTGAATATCTCTGCAATATCTGATGTTTCTAGGACTGAAAAATTATGAAAACAAGCTGACGTCACCTTTGAAATGAAATTGTCCTGACATTTCTTTACTCTGGAAACAGTGAGGCTTCTATTGTAAACCAGCCACAGTGGGATGAATATGGATACTGCCCTAACACACACACCCTCTTCATCCTCAGCCAAACACACAGCCAGATTACTGATAATGGCTGCCCTTTTGCACAGTTGGAGACTCAAATATATTAGAAGCCGATGATGTAACGAGGAAAGGTATTTTGATTTTCACAGCAGGTCTCACAAGATTTAATTACACAAATCTGAAGCCAGAGAAGGATGTAATTGTCTCTGTGAGATAATAAGTTTAAGCTCATGTCATGAGTTTGTTTTGTGTAGGGGGGGAACCTCCTCCCATGAAACAAAACTCTGTAGAATTGGATGCTTGTTGACATAAAATCAAGTCTAGATGAACTTTATCTAATACATCATGTTTCATACGCATGGCAACACAATGAGCTTTCCATCCAATAAATTGATCCATCTTTTTTTTGTAAGGGCCAACAAATCAAACATTTCCAAAAACCTTAACAATGAATTGAGAAGAGTCAAAACTGTGTTGTTTTTTTATCTTGGATGAAAACGTAGTCTTAGCTGGAAAAGAGTTGGAGTAAAAATGAGAGTAAAAATGAGGCTTTTGCAAATCAAATCCAGTTGTGTCACTCATGAACCTTTAACTCTGAAATTATAATTCTGAACTTTGAACCTTTGAGTCAACTCAGAGAGTCAATCATCCTGCCCGCCCCCCATTATTGAACAACAGCTGCCACAAGCCCAGTTCATAGTAACTCAAAAAGTCCCTTTGCTATGTACGCATGTGCTCTAAAAAACATGGTATCTTGATTTCAGCTCATTATTCTTAACAAAATACAATAAATTGATACTGCAGTTACAATTAACACTTACACACACACACACACACACACACACAGTCAGTGCAGGGTGGAAAAAGTATGTGAACCTTTGGATTTAGGCACTGGTTGACCCTCACCTGGCAGCAATAACCTAACATTTCCTGTAGTTGTAGATCAGACCTGCAAAACGATCAGGGGCAATTTTGGACATTCCTCTGTACAAAACTGTTACCGTTCAGCAATATTCCAGGGATGTCTGGTGTGAATTGCTACTTTGAGGACATGTCACAGAATTTCAATTGGGCTAAACTCAGGACTCTGACTGGGTCACTCCAGAAGCCATTCCATTGTTGATTTACTTCTATGCTTTGGGCCGTTGTCCTGTTGCATCATCCATCCTCTGTTGCACTTCAGTTGGCGGACAGATGGTCTTACGATTTCTTGCAAAATGTCTTATAAACTTGGGAAATCATTTTTCTGTCGATGACAGTAATCCGTTCAGGCCCTGAGGCAGCAAAGCAGCCCCAACCCATAATGGTCCCTCCACCATATTTCAGTTTGGATGAGGTTTTGATGTTGGTGTGCTGTGCCTTTTTTTCTCCACACATAGCATTGTGTGTTTCTCCAAATAATTCAATTTTGGTTTCATCTGTCCACAGAATATTTTGCTAGCAGTGCTGTGGAACATCCGGGTGCTCTTTTGCAAACTTCAAATGTGCAGCAATGTTTTTTTTTTTTTTTTGGACAGTAATGTCTTCCTTGGTGGTGTCCTCCCATGAACCCCATTCTTGTGTAATGTTTTATGTATTGTAGATTTGTCAACAATAATGTTAGCATGTGCCAGGGATTTCTGTAAGTCTTCAGCTGACACTCTAGGATTCTTCTTCATCTCATTGAGCATTCTGCGCTGTGCTCTCACAGTCATCTTTACAGGATGAGCCCACCTTGGCAGAGTAGCAACAGTGCTGAACTTTCTCCATTTGTAGACAATCTGTCTTTCTGTGAACACATGGACATCAGGGCTTTTAGAGATACTTTTGTAACCCTTTCCAGCTTCATGCAAGTCAACAATTCTTGATCGTAGATCTTCTGAGAGCTCTTCTGTGTGAGGCATGGTTCACATCAGGCAATGCCTCTTGAGAACAGCAAACTCACAACTGGTGTGTGTTTTTTATAGGGCAGGGCAGCTTTAACCAACACATCCTATCTAATCACATTGATTGGACTCCAGGTTGGCTGATTCCTGGCTCCAATTAGCTCTTGGAGAAGTAATTAGCCTAGGGGTTCACATACTTTTTCCACCCTGCACTGTGACTGTTTACATATTGTGTCGAATAAAAACAGGAAAACTTCTATTTTTTTTTTCTGCAGTATTAGTTTAAGCAGACTGTGTTTGTCTAGTGATGTGATCAAAACATATTTTATGACCAATTTAAGCAGAAAACCAAGTAATCCCAAAGGGTTCACATACTTTATCATGCATGCATGTAGGTTGGTCCTTTTTTTTTTTTCCCAGAAAAGCAAAAAACGGTTGCAGATATTAATCTGTGTTAAATTAAACATCCAGGATGTAAGTCAGGCAGAGGAGGCCCATATGTAAGAGCTTCAGGAACCTCTCGCTGCGGCGTGAACACACCATTCAAACAACACTGTGCTCACATTAGTAAAATGGACAACCAACATCTGAATGTCCAAGATGTGTCGAAAACTCATCCCTTCACTCTGGATAAGATTTCATTAAATTGCCTCAATCAAAGTAACTTCAATTACATCATTTATTTTCAATGACTGAATTCACACCTCTTCTGCTTCCTCCAAAAGTCTCACCCCACGTTGTAAAGTTTATATGTGGCCTTTCAAAACTGGGTCATGACTTTTACTTCATTATCTCTGCTCAAGAGCATGTCCAACACCTCAAGCAAAGTCAAACAGCTTTGTGTGTTCATTTCAACAAGTGTAATGCATGTTTTTGCAAGCAGAGGGACTCTGAACAGTCATGTCACAGACACAAAGCAAAGTCTTTAAACCATAAAGGTTGTGTATGAGACTTCCATGCTTCTCTTCCATTAGCCTTACACTAACACTGGAGCTTAAGCCCATGCTGGTACCTTCATTCAACATGTTGAACTAAATATACTCTGATAATATTCATACAAGTCTTATCTACCAGACTGCTTAGGAACGCTAATTACAGAGCAGCTTGGGTTTAAGTCGTCTGCCCTCATATTTATATAAAGTCGAGTTAAAATGTCTCGGGCAAAAATCCACAACAGTGAACACTGAGCCTCATTCAAAGATTATACTACAAACATGTCTAATGCATTCAAAATGTTCTCAAACTGTTTCTTTGTTGTATTTTTTACTTTGTTCTTCAGTTGACGGATGCCACAGCCTTGTAAGCCTTTCTGTTGTCTCTACTCTTGCAACCACCTGGGCCAGAGACATTTGGCCCTTGTATGTCTTTATGGTGTTCCAACATGAAACTCAGATGTTCTCCCTAATTTCTGCCTGACACATGTCTTTTTTTTACTCACGCTGCTAAAACAGCAAATGATCATGTACCCAGGAGTGTGTTTGTATGAAAATGAGATTAGATTAGGCACAAAGCCGGAGACAATAAACGTACTCATACTTGGTCTGAAGTCTAAAGCCTGTGGCACAGTGTTTCTGCTATTTTGAGGACAAGTTAGGGAAACTGACCCATATCCACGAGTTCAAAACACACTTTGCCAAGCTTGTTTTACTCCCATGACACAACAGGACACCTCCGCCAACAAATATCAGAACACTTGCTGTAAAGTTCTGTTTATCTTTCTTAACAGAAAGGAGAGCCTAGACAGTGTGGTGTTTTGAAGCTTTCCTCTTTGCTCTAGCGTAAGATACTACCAAAAACAAGTAAAACATCCGCACATGGTTCAAGATCATCTCACAGCACATACATTTATATTTTTATACATACATATACATACAACATATATGTACATGCCACGATACTTCTACTCACAGATAATAATACAGGCTGGGAGGTGTGTTTTACTCAAAGATCACCGAAATCAGCAGAGGATTTCTGCAGGAAAATGATAAATAAATTAAATAAAGCCCACAGGTCTTTGACATTTTGTTAGCAAAAAAAAAAAAAAAATTTGACACAACTATCTTGTTCCACATGCATTGGACATCACTTCTTATTTTCTACGTCAAAATTGGGCCCTCTGGGTTTGCTTTTAGTTGATTGTCTGTATGTCAAATCTTGTGAATGGAATTTCTGAGAGAG
The DNA here is from genome assembly GCA_036419115.1 of Scarus forsteni. Lineage (NCBI taxonomy): Eukaryota > Metazoa > Chordata > Actinopteri > Labriformes > Labridae > Scarus > Scarus forsteni. The sequence goes on along the minus strand of JAZDUH010000033.1, from coordinate 17,596,149 downwards.
TCTTCGACGGACTCTTAGATGTTTGACCACAAGTCTCTCTAGATTCAAGGACAAAGTGGTTGCATTTGGAGGTCAACGGTCAATATCATGGACTTTCCTGGTAATCTATTGCCTGTGAATGCAATGTCTTCAAGTATTTTTTTTATTAAATACGGCACATTTGACTTTCTGAAATAAGAGATGACCTGCTTAGAATTTGGAGGTCATTGGTCGAAAAATATAATCCTCACTGACTGCTTGTGAATGCAATATTTCGTAATACACGTCCATTTTTTTCCATAACAAATAAATCTTTGCCCAAAGTTAAAGGTCAAATGTCCTTGGGGCTCATGATCATGCATTGCTTGTGAACTTGATACATCAAGAATTATTTGAGGATTTTTCAGTGATCTTTGTGCAAACGTCTTCTCTGATATGACAATAAACTGATTAAAATTGGAAGTCAAAACATCATTTCCTGCCAATGTTTTCCTCATGGATGCCTAAGGCTGCTCTTATTACTTGCTTTTAATATGTTGTAATAGATAGTTGTAGTCAGCTTGTGTTTGTATGGATGAGAACACCCTCATTTCAAGACAAGAGGGCTACTTTTCTTCAAAATCTATGAAGCAGAGACACTTGAGCACACAAAGTATTGTTCCCTGAATCCCTGATCAGGGAGGTCTGTATACACGCCCTCCTCTTCCCTGCAACTGGTTTAAGGTGAAGCCTTGAGAGGGCCACAGACAGGCAGCGTAACATGTAAGCTGCTGACAGAAAGTTGGCCCGACAAGTTGCTTCTCTGCAGGAGCCATACAGCACAGATCTGAGGAGCTCAGCTTAACAAGCTGTGGCCTGCCAATAGACCATGTCTGGGTTTGAGGAAGAGATGGTCGCTGAGAGCCCATCGCAAGGTCAACCTCAGAGGAATAACAGCTTAGCTAGTGTTCAGAACGAATGCAATGATATCCATGCTGATCGCCTATAAACATGTCATTCTCACACATAAGAGAAGTAAACACTTCACCCTAAGCCACAAGGGCAAGTTCTTTTTTTTGATTTCCTCAGACTGATGAAGAATCCAGGATGTTTGGATGTTCAGAAGAACCATCAGTGAAAAAACACATTCTGTAACATGAACTTGAATAAACTCATGGATCATTAAATATGATGTTAACATGCCTTATATCACAGCTAAATATGGCTTTTTGTAACCTTAGATTCCCAATAAGAAGAAGTTGAGAGTCTTGGTTGCCAACTATGAGCCAAATCCACAAAGAATTTGATACTAAAATGGTGCAAATTCCCTGACCACGGAGGGTGTGCAAAGGGTGAAATGTACATAAACTGCTTTTAACTGCATCGTTTAGCAGTTGGCATTGATGGTGCTATCAAGTATAATACATTTTACAGTTTCAATATTTGAGATTTCAGATTTGGGCGGCTTTGATCTAACCTTGCAGTGCAGCTGGATCAGTCTGATTGAATGTCTGTGATCAGGCAGATCCGTTTTGCAAAACCGAAATCTACGGTTAGCAGCCCAAAGCAGGATGACCCATCAGCGTCCGGTTAAGAAGGAAGATGTTGTAGCTACAAGCATGATGACAGCAGGTTTGTACAGAGATTAACGTAGATGTTAACAGCTTTAGAAACAGTTTTTTCATATCTTGACCACATTTTATTTATTTAACTTATTCATTTAGCCTTTATTTAACCAGGTAAATAAACTTATTTAGATTAAAAGTCTCATTTTCAAGAGCATCCTGGCCAAGATAGGCAGAAGCACCGCTAACAAAGTTGCTTATAATATAAGCAGCAATACATACATTAATACGTAACATATAAAACACTTAGGGCAAGATCCTCAAAAGGATTGCACCGCTTTTGCGACTAATAAACCTGTGCAAATGACAGAAAAAAAATAGCATGCAAGTCATAAAGCATATGCAAAGGGTGAAATGCATGCAAACTGAGCCTCAAACTGTACTGCCACTCCTAGCTGCGCTGGTCCAATTTGCATGCATGTAATTTAGGGAATATTCATTAATTTAAGCGGAAAATTGTCCCTTTTCTATGCAAATGAGCCTCATTGCAAATACAACTTACTCTGCGGAGACCAGCCCTAATTGCCACAGCCAGTAAAGCAGCACTATTTAACGCCAGTGAGACCCGTGTACTCCCAGGGCAGAGAGGAAGAGGAGAAAAAATGCCTCTCCAAAGGCAATAAACGGTCAGAAGAAAAGTGCGCATGTGCACAAGCAGCCTGTGGAAGTTGCTCTTAATATTGTGTATACCTCCACCTCCACCCCCTGTCATGAATATATTCACATCTGTGGTGTAATTATTGTTAATAGTTAATACTGTGTATGCTGTATTTATTCTATTTTATTTTATCTTAATTCTACTTTATTTTAATTAAGCTATATTAATGGTTCTCTCTATTCTCTATTCTAATGCCTTCATCTGATATTTCCAACTGTTATACTGTGTATAAAAGGAACTGAAACAACCAATTTCCCCTTGGGGGTTAATAAAGTACTTCTGATTCTGAAAAATATATATAAAAAAATGGTTGAGAGGAGGGATCCTCACACAAACCGCATCATAATAAGAGACAGTACTAGAACTGGAACATTTTTGTACCCAATGCGCACTAAGGAAATGCCATCTTAATTCTATAAAATGATGAAACCAAGGGGGGTTAGGTTAAAGTGTAAAATTAAAAATATCATTAGATAGCATACAAATAAATGACAAAACTAAAAAAATAAAATAAAAGGGTGCTGTAGTGACAATAAAAACCCAAAAAGTATATGTTCAAACAGGGGAATAAAACACTTAAAGGGACTGTGAGGAGTTTCTAAGTAATTACAATAAAGTCTCACTTTTAGGTAAATGCCTGAGCGAAATACACACTTTGAGATGAGTTTTATAGCATCAAAATAGGTTATCTATAAATGCTATTCCTTAGCTAAGTGGTCAGGTCAGACAGCCGGCTACAAAACAACATCAATAAGTTTCACAATCGAAGATGGATGCCCCCAGTGTGAACAGTTATTTAGCTCCTGTAATAATCAATTTATTTGCACTTCTGTCTGGGGTGTGTTGCTCTAGATCAGCTGTATACATAGTATTGTTAGACTTATATTTACAAAAATGCTGCCATAGTGATAATCACATTCTTCATGTGATATTTGTGAACAACAACGCAGGGCGTGCTAACAACAGCTAACAATAGCCTGGTAGATCGGCATGTGTTTTCCCGACTTCAACTGGAACGCCGATAAGTCACCTCCCAGTTCTGAGGTTACTGGAACGTTGCATTACGACAGTCGCCGCGCGTGCTCATGGGTAGCAGAGTCTTTACGTCTTCTGAAATAGATTCTCCTCATCGCACCTTTAATAAGAACCTGGGGAAAAAGTGATATAAACAACAAGATGCATTACTAAAAGACAATTCTGAAGTTAAAACAGAGTAATGTGAAACCTAAATGACTGATGGTTTCATGTAAAAACCAGACTGAAGAGGTAGGCCTTGAGTTTGTTTTTATTAGATTATATTAGACTATTTATTAGTCCTCTGGCTGATGAAGGTCAGAGTATACTGGGAGCAGACCTAAAATCGCCTTGTAAATAACGATATTTTTTCAAAGAAGTGGCTCACATTTTCACTTTAGGGCCTAACTTCTACATTATCTTATTGGCTCATAAAGATCCTTTTCTGAGATCATGGCAGAGGATGAAATCCCTCTTAACACCCCTCACACCACAAGGTAATCAGGTAGGATGGACTTTAGGACCATCTGATAATTTGTATTTTCCTTTCTTAATTTGGTTGGAAGGTGGGAATCAGGCCTAAAATTTGGCCGACTGTTTTGTAAGGTGTGCCCCTGACTTGTGTGTATCACACTGTACAGCCTCATTTTCACTGTACATTGTACACTCTGAATGAACCTCAAACCAAATTCCATATTTCTTGCATAACCTCAAATTTCTGAATCCAGAGAGCTGCTCTTAAAATCAGTGAAAAGCCACTGAAACTGGCAACAGCCTCCTCCTCTTCAAATCAGAGTCGACAGTTCTCAGGTTTTCATAACTGGGGCAAAAAGTTAACATTAATGGGAGGCAATTGAAATGGGGCCCGCTTAAGCCCCCTTTGGCGGTATTTGGCAGGAAGGGAGAAATTCATTTAGTTCTTGGCGAAAGCTGTGACTGGGGCTTTAACCTTTTGGCACAGAAACCAAAAATAGACTCTCACCATAATGAGAAGTTGATTAGATTATTAAATTGTTGGTTTGCAAAATGCTGAGAAGCATGGAGAGATCTTTTCGAAGCCTCCAATAACTTTTACCTCTTGAATTTTATAGTTCATATCAAACATTTTCTATGTGGTTACATGGGCTTCCCAAGTTATGTTTCAGTATTAATGTATAAAATATTCCACTGAATCACCCTTTCTCAAAATTGGTAGCACACATTAGAAACTAAAGCACAGTTTGAGGCAGAATTATTGATATTTTGCGGTCTGTATTGGTCTTTCCTGAAGAGATGAGCTTATTATTGACATTAAAACATCGGAACTTCTTTGTGCCAGTGATAACAAACAATACAACATAGATTTCCATCTGTGCTCAGAGTCTGTCCGAACAGATCTGGAAATGAGGATAAGCTGCCAGCACTCTGTTCCTTTTTCCATATCATGTTCTCTAGGTGCTCCTGAGGTAGACTGTATCGTGCAGAGACATGGTTGACCACCAAAGTCTAGGTTGCTTGACTAACAAGTGTTCAGTGCTGTTTCTTCTTGGCATGTCTGCTTAGGACAATGAGACCAAGTAAGCGATTTTCAATGATGATAGATTGTTATGGGCATATTTGACTAAAATGACTCAAAATAAGTTTCAGCATTAGCGGCTTATGAGATTTTCAATCATTTCAGGGATCATATTGCCTGAAGTTCCCGGCTAAATTCCAAAAAATCACCGTAGAACATGTTCTAACAGAGAATAAGGACCATTCTTTTTTAAGAGTAACTCAGGAATCCATTATTAGTCGATTCTCATTATGGAGCAATGTCACATGGTTTATTTCCATCCATTGTTGCATTAATTTTTCATCAAGATCTTGTATCGTTTATTTCCCTTCACATTGTGCATATGGAAATGCTTTTACTTTCGCTATTAAACATACACGAGTCCTACTGTTGTTTTCTTTGATTTGGCCAAACATAAGTGATCGGCAGTCAATGATTCAGGTTTTATTGCCAACCAAATTTCTTCCTCGAAGATGATGGTTCTCCACTATTTTTCCAGTTTTTATTAATGTGTTGGACAGTTCTTAACCCAATTTTAGTAGTTTCTGCAATTTCCTTCGATGTTCTCTCTGCTTGATGCATGCCAATGATTTGACCCTTTTTAGACAAACTAACATCTTTTCCACGACCACAGGATGTGTCTTTTGATATGGTTGTTTAAGAAATGAGAAGCTACTTATTGCATCAGCTGAGGTTAAATAGCTTGTTACCAGTTGAAAGATAGTCTCCCATGCAATAATTATCCAACAGGAGACTTGTGCCTATTTGCTTAGTTAAATTCAGGTGGCAGCTTTTATTTGGCCAGGCATTGCATTTCATTAGTCCATTTGGGAAGAAGCTTATAGTGTTTGGAAATTGACAGAACCTTCCAAAAAGCATATCCATCAGGTGATTGAATGATTTTCACATCAATCACGATCATTATGAGCCAGTCAGATTATGTAATATGCAGAACATGATGCCTTGGTGTTAAATACAAAGTATGAGCCACTTTGTAGAAGAAAATCTTGCCAAAACATAAAAGAAGTACATTTAAAATAAACTTTCCATCTAGAAAGCTTCCAGTGTTTTTTATATACAGTACTGTGGTCTAAGTGTAATACAACTGCAACTTAAGCTGGTGGCACTATGCTATCCCCATAAGTGAAGTCTCAACTTAAATTGTGAGGAGTCTTATGGCCCTTTTCCACTAGCACGCCTTGGCCCTACTCTACTCGGCCCTACTCAATTTGCAGCGTGTTTCCACTAGCCCAGTACCTCCTAAAACAAGCTAGTTTTAGTACCTACTCCACTCTGGGTCCAAGCGAGCTGAGTCGATACTGAAAGAGGACGTCACTGACTGCTGGCTACTGATTTGCCAGACAATGTCGTCATCAATGAGTCATGAGCGCAACGACCTAGCATGCTAGCGGTAGCTACCGTTAGCTTACCCTCATAAGTCTTTTCTTTGCAGCTCGATTGCTCTCGTCCTCGGCTTTATTCTGTTGTAAAGCTACCAAAACTCTCCTGTGCTTCTCAAAGGGTATTTCTTCTTACCACCTGCAGCCTTCTACTGCTTTCCTTTTTAACTCGGTTTGTGACAAAAAGCCACAGATTGTTGCGTCGCGCTTAAAATGATGTCACTGCAGAGCTGCTCAGCAACACTACACCCCGTTGGGCAGGCGACTGGGGCTAATGGAAAAGTAGAAGAGTAGGGCCGGGTAGAGTCGAGTAGAGTAGAGTAAGGCTAATGGAAAAGGGCCATTAGTATTAATGGGTGGGATTTATGTTAGTTTGTGAACAGCATAACTCAAAAAATATGGATGGATGTTGATGAAATTTTCAGGAAATCTGGAATCCAGGGAAGATTTTAAAGCATTATATACACTGTGAGATTTCTGTGGCAATTTTACATTTTTTTGGTAAATAACTCAAAATGTTTTCATTGGAATTTCATGATGTTTTCAGGGATTGTTGAGCATGGCACAAGGAAAACAGATTTAAATTATGGTGATCAGAATCTTAATTTTTCAAAAGGATTTGGGAGCAATTCGAGATGCTGTGAGTTTTCCACATTTTACTAAAAATTCAATAGGTTATGGATGGTTTTTTATAACACTTTTGGGGGAATGTTAGGAGCACAAAGGTGTAGTGATTCAATTTTGGTAGTATTTTTAATCCAATAAGTGGGTTTTTGTGCGGAAGTTCTTATGCATTCTCCAAGAAGGTCTTACCGAGTCATTTGTCTATTTGTCCAATTGTCTGTTAGCCAAATAACAAAAAAAATTATGAATGGATTTTTATTTATCAGGGAATGTTGGTTATGGCATAATAGAGGAGTGATTATATTTGGTGGTGATACGAATATGAATGGAGCAGTCATTTTTAAAGGATATCTTATCAGTGTGAGATAGGGCAGTTTTCCATAGTTATGACATAACTCGCCTGAAGAGTCAGCAATACTTTGGCAGAAGTTTGTGCTCTTAGAGCAGATCTAGTTTTAGATGTGAGTTTTAAAGAAACAGTAATATGCCAGCTCAAACACACCTCTAGGTCACTCTACTTAGTAGTATTCCACAATAATTATACCGATATGTAACATCAAGATGGCTGATAAAAGATATCCTAAAAAAGAAACAAGGGTGACAAAACAGTAACACAGAGAATCAACCCTGAATTAAAGCCCCAGATAGGTTTCCTGAAATACAGTGCAAAGTGAGCCCAATGTCCTTGTTGGAAGAGCCCAGTCGAGGCTGTCCTCCAACGCGATCACAGCCTTTAATCACCAAAAACATGGCGTAATGGTTAAGTACATGTCATTTTGCTTTTATTTGCAAACTGACTCAATCTGAGTGTTTTAATCTGTATTGATCCTACTTAGAAATTAACTTTGTGGCAGAATTAAAATGGACACAATTCTGTAAAAGATATTACCAAGTGGGCTAAAAAAGAAAAACACAGTCAGTTAACACAGTTCATCTCTAAATCTGTAAGGTTTCAAAACTCAATCATGCAAAGCCAAAGCCAAATATGTCCCTGCTTATTTCAACAAGAGGATGCCAGGACATGTGTTATAACAGCGTGGCTTCAGAGTAAAAGACTGCAGGTACTAGACTAGCACGCCTGCAGTCCAGACCTGTCTCCCATTGTAAATGTGTGGCATATTATGAAGCGTAAAATACCACAGCCAAGATCACAGACTGTTACTGAAATCATACATCAAGAAGAATGGGAAAGAATTCCACCTACAAAGCTTCAACAATCAGAATCCTCAGGTTTTGAATAATTATTTAATGTTGTTAAAAAGAAAGGTGATGTAACACAAAGGTAAACATGCCCCTGTCCCAGCTTTATAGGGGTTTGTTGCAAAGATAAAATTTGAAAAAGGGAAAAAAAATCATTTGATCTTTAAGTAGCTTATCTTTTTAATGTATGTCATAATGTATTTGAAAAGGATATTCAAATCCCTGTATTTTTATTTTTTACATTTTGAACAACATCCCATCTTCATTGGTATATAGAGTTTCTCATGGAGGCAGATAAAGAGATTTAGTTTAGTGCTGGGATGGAATTTATAATGAAATATATATACGTTAATCCAATTTTAAACAGGATACATTCTAAGGTATGAATATTTATATGGGTAGAGGTTGTTCTGTTTTGACAGTACAATGCATTTCTTTTGTCTTATTAGCCACAAAATAATCAAGATGGAGTGCTTTGTCCAACACAGGGTTATATAATCTTTACTTATTTAAGTAAAAATTTTATTTTTTACTTTAAATTGAACCATAAGAGGACCAGAGGCTTGCAGTGCTAGGAGTACTAACGTTAGCTGAACTCTGCTTAATATATAACGTGCTAAATGGTGTTTTTTCAATGAATTTCTAGTAGCAATTAACATTTTTTTTGGTTTGCTTGCCTTGTTTGGTCTTTGCTTGGTTCAGATTGCTCCCCACTCACCATGAAACAAACTCTTGTCTGATGGAATCTAATCAAGAGCCCTGTTTTCATGTGGACCAGAGTTTGGTTCTTAGTCCTTTATCTTTTTGTTATATTTGGCACATAATTAAACATAATTTACAGACATTGTTCATATGACATAGTAGCATTCATGTGCTCCAAATTAACCCATCCACTACATTCATGTTAAAAATCCGCCCAAACATGACAAAACACATCAAAAATAGTCATACAAGTAAACCAAAATTACCAAAAAACAAAGGGTAAAGTCTATAAATATTCAAGAATGGAATTAAAGTAATAGCAATTAAATACAGATAGATTCTAGTAATTAATTTGATATATGACAACAAATTAAATAAAATGGTAAATAGACTTGAGCTTATGAAGTGCTTCGCTAGTCTTGAAATACTCAAAGCTGCTTTACACTGCAGGTCACACTTACCCATTCACACCCACTCACTCTCACATTCACTCACTGATGGGTCTGCGTTTCTATGCTAGTTATTCGTCAGTATCAACTAACACATTCACGCCCTTTCATGCCCATTTACACTCCACTGATGCAGCAGTGGGAGCAACTTGGGGTTAAGTGTCTTGCTCAAGGACACATCGCCATGTGTCGCCCAGAGCTGGGCTTGAACCTGCAACCTCCTGATCACTGACCAAGCGCACTATCCAACTGCACTCACGACGCCCCGTATAAGAAGTGAATAAATAAAAAGTGAGCAAGTTACATGCAGACTTACGACAAACCACACATGAGGTGGAGATGACCAGGGCAAATAGTAATTGGCCTCAGTAGTAACGGTCAGAGAATCTGTTTTCCAAAAAGGGTTGCCAGGTCCAGTTTGGTTCTTTGGTCTGCACCAGAGCGTGTGTGAGCTTTGACACCTCCCCAAACAGACCAGACTTCCTAAAAGCAAACGAGAGTTCTTTTGGTCCAGACCAAACAAAAGATCAGAGCCGGATATCCAAACCTTTGTCTGAAACATGTAACTTGTTTTATTAAATACATGAGACAGGTACAGCCCTAATGTGCATCACAGCTGGGTCATTTCTGCTCAGAAGAAAACTCCAGACAAAACTCAGACAGCTTACAGACAGATCTCTGCCCTCTCAGGGCACTCTGTGATGGAAGAGTGGAGGTACACTGGAAGGAATGTTCCCCGTGCACATGTGTCTGCCTATAGCAGAGGTAAAGTGGGAGAGAGGAATGAATTCTAGTGTCCGCCCATGAACCATGGCCCCCGACTCTCAATGCTTCAGTGCGATAGCGTGCACAAAGAATTTATGCATAAATGAGTTAGAGACAGGGCGGGCCGGGCAGAACGTGAATAAATTGACAGACAGACAGACATATGACCTGCGAGTGGCTGTGCAGCCGTTCGTACAGCCTCGCCTTTTATTGGTTTCACTCTAAGCCCCGATCTTTGGATCTACACACTGGTCTCATTTAGCCAGACTCATGCTAGGTGTGGCACAGTGGCAGGCGAAAGGAAACCAAAACCAAATGGGCCCTGGGGTTGGCCCCTCAGCTGAAGCCGCCGCTGGTCCCTGTAGGAGCTTGCTGCTGTCTAGTGGCTGCCCAGGAAGAAAGGAGTGTAAATCAGGCTACACAGGCGTGGTCCACCGCACGGCTCACCACGGCTCAGCCAGCCACATTGTAGATTGGCAGAGCGACAGTCGACAGACACGAGCCCCATATCCTAACGTGCAGCGAAGGGTTCACAGGAGGTGGGAGAGGCCAGCTGTCTGTCTGTCTCCGAGGGCACTCGCTCCTAAGCGAGAAAGACACCTCTGGCAAAACAGATAGGGTAAGAGGAGGACAGGGAGGGGGGGCAGCAGCTAGAGCTGGGCAGTGTATGAATTTATGAAGATAAAATGTCAAACTTCTGGATGAGAGAGGGACAAACAATACAGTGATACGTAACAAACACACAAACTTTATGGGATGTCTGTTACTGTGGGAGAATCTTTCTCTGTGGTTAAATGTGGTTCTTCAGTTTAAGGTAATATCACACTGTTGTACTCAAATATTTAATTATTTTGATATTTTTCTTAATTTTTTTTCTACAAAAAAGGAAAATAACAGATTTTAAAGTTTTAAAGGTGCAGTGTGAAGAATTTGGCATTTTAGCGACATCTAGCGTTCAAATTCTAGAATGAACCTAACCGTAGCCAAGACGTCACGTCGCTGAGCAACGGAATCCTGTGAAGCCCAAAAAGGATCCTGAACACGGCATCATTTACTAAAGTGACAAGGTTTGTAACCATTATTTTATAGATTATAGGTCAGTTGTTAGCTGCTGATTGTAGGTTTTGTAAACTTGTAGTAACACAAACAAACAAACATTAGTGCATTAAAACTAATCAGATCCAGCCTGATGCGGATTCTGTGAAATAAGGTGAAGAACAGAGAGAGAGAGAGTACAATGTGGCGGACAGCTGGGCCGGACGGATGAGAGTTTTGTAATATGATTAATGGAGTATTTATTTTCCACTGCTTATGGGGGTTATTTACAAACGTAAAAATGTTTAAAGCCGTTTGCTTTGTTAGCGGCCGGCACTGTTGCTGAAATTGGGTTTCTTTCTAATAAACAGTGCAATTTAAACATAATAAACACTGTTACAAAACATAATAAAACTGCATATTGCACCCTTACCTGTCCAGCAGAAAACAAGCAACTTCGGCGTCAGTCTTCAGACATAACTTTGTAAACAAGGCTCTCCATCTAGTAAAAAGCAACCCCAATGTTTATCCTTGTTTTCTGTCACGATTCTGCTTCATTTTGTCGTGCTTTCTTTTTTTCGAAAGAAGTTGATCGGACTCTTGACTCTTGAGTGATTTTGAATAAATGTGCTCCTCCATTTCCAAAGCTCTAAACTGTAAAATACACACAGCTTAAATCCCTTGTGCAAAGTAACAACTGTCTATACATCCACCGCCGCCCTCTCTCCTCTTCTTCACCTGTAATCCAGGTAGATTTCAGAACCGGCGAATTGATTCACGTTTTGTTCTTTTTGTCTCTAAAATCCACCCGTAGACAACATGGCGGATCGCTATGTCGGCCTACATGAAAGCATCCCGCGGTAATGTAATTTTTTAAAGCTTTTTCTAACTAAATAAAAATAAAAGAAACATTTAATGGGGATGATTGTACTCCTATTTTGCTGTCAGTCGCAGGCAGTCGCATTTGGAATACCTCACCTGTTATGATAAGGGACTGTAATACATATGCCGCATTCAAAAAAAAACTAAAAAAGTGGCTGTTAAGTAAACAAAACTGCAATCATGATCTCTGATAATGAATAAATGTCACTATGTCACCTTTTGCATAATCATGTTATATTGTTAATATTGTGCAATACCACTATGTCACTTTGTCTAAGTACTGGTAATCATGTTGTAGGACAAGAGGTGATGATGCCATGTCATCACTTCTTGGACTAATATTTATTCATGTAACTAACTGATTATTTTCATCTGACCACCCATCACCTTTTTTAAAATTTATTTATTTATTAAATTTTTTCTCTCTCTCTCTTCCATTTATTTATTTATCTATTTATTTATTTATTTATTTTTTTTTTTTCTCTCTCTTTCGTTACCTTCCCTCTCCTCTCCTTTTTTGGCCCCATCCCCACAGTCTGATTACACTATAACTGGCATTAACCCTTAAACACCATAATTAAATCAATACATATGACCTGGACTTGCATTGCTGCAGCCCCATGCCATCTCCACCTACCTCTCCTTTTTTTTTTTTTTTTAATTCCTCTCTCTCTCCTTTCTTGAAAATTTTTCACTGCTCATTTATCCAAGAGACCTGGCACTTTAAATATCAACTTCAGCACTTTAATTAGTAACTCTAGCACTTTATACTCGACTCCAGCACTTTACTGCTTAAATCTAGCACTTTAACATCTGCTAATTACCACCTGTGTACAATAAAAACTATGATTGTAATGTATTGTAAAATGTTTTATTATGATAATGTTTCTCTGTTCTTTCTTTTCCTTAAAAAGAAACAAAACAAGAAGAACAGAACCCTTTAAATATTATACTTGTATTTTTTTTTAACCTGTTTGTTTTTATATTTTAGCTGGGGGGACTACCAATGGAAATTAGCTTGGTAGCTAGATTTGGGTACATTTACATTTTATTTTTTTAAAGTTTGTATGAATGTACATTGTCCCTCCTTATCACATAAACTAAATTGAATTGTATTTTGACGGAGTTTACATACAAATAGAAACATAATATCCTATGTTCACTATGTTTGGCAAAATGCTGCCAAATTCTACACACCGCACCTTTAAGTTTAAAAATAATACAAAGTGATATATTACTATTTTAATTATTATTGCTCTTATTACAAAATACACTGATTTCACTGATTTGTAATAATGTTAAATGTTTGACTGTTTTTTTAAAAGGCCCAAAAATGCAAAGACTAAAAAATGTACAAACTTTCAGCAATGATGCTGGATCAGGCTTACAACTTATGGGTAAATGTGTAGCCTGCTTTCACATGTTGGTGTGTCCTTGGGCAAAACACTTAACCCCATGGTGCTCCCTCTGCTGCGGCAAGTGAATGACAGTACAAAAGTAGATATTTAGTTGATACTGATTGATAACTCATAAAGACATTTTTTCACTGGCTTTATAGTCTTAGTTGGGATGTTTCCACTGTAACTGCCATCCTCATTATTCTTCTTAAAATGGCCCTTGGTTATACTTATAATAGTATGGACATCTGATTCAGTCTGTGTGGAGCAGCTTATATGTCATTTTAAAGTATTTACAGTAAAACTGCCCTATATAGGATGTTTGGAAATTTAGCATTTGTAGCTTTGTTTTCAAGTAGGTATCAATAAAGGCCTGATTGTATTAACAAAAACAATATAGCACCAGTTGCAAGACAGCTTAAAATCATCCAGATTGGACTTCTGGTCCACGTTTCCCGGCCCTAAGCTGCTCAGGTCCTTTAATGATCCTGTACCACTGGAGGTTTGGAGGTCTAAGAAAACAAGCGCCATGACCAAACTTCATGAGGCGAGCAGTGAACATGCAGTCTGGTAGGACGAGGAGGAGGAGGAGGAGGCGACTGAGCGCCCTGCCAGCCCCAGATTTAAACCAGAGCTCAGGGTTTGTTGACTTTCTCGTAAGAAGGCAGTGACCTTGCCAGCTCCATCTTTATTCACATGGCTACTTTGCATGAGAGACAGTGAATGCATACCTTTTAGTATGTTGTAAATGAGCCATTTGTCTCAGACCTATGGTTAGTGTGTGTGTGCGGTTATGTGTGTTTTTGCTCTCCGGTGTGTGAACATGTTTGTGTAGAAGTTTGAGTCTGCCTAGCGAGTGGCTGTTATGGCTTAATAGCCTTAAAATGTGAAATCTATCACCCAGTTAAAGGCTATGTGGTTCAGTTATTGCAAAAAATAATTGTTACTTTGGCCAACAGCCATTACATTTGATTTATATGGGATTGAGAGAACACTGTGCAGTTTCTGCATGTCTTAGTCCTACTAACAAATAGTTGCTTGTCAACATCTGTGTCCTTGTCTTCCACAGTTAGCACAGATGTTGACATCAGCAGGAGTACCCACAGATGCCTCGATGATCATCTTTTACAGTTAACCGTCTCACCAGATGAGTTTTACATGATGGCTAAATACCAGTGGTATTCCAGCTGTGTTGATTTTGTTGAATAATTATTTTCGGCATAGTTTCATCAACAACCTTTTTCTACTGATGAAAACTAGACAGTAACTAATAAAAACAATTGCACTTCGACAAAAACTAAATTAACTGACATTTTCATCAACAAATAAAAACTAGATGAAAATGTTTGACAGACTTAATCCAATCAGGTCTAATTTTGTCATGTAGAAAGTAGGGGCAAGTTAGGAATATATCCAATCACAGCTGATTTAGTTACATGGTGTTGGGATAAATTGGGTAGTGATCCAAATAGAGCTATTCTCTAAACGAATGATAATATTCATGTCCAGCAGGATCACTGTTTGTTGTCACACTCTCTCCAGAGGCAATCAGCAGACATATATTGCCAAAGAAGTCAAAAAGTCATGGCAGACATTCAACAAAACTGGTCAAAATGGTGGCTTAATTTTCCACAAAATGACAATAACTGCACGACATTTAGAGAGTGGAAACACATCAAAGATGCAGAAGCATTCATATATGCATAACATAATGATAGCAAATATAAATGAATGTCAGTCATGAGTTTTGGACATTGGCCACAGTTACATGATGTTTTTTTTTTAATTGAAAATAAGTATTCAGAATTAAATAATTCAGAATTAAAGTATTTTCCTTCATGGAATTGTGATTTCAAATTGAGGTTAACATGGAAAACACGTGTATTCCCCCGTATTCAGTCGGGGTGGGGGTGATTCTGATTGGACAGGAGGCGAACGTGACGTATTTAAGTCTTCAGGAAGAAAACAAACTCCAATTCAGCGTTTCTGACAAGGAAACCTTGTCCAACTTGGAAGCTACAACTTCGAAAAAGTCTGCATTTTTATGCCTACGTCCATCCACCTTTTTCATTATTTCCAAATCAATCAATCAATCAATCAAAATTTATTTATATAGCACTTTTCATACAAATAAAATGTAGCACAAAGTGCTTTACAAACAGACAAATGCATTAAATGAAGAAATTATAACCCAAACCCACTCCACCCAGCCCCTGAACCCACCCACACAGCAATCCATACACAGTGTTGATAAAAGGCATCATAAATAAAAGACACTAATAAAGTACACTGATGTACCCAGTACGTACTGAGGAAACACCATCTTGAAGGTTTAAAAATGAGAAAACACTGGAGGCTAGGTTAAAAGTATAAAATCAAATATATCATAAAATAAAATAAGAAAATGATTATTAAGAATAAAGAATACTTGAAATTAAGTTAAAATATACATATATATAATAAAAAAATGAGAAATAAAACAGGAAAACTAGAGAATAAAATAAGGAAAATAGAAAAGATTTAAAAAAGAAAAGATAAAAAAAAAATAAGACAAGATAAGATAATAAAAAGTGGTCTGTAATTAAAATAAATAAAAACACTAAAAGGTAATTCAGGTAAAAGCTCGACTAAAAAGGTAGGTTTTGAGTTTGTTTTTAAAGACATTCACATTAGGTGCAGCCCTCAGGTCAACAGGTAGGCTGTTCCATAAGCGGGGGCCATAGTAGTAAAAAGATGCCTCACCATAAGTTTTTGTTTTGACTTTGGGAACTGTTAACAGAGAGCTTCCTGAAGACCTGAGGGCTCTAATGGGCTCATACGGTAAAAGCAAATCTGATAAATATGAAGGACTAAGACCATTAAGAGCTTTAAAAACCAGTAAAAGAATCTTAAAATCTATCCTAAAAGTAACATAAATCTTCTATGGCTCTTATTAAATAAATTGTCTCGGCTCGAGTTCAACGCTCGCTTCGGGCGGCCATACTGTTTTTGTGAGTGTCATCGGGACATAAGGGAACAAGCATGTGCAGAATGAATGGCATTAATCTAAAGCTGAATGAACATACACATGATCTAGGAATTGTTTAATTTGGATTTAAAATCAGAACAGACTGGCCACTTACTTTGAAATGAAGTTTTATTTAGAATTATAATTTTTATTCTGAATTGGGTGTTTACATGGCCATCTTTAATCTTTATAAGGATGATTTAAGTTTTATTTGGAATTAAAGGGGAACTAGAGCTCTCGTAAAAGAGGTAATTGTTGTCTACGAAAACATGTATAGGCCAACTCTTTTCTACATGTGAAATAAGGTAAAATTCACAAGGGAATAAATAAAGAATTGAAAGAATAATTAAAATTTTAATGACCTTGGTTTAAATAAAAGTCCTATGAATTCCTCCCATTAGTTCTAAGTCTATGTTAGACGTTAAGGGAAGAACAACAGAGGTTCTGAGACAACGGTCTGAAGAAGACCTGCTGCACTGCTCTGATCAGAGGAACTCAGCAGTGTAGTGATGCACAGGTGATTGAAGGAGGAGAAAGATGTTAAAATATGTTAATGTTAAATGAAACAGGGGCAGCATGTTAGCACAGCAGATAGTCCTCATGCCTCAATGCAAGAAGGTCACCAAATCAGTGTCCTTCTGCGTTAAGCTTGCACGTTTTTCCTGGATTTTCTCTGGGCACTCCAGCTCTCCCCCACAAACCAAACACATTCTCATTTGGTTAGGTGGTGACTCCACACTGCCCTTAAGTATGAGTGTAAGTTTGAATGGTTGTCTGTCTCCCTATGTGGCCTTGCAATTGTCTGCCAACCAGTTCAGGGTGCCTCTCGGCCAATGACAGCTGGGATAGGCTCCAGACCTCCTGCGATCCTGAAAGGGGTAAGCGCTATAGAAAACCGATGGATGAATGAAATTGTAGTATTGATTTTAAATATATCCATACCTCATATGTAGGGCATTGCACTTGTGAATTTCTATCTTCAATCATTCCATCTATCTTGACATCAACAAGTTCCATAGTAAAAGCTCCCTGTAAGGATGATGCAACACTGACACATTGTCCCGTCTAAACTCTTTAAAAACTCCTGTGTGGCCTCAGAGATGATAACAAGTGGCTACATGTTGAAAGGAGTCCAAAATGTAAACCTGCATGAGTCAGAGTGATAACAATCTGTTCAAGTGACAAAAAACGTACACCAGAGATCATACATGCCACCAAAGCACATCAGGATTTTGACTGACAGATGTAAACAGGATAACGTCGTCTTTTCATGGGGGTCCATGATATTTGTAATATCAGCTCGGCTTTAGATCCAGTTTTATCATAAGCAGGTAAATCCGAGATCCCATCTGTGCTCTTCAAACAATGGAGGCTTTTCCAGAGAAGATGGTTAACAGGTAGAGTACAGGCCAAAAGTTTGGACACACCTTCTCATTTAATGTGTTTTCTTTATTTTCATCACTATTTACATTGTAGATTCACATTGAAGGCATTAAAACTATGAATGAACACATATGAGGAATTATGTACTAAACAAAAAAGTGTGAAATAAATAAAAACACCCTTTGCTCTGATTACTGCTTTGCACACTCTTGATATTCTCTTGATGAGCTTTAAGAGGTAGTCACATGAAATGGTTTTCATTTCTCAGGTGTGCCTTTCCAGGGTTAATTAATGGAGTTTCTTGCCTTATTAATGGGGTTGGGACCATCATTTGTGTTGTTCAGAAGTCAGGCTGATGCACAGCCGACAGCCCTATTAGACAACTGCTAGAATTAATATAATGGCAAGAACCAATCAGCTAAGTTAAGAGAAACGAGTGGCCATCATTACTTCAGTGAGAATCTACAATTTAATTAGCGATGAAAATAAAGAAACGCATCAAATGTGATTATATGTGATTATAGACCTTTTATGTTATATGTTCGTCACCAACAACCAGAGGACCCTGTTGAGCCAAAGACTGCTTCTTTACAAAATCAGGACTAACAGACTAAAAAACTCTTTTGTCCTTGAGGCCATCAGACTGTACAACTCCTCACTTAACCCTGGTATGACCCTTGGACATTTTTGTCCATTTCCAAAATCCAAAACCCCCTCACAGACAATCCCCCTCCTCACCAGAGTTGATTTTGGTGAAGGAGTGTCATTGTGGGTAAAATTTCCAAAGCCCAACTTTCAGTGTTAAAATCCATTATTTGACCCTGTAATGCATTTTCAACCTATCCATGACCCTTCATGGACAAAAATGTCCTATTCTAGAAAGTGGTTAAAAAAAAGGTCACAGGGCACAATTTTTGGCAAGTGGGGGTAATTTGGGGTTAAATTTGAGGATGCCAAGTTTCAGCACTTTTCTCCCATCCATGACCCTTCGTGGACACTATTTTTAGACACTATCTACAAAGTGGACATTTTTGTCCACCTGAAGGGTCATGGATGGGAGAAAAGTGCATTACACCGTCAAATGAGGGATTTTCACAGTGAAACTTGGCTTCCTCAAATTTAACCCCAAATTACCCCTGCCTGCCAAAAATCACGCCCCTGTAACCTTTTACTGGACACTTTCTAGCAAATGGACAAAAATGTCCACTTAAAGGGTCATGGATGGGATAAAACAGCATTACACGGTCAAATGACAGATTTGCATGCTGAAACTTGGTATCCTCAAATTTAACCCCAAATTGCCTCCGCTTGCCAAAAAACATGCCCCTGTGACCTTTTACTGGACACTTTAGAAATGGACAAAAAAGTCCACTTGAAGGGTCATGCATGTAACTTTTTTGAAGGGTCACTCAAGGGTTAAGGGAGTAGGAGTAACAGGAAGATAGAGGATGGGAGGGTGAAGTAGCCAGTAGCCATATTTATTATTTTTGTTTATATTTAATTATATTGTGTTTGCAAAAATTCTTTTCACTCTTCTAACCCCAGATCAAGACAAGTGTGTTTATCTATTTTTTAAAGTTCAAAATATCCAAAACAGTTCCTCTAACCCACATTTATTTAACCAGTCTAGATGGTAATCTTACTTAAAGGAATGAAAGGCTGAAATAAGGCATTGAATTGCTTGTAATGAAGAGAAAACATCTGTCAACGAAACAAGTAAAGTTAGACTCAGTGAGGGTTTTAAATCAAGGCTTAAAATCTGCTCAAGCTAAATTTGTCTTGTCTTAATGGCAGATTATTTTATTATTACAAGGAACTCAGGTTTAATTTTTAGTTTGTATACTTTCAAACAAGATTATAATCAAGACATGTCAGAAAGTTTAGGATTAGAATAAGTCCAGGTAGATCTTTAAGTACTCTCACCTAGATCTGAGTTTTTTCAGTTTGCTATGCTGCTGGAATCTTACTGTCCCTAATGAAGTATATAAGGTCTTGAATTTGGTTTTAAACAAATACTGTACCAGCCTTGCTTTCTGGAGTGCAGCCACAGAAGCAAGGCCATAATGTATTCTCAAAAACTGGTACATTCAGCCTAAAGTTGTTTTTTAGCTTGGTTTTTCTTTGAATAGCTAAATTACATGGTGCAGTGACCCCTTGTACTTAAACTACTCTCCTTAAGGGGGTCACGCTGGCTGACATCTTCTTAATTTGTTTTCTATTGACAGGCACCTCATACGACTCCACTCAAATAATACCAAACTATCACTTCATGTTAAGGTTGTTTGCCTTTTTCATCCGCTGTAGCTTGGTGATGCCCCTAATATTTGTGTTCCTCTTCCTTATAACCGAAAACCAACCATAAACCAAACCCCTAAGACTCTGGCATCTGGCCTACAAAGAAGCTGCTAAGTCAGCCAGTAAGAGCTCTGCATTTCCAGTAGGCATACCCAAACAGACAGATGCCTTTAAATGGAAGACAGAGGTTGCACTAAAGCTGGAATGTTTACAAAAGTGTCTTCGCGACCACAAATCACGGGTGTTTATACACAGGCCACAAGCAGAGCCACACGCATCAGCGGAGGAACATGGGAGCGTCATGAGGCTCTGCTGCAGGAAGCCAAAGACAACCGGATGACATCAGTGGGGTCTACCACTAAGCACAGATATATGGAGGGTTTAGTTTACTGAAAATTTCAGAATCACTGCTTACCGGAGTGTCCTTGTGGACGGTGGTGATGTCAGAGACTGATGGATATATGTTTTTGGTTAGATGATACAGGAAAGACATTTGTGTCTGTAAATACTGAGCCTTCAAGAACACAGGGGTCATTTAAGTCGACCAAAGGTAAAGTGAGTACAGCTCCAAAAAAGTATGTATACATTATCATATTAGCATTATAAAAGTCAAAAAAGTGTTATTTTATATTATGATATTTTCAATTAGTGGGCAGAAAACTGTGAACAGTTTTAAAATGGTGCTGCCTGATGGAAAGAAGGTCACAGGCATTTAGTGTTAACTTGTGGCCTTGCTGCATTCATGCAAAGACTTCTCAGGATTCTCTGAATCTTTTAATACTATGGACTGTAGATAGTGAAATCCCTGAACTTCAGATGACAAAATCTAGTCATCTGAATTGGTTTCATTTTAGTCTAGTTTTAGTCGATGAAATCTACTGCAAATTAAGGTGACTAAAACATGAAGTGTAAAGTAGAAGCCACTTTTTATCTTTCCTTGAATTTGTGAAGTCATTTTTTACACTTGGATAAAATAAATCATCTCCTAAAGTTTGAATGTCTAAATTAATTAAAACAAATTTAACTTCTGTGTGAAATGCAGTCACCTTTTTTAGGCTACCTGGCAAGCAGTGAACAGTGAACCTGCTCTACATGTATATATCAATTCATAATGAGAGCAGCTCTGATTGGACCAACTTATTCCACCACAACAAAACCAAGACAGCTGTGATTGGATTTCCCTCTTAACTCATCCAGTCTTTCCACACAACCAAAGTAACTGTGATTGGACATATTCCTTAACCTGTCCCTACTTTCTACATGACAAAATTAGTTCTCATCAGATTAAGTCTATGTCAAACATTTTAGGCTAGTTTTTATTACTGCTGTCAGAAGATTAAAAAAACAGAGAGATTAATTAATTATGACCTTTAATTAATTAATCTTATTAACCACTTTTTTAATCTCACTTTAAAAATTGCTGACAAAAGCCTCAACTTGAGGTATTTTCATTGAAATTAGATTAGTATGGCAGATCAAAAGATTGTTCTCCACCCCACAAAAACTAAAGCACAAGATGCCCAATGCATAAAAACTCTCGAAATTTAAAACAAAGTGATGTTTGAAAACAATAGCGTGATCTCTAGATGCAGCGAGATCTGCAGTTTTATCAGAAATGGACTCGGTATCCCCTGTTAAAGAGGGAAATTTACTATTTTTCTCTTCCCCACTGCTGGGACACGTAGAGAGATGCGGAAATGCTACATGAACGATGCCTGGTTACCTTACGATATGTAATTTGCTCTCCTCAGAAGTTTACCAGGAGAACTTGGTGGGTTTTGTCTTTGAAGAGATTCATGTCACATTTAAGTGACAGATGACACATCTGTGTGGTATCATTTAATGTAAGATGAGACGATAGTCTAATGGTGTGGCCACACCGGACGCGAATCCGCAAAGACGCGCGTCTAGATTACATACAAAGTCAATGCAAAGACACGTTTGGAAGCAGATTCGCCCCGGGCAGCTCGTCGGACGTTTTTGGGGCATCAAACACCTCGACGCTCGAGTTGAAAATATTGAACTTTCGACGCAAATTCGGGTGACGCTGTGGCACAGCAGCCAATCAGTGATGACATTCCCCCCCGACGTCATTGATTTAATGACGTGTGACGCTCCAGCCTCCTGCTCTTGCTCAAACCCCCTCTGAAAGATGGAGGAGAGGTTTATCCGCGCTGTTTGCTATCACCCAGAGCTATACAATTCGATGTGTGTACTCTACAGAGACCGGAACAAAAAGGAGCAGGCTCGGGTGAAAGTCGCTGAGGAGACAGGTTTTGAAGGTAAGTTCTGTAAATATTTGTTTCCAGCTGGATTTGCCTGCACGGGTCATCACTGAGTTGGACTGGCTCCGGCTCTCCACTCTGCCTGAGCAGTGACGCGCGTCGCCCCTCAGCTTGTCAAAATGGTCCAGCGTCCAGCCTCGGGTGTTGTGCGCGTTTAAATTCGCCAATTCGTGTCCGGTGTGGCCGTGGCATAAGGACTGAAGTTCTCGAAGTTTGAGCTAACAGCTACAACAGCGTTGGGCTGCTACGTCATACTGTGGCTTGGCCTGGGTGGTCTATGAAAAGTGTGATGAGCAGACTGATTGTCTAATCACCAGCTGCTCTGGTATTGTAAGGTTCTGCCCTCTGAAAATACCTAAACATAGAAATAAGACCAAAAATTAAATCAACATGATTAAAAAAGACAACATGTTACTCGCGACTGTAATTAATTAATTGCAATTAACACGATCATTTGACATCCCTAGTTTTTATCTGTTCACAAAAAACCCACCTGAAGAGCATTTAATTTAGTTTTAGTTTTTTTGTCCATGTGCACTTGTCTGCAGTTCTACATTGAGGAATGCTGTTCTAAGCTGCTGGACAATAGTTGTTCATAGAGTGGTAAACCTGGACCCATCTTGGCTTGTGAATGACTCTCGTGGATGTTCTTTTGCATGCAACATGAGACTCACCTGTTTTCAATTAATTTGTTCACCACTGAAACATTCCAAACAGCTGGTTTTTGAGCATTCCTCAACTTTCCCAGTCTTTTGTTACCCCTGTCCCGGCTTTTTTGGAACATGTTGCTGGCATCAAATTCAAAGAAATATTTGAAAAACAAAAACAGTAGAGTTCATCAGTCTGAACATTATATTTCTTGTTGAAAAAGCTCATTGTATTCTGTTATTGATGACTTACACAATGTCCCAACTTCTGTGAAATTGGGGTTTACATGTAGATCCTTGTTTACATGATTTACTTTCATATTAAATGGTGCAGCTGTCAGCTGGACACTAAAACATTTCCAGAAAACGTATTTCTCAGAGTTCAGGGCTTTGTCAGCATCATTTGTAACTACATCGTTTAACAGGATGAATGATTTTATTCAGCCAGTGAATCAGCAGCTGCTGGCCTCATAACCCCCAACTCCTTGCCAAAAGATTCCGAAAAACTCTGATTTATCACATGAAACTGCTTATCACAGCGTTTTTAATGGTATACCGATCCATTTGATATGGAGGAAAGACCCCTTGAGGTAATTTGGTTCCTGGAATAACATCCCCAACAACACAAACTGGAAACATCCATCTGAAAACAAGCAGCACATATGCAAATAGCAACTAAAGCTCATCTTGCAGACCCTCAGAGAACAAAACAGAGGCACCATCTTTTTGTAGGTAGCTTAACCCTTTAACTCCCAGCTCAACTGTTCAGTGTACAGTAAGTGCATAACATCTGCATTTGTTTGTAAGTAACTGTTTGGTAAAGGGGTGGGAATTAATACGTTTTTACTTAATCCCACCCCTTTTCGAATATGTGATTAGATTATATTTGTTTGTTTTGTTTTTATTTTTATGTCTTTGACAGTGATTTTACTTTAACCTCTTGTTCGAAATAATTGTCAATCAAATCAAATCAAATAAATTCAGGAATATTTAATGTGTTAAAAAACATGTCATTGTTTCTTTCTCTCACTGTTTTAGGGTATAGAATAAACTAAAAACAAACCAAAAGCACTGCTGTTTTCAATGTTGGGATTTAAAGGTTTAAAAGCTAAAAGTTATTATTATTATCAATATTATTCTTTTAAATACTTACACATTAACTAATTAGGTTTTTACATAAAAAATCCGTTAATCATCCAAAAAATTTTTGTGTTTTTCAGACTCAATATAAACTATTTTAAGTTATTTTAAATACAAATGTATTTATAAACATTTCTGCCTTCTCTAATTGATTTTATCCCAAATATTTCTATAGATTTCTTTTTATGTCATCAAGTAATCAACTGTTAGTTTTTTGAACCTTTAAATCCCACAGCATATTTTTTGGTTTGTAGTTTTCTTTGTTTCCTGAAAAGTTAATTTAATCAGTCAACTTTTTTTTTGTTGTTTTTTAAAACGTTAAATATCCCTTTTTTTATCGATGGCCTCTGCCAAACAGTTGAGCTGGTAGTTAAAGGGTTAAAAGAGTGTAACTGTTCAGAGAGCTCGTGGATCGGATTGTTCCCCGGTTTTTTTGGTCATGGTATTGTGCTTGTTTTTCAGTTCGACACAAAATATTACAAGGAAATATTGCAAATGCTTATTTCCATGTTTCCCACACCCCACGCACCAGACAAAAGTTTGAAACTGAAAAGAAATAAGATCTGAAATTGGAAAAAAAGATCTAAAATACTAAAAAAACTGTAAAAAAAAAAGACATCTCGTGTTAACTTATATCCAAGAGTAGGAAATGAAAATGTTTTAATGAAATAATTCCCGAAGCTGAATATAAAGCATATTTAAACTGAATAAACTTTACATATATATTTCATTCAATTTAGTGTGTTGTTTTTTAAATTTAAAGATGCTATTAGTAGTTTCTAAGTAAGTACAAAAAAAAGCCTCACTTTTAGATATATGCCTGATCGAAATACACATTTTAAGATGAGTTTTTTTGCTTCAAAATAGGTTATCTATAAATGCTATTCCTTAGCTCCTCAGACAGGGCTGGACTGGCCTGGATACTCAGTTTTGGGAACAAGACAATTAAAAATAGAGCAAATTTATATTATTCAGACACGTCTTAGAGCACTGGGCTGTAAGTAGCGATATATAGCCGGCTACAAAACTACGATACTAAGTTTTCCAAAAATTCCTTGTCGTCACACATCAAAAACTACCGCTACGTTACTAGAAAGAGATATATTACCTCGTTGCTTTGCATCCTGTAAGTTGTTGAAAAAAGAAGTTATAAAGCAATGCAGAGTTCCGAGGAAGGTCTGAGCTGCATTCATTAGCATCACAACAAACGCACGCTCTTGCTTGGGTAACCTCTTTACAACAGTCGCTGCGCATGCTCATGGGTAGCAGAGTCTTTTTGTCGCCGGAAATAGATTCTCCTCATAGCACTTTCAAGAACATACATTGAAATTTCAGTTTCACATTTTTTGTCAAAATACCACACTTTTGGTCTGGATTTAGCTCCGTAGACGACATCAATTTGCAAGGTCCAGAAAGTAAGAGAGAGATATTGATTGAGAAACTAGCAAGCTTAATAGGCGAATGACAATGATTCCTCACACCTGTTCTTGAATCCCATCTTCACACAGCTGAACTGAACCATATATGTGACTGTTGAAATGTCTTTCGTGTCCTCTCATCCTTAAAGCTCTTGTTTTTCAAGCATGCCAATTGAGCGGAAGCAAGGAAATGCCTGGTGCAATCTCTTCAAATTATCATGTTCGTCAGAGAAATTAAAGTCATGTCATGCTAAGGTTATTAAGCTACATTCTACACGTCTAATTGCAACAGCTGGAGGTAGTGCGAGTCCTGTTAGGTTTGCCTCCTGGCGCTGTGGAGAGTAGACGTTCAAGAGGGGTGAGTTTCATTAAGTATTCCTAGAACTGCTTGATGTTTTTGAAGGCCTCGGGCTGAAATCCCACACCCACTGATAATCCTCTTCATCTCTCTCATTTAGCATGTTGATTCTTTTTGCTGATTGATTCAATCAACGCATTCACAGGTAAAGTATGGACAGATCTTTGGATGGATTTATAGCTCAAGTGCCACATCGCTACACTGATTAATGTTAAATGTATGCATCAGGTGGCTTGTCACGATGCTTCTCAGACAGGTTGCTGTCAGCGTTGATCTCGAGGATTTGTTTAATTTCAGTTCTAATAGGGGCATTGAACCCTGAGACTGGCTGCCTGCCCATGTTAGATACCAATATTGCAATAACACTTTCTTAACTCAAGTATTTTGACTACACGGAGAATATCAGAGTCACTTAAAAGAAGCTACTGAATTAATTTCCCAAACAGGACCTTATTTGAACCAATCAAATCATCCTTTAGAAAATGTCCAACCATGTATAGAGACACGCATTCTCACTTGTGAGCACTTGCATAAAGCACACAAACATAGATATCTGTCACAGCATGCTTCCATGGAAGTATCTGACAGAAGGTTGACGCTGTCCCAAACCTTTCCAGGAAGTCTGTGTACATTTTGGCTGAAGATGGTCCCGCAAGGTAAAGGAGGCACATTAATCACTTAATGATAGGTGAGCCAAAGGGATAAGCCTGAGGTACGGGTGCTGACAACAACACGGGGAGTAGCTCAGTACGTGTTAAAGGCAGAGTGATTAGGATTTTTTGACACTGTTGGTAAACGCAAACGTCCGCACCTTCCTGTAGAGATGAACGCTGATATAGTGAGAGAATGGCCTAAGAGAAAGGACGGTATATCAATACATCAATCTGACTTGATTTGTTTAGCACATTTATTAGGTATGGACCCTTTGTGTGATTGTAAGTGGTGTAATGATGGGGTGGAGGCAAAATTACTCATTACGGGTCATTGGCATGTTAAGTTCATCTTCCAGTAGCTTTGCGGTTGTGTTGTTGTTCTTGTTGTCAGGTGGCTTTTCAGCTGCTTAGTTGTTGTCTTTTTTTATGTATTTTTTCGGCATTTTGTGCCTTTATTGATAGGAGAGAGACAGTGGATAGGCCTGGGAAAGGGGGCGAGAGAGTAGGGGAAGACACTCTGCAAACTGGTCACAGGTGCGACTCGAACCTGGACCGGCAGAAGCAAGTACATGGGGTGCCTGGTTGCTGAACACTCCGCCAAACCAGCACCCCGCTTAGTTGTTGTCTTGATCAAGTAGTGCAGTAGTGTCCAAACATGCTACCTTACCGCAAGGCAATGATGAAGACAAACATAGGAGCAGCAAAGCACTCTGTCATAGTCCAAGAAAACACTTAAGGGACGTGATGTAATTTAGTTTAGTTGTACTCTTTTGCCTAAAATATCTTTTAGTTTAAAGGTGCTATGAGGAGAATCCATTTCCGGCAACATAAAGACTCTGCTACGTAAACAGGTGACCCAAACCAAAGCGTGTGTTTGTTGTGATGCTAATGAATGCAGCTCGGACCTTCCTCAGAACTCTGTATTGCTTTACAACTTCTTTTTTCAACAACTTACAGGATGCAAAGCGACGAGGTAATGTATCTCTTTCTAGTTACGTAGCGGTAGTTTTTGATGTGTGACAACAAGCAATCAATGGAAAATTTAGTATGGTAGTTTTGTAGCCGGCTATATATCGCTACTTACAGCCCGGTGCTCTAAGACGTGTCTGAATAATATAAATTTGCTCTAGTTTTAATTGTCTTGTACCCAAAGTTGAGTATCCAGGCCAGTCCAGCCCTGTCCGACCCAACAACGAAGCTAAGGGATAGCATTTATAGATAACCTATTTTGATGCTATAAAACTCATCTTAAAGTGTGTATTTTGATCAGGCATATATCTAAAAGTGAGACTTTTTTATAATTACTTAGAAACTCCTCATAGCATCTTTAAGTCAAAATTAAGTCATCTGAATTGTTTTAATCTTAGTCTAGTTTTATTTGATGAAATCTACTGTACATTTAGTCGAACTGTAAGTCACCTTTATGTTTCCTTGAATTTCTGAAGCCATGTTTTACATTCTAATAAGAAGACACATCTCTTAAAGTTTTAGTGTCTAAATTAACAGAAACTAATTTAACTTTTGTGTGAAATGCAGTCATTTTTATTTAGGCTACCTTGAAGAGGATCTCAGTAACAACACCAGAACTGACAACAAATAGTGAACCTGCTCTACATGAATATATCAATTCATAATGAGGGTAGCTCTGATTGGATCACTTCCCAACTTATCCCATCACAATGAAACTAAGACAGTTGTGATTGGATGTTCCTCCTAACTCATCCAATCTTTCCACAAAACCAAAGTAGCCGTGATTGGTTATACTGTATTCCTAACTTTTCCCTACTTTCTACATGACAAAATCAGTTCTCATTGGATTAAGTTTCAGTTTTTTTTCTATTAGCAGTATTTATTTTGATGTTTTATGTTTTTAAAGGCTTAACTATGGACAGGCATTGCAAATCAGCTCAGGCTAATGCTGAAGTTTGTGGCAACGTTCTCTTGGCTAATATAGTCCCTATACAAAGGAACCCTAAATAAATGAAACAGATTGGATCTGTTTGAACGTCCAAACAATGCCAAAAAAATAAAGGAGTAGAGAAAAGTAAGTTAAACCCAATTAATCTTCAAAAGCAGCTGGATGTCAGGATGAGAGACGGCTATTGAGGCTACTACTCTTGTATTTTTATCATTATTACATGAATACTGGCAGCTTATAGTAACTTATGATGTTAATTCATTATTGATTAGTTAACATACATTGTTTGTTCTCAAGGGTGTATTTTATTTGATGGACATTGTGATGGACTGTTGTCTGGTGTGTTAATGTTTTATTTAGACTTGGTGTTTTTTTTTTTTTTGGTTGTATTTGTATTTGTTGTATTTTTTTACGTTTGAGATAAAGAAAGAGGAAAGAAAAGTTCCACCTTATTGGTCAGATAAAGACCAAACCATCAAGTCTTAAAAGATCTTTTGGGAATGCCAAAGATCCACCAGTAGATCAAGATTTACAGGATGGACCCTTAATGTAAAACTGTCTCTGCTGTAATTGATTGTACACATTATATCTCGTCATGCTAGAAATTTAGCTTTAATGAATTAACATTTCTGCTCACGTTGATGTGAAAGATTGAAGCTGTTGAGTTTGTTACATAAATCCCAGCTCCAAACCAGGTTGTACCACCTGGTAGGTTAGACAGAGGATTTGATGGACTATTTCTTGAGTCAGCAAAAGTCTGCACTTCTATAAAAAGCTCCTGCTCAGTGACCCTTTGTAAAGTCAAAGCCTTGGCAGTCAGCCCAACACACAAAACATTGAGGGGAAAGTACTTGTCTTAAGGAGGAAAGCACAACACAGAAGGTATGTTGTGCTTGAGTGCCATGCCACTGGAACAGAGGAGTTTGATGCTAAAAATACCCGCCTCCCATCGCACTCCCAACACGCAAGAGTCCTCGTGCTGGAGGATCGAGCAGCTTGATGGCAATTACTGCCAAATTGCTCCCATTTTCTCGGTCTTCATAATTTCCAGTCAGCTTGTAATTCATCAGCTCGTGTGTTTGCATCGAGCAAGCCTGAGGAGGAAACAGGTAACGCCCTGCCGCTATTTAAAGCCTCAACTATTCCAGGTAGGCTCCGAACCCTGCTTACTCGAGCGTGCCAAACGTTTACAGAAAAGTCTCTGCCTGACACCTGTGACCAAGTCATGTGAAAGTAATTAGTGAAAAGCAAACACAGACGTTTCATGTGCGAGCGAGGCCACCCATGGTCATCAGTTATCCAGCACTAAGCAGTAAAACCATTATGAGACGATTAAAAATCACTCAGAGTAAATGAAGCTATTTCTTTAACTTACTTTGAGCGGTGGAGGGTCAGACTTTAGCGTGTACGTGCTCGGACATCATGGCTGTAACAGTCATACAGTGCTGCTGAGGCGCTGGGGAACACATGTCAAATATGTAATAAAGCCTTTTATACCAGAGTTTTCACATCTCACATTGTTCCTCCAGCGAGTGCTGAAATGGATGCGTGTGACAGTAGTTTGACCTCACCCAGGTGGTTTATATTCAGAGGAGGATCTATTTATAGGTGGGTTAAATACGAGCCAGGTGTTTGTCCGAAAGCCCGGGCAAAGCTGGCCTGCTCTCTGGTGTCATGAGCCGCATACTTAGAATATACAAGCAAGACATAAACTGTCATGCGAGCAGAGGGAAAACATTTACATGTAGACTATGAGAACACGTTTAGAGCTGCAGCAGATCACACAGAGCTGGTTTACAAATTATAATAATCATAATTTATTTAAATGTTTGTTCTTGTTTAAAGGTAAAGCAAGGATGATGGTACTACACAAATTTCTTGCACATCAATGTAATTTCATAAAGTTACTCTTTGCTCTCTCAGATTAAGGCCCCATCCACACGAAGCCAAACCGAGGTCTCAATGCATAAGTTTTTTGCCAAATCTGCGTATCATCCATACGAAGACGGCGTTTTGGGGGTCTGTAAACGATCATTTTTGAAACCAGGTTCCAGGGTGGAAAGATTTTGAAATGCTGTATAGGCAGCTCCGTGATTACTGGCTCTCCGCAAGTTTTCAGATACGCTTATGTCATAGTTTCATAGCTTCATTGACACACATGCGCCACACGCGGCAATGACAATTGCGGCGTACGTGAAGCATATTTGCTGATGAAGCTAGTGACCCTACTATTCCTGTTGCAGCAAAATCTCCTTCTTCTCAATCACCACTGAGTTGAACAAACAATTATCAAGGACACATTACGGCATTTTATGATCACTTTATCACAATCTCTGTTTCCAACTTTTGCCACAAGTGCGCATGCCCACTGTTTTTTCGTCTGTTTCCGCTTGTTTCCGTCATATCGTTACAGCGGCCCTAGAGGTCTGGCATGTGTTTTACAGTGTTTTGATGCGTATCGAGTGCATTCATATAGACGCACACATTTTCTTAGACGCCTTCATCTTATGACGATCGTTTTGGAAACTGTTAAGCGTTTTGGCTTCGTGTGGATGGGGCCTACGAAACCACCAATCTGGAGAGTGACAGGCTAAATTTTTTTTTAAAACAATTTCAAAACCCTAAGTAAGACTATATATGCGGTTTAACTTAAAACCGTGCTAACTGGTGTTCTTTACAATGTGTCTTTCACTGTTTAGGAAATTTTGGTTCATCTCAAGTGGTGCAAAAGCTCACACAAACCCTTTTGTGGACCAGTGAATCTAACTTTAGTTCACAAGTGAACCAAAAAGCAGTGCATTGTGGGTCATATCTGACTTGTGTTAACAACCACCCTGATGATATCACTGATATTATCAAGCAGAAATTGGCTAACTATGCTAGCAGTCAGTCTCAAGTCCTCTTTAAAGGTCTATAAATCCATGTGGAATATGGTAACATATCAGTCTAGTCAACAGGCTTGTGCCACTGAATGCAGGCTTATCTAAAGATAAAGAGCACAAGCAAGCTTGATTTTTTGTCCTAGCCTATGCTATTCTCCATTTTACATTATAATCCCAAACAAAATATATTTTTCTAAATCTTAAATTAAATCCGCTTGAATTTATTTATGTCTGTTTAGAGTAAAAGTTAAAAATAGCTTTTAGCCATGGTTAGCCTCATCTGGATGCTCCAAAAAGTGTGAAAGCAGCCGTTATACAACACAACCGCCCTTTAAAAGTTGTGAGTGCTTTGGTGCAATATAGGTCCTCACAATTCATTCATTGTAATAACCAGAAAACTGTAATTAACTGCACTGCCTTGCTGCACAGTGTGACTCTTCAGGGCTTAAATGTTGGTTTTCTAGTTGATCAATAAACACTGTGAATATTTAACCCTTTCATGCATGGTGTCCACTACAATGGACAGATATTTGGGATACATTTTTTTATCCTTTAGGTTGCAATACCATGTCCAACTACCAGGTGGGAAATTCCCAGACCCCTGCCTGGAGTTTTATATAAAAAAAAAATTGTCATTGCACATTTTTATCATATGGAGATATTGCGTCATTAATTTAAAAAAACCCCACAAACATTCATGTAGTATCCCTCTAGACTTTCTTGTGAAGTCTTGCCCTTCCCATACACTTCCTATATGAAACTTAGCGAAAGTTCAAACAGGAAGACCTGCATGCTCATTCAGTCACTGCCTGCCCAATCATAATGGCACAGCCTCATTTAAAATCATGTCCTTGCTCCTCCATAGTTAGTACAGTGGTGTCGTGCTGGTGATCTCACCAACCCTCCCCCCCAGGCACCTCCAGTCTTCTCATCAGCGTCGAGGTCCAACTCCTCAGAATTCTGGCCACTTCACCTCAGCAGCACCTGAGTTTATTGCATCAGGGTCCCAGCGGTAGAAGTCTACTTCTCGTCCTTCCTGCATTCCTCATCACCACCAGTGTCTAGACTTCAGGAAGTATCCTGTCACTCATTTGCCCCCATTAGATAGCATGACGGAGTCTAATCGCCAAAGACACTCTAATCACAGAGACATTGCACATTTTCAGTCATATCAACTTGTATAGTAAATACTTGTTCATTCTAACTTGGTCTCTCCTGATTGAAATTGTTTCTGGGATGGATGTGAAATATTTCCCATGAATATGTGAAACAGTCTTTAGACGACTGGTTGGAATTGTATATTTCTTGCCAAAAAGGCCTACCTGCAAACCTGAGAGAAAAATACATTTTTGAAGTCAAAACCCATGCCAGATGGACAGACATGGCCTGTTCCTGTTATGTTTTTAGCACTTCTCATGTCTCATACTTGGTGCTATTCTGGCAGCTGATTTTGGATAGTCGTGGACACTGAGTTTTTATCTGCCTGGTTCAAGACACTGATTTTGGAATACAGACTAAATGCATGAGCTATGAAATGAATTGGCTAGTTGCAAACTAGCTAGCTGTTGGCTAGGCTAACAGCTACAGCAATGCCTGGCAAGAGCAGCAGAATTGCACTAAAGAAGGCACTGACAGCCAAGGGAGGTGCCAAAATTAAGATGACACTGGAATTTTTGGCCGTAGAGATTTCTGCTGTCAAAGCACAGCAGAAGAGTATCTTGGACCTGGCGGAGGAGGTAAATGCTCTCCACTGTGAAGGACTGGTGTCTGGTGGAGCTGGAAAGCAGAGTTGTGGTATAGAGCAATACTCCAGGGTGAGAAATATTATCGGCCCAGACATGGACCACAGACAATGAGGGGCAGCCTGGTGAGCAAGGTGCCAGCTTGGCAGAGCAACAGGTGGCTGCCTTCCTTCGCTCCAATGGGATTGAGGTGGATGAAAGCAACATCCAGGCTTACCACCTTCTGCCCTGGATCAGATGACATGATGTGGCGGCTGTTATAGTGTGATTTGTGAACAGAAAACAGAAAGCTGCTCTGCTAAAACCAAGAAAGGTATTTGAGAGGAATAAATATGTTTGTGAATAATCATCTTACAAATCAAAACGCCAGGAAAACACGCATATTGTTCTTGTTTATATTCTATGGTTGGTTCTGTGCATATGTAAATGCTTTTGGTAGTTCATGTTTGTGGAAATTAATGAAAGAAGGAGGTCACCAGATGATTAACTAGTTTATGAGCACAGGCAACGGTACAATATTACGTAAACTGATGGTTCCTCCTACTTTCCGGCATGTCATACTAATAATGTTGTATGAACAGTTTTTTGCTATTGTATTACACATGCAAAATAAAGAACTTTATTTATTCATTCATTCATTTTAACTCAATGTACCTTAAAATTGAAGCCTTGTTAATGTCAAAAACGAATGACATGATATTTGACTTTACATGAAAATCTGCCTGTCACAGCCCAAACCTTTGTCAAAGCTGTTGAAATATTCAGTCAGTACAACTATCTAGGCACAATCCTGAATGACGAACTGTCCTTTGAAACCAACTCAGATGCCATCCGCAGAAAAGCAAATGTGAGGTTACTTTATCTAAGGATATTGAGGTGTTTTATGGCTGACAAAAAGCTTCATAAACTGTTTTGTTCTTTGTTTATTGAATCTATTTGAACCTTTTCTATGATTTCTTAGTTTGCTACCCTCAGCATCTCAAATAAATTTGTGGAACATTGACAAACTCTGCCAAAAAACTATTGGCATGAGTTTTAATGATCTTGACTATGTTATTAAAGCCAGAGCCACTCAAAGGGCAAAGGTCATTCTGACAAACCCTTTCCATCCTCTCCATGCAGAGTTTCAGCTTCTCCAGTCGACGATAATTTACACTTTCTCTTGCAAGGCCAAACCAAACAGGTACCTTAAATCCTATGTCCCAACAGCCACTGTTTTTTTTAAACAAGCTTGATGGTAATGATGCGCCAGTGAAATTGTGCTGACAGCGTGTATTTACATGTATTTACTTGTATTATATTGGTGGCATCTGGTTGTTTGCTTTTTCTGTGGTAAGAGGTATTGTAAGAGTGCATGTTTTAACTTCTTTTGCAAACCAAACTGCCCTTAAAGGACATGAAAGATTTTCAAATCAAATCTAATGTCTTTTAAGCCATCTTTACATGCATTCTTTTTGGGACAGATTGTAGCCTTAAAAGGTAAACATTGCTGGTGGCCAGACAATTGGACTTGAATCATAGGGACTCAGACTCAAGTTTACTTGAGCCACTAATGAGATGACTTGCAACTCAACTCGGGAGGTAAAAACTCGAGACTCGACTCGGATTCAGGAGAAAATGTCTCCAGACTCAACCTGACTTGAGACTACATTGATTCAGAAAATTGCGCGCACTCAGGCTTTACATGAAGAGCCAGACAGGAGATATACAACGCTCTTTCCTTTTAGGTTCATTTTATTGATGCTCCATGCACAGTACACTTGTCCGTCACCTATTATTGTCCCACACGCGACACAGTACTACACACATACGTTCCTACCACACACCCGCTTCTGCTACAGTGATGATCAGTGGGCAGGGTGCACGGGGCGCAGGTTTCAAATTGACAAACGCTATATCTTCTGTGCCCAAAGTTATTTTTCTTTGCATGTAAAGAATATTAATCAGATGGAAAACGAAGACATGCCAAGTGCACAACCTGCAACGCTTCAATAAGTGAAAAAAAAGGGGCACAACATCAAACATTATCCGCCACCTGAGGACACATGAGGCCAAGTAAGTGAAACCTGCAAACGGTGGCCAGGTAACTAACGTTCCTGCCACAGGTCAATATTGCAGGAACGTTAGCCTGACCTGCGGTC
The DNA here is from genome assembly GCA_036419115.1 of Scarus forsteni. Classification (NCBI taxonomy): domain Eukaryota; kingdom Metazoa; phylum Chordata; class Actinopteri; order Labriformes; family Labridae; genus Scarus; species Scarus forsteni. Next base: position 17,561,037 of record JAZDUH010000033.1, on the reverse strand, counting down.
AATATAAAGCTAGCAAAGCTAACATTAGTAAAGAGGGTGTACGTGTGTTGTATGTGTGGGAAGATAAGGTTTCTCTCTTCAAGATAAAAATCTGAGTGCTTTTTGGGTGGACTGGGGAACAATGGTGAGGGACTCGACCAGTCATAACCTGTGACTCGACTTGACTTTACAGAACCTTTGACTCGCTTTGACTCGACTTGCCCACAACAGAAAAAACTTTGGACTTGCTTGAGATTTGGATCAAATGACTCGAGACTTGCTTGGGACTCGGATCGGAGGGACTAGGGAAATTGTCTGCTGGTGGCTAACTGGACACAAGCGTCATATTTATTTTAGATCCAGTTGTTCATACACTGAATGAAAATAACACACTTGTGACCCACATTGGTATATGTAACAAGAACTGTCCTAAAGTGCTTTTCTGTGAACAGGAAATGTCCACATATTGAGAAAATAGGCATCAAAGCTGCATTTTTGCATGAAAGATGGATTACAAATCAAAGTTATTATTATATTAAGTAAGACATGCCAGTTTCATGCTTTAGCAGACATGCTTTAAACAGACTTAGAGCGCTGGCCATGTTTGATCCCAGGAAATAAAGGCCAGGGCCTGCTGACCGCAGATGCCATCCAGTTGGCCGTCCTCTGGTTACAATCTTTCACAACTTCTTATTTCTGCCAACCCACAGGGCTCTGCCTACTTCCATTCCCCACTCCATCACTTTAAATCTGATCCTCTGAGTCTTGATTCCAAACACGTACTGGTCAGTAGTCTGGGTTTTGGTCCACCACAATCAAACACAATCCCTCTCCTGCTCGTGTTTAGCTCCAGCAGCAGACAGAAACAGGGGAAGGAACAAAATGTTAGAAATTCAAGGAACACAGCTCACATTAGTAACTTATAAGACTTTCTGCTTCAAGTGAAATGTGTTCAAACTGGAGGTTGGTGCACATGCAACATTTTCTTTTCTGTTTTCTTTTACAAACCACACTGCCTGTCCATTACGCCAGAAATCCATTCAGTGTTTTTACAGTGCAGCTATTCTTGCTTTTTCTTTTTAAATAAAACATCTATTTAAAATTCTTGGGAATGTCCCACACTGACAAACTAGGTTATGTTGAGGTACAGGGATGTGGAAATAAACAGAGTTTGGATTAAAAATTCTTAGGAATGTACAATATTTGATTTTTGCAGATATCCAATACGCCAATGTTTCTAAACTCATAACTGCCAGTATTTTGTCTCAAGAGTACAAAGTGCTTAAGTATGATAACCTGGTTCTTTCATGTTTACAGTCCGTTTGTGTTAAAAACAGATGTGGAGCAACACAAGCAAGGTTTCATTCTATATTTAATTTAATATATTTTTGATGGTAAAAGTAGAAATGGAGAGATGAAGACGTAGAAAATCATGGTACAGTTGTGCATTTTGCTGTAACAGCCAATATGTGGGATACTCAGGCCAATTTTATGGTCAAAATATCATCTAAACAAATAAGGTTCATATCTGCAAAGACTGATAATTACATTTTAAGAAAATATGTACAACTGCTGTAAATGAAGCCTTTAGTTCACTAGGGCCAATCACAGAATTGCAGATGGAATCATGGAATTAGGCATTAAATGTGGATTTCATTATAAACATGGAATATAATGGAGGTGGCTGACATTATATGTAAAATTATTTTTTTCTGACTAAAATGTAACCTATCTCTGATGCTGCCGACGATACATGCTTCGCTTCCTCTCCCCCTCGTCTTCTCCTCATTAATGTCATAGTGGCTGTCTGAGATACCGGCTGACCCTGTGTTCACACCAAAAGCGATTTGAGTGTCTTATGTGTCAAGCTGCCATTCATTATCAATGATCACTGGCAAACAAATGCCAAGCCTCTAAGCCCAAGTAGCCATAGCTTATTGATGGAGCACCCCTTTAAAATGGCCTGCTGCAGACTTGCATCAGTTTGCATGACTTACTGATGAAGGCTTGATGCCAAAGCACGTCGAAGTGTGTTGTCAAGGCCTGCATGACCATGCAGTTAAAATAGCAGCATTTGATAGAAAAAAAGAGTCCCTTGGAGTTTTTTCTTTCCGTTTCAATGATTTTTGGAGCACCTAAGACAAACATCTCTGTACTGTCCAGGTAGCACTCCTTACCTTTTCTCTTTTAAACTGAACAAATAGTTGAAATGAAGGATGACTATGTATAAGAATAAAATCAGAAATTGTCTTCTTCTATAAAGAGACAATTTAGCAAACTCTGTAGAAAAAAATTGAACATGACAAAAGTGTGTGCCAAAGTTTTCCCAAAACTTCCGATCACCATCCCTAAAATTCACCACTTTTCTTCTAATGTGACCTCTCAAGTGGAAGTACAGGGCAGTGGTTTGTTGTTCCTTGAGTGTGTTTGAGGTTTGATGGGATTATGATTAACTCACTCTTACTTACTGCACTGAATGGATAACTGACTCTGGGTAGGAAATAAAAGTAACCAAGTTGACCTGATGAAGGTCAGTGTTAATTTTGACAACACTTTTTAGATTAGTTTTAAAGTCTTTTGCACAAAAGATCTTTTAGTTTTAGTCATAATTTAGTCATCTAAATTGTTTTAATTTTATTCTTGTTCTGGTTGAAGAAAGTTCACATTTTAGTCGACAAATTCTACTGTAACTTTAGTCAAATGAAAAAATTCAGCAGAAAAAAAGTAAGCAATTTGTTGGGACATTTTCGAACAAATTGGAATAAAACCCAGATTGTTGAATTCCAGATTTCCACATATTTCACCAGTGGAGCATAGTGGCTTTGCTATGACCAATGGCATGTGTCCTTGCTCACTGGTAGCACATTTAACATGCTGCTCAGTGTTGATCACACAGATCATTAAAGAACCACAACTTCAGGAGATAATTATCCATGAACTGTCTGGCACCTGCCATGTCATGTCTAAAGTCACTTAATCTATCTGCTTTTCTGATTTTGCTGCCCATCAACAGGTCTTCTCAACCATGTCTGCATATCTGAATTAATCAATATAATTGGCTGAATAGCTAATTGCATTAACTAGCTGAACGATGTACCTAATGAAGTGCTCAGTGAGTGTTTGTCTCAGTCTGTAGAGGAACTCTCCATACCATAACACCGACCTGGATTCTGTACAGAATAGGAAACTTTAATGGATGTACATTCCATACTGCCCTGTTTCATTTGCTGCTGAGCTAAATGCTATTGCATCCATCAACGCAGATATTCATCAACTCTGTTTATACATTTTGGGTGGTGCGAGCAGCAGCAGACAGGGAAACGGTAAGAATTTCGTTCATTGAAGAGCATTTTTCACCTCAAAGCGCTCTCTGTCAGCTCTGTTTTCCTTGGTTAGGCTGCACCAGGTTCAGCTCCGCTGCACTTAAGGCGTGCTGCTCTTACGTCTGTGGCATCTGTAGAGGAATGTGATGAATGCTGTCTGTACCATTCTGACAGCGCTATACTTGCATGATTTGCGTCCAGACAATCCGCTCCACCCTGATGCTTCAGACTGAGGTTGATGTTTTACTTAGAGGGTTTGAATGTTTGAAGTACCAGCTGTGGAACAATTCACTATAAATCATTTAGGACGTGTAATACCTTAGGCCCTACAGTTTGACATTTACATTGCCGACATTCAGAACAATAAACACATATCTGCCCTGGCATTCAGCTGACTTTAAAGTAGGGGATAAAACAACGCCACTCACCATGCTAAGCTAGCAAAAATAAACCACATCTCCAACCAAGAGGAGTACACGTAGATGAGTGATGTGCCCCGCTTTTTACATGACAAGTCAACCATGGATCTGCTATTACAGGTGCATCACGTTCACAAGTTTCCAAGCCAAGCTATGTATACGGTTGAGGAGAACAACAGACATATATCATGATGTGAAAGCATGGTATCTAATGGAAAAATCTGAACTCTAACTCAAGCCTGATTGGATCTGTAACAGAGGTCAAGGTGTTGCTCCATCACTTCTGGTGTCATGAATGGTGTTCTTTGTTATTCATTGAGCTTATTGCTGTATTGGAATACAGAGCCATGAAGAATGCACAATGGCTATATGAATAAAGGAGAGAAAGAAAAGCATCCATGCAAATTTGTATTCACATCTGGAGTCGGAGTAGAGGACTGAGTCAGCTTCTGCATCCATGTGCATTCTAGAGCCCATTTCACTGTGTCTTTACACAAAAGTGCTATATTGAGGCTTTGTTATATTGACATTTTGAGACATTCATAAGGCTAGAACATTCGCGCTGGTTCACGCTGCAGTACGGCTTGGATGTCCCCACATACTTGCAAAGGCAGAGGCTCACTTGCAGCGCTCCTGTTTCCCACGAAGGAGACAGTTAAAGGATAAGTTCGGTTTCTACAGCTTTCACATTGTTTATAGAATGAAGTAGAACAATATACTCACCCAGAAAGCTTTCCTGATCCAAACAGTGCTTCGGGAGATATTTAGATCCAAAATCGATATTTCATCATGGTCTGCTCGCGATACTCCTGCAAGACAGTCCGGGGTCACTCCACCCATGTTTTCGTGACTGTGCTGACCTCTGAACTGAAGACTGCTCTCTGGCCAGCTGTTCTTCTCTTTGCCTCCGCGTCCTCCTTTCAATGAGCTCCTCATCTGTAAACTCTGGCTCGAAACTGTAAGGACACCCATCATATTCAAAGTTCTGGTCCACAACATCTTCATCTGATAGACATTCGTCCATTTTGCACAAAACTAGAGGAAGAAAGTTGTTGAGTAGCCATCGGTCGCTGTAAAGAAAGTTTTCAGTTCAGAGGTCAGCACAGCCACAAAACATGTCTGGAGTGACACACAGACTGTAATGGAGGAGTAGCGCGAGTGGACCATGATGAAATATTGGTGAAACTAATGAGTTTTTAGACGATTAATGCAGTTTTAGGAGCGGCGCTATACATGCCCCGTGTGCTACCATTATACGGATGTCCGCCGCTCGATTTTGGATCTAAATATCTCCTGAAGCACTGTTTGGATCAGGAAAGCATTCACCCATCATATTCAAAGTTATCGTCCACAACATCTTCATCCGATAGATATTCGTCCATTTTGCACAAAACTGGAAGAAGAAAGTTGTTCAGTAGCCGGCGGTCTTCCCCTGAAACAATGAGCTGTACTGCGCATGCGCGGCAGCTGTAAAGAAAGTTTTCAGTTCAGAGGTCAGCAAAGTCGAAAACATGGGTGGAGCGACCCTGGATTGTCTTGGAGGAGTAGCCCGAGCGGACCATGATGAAATAGTGAAACTAATGAGTTTTTAGACGATTAATGCAGTTTTAGGAGCGGCGCTATACATGTGTGGATGTCCGCCGCTCGATTTTGGATCTAAATATCTCCTGAAGCACGGTTTGGATCAGGAAAGCATTCTGGGTGAGTATATTGTTCTGCTTCATTCTATAAACAATGTGAAAGCTGTAGAAACTGAACTTATCCTTTAAGGGGGTTCGTGCATCGAGTTAGGATGCCTCCTGGTTGCCTCCCTGTGAAGGTATTCCAGTCATGTCCAACAAGGATGAGACACTGAGGGAGACAGAGAACCTGCTGGAGGAATTATTTATGCTGTCTGGACTGGGAACACCTTGGGGGAACTGTAAAGTGTTGCAGGACAAGAGGGACGTGTGGGATGCAATTTGTTAAGAAGAGTTCTCAGAGTCTTTGACTGCTAGGCCCTAAGAATTATTCTGAACTTGTCAAAATAACAAAGGTATTTCTTTTGTTTTTATGCACGGAAGCCTCATTCTGGTCACCAGAATAAAGCCAAAACAACAAATAAGTTCTGTTGGACGCTTAGAAATGGCCCCAGAAATTTCTCAAATACAGCTTAAAGGTGTAGTCAGCGATCTTCTAATCTTATGCAGTATGTCAAAATCACCGTATTTCTGCTCTCCATCCAGAAGATGTTCCCACTGACATTATGTTGAAAAAAAGTCAGGTTTCAATACACAGCCTTGGCTCTGAATTTTAGGAGGTAAATACTGTGGCTCGGGCCAAGCCACCAAAACAGGGTACACCCCCCCACATCCAGGGGGCGATCATACTCATGCGCAGATCAGACAGAAGGGGGAGTAGTAGGTTGCGTAGCGTGCGCAGTTAGCGTAAGAGAGAGATACAATATGTGAAGTAGCAATGGCTGAAAAACAGCCCAAAAGAAAAAGGTCAGAGGAGTGAAAGGTGAAAAAGAAGGGCTATGACCATGAAAGAGCAAAGACCCGGGTCAATATTGGTGTTGCTTTCTAATTGAAAGACCTGAAAACGGACGCGGATGTCGCCGTCTGTCTGCTGGATAGGTAAGCAACATTAGCTTTTTGGTGCTTCACATAACAGTAACAGCTGTCGGACATTCATCTTATTGTCTAATCTGCCAAAATGTACTGTTGTTGTGATGTTATCAATACTGTCAGTCGAGTTGTCTGATGAGTCGGGGTTACCTTAGCTACGTTGGTCAGCTACGCAGTTTCTACGGCTGTTTCCACGACGATGCACATCCATCAGCTTTCAGGGGTGCAGCCAGGGATGTATGAAGGGAGAGGCGGGTCCAAATTTGTTTATAAACAACCTCTCCACTCGTTTTCTCCCACATTGCTGACTACACCTTTGAGTGCCTTTTCCAGTCACCTCCTTTGGGATGATGGTCCAAATCAACTATGCAAGGTCAATATGGACTTCGTTGGTAAGGCCAGCAGTGATATCTTTCAATGGGCCCAGAATGTCTTTTGGCACCCATAGAGTTATATGTGAATGTAAAACAATAAAGTAACCACAAAATCCCCTCTGTGAGCCCCTTTTTAATATCCTTAACCTTCTATAGAGGCAGATTGTCATCAACAAGACAAGAATTAAACAATACATACTTTAGGTTTTCTCAGTCGTTAAAATATGTCATACTTGAGTTATGTCAGCATTTTTTTGTTTATTATCATGTGTTATAAAGCCAGTGTTTGGACACTTAATCCCTTTGAATGAGCTACACTCTCACGAGATTTGTCCAAGAGAATTTCAGTCCAATAAATGACACCACAAAGAAGGAAATGAGATGTGGAAGGGAACTTCTTGCTGTTAAAAAGTTTAGCCATGTTTCTGCTCTTGGTTATGCTTGACTTGGATAAATAATTAAAATAAACAAGAAAAAGAACAGTGTCAAAAAGCAATATAAAGCTGTGGGAGCTGTTATGAGTTTTTGACATGCAGGCAGCAGCTTTAAAACAAACAACATTTTTCTGCAGTTGATCAGGAAACACGGTCAAAATGGACAAAAATGCTTGGGTGTTGATCCTGTGAATATCTGTTTAAGAGACAGCCCATGACTACTCAGAGGTACCAGGGGATTCAGATTCTTTTTTTAATTAGGCGAATCAAAAGCAATCTTTTTATTGAGACATTTGTAAAGTAGGTGAAGATGCATTGATGCAGAGAAGGTCGACAACCACTTGGTGTCTGTGTCAACCCAAAAAATGTATTTACGCCAACTGACACAAGCATTGACACTCGTCTTTGATTTTTATTGAATTTTGTGCAAAATAAGTTAAACTAAAGATTTAAAATGAATAAATATGCACGATAGTAAATAATGAAATCACAGGTTATAAATTAACCCAAAAGTCAATTTAGTTAATGTGGAAAATCATGGATACGACTCTCTATGTTGCACTGTATGTTGAATTGTCATAATCGAAATCTGAATCAAACCACATAGTGACACTTGTGGAGATGCACAGCTCTATTTTCTAAATGTTGTTAAAAGTTTCAGTTGAGAACTAAATTCCACAAAATTCCCATCATTTCCATTAAAAAAATTATATTTAGAGTATTTTTTTAAATTCCTAGGCTGAACAAAATTTCCATTTCTTTCAGCCCTTACCACAGGATGATGCCATCACTGTTCCAGAAGTGTGATCCTATCACCTCCCATCTGAAACTATTAGGGCAGTCAATGAGTGCAGAGTTCATTGTAATAGCCTCCTGTAGCCTGACAACCTCAAGCTGTCACCATCATTGTTGTCTTTCAGTTCTACTGAAGCCGCCTACCACTGTCTTAAATCTGGGTTTGGTAATCTGATGTAAATACACTTTTTGTAATACTGGTGAAAAGCTCCAGTATCCCTCACATTTTAAGACAGGCGTAAAAGAAATCTAAAATAAACACTTTGTTTTTCTTGGTTTGTTCCGCTGTTGGCGCTTATCTCGCCACAGCTGCCACCCAGGTTACTGCAGGTGGCAGTTCTCACAAGGCTTTTTCTTCTTTGGTTTGCTTCTTCGGTTGGCATCCATCATTTTGGAGGATTACCACCCCATTCAGGCTAGTGACAGTTCAGTTTGGAGAGGCAGAGGAATGTTTTTATTATTATATCATCACACGGGAGATTTACGGGAGAATACCAATACAGGAGGACATCAGTAAAGAGGATAAAATACGTAAAATACAGTAGTTTCATGGCCGAAATGGGAGACTTGACAGCTATGTGGAGAATGGTGGAGGAACTACCTATACCCCAATCAACATCGGGTTGTGAGTACTAACTAACTTTACATGTTTGTTTGTTTGTTGTTTGACTTTACTATAATAATGTTTTGGTGTTTTCTTACCGCTGACGGAGACATGACTTGGTGTAGTGTTAAACATAAACGTTGTGCTGGGGGCCGGTTCAGAATTGAATCAGTCTTCTGGTTGTAAATCAGCTGTGCTCGTGCATGTAAGCGGGGGCATAATTTTGGAGTAGGGGTGGGAGGGGCTAGGAGGAGCCCTGAGGAGATGCTACATTCAAATCATGCTAGTTTTCCAAAATTACTAACCCTAGCTTTAATCTTTATTGATTAATATTTGATTTGCACAAAGATTTTTGAGATTATTTTTTATTTTGTCTTGGTAGTAATACAGCTTTTTAAACATTAATATGTATCATTACACCCAAGTGTCTTCATAGGGAACAGCACTTTAGCTTTAGCACCTTCAAACATGCACTTGTTAAGAAACTGCTAAGACTAGGACTCGATGGGCTTCGAAACTTTCAGATTGTAGTATTGTTGATATATGCATTGTCAGGTGGACTTACCCAGCCTCTATTGTCTTTATTGAAACTGTACCTTTTAATTTAAAGTTTTCATGTCTGCATCTTTGGTCTTATGTTTTATATTTAGGACTTACAATGAAAATTAGCATTGTGCTAAATCTGGCATATTTACATTGGTACTGCATGGTCTCCAAGATATTGTACGGTTATCAATATGCACTCTCCTGGCCAAATAAACATAGACAAACAAATGCCCAGCTTGTCCAGAAAGACATATCACCTTAACTTGACTGTTCATGATTGGCGTAGAATTATGATTACATTATTACAAACCCCCCCAAAAAACAAAAATCAAGGCAGGCCAATAAAGCGGAAAAAAACAAAACGAGAAAAAAAACAAGCCATATGCTGTCATCTTTCACACTTTGAGTTTAATTTTGATTTTTAAATAAACAGCAGCTCTCAGAAAACTCAACATGTCCCCATTTAGTCCATTCACTGCCACTTCCGTGATAGCCAAATTTAAACGTGTTATTTCCGCCTCAGAGCCTCATGGTGCTGTGCTGCTCGCTCATTCACACACAAACAGACGCTCACAGTGATAATGACGAAAGTGATGACCAATATATTTATGATTGTGTGGAGTAATATCCAGCTCCCGGCGGAGTGTTTACAAAGGCAGGAAATGACACGAGTTTGGAGCTCGTGTGTGTTCCCACGCTGACTGGGTGGTAGTGACATCAGGAGGGATGGCCAACGGTGGAGTGATCCCCTCAGTTTAATTTGTGTTTTTAATCGATGTGCACATCCTTACCCTTAAGTACTGCAGGTAAATTCCAGTTTGGACTACACTTGTCCCATGTTTAGGGGAAATTATCTGGCTCTGCCTTCAGCTAAAAAACACATCGTCTGGTTATGATTGGGATGATTCACTCGGGTCTGTATAAACTGAGAATCACCCGCATATTTCATCATTATTATTAATCTTCAGGGACTACGAGCTGCTCTGCCCTCAGTAATTATTTTTATTGGGAAAATCCATCACGGTCTGGATTCTGTAAAGGCAAACCCATGCTGTAGAATAAAAAGGAGGCTTCCTGTGGACAACATGACAAATTAATGACGTGTCTGCAGTTACTTTCATCTCCATTGGCAGTCCTGTGAATATTTCATCCACTCAGGCAAGCCCTTGGACTACACCGGCAGGGCTAACTTATAGGACACTCTGCCTCCTCTTTTTTCAGTCAGTTCTGGTTGGCACCCGCTACAGACAGCTTGGCCCCGGGCCCGAGAAGCCGGTCCAAAAGGCCCCTGCCATGTTTACTGTACTGCACAAGCCTCGGCACGGCACAACATGGGTGGCCCCTGCTATGCCGTCGTCCTCAGTCTCAGTGAAAATGCGGCGGCGTTATGGAAACACCGCACCCGTCTGGCTCAGGTTTTTTACCCCAGAGCATAACAAGTCTGTCCTTCTATACTGCTCATGAACTATATGACCACTGTTCAGCTGAGGTCTGCTCCTGTTTCTATACATCGTTGTTGATGATTGGGTGGTGGAAACAATGAAGAATGATGGAAAATTAATATTACTGACACTTATTTAGCAAGTCTTTTAACCATGTATGCAATGTCAAGAAAATTGGTGGACAAAATTTCTTAAAAAGTGACATTGAGTGACCAGAAATAAGAAATACAAAGATTCAATCATTTGTATATTCCTGGTGAGAAGTTGCCAAACTCTAATTTAAGTTTAACATCAGTTACAAGGATAACTGATGTTAAATTGCGTAGCAGCTGGATCAGCCTGATTCAATGTCTGTGATCAGGCTAATCCATCTTGCCGAGCTCCAATCTACAATGACACAACTAAGCCAGAGTCCTTTAGAGCAGGAAGAGGCAAGAACTACAAGCATGAAAACAGCAGGAAGTGACTGCTTATACAGAGATTAGCATAGATGCTTACAGCTTCATGAGCAGTTTTATCAGATCTGTACAACATTTCTGAAGTAAGAGACAATCAACAAGACTAAAACCTGCTCTATAGTAAGGATATTTTTGCTCTATGTCTGACTGAGAGTTTGTTTTGCAATGTGGCTCACATTTACACATTTTTTTTTCTCCTTGTGATACCAATACGAAAGCTCCCATGTCCTGCAAAATGAATTTTGTCAATTCATCCATCAATTATCTACACTGTTTTCTGTTTTGGGTTCACAGGGGGGCTGGAGCCTATCCCTGCTAAGACTGGGCGTGAGGCAGGGTAGATCCTGGACCAGGTACAACCCAAATGCAGGGCCACATTTATTTATTTCTTCACTGTTTTTTGTGGGTATCACATTAACAATGGACAAACCAGATGCATTGTTTGAAGGATAAGTCCGGTTTCTACAGCTTTCACATTGTTTATAGAATGAAGTAGAACAATATACTCACCCAGAAGGCTTTTCTGATCCAAACAGTGCTTCTGGAGATATTTAGATCCAAAATCGAGCGGTGGGCATCCGTATAATGGTAGCACACAGGGCATGTATAGCGCCGCTCCTAAAACTGCATTAATCGTCCAAAAACTCATTAGTTTCACCAATATTTCATCATGGTCCGCTCGGGCTACTCCTCCAAGACAGTCTGTGTCACTCCAGACATGTCTTAATGACTGTGCTGACCTCTGAACTGAAGAAGAATGTTTGCCTCTGCGCATGCGCAGTACTCTCTGGAGAGCTGTTCTTCTCTTTGCCTCCGCGTCCTCCTTTCGATGAGCTCCTCATCTGTAAACTCTGGCTCGAAACTGTAAGGACACCCACCATATTCAAAGTTCTCCTCCACAACATCTTCATACGATAAATATTCGTCCATTTTGCACAAAACTGGAAGAAGAAAGTCCTTGCATAGCCGGAGGTCTTCCCCTGAAACATTGAGCCGTACTGCGCATGTGTGGAGGCAAGCGCTCTTCTTCTTCAGTTCAGAGGTCAGCACAGCCACAAAACATGTCTGGAGTGACACACAGACTGTAATGGAGGAGTAGCGCGAGTGGACCATGATGAAATATTGGTGAAACTAATGAGTTTTTGGATGATTAATGCAGTTTTAGGAGCGGCGCTAACATGCCCCATGTGCTACCATTATACAGATGTCCGCCGCTCGATTTTGGATCTAAATATCTCCCGAAGCACTGTTTGGATCAGGAAAGCCTTCTGGGTGAGTATATTGTTCTACTTCATTCTATAAACAATGTGAAAGCTGTAGAAACTGAACTTATCCTTCAAGTGCTTTAGCACATGTGCTAATTTGCCTCCACAGGAGGGTTTTGAAATGATAAAATAATAAAAGTAACAGTAGAATGAGAGACAATAATGCAGTGAAAAATAACATTTCAAGAAAAAAGAGAAGCAGTTTTTTCCAGATTAAATATAGACATAAGATTTAAAGCAAAGACAACTTTGTCAACCTGTCAGCCAGTTTTAATGACTAAGTTCAAAACAAAAGAGGTCACATGAATAGTTTTGAGTCCTTTGTTAAAAGCATTACTTTTGGTGTCCAGTTTTAGATCAGTGGGTATAGCGTACCAAAGTTTTGCCCCCTTTACAGAAAGAGCAGACCGACAGACTTAAAGGTCCAGTGTGTAGTTTTTAGCGACATCTAAAGGTGAGGTTTGAGATTGCAGCACTCCGGCACTCCCCCCTCCCTTTGGGAGAAGCCCTGAGCTACGGTGGCCCTCCAAGCACTAAAAGCGTTTTTCAACATGGCGTCGTCAACGAGTGTTTCCAGCTACCAAGCTACCAAATATCTCTGTTGATTCACCACATTTGAAAGTTCAGAGTATTTTAGGCGAGAAAGTCACCACGTAGAATACCAAAATGTGGTCATTTGAGCCATAAAACACACAGATACAAATTTCATTTCGGTATTTCGGACATTCTGTTAAGCGGGCCATTATGCTATCGAAGAAACTTCCGGTCGGCTCCAAAACAAGAGCGTAATTTACAAAAGCGTTAAAGAACTAATAGGAGATAATGAAGAATGCTTTTATTTGAAAATGGGAAGTTTGCTAGTAGCTGATTTTTAGCTGAATGCCGTCTCAAGACGACTTGACATGTATGATATTATGATGATTCTGATATTGTTACGACCTGAGGCTGTTTTATATTTGAGTCCGTTTTTCCAGTGTTTTGTCTGATGACTTTCATTTTGAAGCCTGAGGCCGTATTATCTGACGGAGGTTTTATTGAGGGGGGTTTTTCTGATGCAGTTTGGTCTGAGAAATGACACAGAGGTTTTCCTGAGACCGAAGTATCCTAAAAAGTACACCTTACCAATGTGTACATGTGCTCCTAAATAACAAATTAGGAGCAAACAATAAAATTAAGGAGTATGGTGAAAATCTTTATCTTTGTCTCATCAACAGCGCTATATAGCTTAGTTATCAGCCTATGTTTTCTGTCCACAGAAAAATGCTTGTGGCTGTGAAATAAGCCTCTCATAGCAGATACATTCTCTGCGTCTTACTCTGACTTCTCCCGAAAGTAAACAAATAAATTCGGCTCCATATAAGAGTACAATTCGACACTTAGTCTTAGCTGTCCAGCAAAAAAGAGGCAACTTCTGCGTCTGTCTGCAAACTTATCCTTCAGGGACTTCCATCTGGGAAAGGCAGCGCCGATGTTGACCCTGTTTTTTATGTCTCAGTCTGTCCCGATTGCATTTGGCTTCATCCCGTTTTCGTTTCTTTGACAAAGTTTCATGCTCCTCTGCTGGCAAATTGTACGTGTGGTCCTCCATGTTTGTTTGTATTAGCACAGCTGCTTGGTAATCACTCTCTTCTTCTTCGTCTATTTCACAACTGTGCATTTCCGGTAGGGGTGGAAAAAAAACGCGAAAGCGTATTTTTGTCCGTTCTGGGTTACGGTGGAGAAGATGGCGACGCAAGATGGAGCCCCCCATAAACGGGCGACCCTCTCCTAGATTGATATAAATGACTTTTTCTAAGGTAACGAAAACAAAACATTAATTAATTAAGGCTGATTAGAAACTACTTTTAATATAATTTTAAATAATATATTCAATTTTTACCAAGTCTGTTATTTTATATTTTTTCGTTTAGCATTTAATAATACACACTGGACCTTTAAGTCCTGTATATTGAGACAACACAATCACTCTTTGGTCGTTCTGATGCCTGGTGGCCACACAGAGACAGACAACTGCTCACACTCAGGCTCAAACCTAAAGATAATCTAGAGCCAACAGTTAACCCAGTGAGCTTATTGTTGGCCTGGACAAAGCTGCAGTGCCTGGAAAGAACCTACACATGCCTAGGGAGAACATGCAAAGTCTACACTGGAAGGACCTGACCAACATGGGACTTGAACCACACTTTCTTGCTGCAACACCTGCTGCTCTTCAGTTTTATTAATTTGCATATGTTAGCGTGTTACCAGTGTGACAACAGACTATTGTTTTTTTGACCGTTTAAGATCTTTGACTCAGGTCGGCAATCCAGTCAAGACGTGAATTTTGATCTTTCTTTCTCATTTTTTAATAAAACAATTAAACATGGGACAAAAATAAAACAAACAACAAAAGCACAAAATGAATTTGATAAAAAAAAGAGAATCTCTTTAGAAAGGGTTTAAGTAAAGGATATATTGAATAACAAGGACGCTATCTTATTGTTACAAGCTATGCACAAAGGGCACTTCCCAAAGTAAGATTACAAGTTTGTTTTGTAGGAGAACTGCTCTTTATTTCAGATATTTTACCTTTTTGGAGTTTTTTTATTGATAAGATCAAGAAGTAATTTTTTTTCAAATTCATTTTTGCCTCATTTTGTGTCACTCCCAAACTGTTAACACAAAAACAGTCAGCATTAATGTCCTTCAGGGCAACTTCTAAACAAGATTTTTTTTTTTCCAATTTAACTTTGAAGGGGACGTTTTATCAGTATTATTTTGCCAGGCTCTTTCAGCGAGTACATTTGCCATTTGGTTTTAAAAGAACAGATGACATCAGTAATAGACATTGTCCACCGGTGACTTGTTGTTATTCGAAACCACAGCTCATCAACCTCTTGTGCAAAGGTCAGACACCCAAGATGTGCCAAATCTTGTGTAACTGTCCCTCAATTAAAGATGCTTGCCCTTTAGTGGCCTTAACAGTGCCTCGACAACACAATGTGTCCTATAGTCTTTTCTTGGTGTTCCAATCTCCATGCATTTTGCATGTGCGCCCGAGGAAGACTTTGCATTATAAATGTGACATGCAAGCCTACAATGACGTACAGCACAGCATATGGTCCGCCTCCAGTCTGAATAGTGCACATGGAGCTCAGACCTCAGTCAAAGCATCGCTGAAAATAACCCGAGGAGTCCTCCTTGAACTCGATGCACCACAGAGGTTGTTTTTTTTTATTTCAGGTCAAGTCAGGTAATTGACCTGATGCCATTGAAAGGCTCTCTTGCGTATTATTGCTCTGGTTTATTTGGAGCTCCATATGTTGCTGTGCTTTCCAGGGATGAAGTGTTATTCCTCAGCAGGGTCTCAGGCAACATGAATCACAAAATCTCACTGGTATTTCATCTTAAGTCTTACAACATTTGGCTTAAATATTGGGCAAATGCAAACACTCAAGCATACGCATGCAAACACAGAACACCCTCGGATGGCACAAGCTCCCTGCACCATTAACAACCCACAAACAGGGATGACTCACAGGAGATTCTTCTGTTTGAGGGTCCACAAAGGTTGGGAAATACTTTCAAAAACAAAAACAGAGTTTCCCCCATTCAAATATTGCAGGGCATGAGGGTTATGGTGCTCCGACTTTCAGCTCTCTAGGGGCCTCTATGGTCGTTGAGTGTAGCTGCACTGTCATACACCAACGTGTGTTTGTTGACATACAGAGGGAGGAAATGTGAGCCGACAGGATGTCCTGATGGACAAATAAACCATATGGACTGATAAGGTACAGTCTGATCATGTTTCTTTTTAAAGGAAAAGTTCGGTTCCTGCAGCTTTTACATTGTTTATAGAATGAAGAACAACAATATACTCACCCAGAAGGCTTTCCTGATGCAAACGGTGCTTCGGGAGATATTTAGATCCAAAATCGAGCAGCGGACACCGATATAATGGTAGCCTGTAGGGCATAGATCGCCGCTCCTAAAAACTGCATTAATCGTCCAAAAACTCATGTTTTTCACCAATATTCCATCATGATTCGCACCGAATGGACCGCCATTGCAGCCTGTGTCTCTCCACACAGCGCTGTGTGGCTGAACTAACCTCTGAACTGACGGCTTTGTTTACATGCCCTTTAGATAGCAGTGCGTCATTGTTTCAGGGGAAGACCGGCAGCTACAAATCAACTTTCTTCTTCCAGTTTTGTGCAAAATGGACGAATGTCTATGGGATGAAGATGTTGTGGAGGAGGACTTTGAATATGATGGACGTCCTTACAGTTTGGAGCCACAGTATACAGATAAGGAGCTCATGTGAAGGTGATCCAAGTTTGGATGTGGATCAAGGAATATATTCAAGGATTTCTAAACAGTGCGAGAAAGGGCAGTTTTTTTACATTTTTGTTAAAAACTCAGTAAGTTCTCAATGGATTTTGATGGCATTTTCAGGGACTGTTAGTCAGAGCACCAGAAACAAGTGGTTTGGTAGTGATCCAGATAACCACCACTAGTGAATGATCATTTTTTCTCAATAACTGTTAGAGTAATAATAATAATAATATAATTCCAAGTGCTGTGGGTAGGTTTTTTAGCATTATATTGTGATGGTTACTTCATCATAGATTATTGCTGATAGGTTTAACAACAATATATGGTCTACTTTGGCAGAAGTATGTGCTATTTTGCTGTGCTGTATTCCTACACGCAGAATCTTAGATACTGTAAGTAATGGCGAACTGTACTAACCTATGTCATAGGAGTGAAAGAACTTCTTTATGCCGTTTGAACTTATTTATGATTTTCTTTGATTAGGACGATTCCTCTAACTTTGCAGTGCAGCTGGATCTGCCTAACTCAATGTCTGCAACCAGGCAAATCCATCTTGCCAAGCTCCAATCTACAACGATAATGCTCGACTATAGCAGCACAACCCAATCAGCGTCCTTGAAAGTAGGAAAAAGTGGGAGCTACAAGCATGAAATGAAAACGGCAGTAAGTGTTTGCATGCACAGGGATTAGCATAGATACTGAAAGAACTTGTAAGTCTAAAGGATACTTTTTTCTGCTTAATTTATGTTTTTTTGGTGAGTTTGTTCTACTACATTGCTCACATTCTGAACTTCACCCCACAGTAGTAGTACCTGCCTGCTACATTATCTGATTGGTCTGTAGTAAATGTGACTGACAAGATAATTGTCCAATCTTTATTCTTATTATTCTTTATTCTTATTCGGATCCCCATTAGCTTCCACTGTCGTGGTTGCTAATCTTCCTGGGGTCCACATAAAACATCACAACATAAACAACATACAATAATCATACAAACAAAAACTTGCACATGTCAGTGTAAATCAAAGTAGAGAAAAGAGTAAAGATTATTCTAATTATTTTAATTGCCTGGTCTCTCTCATTAATATTTGTTTGATATATCCTTTGAATAAGTATTTGCTGAATAAATTCCATCGCTGAATGGCTCTATAAAAAACAGTTTTATAATCAATCATGGTGATACTTTTTGAGGGGTTTGCCCATTCCTGAACACTTTTTACTAGGTGTTGCCCAGATGGACTTTTGAAACATATTCAACTTTCCATCTGGTGTGGCAGGTTAGGTGCCTACAATTAGTAAGAAAATATCTATTTATTGTATGAAAACCAACCAAGAATTATGTTTTATCTTACGGTTACCTTTTATAACATGCTTAAACTGTACTGAAACTGTGTCTTTGTGCGTCCACTTGCCATTGTTGTTTGTGAAAAGTTTGTCTTCACTGGAAAGCCTGTGCATGTTTTAACACTGCTGTTTCATGACAAAACTACAGACTGTCCTGGCATGCACACTCCTGCATTTTCCATTTTTTTTGCGGATTTGTGTGAATGTGGGGGGCTTCGGAAATGCAAAGAAAAAACCTTTCTGTTTCTGGTGCCAATGCTGTCGTGTAAACGTTGCCTTAATGTGACAAGTGACACAGATAATGGATGGACTGATCATTCATGCATAAAAAGATCTACCACTCCTAACACATGGTGTTGTACCAATATTAAATTTATTCAAAGTCATCCTTTTTCAAAATAGTAATCATCACCATGATAATATCCCCTATTGGCTCTCCTCCTGACCGTTACGTGTTTTTGAACAGTTCACAAATTTCACATACTGACCAACACATCAGCTCACACAATGACATCATAAATGTGTGTACATGCAGGGAAGAGTCACGTTCGTTTCTGCCTCCTCCAGCCAGCACATTCTATATTTCCCATATTTTCTCCAAACATGGCCCTGCCCTGGTTGCCCTGCTCCTTCTGTTCCCCCACCCAAAACATTTCCTGCTCCTCCACCAACTCCCTAAATTCTACAGATCTATGCAGTCTGTGCTCCCACACATTCAACATATATCTTAAACCGTGTACTTTTTTCTACACATTCCATTAATTTGGGTTATATATATATCAGACACACTCTGTATGATTCACGTACACAGTGCAAAACCCTCCTAACTGCTTTCACAGCAGCTGTGATCTGTCAGATGCTGCCTCCTCATTTAATGTGTTGACCCTTTGCATCTGTCTGGTTGTCTTCTGAGACCCTGAGGCCAGGACTGTATCCATCCATGGGTGTGAAAATGTTTCTTTTATGAAATTAATGAAGAACATTCAGCGTTTATAGGGAACTTTATTGCCACACATAGATCTGCAATAAAAAAAATACAATTTGACTTAGAACAGATTAATGAAGATTTAGTCATTTCAGTAATGGGCCATATGAAATTAAATAACTGTGGAATATAAATTGTGATTCTCTTATCTCCATGAAATTAGTTGTTATCAGAAATCAAGAAGTGCAAACTCTAAAATGAATTAATACGGTCTAAACAAGCCTCATACACACATTTTCTATGATATTTTCCTCCGTGTACCATCAGAACTGTCTTGGTGTATTAGTGTCATCGGTTGCCATGTTAATTGATGACTTGTGTTGATAGATGTCATAAACAAAGCATCAGGAAAAACAGAAGGTGAACCCCTCAGTGCTTCACATATGTCAATCATAGTATCAAAGATTTTTTTTTTTTGCATATATGTGAGAAAATACAGCCACGGAAACTCAGGTGGGCTTTATATGAGTACGAATTTGTAAGACTCTGGTAAAATAAACTATCAATCTGGTGATATTGACACACGGAGACGCGTATTTGTCCATGACTCCGTATCTTTTTTGAAAATGGGTCTGCAGGTGGATATCTGGGTATTCGTCTTCATGCTGTAGTTGGTATAAACAGGTAAGTCTGGAAAAGACAGTGACCTCATAGCACCCCTTCTCCTCCCCGCCCCCCAACCCACGTTGTCACACCCAACAACAACAACAACAATGGCGGCAGCCGGGCTGATTCTGATCTTGTTCCAGCAGCTACAAATATTGCTACGACTTTTATATCAACATTTGCTCACAGAACACCAACAACACCAGCTACAGCAACAACAGCAACAAGTGCTCATGCAGAGACGCAGCATGTTACGCGTGCATGAGCACTTGTTGACGTGGATTTTGCGTTGTCATGTAAATGTACAATACGATGTGTAAACAGCGATACATGTTTTGATGCCGACTAAGACAATATGGGGCCGTCCTCGTGTGAGGAGGGCCTAAGCTAACACCAACACATCCACGCACGAAGCCAACCATGCCTACAACTTGAAGTCACCAATGTACACTGTCACCATTTGAATTTGCACACCTGTTATGTTCTTGTTTCCCAACTTCTGAAGGAGAATTTATCATCATCAGCCAGGTAAACCGTCTGTTCAGTCTCACACAGTATTAGATGTTGATGATTGAGGTCTTGATTTATCAAGCATGGCGGCCATTATGCATACATTTCCACATAGACAACAGCAAATGTATCTTCAGCCTTAATGTGGTTTTGAAAGTTCAAGTCTAAGTCCATGAATACACCCAGAGCTCTGGCCTGGCTTGTGTTTTTAAATGTATTTTTGGGCATTTTGTGCCTTTATTGATAGGAAAGAGACAGTGGATAGGCTTATGAAAGGGGGTGAGAGAGTAGGGGAAGACACTCTGCAAACTGGTCACAGGTGGGATTCGAACCTGGACCGGCAGAAACAAGTACATGGGGTGCCTGGTTGCGAACCACTCCGCCAAACCAGCACTCCTGGCTTGTGTTTTTAACTTACACCTAAAGTCGTCCTGACTTTTGTTCACTCTTCTTCTGGTCCAAAAACAAAGACCTCTGTTTATCCATGTCTAACAGAACAAAACCGATTTATCCCCCGAAACTGGTAGCTAAATGGCGAAGTATTTAGTGCACGTGCCTCACAGCAAAAAAGTTTGATCCCCATGTTGGTCAGTATGTTCTTCCCGTGCAAACATGGCTTCCTCCCATTGACCATGACATGCACTTTAGGTTGACTGGTGACTCCAGTTACCCTTAGCAAGAATGGTTGTTTGTCTCTCTATGTGGCTCTATGATTGGCTGGCGAGCAGTTTAGGGTGCATACTGCCTCTTGCCCAATGTAAGCTGGGATAGTCCGCTCCCACGACCATGAAATGGATATGGAGTTTTATGAATGAATATAAAATGATTCTCATCAAATGTGTAAATTAAATGATAGTGAGATTACGGTTTTACCTGCAGATACCCTCTTTCAGTAGTATAAACTAAATTAAGAAAAATACTGTTTCACATTGAAGTGTGTTCAGAACAGTTCAATATCTCCTCTAAGCACAATATATTTCCCACCCTTGAGTCATAAACAAATTTCCTGAGTCAGGGTTACATTCCCGAATGATTCAAAGCAGACAGGACAAAGGAAAACTCCCATGCTCGAGTCAGGGCTGATTTAGACTCTCTATATTTTTCATTGTACTGGTATAACACTCATTAGAAAGACTACTGAATAATATTGACTCTCTATCATGTGGTCACATTGAAGCCTAAACAGATGCGAGCAGGGAGTCTGGAAAATGAGGAAAAATAGCCGTGCTTACATCAGCAGCACTGGGGAGTGAAGTTGGCTAACAAGCTACTCCCATGCACGGTTTGTTTACACAGACGACACCCAGATCACAGTCTCTCCTTCTCATTACATGAAATATGCAGTGGGGGAAAATGTCAAGAGTTGTATTCAATCTGCTGAGTGTGACAAGGAAACAAAGGCCAGCGTGACAGAGCAGTGGTAATAAACCGCAGTCTGTGGGGATTATTCACATTAATTACACTTCGCAAATGGATTGACGGTGTGCAATCGAGGCAGAGACACCGACGATTGCAGCACTGGAAATTATCTGTCCACCTGAATGACTACTTGGTCATACTTTTCAGTCAAGTATGATCTCTAATTCATCTAGCCTGACCTCCAAGTTCAAGCTAACCAAAGGTGGCTTTCGGTTGATGTCATGTTACTGCAGAGAACTGCAAATGGGGAGGTGTTTTGTTTTTTACCTCAAGAAACAGTCAAAATGCCAATGATTTGTATAATTTACTGCTTGCAACTGGTTAAATTGGAAAAGAAAATCAAACTAAAAAACACAAACTAAAGATTAAAAAAGCCTGCAAGTCTGTGAAAGAAGTTAGAATTCTGAAAAAAAAAAAAAGATTTCTGACTTAAGCTGGGGCAGGGGCATGTGTACCACTGTGTTACATCACCTATCCTAACAACATTTAACAAGCATTTATTAACCGAGGAAACTAATTGTTAAAGCTTTGAAATTGAAAAAATATGACTTCAGTTGGTCAACAGTCTGGGGGCTGCATTTTTGTATTTATCACTTTATAATGCAATACATATTTTCAATGGGAGACAGGTCTGGACTACAAGCAGGTCAGTCTAGCTCCTGGACTCTTTTTCTTCAATGCTACAGTGTTGTAACACATGCTGAATGTGTCTGCAGTGTCTTGCTAAAATAGGCAAGGGTGTCCCAGAAAAAGGTGTACCTTGGATGGCAGCCTTTTGCTCTAAAACCTGTACCTTTCAGCATTAATGTTGACTTCACAGATGTGCAAGTTACCCATGCTATAGGCATTAACACACCCCCATACAATCAAAGATGCTGACTTTTGACCTTTGCTTTGATAACTGTCTGGATGGTCCTTTTCCTCTTTGGACACCATGCCCATGATGTCCAAAAACAGTCTGAAATGTGGACTCAGACCACAGCAGACTTTTACACTCTGCCTCAGTCCATCTCAGATGAACTCGAGCACAGAAGAGCCGGTGGTGTTTATGGGTGTTGTTGATATTTGGCCTTGAGTTCTAGGATTTGACCTTGACCTTGTAGATGTAGAGATAAACTATGTTTACCGATAGTGGTTTTCTGAAGTGGTTTTGAGCCCACGCTGTGATATCCGTGACAGAATTATGTTGGTTTTAATGCAGTACCACCTGAGTGTTTAAAAGTCATGGACATACACTGTTTTCAGCCTTGCCACTCTTGTGGGATTTCTCCAGATTCTCTGATTTAATCATTTTATGGACTATAGGCCATAAAAACCCTTAAATCCATGAATGCTCCTTTCTCACCCAGTTCTGACACTGACCTGTCTCCAGTTAACCTGACAAGCCAGATGGACAGCTCCATATATCTGCCACAGAAATATTTCACTAGTCCATCTGGGTAGGAGCCCTTTAAATTTGTTTTCAGGGGCAGAACATTAAAAAAACACAAGCTTGTGATTAGACAATTGTTTGGCTCGTCACATTCATCAGACCAATCCACATCAAGCAGGGTTGCCTCCTATAATGTAGCAATGTTTTCATTGAATTTGTCATTATAGTTTTCTTTTATATAAACATTTTATTTTATTATTTTGTTTATATTGGTTGCTCATGCTGCTCAGTGATTTTTGAAGAATGTTTGATGCAAAATGTGCCTGTTTGTTACTTGAAATGGCTGAATAAAGAATTGAAAAAAAAAAAAGTAGCATACATAGCGGCTAACTTAGCCGCTAACAGCTAACAACAGTTAATGACTGTTAGCTGTTAGCCGCTAACTTAGCTGCTAACAGCTAACGGCCTTATACTATCATCTTACACTAAATTGTACCACACAGATGATTCATTTAACTCTTATTTGTGACATGAACCTTGTCAAAGACAATCCCTACAAGTAAACTTCTGAGGAGGGCAGATTTCGCCAAGTTTTACTCAGTATCTCTGAGGACAATAGGCTAACCGGCATGTCCGTTCTCAACTTCCACTTTTCAACTTCCGGTTGTCGTCACATCTGCATTCTACAGCTCCCGCCTCTCTTCCCTGATTGGGCCGTTAAGAATTCAGCCGAGTGAATTTGTTGGACAACGGAGGCTGGCAAGACAGAGCTGCAGGATTTCAGAATCAGGCAGGTCTGTCTGCTCTGCAAGGCTAGCCTCCAGTTAACCTGCGGAACATTACAGAAAGGAGTTTTTTTGAGTATCCTTCAACTTTACCAGTCTTTTTTGCCCCTGTCCCAGCTTTTTTGGAACATGTCGCAGGCATCAACCTTAAAATGAGTGTGTGTTTGCAACAAAACGATCAAGTTTGTCAAGACAAACATTAAAGATCTCGTCTTTGCTGTGTATTAAAAGGAATATAAGTCAAAAAGAATTTGCATGTCATTGTTTTCTGTTTTTATGTTTCGCAATATATCGCAACTTCATTGGAATTGGGGTTTATAATAGAAAGAAGTGCCCCTATTTCTACAAGGAATGTTTAAGTGCCAGCTAATACAAGTTAATGGCTCACCTCTATAGAGGTATCATGTGCCAAGCTTTTAAGGAAAAGATCTAATCAAAGGTTCCACCTTAAAAGCACAGACTCTTCAACCTGCGAGTAAAAGCTTCAACAAGTGGGCTGATTGTACCGTCCCTTACATCAATGATTTATTAAACGAAGATGATTTAACAGATTACAGGAAAACTAGGGGGAATAAACTGCTAAAATTACAAGTCTAACAGGACGGGGGTTGACTGAGTAGGAATGTGACATTTTTATAAGGAGGCCATCTTTTATTTTTATGGTATCATTAATAAAGTGTCTGCAGAGGGCTTTTAGGACAGAGAATCTCGAGAATGATTTCACAAAGACGCCGAAATGAAGACTGTGTTTGGACTCAGTCAAGGGAGGTCCATCCCTGAAAGAACTAATATTTGCTCTGCTGGTATCCAATTCTTAATATCCTATAAATAGTAAGAAATATAGAGTATCAAGCTGCTCGGAGAACATTAGATAATTATGTACAGGTTATATCAGGCCCTGTGATTTTTTAAAAGCCCCTACCAGGTTTATTAAAGTCATAAATCACTGATCACTTTATATGATACTCCTCTTTTCCCGTTACTTCTATGATCATTCAGTGGAACAAAAAAACATCACATAATTTTTGCTTGGCCATGAACTCTGGTGAGGGTCGACATTGAGAAGTCGTTTAACATGGGAAAACACATTTATCATACCACAACAAGCTTTCCTGGAGAGCATTCAGGTCATCATCCTTTATGGCTCTGCAGATTGAGTGGGGGGGAAGTTGGCATTCAGTTAGTGATACATAAGGTTAAATCAGAGGATAGACTAATAACCTTAGTCTACTTTAACAGTATTTACAGGCTAAGCTCAGTAGCTTGGATTACAGATGCCTTAATTGAACTGAAAGTGATCATTAGTTCTCCCTAAGAGTGAATAATTGTGGGGTGCTGTTGGCCTTGTGGGTAGAAGTTTATGGCCTGGGTTGCCACATAAAAGACGCCATTTTGACTACATTTTGTAACTATATTTTGCTATTTTGAGGATGTGTGTTCTTGGCACAAGGAGCGACAATGGATGTTCCTTGGTTATACGTGGGTGTGATTCTGTACATCAATGAAGCAAAATATGAATAAGCACAAAAATAATCCATTACTGCCTGAATATATTTACTGTTGTACAAAAATATGAATTTTTTGTGTTTTGGCTGGCAGATGTAAAATTGAGGGAAGACTGTTAAATTGAAACAGGACATGAAATATATAAGCTAGGCTATGATGCAAATTAGCATCATTAGGCCTAATTAGGCATGTTTTAACCTTATTATATAGAGATATCTAAATTTGAAATGTTATAGTTTGATGTTAAATTATGTACTTATTTTCATTTTTAAAAAAGTCTTAGTTTTGGTCATTCTACAAACATCGTTTTAGATAATAGACTATTGCACAGCACTGTTTATGCACAGGATATATCACACCTATGTTTGCCATTAGACCCAGCATTAGTTTATTACACAGCTTTACGGTTTATACAGCCAGCTGTTTACATTATTGCCTGATATAGTAAAATGCAACAAATCAAAATGTGGAATATCTATCAAATGTAGTCTATTCTGATAAATTGTCATAAGAAGCAACTATTAAGCTGGTACATACCATTTTTTTTAAAGGAGACATATCATGCTGATGCATGATTTAATACTTACATATAATATAATAAATTTGAAAACAAGACCTTACACCCCCTTAATTTTCAAAAAATGAAATATTGTATTTTTTCTGATATCCTAGAACGAGATTTGATGCCTCTGAAAATAGGTCATTGCGAGATGACCGCAAGATTTAAATCGTCGTGACGACACGAGGTACGTTTCTTTTTATTGGAGTAATCTGATAAAACACTTCCTCCTCTGTGATGTCCGTTAGCCCCACAACCATCAGTCAGGAACACATCCACCAAGCAGCAGTATATAGCTCCCTAGCTCACACTTACTCATTACCTGCTCTGGCCTGTAGGGGGACTCAATACGCGGTCGCTGCTTTGAGCCTGCTGGAAAATACAGTAGAAGAAGGACAGGCTGGCTCTACCCCCGATAGAACTGACCAATCAGAGCACAAAGGGCTGTGACGTTGCGAGGTTACTGTAGGTCAGCCTGAGATCCGAGCGTTTCAACGAGAGCTTGATAATGGCCTAAAATGAGGATTTTGAGAACGCTATTGTGGGGCAATGAAGGAACTAAATGACTTGTACTGAGGGCAGAAATGCTTTACAGGCATCCTAGTCTGGCATAGTGAAAGGGAGAAACAAGCATGATATGCCTCCTTTAACAGTTGACCTCAAATTCAGAAAACTTCCCAATATGAGCAGTCCAAATGCACATATTCTACTGGGCCTACGCTCCCTTTCCCACTTTCCAACCACTTGACAGAAAAAAAGCCCCCAATACTATCCTTGGTATGTGTTGAATATGCATCAACAGGCTTTTGTGGGATACATAGGCCACTACAGCTGTCAGACCGGGAGAAGTTCGAGGCGAATTTGTGGCGAACGTCAACAAGTGGATGCTAATCGAACTCCCTCTACATTTATACTTCTAATCTGTAGTATGTTTGAACATTGCATGAGTTCAACGTTCAAACTCTTCCATAATTCCACTCCACATTCTAAAACACAAAAACTTTTCCTGTTGTATGCATCAAACAGTTTTGAACATGTGCTTTGGTCCATTGGAGGGAACCAGAGTATCTGTCGAAAACACACCGATGCACAGGAAGAGCATGCAAACTCTTTACAGAAAGTTTTTGACCAACTTGGAAGTCAACCAGAAACCTTTTTACTTGCAGGAATCAGCCACATCTGCTTTACCACCATGCATCTCTGGCCAAACTCGTGACTGATTTACTGTCAGCATCACCTTTGAAATTAAAATGGAAAATGTAACAAGAACTTTAAACCAGTTTTGGAAATACTGAAAGATCCCGCAAGGTCCCAAAATAACTACAGATGTTGAGAGAGGGATGATTCTTGGTGTCCTCAAAACTGCAAAGGTGAAGTGAGGCTGATGTGTTTGTCGTCGTCAGTTATTCCAGGGCTTCGTGAAAAATGATCAGACACCTGGACAAATAAATAAAACTCTCCGCTGAACAACATTTTGGCCTCAGCATTATGGCCTCCCAACATTTCAGCTCTGTCTCTAAGTGGGTTTTCCCATCACGAGCAGAATTAGGCTTTTGAAAAATGACTCTTTCCATTAATGGGACAGGTTTTTTGCAATTGGCAGGGCTAATTGCCTCAACAACCAATACGTTACGGTTTGAAAACGTGCAAAGGTTTGACATGCGACTTGGCTCACGAATCCCAACATAGCTGCGTTTCTTGCCTGTGCAGTCTCGTGTGAAGCATTGTCTCACAGCTACTTGGAAAGTTGTAAAGACAAGTGATGGATGCTTCATTTCTCAAAGCTTGTTGTCTGGCTTCAAACTGGACAGGCCTTTCCAAGTTTGAAAGCAATGGAAACAGTTTACAGAGAGAAACACAAGGGAGTAATGCATACTTTTGACATTATGTGCTGTCCTACAGCTGACCAAAATTTGAAAGGACAGCGCTTGGAAAAAAAGGGAGATTACCTTGTGTAAACTATTACTAATGCAATGAACAAACATTTACTCTGTATCCTAACAGCATGCAAGCATCACACCGCATGGCATGCCCGCTGTCTATGCTAATTTCTGTCCTCAAAGTTTTAGTTTCCCCACTTCAACAGAAAGGCATCTAGTGCTTGAGTGCTTGAAATTGAAGTGTGGTGCTTTGTTTTGATGGGGGCTTGAATTCAATACTTGTCAAAAATGGGACAATATGAGCCTTTTACTGTTTCTCTGTTAAGACTATGACTATCAATGCACTCTCTGCTCTCCAGTTTATGGAATTAAAGATGCTATGAAGAGTTTCTAAGTAATTACAAAAAAGTCTCACTTTAAGATATATGCTTGATGGAAATACACACTTTCAGATGAGTTTTATAGCATCAAAATAGGTTATCTATAAATGCTATTCCTTAGCTTCGTGGTCGGGTTGGACAGGACTGGACTGGCCTGGATACTCAACTTCGGGAACAAGACAATTTAAACTAGAGCAAATTTATATTATTTGGACACGTCTTAGAGCACCGGGCTGTAAGTCGCCATATATAGCCGGCTACAAAACTACCATACTAAGTTTTCCAAAAATTGCTAGTTATCACACATCAAAAACTAGCGCTATGTAACTAGAAAGAGATACATTACCTCGTCGCTTTGCATCCTGTAAGTTGTTAAAAAAGAAGTTGTAAAGCAATGCAGAGTTCTGAGGAAGGTCCGAGCTGCATTCATTAGCATCACAACAAACGCACGCTTTGGCTTGGGTCACGTCTTTACAACAGTCGCCGCGCATGCTCATAGATAGCAGAGTCTTTATGTCGCCGGAAATAGATTCTCCTTATAGCACCTAAAAGTTCTGTTAAGTGAAAAAGTGAAAGGAAAAACAAAACAAAAAGAAAGATAAATGAGTCCAAAAATGCAGAAGTGAGTTAGCATTTAGCACTTCCTGGTTCCCAATCCTTCATATAAAATAGTATTTAGAGTATAAGTTTTGAATAAGTGCCGGAAATAAGTTGACACGCACACATACTATTTCAATATTTGATAGGAAATAATAAAATGTATCTGATGTTGCTTGCTCTTAGATTTTCAAGTCTTATGTGATTAAAATTA
This sequence comes from Scarus forsteni, assembly GCA_036419115.1. Lineage (NCBI taxonomy): Eukaryota > Metazoa > Chordata > Actinopteri > Labriformes > Labridae > Scarus > Scarus forsteni. Next base: position 17,532,318 of record JAZDUH010000033.1, on the reverse strand, counting down.
TGTTCACTAATAAAATGCTAAGAAGGACTACAAAAATGGCTGTGGCCCTAACGGATCAGACCACTTGATTATGAAATTACAAACAAAGATTACTAAAAGCCTCTATTCACATAAAATACTGTAGTTGCTTTGAAGTAAATCTGCTATATTGTTGTTCAAAGTAGCTCACTGACAGCTTTATTTGTTTCACATATGTATCACTAGGTCTTAATTTTACAAAAACGTTTTTATGCTTAATATAGAGTGGTGCAGTAAGAAATTAATATAAACAAATGCTAGTTAGCAGATAGCACATCTTAGTTTCCAGCCCTCCAGAGTGAATGGAATTTCAAATATTGGTTTTGAATAAGTGTCTGAAATAAGGTTTGTGATAGATACACACTTAATATTTCAATAATTATTTGGAACAATAAAATGAATCTGATGTTGGCTGCTTTTAAATCTTAAAGCTTTGAACAGATGTTGCAAACTAGTTATTGAAAATGGCTACTAATATGGCCCGGGACCCGATGGAAAACATTTCTGATTGCTTACTAATAATCAGTTATTTATCAGAAATGGACTCTCTTTTTCTTTAAAGAGGAGGAAAGATCATCACTTGAAGCTTGCCTTACAAGAAATCATGTTTTTGCTCTTTTCCTTACCGGGAGTCACTGTTGGGAAACTGGGAGTGAACGCGGAAGTCCTCCACAGACATGACAGTTAGCCTGTGATCGTCGTGGTTATTCAGTGATACGTGACGAAATGCGCTCTCCTCAGAAGTTTATCAGGAACACTTGGTAGGGGTTGTCTTTGACGAGGTTCATGTCACATGTAAGTGTTAAATGATACACCTGTGTGGTATAACTTAATGCGAAACAATAGTCTTTAGGTAGTTTAAGCTAACAGCTAACGGTCGTCTCCTTCCCAGATGAATTAGTGATTTATTTCCAATATGGAACTGTCCATCTGGCGTGTCAGGCTAAAGGCAACCACCTTGAGGTTTTAAAGGTATTGAATTTGCATTTTTGTACCAGATTTAGGGCATATTAAGTACTGATATAGTAAGTTGAAACTAAACCAGCTGCTGGATAGCTGTAGTAACAACACATGGTTGAACATATTCTCAAGGCACACTATCTGAGATGAGAACAACTGGTCTACACCACAGAAAACAGCAGATAGCATGGTGACTTATTTCACTGTAATACTTTAGAAACTGCTTGTGATGCAGAATAAGCTAAGAGTAGTTCCAAAACAGATAAATTGTGGCAAACAGGGAAGGCCATCTTGCATTGGAACAACAATCCCAAGTTATCTATGTGTGATGTGGATGTATAATTCCCCATTCTGTAATGCCTTTTAATTCAGCTTTAACCTTGGGTGAATGTCCTGACTTCGAAAGAAAGAATGTTTTCTCATAGGAAACCAGTTTTTGATTTTAAATGGCTCCTCTGTTCAGAGTAAGCCCTCTATTCTTCATGCTACACTGCACAACATTATCCTCCTTCATTTTCTCCCCTCTCTCTGTCCCTTCTCTCTATAATCACAGAGGGATGTTTTGACTGGCCCAATCCCGAGAATTTCTCCCGAGGTTAGTGCACAGTCAATCATAAGGGCCGGGGCCGATCTTTTAAAAGAACCTCCAGATTAAGTTACCTCCACCCAACAGGCAGCTCCATTGATCCTGTCGTGCTTTATTGTGGACTTTGTTCAAGAGCACTTCACTTCCCGCTCTCTCTGCAGTTAAATATAGGATAGTCATTAAGCTGACATCAAAAGGTCTCGCAGTAAAGGTGTGTGAGAAGGTAAAGAGGCCACTGCTTTTGCCGGGGAGTCTTAAAAGGAAGACTGCTACGACGCAAGAGAAAAAAAAATCAAAAGGCAGGTTACGATCCTGAAGGCAAGATAGTCAGCTTAGCCGAGGAGGAGGGCGAACAAGAGCTTTATTCTAAACTGGAAACATATAATCATTTGAAAGTGGATAAGGTTGAAGAGAGGACATTAGTGGAGCCACACCTTATCAAAACACAGTGCCTAATTGAGACACTGGTGCCTAAACAAACTTTGCCCAGATGAAAAGAAAATGGCCTGTAAAAACAGTTCCTCACTGTAGCCGACTTTTGGGCCACAGGTCTTTAAAGTGGAGCGTTGAATTCGCCTGTCAGGGCGGTGAACACCCATGGATATGAGTACAATAACATTACTCCATATTTCCAACAATGTGAGCTATGCAGTTTACATTTTCGTCTGAAACTAGGACACAACTTTGGTGAGGCAAGCTTTACAACACAAGTGATATCAATCATTTTAGTGAATAACGAGGATCCTATCACCTCTGAGATTAGGGATGGGGGATTAGGTTCAATTAATCATTTCTCAACCTTAACGGAACACTCAAACATTTTTGTTGTTCACATGTCTTACCTCACTCCTGAGTCCATTGACAAGCAGATAGACACCATTCTTGGGACTGTGCGTGCAGTAGCAAGGGAGAGACAGCCAAAGCTCGCCCACCGCTATTAGCTTAGGTCAAAGACTGGGAGTATGCGCGCCATTATTAAATGTTAATTGCCTGCAAATTTCAGAAACAAATGACTCACTCCCAACTGCCAATTGGTTCTCATTGTTCATGTTAAGCTGTTCAAAAGACTCAACTCCTTCACGAACGTTACATCTCACTCAAAAACCACAGCGGAAGTAGGTCAATGAAAACAAAGCCTCTGTTTAGAAGTAGAAGTTAATATGACAATAGTAGAAGATAACGTAACATAAAGGGGTAAAAAAAACGAGTCACAACAAGCACACAGCACCATTTAGCTTAGCTCAAAGACTGGGAGTATGTGAGCCATTATTCAATGGAAATTGCCTGGAAATTTAAGACACAAGCGGCTCACTCCCAACTGCGAATTGGTGCTCATCAGTCATATAAAAGAGCTGTTTGCTCATTTGCAAAGATCCCATCTCTTGTGAAACCACAACAGAAGTAGGTCAATGAAAACAAAGCTTCTGTTTAGGAGTAGAAGATAATACGACCATAGTAGAAGATACTGTAACATAAAGGAGTAAAAAAATGAGTCACAACATGCACAGGACCATTTAGGGTTGCTAAAGAGTTAATCTGATGACTGTAGGCAGAGGTAAGCTAATGTGCTACTGATATACTCCCAGTGTTTGAGCTAAGCTAACTAGTGGTGGGCAAGCTCAGGCTGTCTCTTCCTTGTCACTGCACGCACAGCACACTGTGATGCTTCTAAACAATCAGTACAACACTCCGTTCAAAGCTGCACCAAGGTTATTTAAAAAGCAACCATACATACAGCTGAAGGAATAAACATCCTCTAATGAGGGCTCTCACAGACTTTCAGTGTCCCAAAGTTTCTGAACTCAAAACAGAGGTTCACCCTTCGGCAAGCACAGCACTTTCAAGGACAAAAGGAAAAAGCTTCACACTCCAAGCGGAGCTGAAATAAATATTATTGGGAAAAAGGCACGCCTCAGGCAAGAAACAGATAAGCAATAAAACCACAGTGCACTGGACTGGAAATCAGCACAGAACAACCCCAGTATCATTTTGATGGTAATTTATGGCTTTTGACTTGGCAAGATTTGAACTTGGGATCCGTCACTTTTCTCACAGTCCTCCTCATGCAATGATACGAGCATTCGGTAGCCAAAATTCCAGGCAAATTGAACATGGATTTGCTTTTTCCTGTGCAGGGAAACAATGAGATATGAGAGCATGAAGACCTAATTTCAGATGACAACATACTGTTCCTCCATTTCACTGTTTCTAATGGGTGTGTGTGAAGAAATGATCAGCACAGTGAGTGGCATCAGTTAATAAAAACTTTCCTGGAATGTCTGAATTCTACCACATTGACTTTCTGTCAAACAGTGTTTTTATATTGATATTCACAGTATACATTGATAATGTTAATAATAAATCATGTGGCTTTTGGTCATAGCCTCACTTTTGCTTATATTATTTATTAATTTAATTTCTATTATACTCTTCCATTATTTTCAATACTTCAGTACTTGACATTTCTACTTTTTTGTAACATGAAGGTCATTGTCGTAGTTGTTGCCAGTGTTCATCTCTTGCTTGTGAGCAGAAACTTTCAAGAATGACTGAAGACATTTCTTCAAACTTTAAACAAATGAGGAACTGGTTAGATATTGTTGCGAATGGGTCCCATAAATTTTGATAAACTCTGAAGGATCTTTCCATTGGAACTTGGGCTTGGAAATACTCTGAACTGGAAACTTCCCATTGACATTTTGGGAAATAACTGGAATCTGAGGGTAATTTAAACAAATTGTATCACATCCAAACATTAATATGGATCATTTATTGCCAGTTTTGTGCCTACATTGAAAGGAGAGTCAATGCCCCTGCAGTAAGCAGTGTGATGTGTGTGTGGGAATGAGGAACAGCAAAGATATTGTCAAGTATACTTGCATGAAATCTGGTTGTTTTAGTTGAGATTATTCTAAAATATATATCTCATTGACCATATTTAAAATCTCTGCTAAGGGCCAACCTCAGTTTTGTAAATTCCACGTTTATTTTCGTTTCTCCCCATAAATTCTTGCGAACTCCCATGTAGTGGTAACCTGACACGCCAGATGGACAGTTCCATATTGAAAATATTTCACTATTCCATCTGTGGTGGAGCCCTGGGAGAATGTTTTCAGGGGCAGAACATTCAAATACAACAGCAGCTAGTGGTTGGACGATTGTTTCGCTCAACATACTCATCGCAGACCAAGCAGCGCTGCTATGATGCAGCTTATTAAGTGGCTAAACGTAGTGGCTACGGTAGCTGTTAGCTGCTATGGCTAATGGCTGACAAGGGCAAACAACAGTAATTGGCCGTTAGCTAACTGTTGTTTGCCCTTGTTAGCCGTAGCGGCTAACTGCCACTAGCCGATAGCTAAACTACCTTGAGACTATTGTTTCACATTAAATTATACCTGACAGATGTAACATTTAACACTTATATGTGACATGAACCTCGTCAAAGACAATCCCTATACAGTAAACTTATGAGGAGAGCATATTTCACCAAGTATAACTAAACAACCACAGGCTAACCGACATTAGCCTCCATTATTTGTACCACAGGAAGTGACTTCACTTTCTGTTAAATCACTTCCTGTTGTCGTTATGCTCCCACTGCTCCCGCTTCTCTTCCCTGATTGGGCCATTAAGCATTTAGCCGAGTGAAACTGTTGGACAATGGAGGATGGCAAGACGGATATGCTTGTTTCAGAATCAGGCAGGTCCGTCTGCCAAAATTTCAAACTTTGAAAATTCTCTGACTCGGGGATATACCGATAAGATTTTAGAAGTCCAGGGTCATGGTCAGAGGTTCTTGAGGTCCTCCTTTGCCTCCAGGAGCAATACCTCAAGAATGCTTCAAGGAGGTATTGTCAGACATTGCACAAATGCCAACTCTGACTTGTAGATATACTCATACTCAGTTTTGGAGGTCCAAGTTCAAGGACTTTGGTTGTCATGTTTTTTTCTTCTCTAGATTTGTCCAATCTGACTCAGGCATTAGCTGAGGACATTTTGGAGGTACGCAAGGTTAGCTGAAGTCTAGACAGTCCTGCAGAAGCTTAACTTGTCAAACACATGTAGCATGAAAAAAGAGCCAAGGAAAAAAAACTAGAGATCATATTTATGAAGTTGAGTCATACAGATGAAGAGTAGAAGAATATGACACAATAAAAATCACACATCAAATCCATCCAAACGGGTCAAAACTGCTGCAAATGTTGCCATGTTAGCATTGAACCATTAAGGTCTATAGCAGAATATCATCTCCTCTGCGAGAGCCCTGAATCAAAAGCAGATGATCTTATTGTTCAGGGTGGTCAGTGAAGTACTCTGCAGCTTTCATCATCTGTGTCTTATCTGCTTTGATCGCTCTGTCCATGACGAATGATAACGTGCGATAAAAACTACAAACACATGACGAGGAACAGACACGAGAATTGTGTCAGGCTGTGAGGGATTGATGAGCTTTCCTTGAGAGTTTGATTCGTGTATTTTCATGTTACAGTCTATAAACAAGATTAATGTAGGAGCTCTGCTATTACATTATCTAATACCCTAAAACCGTATCTAATCTTCTTTAAATATTTATACACATATAAAACCTGATTAAACTGGAGGCCTCAACCTTCAGCCTGTCTGTGCTATGTTATTAATCTTTACTGTCTTACTGCCAGTCTGGGGACGTTCCAATACTCCCACAAAGCTCCAACAAAGATCTGAAGATTGAAAAGAGACATTCCCGATATTTGATTTTCCTGCGGCTTTGAAGTCGAAGGCCTTCAGCCCAAATTAATAATCCATTGTAAGCTGGTCTAAGACATTCAAGACCTTTAGAGCTCCCACAGTAATCACAAAAATCATCCGCCATGAATGCAACCACGTAAAAGGCAAAGAGGTGTGACGTATATTGTGTCCTTGAACCTGCATTTGGTTACTAGTCTTGTGATGCCCTTATGGGAGGTCACAAGAGGATCTGCAGTGAAGGCTGCAGGATTTTAGAACCTTGCTCATAATCTCCAGGAGGCAAGCATCAAATTATTCTGGCATTTGGTGGTAACTGATAGTTTAGTCCGCTGATCCACAAGACCAGTTACATTGGCTACTTTAAAATGAGAGCTCTAATTCCACTTTAATTCAGAACAAAACTAAAATCCTATTTTAAAAGATTATACATGACCTTGTAAACACCTTATTCCAAATGAAAATGACCATTCCAAATTAAACTTATTTCTGTAGTAGGTGGCTTGTTAATTCTGATTTTGAATCTTCAATCAATAAGTTAATTCTACTTTATATTAATTCCACTCATTCTGCGAGTGCTTGTTCCTTTGTCCTGTCGTAATGATGCACATTTTCTGTGATGATGGGGCCACCCAAAGCAAGTGTTGGACTTCACAGAGAAATTATTTACTGCAATGTCTTGTATATGACATGTTTTTTTTGTTCTTAAATAAGTTCTTATTTTTGGGTGTGTTTTATACATAAGCACAAGCAAAATATGTAAAATATTTTGTCTCATTTCGATATGTCGTCACATCGCAATGACAGCACATCTGACACAAAAAGCCAAAAATATTCTCTCTCTCCCTGGAAAAGTGCATGAACAAATGGGGTGCGTATTATAAATGAGGGCATATTATATCTGAGAAATTACAGTAAGTAGAGCCTTGGAAGCTTGGAAATGATGAAAAGAGTGGATGAACATCTGAACTAATGGCAACTGATGCTGAACTGGAGTTTTTTTTCTTCCGTCAGACGTAAATACGTCACATTTGCCCCCTGCCCAATCAGTACCACTCCCAACCCCCAGGCCTTACCTGGAAATGAATAAAGGCGGATAAAAATGTTTTCCATTAAAAAACCTCAATTTGGAAGTATTATTTCCATATTAAAATGAAGGAGAATAGTTTAATTCTGAATAATTTGATTAAAACGTAATTCCAAATAAAAAAAAAACATCATGTAACCGTGGTCATTGTGTGGGTGCAGCTGGCAGTCACCCCCCCCCCCCCCCCCCCCCCCCCCGAGATTAATTTTGTTTTTTCTTTCCCCTTGTCTGCATTATCTTTACAGCTGAGCTCTGTGTCTGATGGCAGTGTTGGAAAGACCAATGCATTTTTTCTAGCAGTGAGAGATATGTGAATATGATTCACTGCTATAGTGACCATCACCAGCCCTCCCTGTAGGCTACTCCATCAAATCAAACTTTATTTAACCTCTGATGTGAGCTGAAGGGGAGGGCCGTGCCACACCACAGTGGGAAAGAAGGGGAAATAGTGACAGACAAGACAAGACAAGACAAATGGGGGGAGGACAAACAGGTGCTGTAATTAGTTTAAGATAGTTGTCCAAGTGCTGTGCTGATCTAAGTCCATACCAGAGATGTGGGGTATTGATGAAAGGGGTGGACCCTAAGGGGTGAGATATAGAGGAGCATGCATCACGGGACGTGAGAAGATGTGTAGGACTGCCCAACTCAGCATGTTCTGACGGGACCAATCGTTTCTTTACAGTTGGTTAACAGTGATTAATTTTGAAGGACAGTTTTGGGGATTTGCCACCCTTTACAACACTTGGGATTGTACCAAAATTACAGAAAACAATTAAGTCCTCACCAAACATCCCTTCAGGGTTTTTACATTGTGTAATATTGGAGAATCTTGCCCCTTACGCTGCTATCAGAATGAAACTTAAAAAATACATCCATTCATCCATGATCTGCCTGTTTCTTTTAGGGTTGTGGGGGCTGGAGCCTGCCCTAACTGACATTCAGGAGAGTTAGGGTGCGCCCTGGACCAGGTGCCAGCCAACTGCAGGGCCACATAGAGAGACAGATAACCATACACACTCACACTCATACCTATGGGCAATTTGGAGTCACCAGTTAACTTTAAGATCTTGTGTTTGGTCTATATGAGGAAGCAGAGTGTCTGGAGAGAACCCATGCATGCATTCTCCACACAGAAAGGACCTAACCTACACAGGGGGTTCAAGCCAGCAACCTTCTTCCTGTGAGGCATGTACACTACCTGCTGCACCACCATGCTGCCCTTAAAAAAGACAGTTTAATACATTTTCACTTTTTGATTATTAATGCTGCTGTTTGGAGAGTGAATGGTAGGAAGGTCATTATTACTCAAATACGAATAAGATAAACATTAGCATGTTGATGTTTTTCAAAAACAGAATCAGGACTGCAAAATCTTGGATCTGCCTGGAGCCACACTGCAAGATTCACTGCATGGATCAGTAGAAAGGATTCAAATCCAAATGGACCGCCTTGTTTTGAGTGTAGGCTGTGTTTGATTTGTGTGTGTGTAACAGGACATTTACATCCAGATATGAATCAAGCTCTAATTATAGCCTAATTAGACCATCTTTGTCAAATTAAACAAGCACTGAGGGAGCTCTGACTTGTTGAAGGAGGTTTGCCTTACTCAAAAGACAGGAATATGCTCACTTGTCAGTAAGGACTGTTTTCCTTTTGGCCTCACCAACAAGTGAAATTATAAACTGGTTGTGTGTCAAACAAGTTGTAACATCCCTCAAGCTTATCATGTCATTACATCTGTGACACCCTGTTTTCAAGGCGAGTGATTATATGGATGGAGACATAATGAATATCCTTTTTCACATGCTGCTCCAAGTGAAATGTCATATTAGCAACTTGAGACCTGCAAATTGGAGAAACACCTGTTTTTTAGATGATCTCACATAATAGTTTATATGCAGATATCTGTTTAGGGAGATGGATGGATGCTTAATAACCACTGGAGCATGGTTGATGGGTTTCAGGGTTGCACATCAGGCCAAAATGTTCTCCCTCTTTAGCCCTAAATACAATAGTCTTTCTGCAGGCAAGTTAAGCCTGCTGAAATGCAATTACCTCAGTGGCTAATCAAATCACTTCTCAGCAGATTTTAGGCATAGTTGTTTATTTTACGTGGAATAAAAATATAGCTTTTATCAAAATAAACATTATAGGCACAGGAAAACACTTGTTGCCAGTAGATCCACCTAATTTTACCTCCAACAACCTACAACATCAAAAGTAATACTTGTTTATTCCCTCTCTACTCCTCAATTTTGGTTATGATTTTGGCCCAAACCAGGAGACAACTCAGCAAGCAGCATTTAACATCTGCCTGAGCAGGGTTGCCAATAAGACTGTTAACTTAAAAAATAGTCCTGTATACATATCCTCTGCTAACAGAGGAGGCAGATGGTGCAGCTGCTTCTAATTTTTCAATGAATGAAGTCTGGGAAAACACGACGGATCAATAGACTGTAATAGGAAAAGGCACACCCATACTGTAGACGGCCCATACGCTCTGTCAACATCTGCCAAGGGTGTGGTGACCAGTCTTTACATCTTTCTCCCTCTTTTCACATGCTCTTTGTGAAATGCATTCATAAAATGTTTCACGATATTTTAAAAGAAAATATTCAACATGTCAAACAGGATTACAACAAACTCACCATAATCACTGTTTGGCTTTAAGATTATTGTGCACCTCAGGGACATGAGTTTTTTTTGTAATGTGTGCCCAATAACAGTCAGTAACCTACCCCTGTGAAAAAAGTGGGATGAACCCTGGTTGTTTCCGACAGCTCATTGCTTTGATAAAATTGGCAACATTCACAGGACTAGTTCAGCCATTGGCTTCCTGTCTGCATGTGCACAAAGTCAGTATTTTAGGAAAAATGGGCAGACACACCAAACAGAAACACCTTGAATGGCTTTTAATTTCTTGTATCAAGGCTGATGTTACCAAAAGCCTCACCTGACACACCAGAAATGGTATACTTTACTGAATGTATTTCAGGAGTTGGACAACAGGCCATTGGAATTGTTTGAGAATGGGAATAAGCCATCAAAAGTTTATCTGGCAGTTGATTATACGATTGTTCCATCAATCATATTAATTACAGGCCAATCAGATAATGTAATAAGCTGACTACTGCTGTGGTGTTAAGTACGAAATGGGAGCAATTTCATTAAACAAACTCACCAAAACATGTCGGAAGTGGAGGGAAAATATCCTTTCTATTGGGAAGTGTTTCCAGTGTTCTTGTATGTTCTTCATTTAAAAAAGAAATGCAGTCCATGTGCTCAGCTTCTGCCTCCTGCCTTTAAGGATGCTGATTTGGCCGTGTTGCTACAGGCTGAGCTCAATCATTGTTAACTTGCCATGGGATCTGACCTTAAAAACATGGCTGTGTATGAGCAATCGGAATGAGCTAAATGCTTACTTTCAAGTTGACCTTCCATTTGGTTCTTCTAATTTGTCTTTTAGGTTTGAAAAATGGGGAATTTGTTCTGTATATGTATAAATGTTCATTACTGTAGGAGGAACTGCATGACATACAGCTGCCGGCTGTATGAGAAGGAACTTCAGTTTCTGCTATCCTGAAGAGTGCGTATGAGGTCATGCTGGTATTTCACAGAGTTTGAAGATTTAAGGTAACAGTTGGCACAACTGCATCAACTTGGATGTTCTCGTGTCCTATTTTGTAAATTCTGACTTCTGAAATTGAGTTTTAATAATAGTCTATTGCCTAAAACACCTTTTAGTTTTATTCACAACAAAATCATCTAACATTTTAATTTTAGTCTAGATTCAGTTGATGATATTTCACAACATTTGAGTCAACAAAATCTACTGTTAAATAAGTCAACTAAAATATGAAGTGAAAAAGGAAATGCATTTTTTTTAAGTTCCCTTGAATTTCTAAAGTCATTTTTTACACTTGGATCAAATGAAACATATAACCCTTTATTGTATGCTAGTAAAGTTTAAATGTCCAAATGAACAGAACCAAAGTGAACTTTCTTGTGAAATGCATGCACCTTTATTTAGGCTATGTGGCAAAGCATCTCAGTTACAATACCAGAATTGACAACAAACAGTGAACCTGCTCTACATGATTATATCAATTCATAAAGAGAGCACCTTTGATTGGATCGCTCCCCAACTTATCCCACCACCACCAAGCTAAAGCAATTGTGATTGGATGTTCCTCTTAACTCGGATGGATTGGATGTCCAGTCAAAGTAGGTGTAATTGGATCTATTCCTAACTTGTTCCTACTTTCTACATGACCAAATTTGGTCTGCTTGGATTAAGTCTCGGTCAACTTGTTTTTATAGTTACTGTTGCTTTCATCAGGGAAAAAAACGGTTGTTGACAAAACCTATGACAAATACAATTATGGCCCTTTTCCATTAGCCCTACTCTACTCAACTTTACCCCGCTCTACTTTACTGCCTTGTGCTGCTTTTCCATTAGCCCCAGTCGCCTGCCCAATGGGGTGCAGTGTCGCTGCAAACAGCTGAGTGGCACTGCGGTGACATCATTTTGAGCGCAACACAACAATCTGTGGCTTTTTGTCACAAACTGAGTAAAAAAGGAAAGCAGAAGAAGGCTGCAGTTGGCAAGAAGAAATACCCCTTGAGAAGCACAGAAAAGTTTTGGAAGATATACAACAGAATGAAGCCGAGGACGAGAGCAATTGAGCTGCAAAAAAAAGACGTATGAGGGTAAGCTAATGGAGCTACTGCTAGCATGCTAGGTCGTCGCGCTCATGACTCATCGATGACGACATTGTCTGACCAATCAGTAGCCAGCAGTCGATGACGTCCTCTTTTAGTATCGACTCAGCTCGCTTGGAACCAGAGCGGAGTAGGTACTAAAACTAGCTTGTTTTAGGAGATACCAGGCAAGTGGAAACACGCTGTAAATCAAGTAGGGCTGAGTAGAGTAGGGCCAAGGTGTGCTAGTGGAAAAGGGCCATTAGCCAACAAATTTAACACTGTTGTCCTCTAGTTCCCATCGAGCTTTCCACCATTTACCATTCAAACCTGATGAGTCTCAAAGAGCCGACTTGTAAACTAAAACCAGTCCATACAAGTATCCTTGTGATTCTGAAACTACAGTGGTAGTTTTGTAGTTTCAGGTAGTGGTTGATGATCCTCTTTTTAAAGCAGAGACTCCCTGTAAGGCAGCACAACTCAGCTCGCAGACTCTGTGACACTTTCCTCCATATTTATAATACTTTCAGCTCCTTTTGTGTTTTAAAAATATTGCTCTGCGGTAATTATCAGCTAAAATGCACAGTCACTCAGTTCTGCCTTCCAGAACTGAGTGACGTCAGGTTAGTCACATGTCTGAAAATGTGCAATCGTTTCTTCATTGCCTAATTTAGATTTAGAGGAACAAGACTAGAAAATGTCTCTAAGCCTAAAAATGTGTCTGCATCATTCTGGCTCTGGTTCTGGCTTCACTCCATTGGCTTACAGTGCAATACCAAATTCAATTCAAAATGTCATTGATAACCAGACGGCCTTGCATGACTTGGCTCCAGCTTGCATTTCTGACTTACCAAGCCTATATTCCAGTGGCCGCACCCTCCGATCCTCTAATCAGGGCCTTTTAACAGTTCCACGTTCCAACTTTAAATCCAGAGGTGATTGTGCATTTGCTGTAGCAGCCTGTAAACTCTAAAATAGCCTCATGCAGAGTATCAGGTCTGCTGATTCTGCGGTTGCTCTCAAATGACTGCCTAAAACTTACTTTTATTGGAAGCCATTTTTATAAATTCTTTTTAGAATTTTATAAAGACAAATTTGTACCTATACTTAATGTGGTCGCCTTAATAGATTGCTGTATGAAGGTTCATTTGAAGGTTCCTGTATGTAAACCGGTTGCTTGAGCACATAAACTTGCAAGCCTCTGTTGCGTTTTCATTCCTGATCTCTTTCTTGGTTGTGAAGCCCTTTGCTAAGGATTTCATAATGTGCTCCATACATTTATTACCTCCACCAAGGAGGTTATGTTTTCGGGAGAGTTTGTTTATCCGTCCGTCCGTCTATCCGTCTGTGAACAAAATAACTCAAAAAGTTGTGGATGGATTTTGATGAAATTTTTAGGAAATGTTCAGAATGGGAAAAGGAAGAACTGATTCGATTTTGGTGTTGATCTGGATCAGCGACTGGCCGCCATGGCGAAAAATGTGATTTCTGTGAATAACTACTGAACTAAAATAGATATCATTATGAATCCAGTTGCTAATGGTATGTTTTCATGGTCAAGGAATCTAAATATTTCAATTAAATAAAGGTAGGACTAATAATTTTGGTCAAAATGACAATATGACTGAGGACTGTGGCGCTGACTGAGGACTGTGGCGCTGGCGGATGACTGCACTCTCTGAGTGCTTTTCTAGTTATGATATATATCATTTTATCTTCCACTCTGCTGATGTATTAAATGTACAAAGCCAGTTGGCCATTTATTGAAGACAGACAATGATGTATAAGGGTTCTTTTTTTATTCCTGATAAGGCCAGTGGTGCAGTTTGATAGTGCCCTTGGTCTCTAGTTGGAAGGTTGGAGGTTTAAAACCAGCTCTGGCTGTCATACAGGGATGCATTTATTTATTGTCTACGCAACTTTTCTTTAACTAGATAAGTCCCATTGAGATCAGGATCTCATTCACAAGGGCAATTTAGCTGAGAGGTAAGAAGCACACATGATAATAAATACAAATTCAAGAGGATATTACGACAAGAAATTACAAAACAAATATGGGAAAAAAATCAATTTGACAATGGAGCTGTGACAGTTTTGAGGACAGTAACAAAAACACAGACATTGCTCAGATGATTCTCGCTGCCTAATAAGTAAAATGGAACGAGAACCTTTAACTAAGACCAGTTCTGTCTGTTTAGTGCGATGTGTCCTTGGGCAAGATACTTAACCCCAAGTTGCTCCCACTGCTGCATCAGCGGCATGTAAATGAGCATGAAAGGGCATGAATGTGTTGGTTGACACGGATACAACTGACATAGAACTTTAAAAACCCTCAGTGAGCGAATGTGACAGTGAATGGGTGGGAATGGGTTGATGTGAGAGGTCTTGGGCCAAACATTTTTACTTGTTCCAGTTTGACTGAACATTGGTAATTGCATTAATGAAAGAAGTGATGTTTCTTTTCTCTTTCCTTTAGCTTTGTTTTCCAGCCTCTATTTGCAGATCTATCGTTCCATTTATCATTGAACAGTCCATAGATTCTTCATTATTGAGTAGTACTGAAGGAATTCTTAACACACACAGGTTCATAACTAAAGGACTACATTTAATGGGAACCTCAACCATCCAAAACAACACAACCACTATGTCTTCAAGTAGCAACTGTCAAAACTTCCAATCAAATTTGATTACACTTCAACCACCGCAGCCAAAACAGATTTAACTACTGCAGCTCTCAGGTCATAGGACAGCAGCAGTTATGGAACAGAAAGGTCCCACAGCTAACAAGCGATTAGAGAATTGTTAAAATCACATCAGCAAAGCCTTTCATCGCCAAAATACAAACTCCCTGCACAAGACTTATTCAAATCCCAGATGGTTAATGACCGAGGACTGGAGAGTAAACATATTCAAACAGAATGGATTTATAGCTTGAGGAAATCGCTCAGAACAACTGCAATCAGATTTTGGCGTGTTGTAGTCATGTTTAACTGTCACTGACAGCGTGGGTTCTGAGCAGCATAATGACACTTGAGATTTTGTAATGTGATTAATGGTCTTGATAATGATGGTTGCAGGACATTTGTGCTCTTAAAATTTTTGTTTGAGCGATGTTGTTATGGTGTTTGATAAATAAAAACGATCATTGCATAATCCCCTGCATGTTTTTGGCTTTGGGAAGATTTATAAGTTATAACTGCTTGGATGTAGAAAAGGCTGATATACCACCGATCCTTGAGAATGAAAAGTTCAGGAGATAGATCAACTAGGAACCACACTCAATGAACTCTTGATTTGTCTAGTCTCAAATGTGCAGGGACACATTTCTTGAAGACCAATACTTTGTACTATTTCATGACTGTCAGATGTAGGGGTGGCTTTGAGTTCATTTAAGTAGCATTTCTTTTCTCTTGCATCGTCAGCCTGACAGTAAAAAAGCACAAGGGTGGATCAAGAAGAAGGATTGGGTAGTTTTTGTGGTGGTGTAATCAGCAGAAATCCTTTTTCTTGAATATTGGTTGATTTTCTATGCCAAGATCTGAGTTCATTCAACCTCAACATCAAATCTATTCTTCATTGTTAGGGGAAAAGTTCTGCTAAACTGAAGAAAATCCCTAAAAGTATTCACAAAGTATTATGTTTAACCAAAAAACTTGACTTTCAACCTCCAGCATTTAAGAGTTTTTTTTTTTTAGCTATGGTGCTTAGATGTTTAATCAAATTTGTGTCTAAAAGGTCCTAATAAATGACTTGGCCCTTCCTCCACCAAGTGACTTTATTAACTTCTGTTTAGCAGCATTGACAAAATCCACAAGAGTCCTAAACAAGACATTGATCTGTACCCTCATGTCCTACTGCCAAGTCAAAACTCAAGCTCCCCCAGCTCTCTTGTAACCATTGCCTGGATCAAATGAGTTCATTTTTTCCTCCTCAATGTCCTTATCAGCTGTTCTTTCTATGGGTGTCAGCCTGACAGGTCAAGAAGGTGGCAAGAAAAGGCAACAGTCAGAATCTAGAAATGTGAACCATCTCAGGCCTCTTTCTGCTGATGAGTTGCCTTGACAATATATATATAAAAAAGGACTTAACAAAAAGAGATTTGAGAGCTGGCTGTTATGTTTTTTGGTCTAGCCCCAGTCAGTCATTTGATATTAAATATTTTTCAGGTGGACCAAATCCTCTGTCTGGTGGTCTGGTGGTTTGGAGGAAATAATCCTAGGTGATGGAGTGAAGGAAAACTTCTTTATGGTCTGTTGTGTCTTTGCCCTGCTGTTTGATTTCATTTGGCTTTTCTGTTGGTTTTCAATCTAATAATCTGTGCCTTGGCCTAATAGATCTGTCAGATCTGACGCCAGAAAGCCCAGCGATTTTCTGACCAAGAACGATTGTTTTACCTTGAAGCTTTGCAAAATGGATCTGCCTGATGACAGACCTAGAATCTGGCAGGGCCAGCTGCACTGCAAGATTAGATTAGTTTGATGATTTGTGCAAAGTTGGAGAAAACCCCTCAAAGTGCTTTTTTAAGACAATGCACTGAGAATCAAGGATGTACAAAAAGAACCATGCCTTGAACACGCAACTAGGAAATAATTATTTTCCGTAAGTCATGGTAAACATTGTATAAATATTATGGAAAGTCCTTGGAATGTTTGTTAAGATATGGCTTTGAAAACAATGACATATTAAACTAGAGAAGCACTCGGAGAGCGCAGACCTACGCCAAGCAGCACAGTTCCCCATCTCCCAATGATAAAGAATCCTTTGAACAATTCCTGGATCCAGACGCTGATCCGGATCAACACCAAAATTAAATCACTTCTCTCTTTTCCCTTGCTGAACATTTCCTGAAACTTTTACCAAAATCCATCCATAACTTTTTGAGTTATTTTGTTTACAGACAGACAGACAGACAAACAGACTCTCTCGAAAACATAACCTCCTAGGCGGAGGTAAGCATATATGTTGACCGTGAACCTAAGGCTTTAAAATTTTAAATATCTAAACTTGGGTTTGAAGTGAACATTTGAGCAGAGTTTGGATAAAATACCTCAAAGGAATCCTAAGATATAGTGTTGACTAGCAAGGGATGAACATGGGGCCCTATAATCTTGACTTTAGACCCCAAAACTCTGATAATTTCATCCCTGAACCAGAGTGGATATCAATGCACAGTTTGAAGGAAATTTCTTAAATCATTCTACAGAAATGGTGTTCAGAAGCAAAGAATACAAAGAGGGACTTATGAACTTGATCCTTGACGTATGACCCCAGAAATGGATGCCTTTACCTTTTGCAAAGTAAAAAGAAAATCTCTTATAGTTTTCACAGTTTAAGGACCCCATAAAAGGTGTAGTCAGCGATGTGGGAGAAAACGAGTGCAGAGGTTGTTGATAAACAAATTTAGACCCGTCTCTCCCTTCAACGCTCACCCCTGGCTCCTGTCCCGAAAGCTGATGAACGTGCATCGTCATGGAAACGGCCATAGAAACTGCATAGCTGACCAACGTAGCTAAGGTAACCCTGACTTGTCTGACAATAGTAGCCATAACTCGACTGACAATATTGATAACATCACAACAACAGTACATTTTGGCAGATTAGACAATAAGATGAATGTCTGACGGCTGTTACTGTTATGTGAAGCACCACAAAGCTAATGGTGCTTACCTATCTAGCAGAAAGATGGCAACATCTGCGTCCGTTTTCAGGTCTTTCACTTTGTGGAGTTCCCTCCACCGTCGGAAAGCAACACCAATGTTAACCCGGGTCTTCGCTCTTTCACGGTCATCCACTTTTCACTCCTCTGACCTTTTTCTTTTGGGCTGTTTTTCAGCCATTGCCACTGCACCTATTGTATCTCTCTCTTACGCTAACTGCGCACGCTACGCAACCTACGACTCCCCCTCCCACCTCTGTCAGATCTGCGCATGAGTATGATCGCCCCCTGGATGTTGGGTGGGGGGGTGGGGGGGGTTGTACCGTGTTTTGGTAATTCGGCCCGAGCCACAGTATTTACCTGCTGAAATTCACTGAAATTCAGAGCCAAGTCTGTGTATTGAAACCGGACTTTTTTTTTCAACATGCTGTCAGTGGTGACATCTTGTGGATGGAGAGGAGAAATACGGTGATTCTGACAAATAGTGCATTAGATTAGAAGATTGCTGACTACACCTTTAAGGTCTAGTTTCAATGTAACAAAAAATATTCTGAACTTCCTCCATATTCTTTGCAGCTGGAGGTTTGATCTGGACAAAAGGTCAGAGTTTAGTGCAGGACCAGGGAGCACAGATGGTCAGAGCTAAATGCACCCAATTATGTATAACACAATCAAATTTTTAAAACACATTTCCTCAAACACCTATCCACTTTCTGTCAGTCATAAAAAACTGGTTATAGATCACTCTGGTCAAACTCAGGCAGTAATCCTCTACCGGATCAGCTTGCACAGCTGAGCGTGTTCAGACAGCAGTTAACATGCTAACAGATCAGCTCACTCGCAGCAGTCACTGCAGTCCATCCAGATTCACCCACACACCAGCTGCTACCAGTCAGGAGGGACGCTGCACAGGACAGAAGACCCAGATGTGTTTCTCACGAGTCTGAAATCTAAACCAAATCGCAAGTTACTATTTGACTTTCATATGACGGATTGCTCGCAGGAGGAAGTCCACGAAGCTCTGTCTCTGCTCAACATGCAGGAAAATATGACACTAATGAGCCTCATATGCATATTCAAAGCCTCCAACGTGTATTTAAATGTTGTGATTTTATCTTACATTCACTACTGTATGCAATGATGGTCTCAGGCAAAAGAGACTTAAAACCCTTAATGTCATTCTTTTATCAACCCTGACAGTTCTTAACAGGAAATCACAGCAGAATCATCACTGTAGCATACTTACCAAATATGAAATGCATAAACACACACGGCTTCTCTGGACTTGAGCTTATTTGAGATGAATGGTGGAAAAGTCTGCTGTGGTCTGATTAGTCCACTTTTCTATTTTTGGAAATCATGGTCATGGTATTCTCCGGGCTAATGAGGAAAAGAACCTTCCAGACTGTTATCAGTGCAAAGTTCAAAAGACAGCATCTTTGATGGTCTGAGGTGTAATAGTGTCCATGGCATGGGTAACTTGCACATCTGTGAAGGCGCCATTGATGCTGAAAGGTACATACAGAGTTTAGAGCAACATGCTACCCTCCAAGTGACATTTTTTTTCAGGGACAATCCTGCATTCGTCAGCAAAACAATGCAAAGATACATCCTGCATGTGTTATAACAGCGTGGCTTCAATAGAAAAAAGTGCATGTACCAGACTGACCTGCCCCCCGTTAAAAATGTGTGGAGTACTGATGAGCAATTGAAGTTGTATATCAAGCATGACTTGGAGAGAAATCCACCTGTAAGTTCTAATGATTAGTGTACTTAGTACTCAAATGCTCATTGTGTATTAATGGGAAGGAGAAGTAACACATTGAAAACAAGCTTTTTCAGGATGTGTTGCAGGCATCAAGTTCAAAATGAGTGAATATTTGCAAAAATAACTTGTATATTCAATTGAATATAGGTTGTAAGGGATTTGCAAACCATTTTATTCTTTCTTTATTTTACACTACATCCCAGCTTAACTGAGATTGGGGTTACTATGTGTATGCAATGTCTGCTTTGTGTTCTACATTTACCTGTCCAGAGATTGCAACTATAAATTTGCTGGTAAGCTAAATCTGGTTTAAGGCATCTCTGCTCTTCTGAAGAAGAATGTCCCCTGATTTAAAATATACATGATAAACTAAACAAAACTAAAGTGTGCATGATTTTTATTTGGCATTAGGAATTAGTTTCAGAACAAAAGCTTTGAACCATTTGTCATTCTTCTATCTTATCTTGTTGGTTACCAAATCAACGTCATCAATGTAAATGGTAATTTTTGCTCTATAGCTGTACCACTAATAATGATATCAACATGATTCTAAGTGCTAGTTGTGGTTTTCAAGGTCATGAATCATATTATGATGGTAACTTTATCATAGAACTGTTGCTTATAGATGTTACAGCAATATGTGAGCTACTCTCCAAGTGCTTTCTGGTCTGTGTAGGTGACATGGTGTAGGATACAAGTTTTTGATGGAAAAACATGTCAGCATTGGGGAATTATTAAACATGACATTTTAGATTATGGTTAACCATGACACCCTATAATTGCCCATCCCTGTTCTGGAGCAATGATCTTGAGAGGGGTGTGAGGCTTCGGCAGTTGCTGTTTGATTCATACATGCTTTTAAAAGTCATTGTAACACATTTAATACACAGTTTTAATCTGGTATTTTGGTATTACAGGCTGTACTTAGGCCTGTTCTAGTTGAAATGTGTGTTTTTTTTCTCAGTAGATTCTGAGGGGGCCTAGCTTTTCTTAGATAAGAGACCAGGGCTGGAACCACCTCAAAGGTCTGCAGAATGAAGCTATAACTAAATGCAAATGTCGATTAACCTTTGAATGAACCTGCAACATTTTAGAGCGCTCCAATTCATTCCCACGTCAAAGTTCATCGTGGTGGGTGAACAGACTTCATATTATTCTTGTCCGCAACATCCAATCTGCAATTTTTATGAGACTCTGCTGAAGCCATATTAAGGAACAATGTGTGTTCCCTGTAATGGAATTTACTGGGTAATAAAACCCACAGGGGGTCCTCCTACAAGCTCCACTATTTGTTCTGAGCCTGTACAGAAATATGAAGCAGCGATGTTTGGAAGAATTGTCGAGCCCACCTATGGACTGACAGTGGGAGAGCAGCCAGGCCTTTTAAGGTCTGCCCGGGATCACTTGGCTCCGATCGGATCTTGCACACATGGTTCTGCAAGTATGCCCATGTGAAAGAGATGCACTGAGAGACAAGGACATGCACGTCAGGGTTGTACTGTGCCCACTAGGGCTGGGAAATATGTTCAATGGTGAGGATATATGAATACATCCTTCTTGGGATAAACAATACATGAGTGTACAAGATCATAGGGTCGGGCATGAGAGACAGAGGAAAGAATGTGGAGTGTTTTGGTTTAGCATTTTGAGAAAATAATTGTGATCAAATTGTCACATTGAAGGCAAAATAAGTTGAAGTTACATTTGATAATGAGATGTGTACAAGTTATCCACAAGACTCTTTGGATTTTAACTGCCTTCTTTTTATTTTTATCATGATTTTGTTTAACTGACACACATGCAGATTTGGGGCTCTAATTTCATGGCGCAGCGCAGGGGGCGCAAGCCTGGCGCACCCCGCGCAGTGTTAATTTCGTGCGGCGCACCGCCGTGCGCTGCCAGTTTGACAATTTGGTAGACCGTCTGCGCAGAGATGGGTGTGACGGCGCACCAGGGGGAGTCGATGGCGCACCAGGGGGAGGTGTCTGCAGATTCATGTTGCCGCAGTGACAATTTCGTGCCAAAAACAGTGCAGAAAGTGCGCTGAAAGCTTGCCAGCTCCAACCTGGTCTATTCTCGGCGCAAAGCGGAGCGCACCCTCCGCAGCTGTAATTTGGTGACAGGCGCACATGTGCGCACACGTCAACAAAGCCTCAGAGGCAGGTTTCCAGAGTGTCAGGAACATTTTAATGCAATAAACAATCACAGCAATCACTATTTAATGTAACCTTCTGAACCAGCATATACATTTGTATCTATATTAACTGTCCCGTCACATCTGATGTCGGATTAAAGCCGTTCGTCATAATGGAAACTTAACCTGACAGCATCTAGAAGTTTGATGCACATCTTACAAGTCAACAATAAACAGCCTTAACATCTGATACTGAGTATATATCTGGCTTCTCTCATTTCATTAAATTCAAAGAAAAGAGGGAGAAAAAAGATGAAGAAAAAAGAGAGAAAATAAATGTATGTCACTCAGGATTTTCCCGTGATTTCCCATGTTTCTCTATTTTAGTCCTTATTTTTAACGTGATCTAAAAAGATGGAGTACATTATTGTAAGGAGGATGAGGCAGAGACACCGGGAGAGTATACAGTATATCACTAAAGGCTCTGCTATTTGGTGATGACAAACCAGGAGTGCAGGTGGATCACAAGCATTATAAATGTATAAGCCAGCTGCGGTGTAACTGCCTCTTAATTTTGTAATCCTATAATGACAAAGGAACAGATTACATCTGTCCTGGGAGCTGGCCCACATGGTGACGCGCTTCGGGCCTCCGATGCGCGCCCCGATGGCCAGTCTGTTCTCCCAGCTGCTGAATGACAGCAGCTCTGACCGTCTCCAGCAGCGATCATTCAGACCAATCAGACGCTGCACCTCGGCCGCAGCGCATTTAAAGGCGAGGAGAGGCGCTCATTTGATTGGTGGAGACAACACTCGGCTGTGTTAAAACCACTCACATCTACTCTCCTCCTACTCTGACATTTGCGCGGAGAGGCAGAGACGTGGGCATGGACACGCTCCTCTGCGCTCCTCTGCGCCCCTCTGCGCCCCTCTGCGCCTTGAGTGCGCCTCTCTTGGCACTGCAGGAAACTTGCAAAGTGCGCTGGTCACACCCTGTCCGCGCGGCGAAGGCTGGCGCAGGGCAGGTGCGCCTGCGCTTGCGCCTGGTCTACGAAATTAGAGCCCTTGATATATAAATGAGGTACTTGTTAGGTGGTGGATGGTAGAAGTTACTCTGTGGCTTAAAAAGGTCTAGTGTGATTTTTGTGGTGATGCGTTTGTGGGAATTTTGTCATGGGAAGAATATGAGCCCATCAAACCTTGAACTCTATATGCTAAAACCCAATAACTTTGTCGTAAATCAAGAGACATTAGTTCGAAGTGGGATCAAAATCTCTCAGAGTAGAAATGACACCCTAATTTCTAAGATAGGAAAAGGGAGACATCAGGGAGAGAGGAGGAGAAAAAAAGGCCCATCACATGTTTGATATTCTGCTTGTTCAACGTAATTTTCTGAGATGTCAAACAGGCTTCTCCTTGTATCAAGACATTTATAAACAAGCAGGAAAAGATATAGAGCTTAGAATGACACTGCAGTACTTCTGTAATTTACCGGCTCAACGTGTTTGGCGGTGAAGCCATGTGTAGTTGTGTGTTTCAGAGTCAAGGCTTTTTTATTCATTTGGTTTTGTGAGTATTTGAATTGTGCAAAAATGATCACCAATATGACAGATGAAAATGAAAACAGAAGGACTGACCTTGATTGTTAATCTTTTACTTCCAAAACATAATCGCCACACTATTTGGGCAACATGGACGTATTCCGATCTTGGGAATTCCCTTGAAACATTTGTAAAATATCGTGTTAACAAGTTGGCACAAACTAGCAAATGATGAACATTAAGCTCCATAACTTGACTTTGAAAATCAGATCAATTAATCCACAAATTCTGGTGGATATCTGTACAAATTTAAAGAGATATCCAACAATATTCTTGCAGCAAGGAAGGAACAAGAGCTGCCGTGACCTTGACCTTCAAATTCTAACCAGATGGTTCTCAAGTCTGATTGGACATCTGTGCAATGTTAAGAGAAAATCCCTCTTCGATTTCTTGAAATATTACAATTTCAAGAACAATATGGAAACTACTTGATTGTGCTTCTGTTAAATTAAGACATGTAGCAATTTCAATTAAACCATTAAAGGTGACAGAAAATGAACATTCTTGATTTTAATCATTGTATTACAGGAAAAGAATGTTATTTGTTGTCCATATTACGTGGCCTATGCCTACAACATGAGGTCAGATTATTCAATGATGGCTCAGCCAAGCCCTGTGCCCCTCCTGTTCTTGTCTTTGAGGATCCTGTCCTGCAGTAATTCCGAAATAATATTAATGATGATGGTGATAGCAATGATGATTAACAGGAGGTAGAACTGAGGGTGTTGGTGATCCCTTCCTTCCGTCAGTATTCTTGCCTGCTCTTACGTTGTCTTTTAGTCTGGGGGGGGAGGCGGGGGTGCATTGTCACCTTTTCCTCCTGATTAAAGTCCATCTTCCTTCCCACAGCTGGACGTGCGAAAAACTTCCCATCAGCCAGCAGCTGGGCCTGTCAGCCAATCAGGCACCTGCATGATTACCAACAGCTGGAAAAGTCAAACACACTGGGTGGAGGGGGTCAGGAGGAGGGGCAGCGAGCGGAGGCTTCGGGTGGCGTTCGGGGAATGGGGCCAAAGGCAGTCGAGGAAGGAAGGAAGGAAGAGAAGGAGGGAGGGAGAGTAGGGTTCAGGTTAGTATTGAAATAACAGGGAGGGGGATGAGAAGGCAAATGAGGAAAGCAGATATCAGAACGAGTGCAGTGGGAGCCGGAGGAAAATGTCATCTTTCTTTGAGTTAATCATTTTCCATTTTCTCTGTGACAGCTTTCTTCGAGCTCTGATTGGTCCCTCAGTGGAAACAGGATCCATTCAACAAAAGCAAAACTGTATCATCAAAGATGTCCATTACTGGCTTATTGTGGGATAACTATGTAAGGTCAAACATTCAAAGCAAAGAGACCTCAGTGTGACACTCAGTGTGTTGACAGAGGAAAATCAGTCGTCAGGGAAATCAGAATCTACAGCCAACTAATTATATAACAAAGTCCTACACACAGGATAAGAGACTGGGCTCAAACTCAAAAACTGTTTAAAGCTCCTGTAAGGATTTTCTTTAAAGAGTGTTCACATCGATGGATTTAATTAGTAACAAAAGACTAAAGAGACTGTATGAAGGACATGAATTTGTTACAGATACCCCCAATTCCATTTTTGCTTTTAACCAGAAGCCTGCCACATTCCAGCCAAATTCCAGCTACTAGGAATCCCCTTGCCTTTCTCTGGTTGTGCTGTAATTCCACCCTAATTACTAGTTTTATGCAATTTCAGGGTGTTCCAATGATATGGAGCTTTGTCACATGTACATATGCATTGGGCTTTAACCTTTGCCCTTGTAAAAGTACCTCTGAGGGTGATCTAATTACAGAGGGTGGGCAGATCCCATCATGGACCTGCCACAGTCCAGCCAAGTCTCTGCCAAAGAAAGTGGGGGAAATTTAAGAGGCTCCATCTGTAACTTTGAAAGATGGGCAGTTTTTCACATTTTGACTGATAAGTAATAAGCTGCCTATGGATTTTGATGACACTTTCTGGGACTTCTGGGAACTGTTCATGGCACAAGAGAGATCTGATTCAAATTTGGTGGTGATCTAAATCCAGATGGGGATCCAAGAGTTTTGTCAAGATTGTTTTTAAGTGTGATTGGGCAGTTTTCCACATTTTCACTGATAACCCAATAAGGCAGAAGTAATGGCATTTTGGTGATACAAATCTGGATAGGGATCCAGGGAAAATACAAAGGATGTTTTAGTATTGTGAGACAGGACAGCGTTTCCACAAATTTCGAATAACTCACCAAGTTTTCAATGGATGTTAATAAAATGTTTGGTAATTGTTGGTAGTGGCACAAGGAAGTAGTGCTAACATTTTTTGGTGATCAAAATCCAGATGCAGATCCGGGAATTGTTGAAAATACATCACAAATTTTCAAGAAGAGACAGATCTGGACTGCAGGCAGGCCAACATTTTATGACCAAACCATGCTGATGAAACAGATGAATGTGTCTTAGCTTCGTCTTTCTGAAATAAGCAGGGATATCCCTTAAAAAGACATCACTCAGATGGCAGCATATGTTGCTCCAAAACCTGCTTGTAGATTCCAACAGTAATGGTGTCATCACAGATGTGCAAGTTACCCATGCCATGGGCACTAACACACTTCCATACCATCACAGATGGTGACTTTTGAACTTCGCTCCGACAACAGTCTGGATAGTCCTTTTCCTAATTAGCCCGGAGGACACCACCTCCATGATTCCTAAAAACAATCTGTAATGTGGACTCATTAGACCCGCATTAGACCACAGCAGACTTTTCCCCTTTCCCAGAGAAGATGGCAGCATTTCCGGGTGTTGTTGATATAAGGTCTTAGTTTTACTTGGGGCGTCAGTGGCACAGTGGGATAGTGCGCTTGGTCAGTGATCGGGAGGTTGCAGGTTCAAGCCCAGCTCTGGGTGACACATGGCAATATGTCCTTGAGCAAGACACTTGAAGGCGTAGTCAGCGATCTTTTAATCTTCTAACCTAATGCAGTATTTGTCAAATTCACAGTATTTCTCCTCTCTGACAGCATGTCATCACTGACAGCATGTTGAAAAAAAAGTCCGGTTTCAATACACAACCTTGGCCCTGAATTTCAGAAGGTAAATACTGTGGCTCGGTAAACACTGTGACTTGGGCCGAGTCACCAAAACAGAGTAAACATCCCCACATCCAGGGGGTGATCATACTCATGCGCAGATCAGACAGAGTGGGGAGGGGGAGTAGTAGGTTGCATAGCGCGCCTACTACGGTCAGAGGAGTGAAAAGTGAAAAAGAAGGGCTATGACCATGAAAGAGCGAAGACCCGTGTCAACATTGGTGTTGCTTTCCGACGGTGGAGGGAACTCCGCCAATAGAAAGACCTGAAAACAGACGTGGATGTCGCCGTCTGTCTGCTGGACAGGTAAGCAACATTAGCTTTGTGGTGCTTCACATAACAGTAACAGCCGTCGGACATTCATCTTATTGTCTAATCTGCCAGAATGTACTGTTGTTGTGATGTTATCAATATTGTCAGTCGAGTTTTCTGACGAGTCAGGGTTACCTTAGCTACGTTGGTCAGCTACGCAGTTTCCATGACGATGCACGTCCATCAGCTTTCGGGGGTGGAGCCAGGGGTGAGGTATGAAGGGAGAGGCGGGTCTAAATTTGTTTATAAACAACCTCTCCACTCGTTTTCTCCCACATTGACGACACCTTTAACCCCGAGTTGCTGACACAGCAGCCTTCTCCCACTGCTGCATCAGTGGTGTGTAAATGGGCATGACAGGGTGTGAGGGTGTTAGAGATACTGATGGATAACTAACATAGAAACTCTGAACCATCACTGATGGTTCAGAGTTTCTATGTTAGAGCGAATGGGTCTGTGAATGGGTGTGTGAGAGCGAATGGGTGTGAATGGGTAAGTGTGACCTGCGGTGTAAAGCAGCTTTGAGTAGTCAAAGACTAGAAAAGCGCTATAAGCTTAAGTCCATTTACCATTTAGTTTAACTTGCGCTTGTAGATGTAGCAAAAAACTGTGTTAATTGACAGTGGTTTTCTGAAGTGTCCCTGAGCTCAGGGGGTGACATCCTTTACAGAATGATGTTGGTATTTAGTGGAGTGTTGCCTGAGGGGTTGAAGGTCATGAGCATTCATTGTTGTTTTTTGGCCTTGTTGCTTATGTCCGGGGATGTCTCAGGATCTTCTGAGACATTATGGACTGTCAACGATGACATACATATATCCCTTGAATTTCTTAATTTAGAAACTGCTGGTCATGTTTGTCTTAGATATGCGAGCAGGTGTTTAATAAGACCTTCATACATTTAGACTACTATTGCCATTACATACCAGATTTTATGAAGGCACTAATGAATAGCTGAAGAGAACTTTCACTCCTCTGAACTTACAGATGGATTGTCATGTCTGAAACCATCAGAATTTTCTAATTATGTCTGAGTCATGGTCGCCTTTAATGCATGTCAGCAGCAGGAGGGGTGAACTTTATTTGAATGGGAGTGATGCTGGTCCTCAGTCATGGCCTGGGCAAATTAGAAATATAAAACGCCTGAACTCAGAGTAGCCTCAGGATGCTAATTGCTTCTGCCATCTTTAAATATTCCTCCTCCTGTTCTCCTCAAACCAATGCGAGGCTGAGTGTCCCCTTGACCTCTCACAAATTGTGTTTCCTTTCACAGCATGATAAACATAACATGCTGGCTCTGCCTTCAACTTCTTAAGCAAAATATACTAAGTGTTTTAATGACAGTGCTTTGAGTCGTCAGACTTGGGGCAGCACTCTCACCTCCCGATGGCTTTCTGAGCCGCCTCAGTTTGATTGGACTTCCTCTGCTGGGCTCTGAAATCCTCTGCGGTTATGAAGACATTCATCACTCTTACATAAATGGCTTTAAAGTTTTCCAAGGGGAAATAGAGCTCTTACAACTATGGTAAAGTCAAAGAGCATTAAAGAAATTTCTAAATCAATCATTATTTCCACTCCTTTCTCACTCAAGCTTACATGTAAAGTTAGAACGTTTATTTGAAGTCGCACCTTTCGTAGGGGAAGTTCAGAAAGTGATGTACAGGTAGTTAAAACCAAGAACAGCAAAAAGAAATCCAACATAAGCAGCAGACTTTAAAAAACACCCAGAAACTGAGTCAAAGAACCACATGACAACTTCAGTGAGTTCATCCTGGAGTCAGAATCAACACCACAAGTTGAAGGAGAATTTAAGGATATTGAGACTTTCACAACTATTTTTAAAGACCTCTGATTTTCCAAAGTGGCATATGTTCATCCCAGTGTTGAGGCGAACATTTGCTTTAAGTTTAAAAGAATATCTCTCAAATCATTCTGTGATATCATGTTCATTCATCATTCAACATTTGCTTTTCTAACCTTTGATCTACCCTTGCAGTGCAGTTGGAGCCACCTAAGCTCACATCTGTGATCAGGTAGATCCATCTTTCAAAGCTAAGCGGAGTCCTTTGAGGTGAGAGAGGTAAGAGTGAACAGTGGTTGCTAATATTGAAATTAGCTTGGATGCCACCTGCTTACAATGGCAGTTATGTTGGAACTGGACTTCATCCCTGAACCTTTGCAGGAGCAGCACAGCCCAATCCTTAAGGGCAGTGATTCCCAACCAGGGGTACATTGCAGGGGTACGTTGAAAAATAAAAAAATTTATTCAGAAGAGGGTTAAGAGAAGTCCGCAGAGAAACTATTTTGAGTGTTTTGTTCCTGATTTTTAAAGTTAAATGCATGCTTAAATGGGTCTTATTCAAGAAGCTCTGGTGTTTTGTGGTAAACATTACGACGAAGGCAGGTTGATTGTTTTGATTTTGTATCTATTTATTTACAAGTACAGATTTATTTTCAAGGCAACATATTATTTATCATTACGTTTTATTTGGGTTAAAAAGAAGAACATTTATGAGAACGAAATGTTAAAATTAAGGAGATAAAATAAAATCACTTTCCGTTATTAATCAGTTGTGTTACGTTTTGCTTTAGAAGAATCATCAACACGTATGAGTGAGGGGGTACTCATGGCATGACAAAAAGGTTCAGGGGGTATACAAGACATAAAAGGTTGGGAACCACTGCTTTAGGGCAGGAAGAGGTGGGAGCTATAAGCAAGAACAAAGCTGGAAGTGACTGCTTGTACAGGGATTAGCATGGATGCTAACAGCTTCAGTAGCAGTTTGAACTAATCTAGACAGCATTTGTTTATTAATTGCAAAACAAAAAACACTGAATAGTATATTATTGCTCCTCTTCTGACTTCTTTTAGCGAGGGGTTGTTCAACATAGTGGCTGTACTTGTACTTTACACCACCCACTACAATATCTGGTTGGCCTGTCATGAATATGATTGATGGAATGATTGTCCAACCACCTGTCAAATATTTTTAAAGGTACTGTCTTGAATGCTATTAGAAATAAACTTAACACAGGCAACAAAGTCCAAGACCACAAGTCCATGTGAATGTATGCAGGCACCGCTCAGGAAAAGGTGGCATTATCTGCAGCTATACAACCAAAATTTTAAACATGTTAGAAATCCATCTGACTAGTCAGAAGTAGCCCACTGTTACGAAAACATCCTCCTGAGGTAATACAGAAGTTCATGAAACTGTAGTTCCTAAAGTGTCCTCATGAGGCTGTATGCAGGAACTTTGGAGGTGTTAATATTGTTTGCAAAAAACAGATGGTTTTTACAGCCTAAATAAATATCATTACAGCTTTGTTAAAAAATGATGCCCACAGTCTAACTGTCTAATACAGGGGTGGGAAACTTTGATTTTTTTTTTTCAGTGCTTAAGGGCTGCTCTGTTACATATTGTTGGACACACTCATTGAGGAAAACAAATATAAAACAAGTATATAGCTTTGAAAAAAACATATTTAAACATTTATTTTAACTCAAATACAACACATAATCATGATTTAAGGACATAAGTCCTTTTAAGCTTTTCTAAATGCATAAAAAGAGTATGATTTTACAAGCTTTTAAAGTAAAAATACATTACCCCTACCATTGTTTCAATTATAGTTTTACCAACGCATTATATTAGATTTTAAGGCCTCATAAAAATATATTTACAGAAACAGTCATAGCAAAGTACTTTTGTAACTTGCAATTAACAAAATACGTACTAGCAATCTATGCCTATATTCATTTGTACATTAGATTAGATTAGATGAGACTGAAACGTATTAATCCCTTGGAATACTCTTTTAGGGAAATTAAGGGCAAAGAATAGTTCAAAATTAATATAAATACAAAAAAAAAAGACCTTAAAAACTAGAGAGCTATTTACATGCTGTATGGCAAAACTACACTATGTACATTATGTAGTACATGTAACAGTACATTATTTAGTACTGGCAACTCAATATAAATGATATCAAGCAATTGCTAATTGATCTCAACATTTATAATTTGATTGGGTTTCTTTTGGAAATGAATGTCAGGCTGCATTGAATGACATGGA
The DNA here is from genome assembly GCA_036419115.1 of Scarus forsteni. Taxonomy (NCBI): domain Eukaryota; kingdom Metazoa; phylum Chordata; class Actinopteri; order Labriformes; family Labridae; genus Scarus; species Scarus forsteni. The sequence continues at coordinate 17,501,620 of JAZDUH010000033.1, read as the reverse complement.
TGGCCACATGTAGCCATTTGCCCACCCCTGGTCTAAAACATCTAAGAACTATCTAGATACTATCTCTTTGTATTTTATCTAGGATTTTGGGTTGTAGAATAATAGAAATGATTCATATGGCTACAAGTTCTAGGACTCTCCATTGACTTCAAAAAAAGTCATACAGTTTAGGAACTCGGTCAGAATCTCTTTCAAATCACAGTCAATGTTTAAGTTTTGATAACTGGAATATGCCTCGGTCAAAAAAACAACCCTCAAAAACTGTGGTGACATCAGATCTTTGCATCCATCTTGATGCTTGTATACACAAACATCTTCATCCTGAGCCATCCCTGAGTTACGGTACACATGCCACAGGTGTTTGTAGCTGTGGTGACAAAGGAGACACAGACCATGGACAATGAAACAGTGGCACTTCCTGCCATCATTTCACTGAAGTTAAAGTGCTCGATGAGGGATAAACCTTTCAAGGCGAGCTGTTGTTCTGGGCCTCGCTCTATGGGGGTGAGATGAAAGCTAAAGGGGGGAAGAACACAGTGGCAGCACCACAGCCCGTTTTTGCTGTATAAATCTAATCTGGATGTAAACACAGCTGCTGTTAAGGAACTCATGCATGGCCCATATACCAGCTGGCTGTGTGAAATGAACTCTGACCCAGCAGTGAGCCCTCTTCTGCTGAGAAATCCGCCGCTAACCCCAGAGGATGAACTCCTGCAGCCGGGTATAGCATGTCATTCCAAGAAGACGGGGGTTCATCTATGAGGCCATCACTTTCTGTGCCTCCTCCTTCTTAGCCCATACACATGCTTGCATACTTTTACCATCATGCAAAGTTAGGTGATTGGCTGGGCCTCTTGTTTGAGGGCCTGAGGATATGGTCATTTTTAGGGAGCAACAAATAGAAGGAGGATGTACTGATGCCACTGCTTTTTCAGATCAACCAGTTACGGTACTAACATTTCATTATTCTTTGATACAGAGTACAAATTCTTCATTAGGGTTCATAAAATCATTACAATTCATGTTAACTGCAGATGTGACTCAAATTTTAGACCTGCTTACAAACTGACAAGCTTGGTTAGCGTAAATGACAAGAAGAACCAGTCTTTACCATGGATTTTTGTACAAGTACCTAGCCTGGTGGTATCAGCACCGATACCAAATCATACCTATAGTATTGGTGTATCCTAAAGGTGCGTACACACCGGACGCTACTTGCACTACCTCGGCGATCACTCTCCATGCAAAGTCAATGTACAGCCGCGATGGGGCGGGGCTAACCCTCTTGCAATGCGACAGCCGCTTTCACACTACCACATAGCTTGTCGCGCATTGTCAAAGTGAAAAAAAAGTTGATCAATCAGTGGTGTGTGCACCTGTGACGGTACCCTAGACAGACAGTTTTTCATCTGGACTACAGAGTAACAATCCATGTCCGTGTGGGAAACATTAGTCAGTGAGGACATTAGTTCCGCCTAGACAGACCGCAGAAAACTCACGGATGATGCTGCTGCAGGGCATCAGCTGCAGTGTTTTGTGGTTGATAAGTGAATGAAAAGGATACAGCTGGAATAATGTCCGCTTATACATCCTATTATTTGATATATGATATGATTGCGGTGAAACTCGAGCGGACGTGACGTCACCGAGCGACGGCCGATGGCAACGGTGACCAAAATGAGGTATTTATGGACACGCGACGATACGTCAGTGGGTGACGCGATTGTGGTAGCTGGGTCGTTTGCGGTGTGAACGCAGCATAAGACTAGTCTTGGACCCCTGGCACCAATAGCAAGACAAAAACACCTGGCACATCTTCAAAGTCTTTTCCTTTCATACTAACTATGATTACGTATATACATTCCGACAAATATACAGTATTAGCCCTTCCAACTCTATTGGATTGCTGCTAGCCCCCAAGCTGTTACACCGACTTTGTTTACTTTTATCTTTGAATGGATCTTTATGGAAACAACTGTATTTTGTAGCTCACTCTTGTTTCAGTCTATGGAGGGTTTCAGGACAAAAGTGTCCCTTGCAATTTTTAAAAAATCCACCCAGGAAGTGCAGAGTTGTGGTAGGACATGGAGTCAAGATTGCTAACATACTAGCATGCTATCATCAGCTAGCCTGCCACTGCTGACAACCAGCTGATTCCCTCTAAGCTGCCATTGGCTATGTACACTTAAACCACCATACTTAGGGTCAATCCCAATTGTACCACATAGCCCTCGCCCTTCAAACATACCCCTTTGTTTCCCCAAGGGGTATGGTTAAAAAATACGTCCCTAAGAAACAAGATGCCACTAGATTCCCTTCACATCATCATGCAGAGCTGCTCACTGGCTTTTTCATTGGCAAATGTGACAAACCTTTATCTACTTGGTTACATGGTTTATATCTAGGTTGCATAGCAAATGCAAATGATTACGCTTAATTACTTACATTTATATGCTTCTTTTTATCTCCGCTCTGCCATCTTGTTAGCAGGTGCAGTGTATCTAGGGAAATTTCTCATATCTCTTGCTTTTAAGTGAGTTCCCAATTTGTCCCCATTTCAAGAGCTGTGTAACCCTTTCCCTTAACCTTACTGAGAAGTGGGATACCCCTTCACTAGACTTGAATGCACAAAACCAAGGGCTAAGGGGTAAAACAAGTGCTAAAGGGTACCACCGGGAATGATCCTTATGCTTCTCTACCTGCCAACTCTTTACTGCTCCTGCTGCAATCTGCTCTCCAACCCCCCTCCACCCCAACTCCTCTTTTATTCCATTTTTGATTCAACCATGTCATCTGATTTTAATGCTTGCTCTGGTGGGATTGTGTCGTTTTTCTTCCTGCTTTATGCTATAATTTCCTTGTGAGCTTTGAGGAGGGCATGAGTGTGTGCTGTGAAAAAAGTCAAGTCCACAATCCATCCATTCATCCATCCTGCACACGCATCTTATAAAATCGTATAAATCCAACTTTACTTTGAGGAATCTTTTTAGACACAGGGCCTCATATTGTTCTTTGCCTCAGGCCTCCAAATCACTAAAACCACCCTGCCTGCCCACACATTCACTCATCTGACGCACAAACATGTCTGTATATGCACCGTCTCTTCCTCCCTCATACATATAAGCCATGGAGTGAAATATTCATATTCCTTCAGTCCCATCAGCCACCTAAACAAGACCATCTGGCCTCGGAGCATATAGCATGCTGCTGAGTGAACAAAGCAAGGCCATTACTGCTGCAGAGAGACAGAGAGAGAGAGATGGCAGAAAAAATGGGAATAGAAGGGAAAAGCAGAACCATGCATTTTTAAAGACAGTCCCATCGCTGCTCAGCGTTTTTATCATGGCGTCTGTTACGGGTGAATGAACCAGGTAACTTCTCCACAGCTCTGAGGGATGACATCATCCCTGTGAAGGGAATGACTCATAGGCTGAAGGCTAGACACCACCATCCCACCCCCAAGAGGAAAACATGGCTTAACATGTGCATCTTCCCCTTTACTTGAGGATAGGGGTGGGCAACAGAGACAGTTTGAAGATACACTGATAAAAGTACATTGCTGAACAGATTTATCAGAGCACCTATCATAAAAACGAGAAAACATAAATAGTTAAGCAATCTTTAGAACTATGTTAAAGTGAAAATGTTGTTACCAGCCAATCACAGAGCCACATAGAGACAGACAATCATTCATCGTGACCAGTCAAACTAAAAAGCAGGCCTTTATTCAGCTGGAGGACGTTGGAGTCCCCAGAGAGAACCTATGCATGCACAGAGAGAAAATGGATTGGGGATCCAAACCGGCCAACTCCTTGCTGTGAGACGTGTGCTAACAGCAATTTCAATATATATTAAATATATTCAGTTGAATATAGGTTAGAGCGGCATTGTGGCACAGCAGGTAGTGCATGTGTCTGACAGAAAGAAGGTTGTCTGTTCAATCCCAGGTTTGCTCTGTGTGGAGTTTGCATGTTCTGCCTGTGTATGCATGGGTTCTCTCTTGGCCAAAATCATGCTCATAAGGTTGATTGTTAACTCCAACTTACCCTTAGAGTAACTGGTCGTCCATCTCTTTATGTGGTCCTGGGATTGGCTGGCGACAGGTTCAGGGTGTACCCAATCTCTTGCTCAATGTCAGCTGGCATAGGTCCAAGCCCTATAAAGAGATAAGCATTATAGATAATGAATGGACTGTACTTCTTCGTGTTTTACACAACGTCCCAGCTTCATTGGACTTGGAGTTTGTACATTGATGCCTTTCTACGCTACTTGTCATCAATTACACTGAGGAAGAACTTGAAGTTTTTTCTCCACAGCTTACGCTCCAGATGAGCAAAATTCCACTGATTAGCTGTGATAAGACTTGCAAGCTTATAATGATTGAACTCATCTACAGCTACCTGGCAACTTGTTTGTGCAGTCACACTTGAGACATTGTGATAAGAGGTGTGTGCAGCTCCCAATAGGTCAGTACTATCAATATCTGCAAACAGAAAGCTAGCATAGTAGGAGATGACAGGATTTGTGCTGGCTTTTCTCTTAACCTTTTTACTATGGGCATACCATTTTAGGTTCTTTTCTGCTTGCTGCTTTTCAAAGCTTGTAAGGTTTCCATCTTAGCGTTTTATTTACATAGGTATATATTTCCTTTGTTTCAGATCATGTCACCTGCTACTTGACGTAAACGCTGAAACAGCCCTGAATCCTTTTGCTATATTTGTGGTAGTTTCTCCACTCCAAGTCAGAGGGCAAACGTCAGTGCATTTGTCAAACAAGCACATTTTGCATATATTAAAGTAAAACTTGGTGATCAAGACAAGCCATGGGCCCCTGTCAAAGTGTGGAAGCAGTGTGTTGAGAGTTTACGGAAGTGGACCAAAAGAACATTTGAAAAGTTGGCATTCTGTATCTCCATGGTTTGGCGAAAGTAAAAGATCATTGCACAGACCGTCACTTTTTTTTAGTGAAAATATCAGGATTTAACAAGAAAAAAAAAGGGTTAAATAGAATATCCTAATCTAATGTCAGCTACAAATTCCAGTGCCAGTTTTTGAACAACTACCTCCTCTAGAAGATCTGAGCAATGTTAAAGAACGCAGTGACAGCAATGATGAAAATTTTGAAATTCAGGTGGATTCAGTTCCGAGGGGATTTGATCAGCACGAGCTGAATTATTGGGCCTGTGATTTGGGCCTGTTAAAGTTAGGGTCTATGATCTGAAAACCAGTTTGGCTACTCAGACAGATTTGAAAAACGCAGCCTGTCCCCCCCTTCACTCACCCTTCTCCTTCAACTTCTACGTTTCCTTCTCTTCGATGTGGAGGGTAACAGAAGCGGCCTCCCAGTTTTGGTGCTGGTCTTCTCCAGCTCCATGACGCTTCAGTAGCTGTGCAGCTAGCTGCTCACTGGTACATGAGGGAGGTAGTGGGGAGGAGGCAGGACGGTGCGGAGCTTGGGAGACAGGGGATTGGATGGACTCACTGACCAATCCGAACCGCCGTTCCCTGTGGTTTGGATTGGTCAACTATTATGCCGCTTTGCTTGGATTTTTTTCATTCTTTTGGTCATATTGCGTAGACCGGACCATAGGACCATAACGACCTTATAAACGGTGTTAAGATGTACCAAGCTTCCAAATCGTAGACCATGGCTATAAGTACAGTATTCTTCATACTTTTGAAGAAAACGATGATCTATAGTTCAAAAACTTGACTCTGAATTCAAAACTCAGATCAGTTTTGAATTCAGCGCCCAAAAATTAGTAGTTAGTAATTAGTAGTTATTAGTAGTTTAAAATAGCTGTCTGACCTAACTGAACAAAAATTTTGTACACCAGTGTAGTTTAAAATGTTGGTGTAAAATTTCTGTCCATACGTCCCAGCCCTATTTCATGCCACATATGATGTAGGTATGTTAGTGATGTAGATGGAGCAGCGATAGCAGGAACAATGGACGACGCAGGAAATAAAAATAAAAGATAACGGAGATAACGATGAGGTAGTCACAGGAAGGAAGGGTGGAAAAAGGTTTGAAAAGGTGAAATAATAATAATACGAGGAGAGAGAAAAAGCCACAGGAAAAGATGAAAGGATGCTTATTGGGTTTTCCCACAACGCTTCAACTTATAAAACCTGAGAAAGACAACTGTGTGGTGAGCATGAGGGCAGCTCACAGCCAGATCCGCCATATCCAAACACAGCGAGGACGGCCTGACATCCAAAACAAATCCAGCACGCAGTCCTGCAGCAACATCGGAGAGTGGAAGAACACCGGCGAAAAGCTAAACCCTCAGAAGTCTCGTAAATGTTTTCTTTATTGGGATTGTTGTGTCTCTTTGGCAAGTGCCCCTACTGGATCTGTTGTTTCATGCTGTTTGTGCAGAGCGATGCTGAGCAAACACCGCGTCCAATCTGAAAACACAGATGTTTGACAGGAAATTTAATAATGTGACCACTTTCTGCCCACCTTCCCAGAAACAGGGCTTTATCTGCTGTTGGAGGAGAAGACGGTGCTGGCTGTTGGAACATTATTGATGTGAATAAATAAATAGGTAATTAGTTTAAGCCGGTCGGGGTGGAAAACCCCTGATCCACATGAGGCCAAAACACTCATTCGGACTGCTCTGTGCTCAACTTTGCTTATGATTGATCATGGAAAATAAGAATACGAACTTTTTAATGGTCCTGACGAGAAAGATACAAAGAGGTTTATTTCTGGGAGTATCTATGGTAGCCCTGGAGAGAAAAACACAGTAATAAATTATATCCATGACAAAATTTTACAAAAATAAAAAAAAAAAGTATAAGAACAATGAACAAACAGAAAAAAATCTCAAACCATGACTTATTACTACACATAACAACAAACAAAGGTGTTAATCACAAAACAAACAAAAATATAAAAACACAACAGCATTTTATATATCTAGAAATGAAAAATGCAGGTAGAAAAATGAAAAATACAAAAGCAAATACAAATGGCAGTAAACCACAACAAACAGTAAAAAACAAACAAATAAAATAAAGATATATACAACTAACTTTTTTAAAAACACGACAAGTCCTAAATACTGACAAAAACAATAAATTACAAACTACAAGAGCAAATTATTTCCATTCACAAAAATCAAAAAACATTAAAACAAGAAGAAAACACAACAAATTGAAAATTACACCACAACATTGAAGCATAACAGGAAGTAAAAACACCTGGAGAAAAGAAAAACTAACAAATTTGAGATCCCACAACCTGTAACAAATCACCATGAAAGCAATATAGAAAATAAAATAAAACAATAATAAAGGCAACATAAAAATTCAATTTGTAGTTGTGTCATTTGATTTGTTATTATATTGCTCTGTGTGTTGCTTCTTAACCATCTGTAGTTTTGAGGTTGTTGACTCATGAGATTTTTGATGCATTTTTGATATAACTTTTTGAATAGTTGTTCAATTTGATTTTTCATTTTCCCTTTTTTTAATGATTTTTTTTTTTTTTTTTTTTTTTACATTTATTGTTTCCAGAATGTCTGCGCTGAGCTTTCCAGGTTGTTGTTGCTGCATTGATTTGTATTCCTTTATCTGTTTTGATATTTCAGTTTCGTTGATATGTGTATTTTTTCTAAAGTTTTGAAATTTTTTGCTGCAATTTTTGTATATCATTGTATAATATTACTCTCTTTTGTGGACTTTTTAATTCGTTATTATTTGTCGCGCCGTTTTTGATCCAGCACTGATTTATTTTTTGTTTTGGTCTTTATATATTTGTTGTCGATATTGAAAAGATATTTTTTAAATTATCATCAGAGTAAAAAAATCAATTTTTTTAGCACAAGACAAAGCAACAAACAGGAGCTGAATTACTGAGTGATTTAAGAGTTTCTATTAAACTGTTTTTTTATTTACTTTGTGAACATGGGACACGTGACAGCTTTGATTTGTTGTGTTTTTTTCATGTCATTGTATTTGCACTTTTGGGCCACTGCAGGTAATGCCTGCCCTTCCTTGGTCTTGGTGCAGGGATGCTGTTGCACGATGAACTGCCAGGATTTAAACTCTGTCCTCGGGCTGGATTTGCTGCTGCTGGTTTTGGAGTCGGTGAAGGAAACCGTACAAGGATCAATTTTCCATATCAATAGTTTTATTTGATATCACAAACAACTCTTAAAAGTTTCCAATCCAAGGCAAGTGCAGCCACTTCTCATCCAAGGAAGACTTTAGAGGGATTTACAAGTGTATAGGTACAAGCCGCTGTTACTGGAAAGAAACTGGACAGATGTGGTGCACTGTGCTGGAACAGAGGAGTCAAACTATCCCCACAACAAGAAAAATAAATCAGATATGGTTTAAGATGATCTGAGATCCCCCATTTACCGCCAACAAACACAATAAAACATATCTTCTTACAAACTGCTCTTTCTCCTGCAGGCCCTGGAGCCAGCTCCCGTCGATATTCAATCCTTCTCTCATTACAGAAGCCAAAGTCTGGAGCCTGAATGGAGAACAGCGCTGAGTCAGCTGAAATAACCAGAATCTTGATACCTTTACTATAACCTCAAAAATTTAGTAAGGCTTTAAAAAATGACACTGAGATACTGAAAATGTGTTGTATAAGATCACTGTGATGTTTTTAGAGATAAAGGACCAGATCTACTAAAGGTTTGCTTTTATAAAAACACGTGCAAACTTAATGGCCTGTGCAAATCTGATCAATTAACAGGGTGCACTGAGGATTGCGTCTGTCAAATGCTCAGAATAGCACACACAGTCCATTTAGTGTGTTTGCCCTCATGAATATGCAGTATACAGGCAGATGATCAGAACGCGCAGTATACTGCGAGTAGGACATGCAGATGTTATCATTTAGCCACCACGATTGGCTATATTTAGCACATTTGAAAGGCAGATGAAAAACAGTTACCACTAAACACACAAAGGGCTGTGGTCTTTGTGGCGAGAAACAGGGGTCACATTGACCAAATATTTTCCGTCATTGACGCAATATTTTGATGAATGATGGAAAGCTTTGGAGGCTGTCTCATTATGTTGGACTGGAATAAGACGGATGACCCAGTGTAAAATTATACTGATGCACATGTGTAAAGTAAACACTCTGTTTTGCGCTCTAAATCATGGATGCCATTTAAAGCTGTGGTCTACGATTTGAAACCGCAGCCTGCCCCTCCTTCCCTCACCTCTCCCCTCCGTGTTCCAAGATCCCGCCCCCAGCTCGTGTGGCCTTATATAAGCCCCCTCCGGCAGAGCTACGAGCGACTAGCACAATATATCAGCAGCAAACTCAATCAAAAACAGCTCAGCTCAACTGAAAGTATCAAACACGACAGACATCCCCCTTGTAACACACAGCAGTAGCCATTTCAACTGGACCGGCGGCAATGCGGGTTTGGCGCCGCCAGAGCGGAGCCGAGTGTGGGGGAGGATTAATCTTTCTCAGCCTGTCCTCCCCAGCTCAGCTTACAGTGCTAACGATTAGCGGCTAACAGGCTAACCCGCTCCCCTATAAGTTATTAGCCCGTGCAGGCACAAACTAACCAGAGTTATTCAGCAGACATCTCCCACTGTAGCAAACAAAGCCATTACCTGATCAACCAGGGGCGAAACGGTCGATGCTGAAGGTCTGACGGCCGGCTGAGGCTATTCGTTAGCCGTTAGCCGTTAGCCCGCTAACAGGCCTCAACCCGCGGGCAGAGCTCCGTTGGGCCCTGCGGAGAGGCGGCCGGTCTCGGCGCTAGGCTTTTCCGGCTCCATGATAGTTCAGTAGCTAACGCTGCTAGCTGCTCACCGGAGGTAGAGGGGAGGAGGCGGGACCATGGGCAAGATGCTGCGTACTGCGTAGTGAGGGAGACGAGGATTGGATGGACTCATGGACTAACTCACGGACCAATTAATAGTTGCAGGTTCTTAGGCTTGATTGGTCAGCTAATATGCAGCTTTTCAGCGGATATACTGAATGGATTTTTTTCGTTCTTTTTGGTCTTTATACTGTGTAGATAGGACTATAGGACCATAACAGCCTTATAAACGGTGTTATTAATATGTACAAAGCTTTCAAATCGTAGACCATAGCTTTAACCTATGTAAAATTAAAAAAAAAAAAAATCTTCATAGCCATTATCACTCCGTTCGTCATGAAAAGCTGACTGCATCACACTCTCCAAGCACTGAAAGTGAGTTTAGGAGTTCACTTTCAGTGCGTGGAGAGTGTGCTGTCATTGCTTAAAAGGCAAGAGTACCAGTGTGGTCTTTGTGTGTGTAAGGTCGTGTTCACACCTAAAAGTCTGTTTTCTAATCCGAACTCAAAGCGAGGATGACACATTGTTGCAATTTCTCAATTGGTCCGGCTCATTTTCACAAAGGTAAAACTCAAATGGTCCAAAAGTTGTCACATGTGAGCAGATGCTGTTTAGTGATTGATTACACAGTTCAGGCGGGTAGACAACAAATCCCTTGCATTTTTGACCGTACATCATGGAGCATCATCTGCTAATTTTCATGTTGCTGCTGACCTGGACTGCATATCAGCAGACTTTAACGAACTGCACGTATGAATGGGTGGCAAGACTGGATATTAAATAATATGTTAATACATACGGAGCCCCAGACATGACATGGTAATACAAAAATTATCTCGTGCGCACGAAATACTAATTTGTTCCCACGAGATATTAATTTGTTCCCTCGAATGAATGTTTTTAGTGTTGGACTGGATTTTGAGTTTTGATCCTTTTTTGTTTGTTTAAAATAAAGACTTTTTGTTAAATCTGCTATTGGGTCCTTTTGCTTTTTTTGTTAGTTTGTGGTGTTTAAAAATCCTGACATTTAATGCTTTTGCTTCTACCGTATCTCCCCAAAAGCTGCTGGGGCCACTGTCACGTTTGCTAAAAGGCCAAGTTTCTTTCAAGCTTGGGTACAAAACTTTCTCCCAAATAAAGTACAATATTTCAAAATGTTGCTAATTAACACGTGGGTCTTTCTAGATGGGTTTAAGTATTTGTGTAACTACTTCACAACTAGCCTTTAGATCGGGTTAAGAGGCCGCCCTGCAAAAAGAGGAATGCACGAGCGCCATTCAAGTTCCAACACCCTGCAGGCCGAAACATTGAAACTGACAGGAGCTTTACACTTTTCTGATTTACACACTTTGAGTTGTGCAGTGCCCAAGAGACACGAGAAGATAGGATTGCTTTACCAAGAAAGAGCGGAGAGGGTGACGAGGAGGGCACGGCCCACCGTAAAATTAACGAGGGAGAAATTCATACGAAGCCACGCAGTTTGACCCCAGCGTCACCTCTCAATTCCTGAGGCCTCCCACCACGTGAACGGCACTAATTCAGCGCTAGGATTACTCACAGTTAAGAAAGATACCAACACCACACACAACGAACTGCGGTGAAACGCAGTATGAATGGATAGTTTTATTTTCTTGATATGGGGGCGATGAGGGCTTGGATGACCTAGCATCTCTGAAGCTGAGATTAGACCTCTATCTCGTCATCCTTTTCATGGATGGAAATTACTCTGCTAACACAATGAAGGGGTTTAATGCAGGGGATACACATCCAGCTGCCTAAAAGAAAATGAGGGGGCATGTGGGAGAGGCAGCATGTGGTTTGTGGTGACTCAGAGGAGGGAGACTATCTGTTTGTGCCAGCTCCACATTTCTTGAAGTAAAGTCTGGGCCTCAGGTTACCAGACAAGGTGAGAGGAGGTTTGGTAATTCAAGTCCTGTGGACTACTCTATATGAGGTAACCAATACCGATCAATTTTAATCCTTCTTGGCTGATATTGCAGTAAATGGGCTTGCCTTGCACCACTTCGGTCCATCAAGTTTATTGCCTTAAAGTTCATGACGAGGTTAATGAAAAAGACATTTTGTGGCTCAAACGCTGAGGAACCATAATGGGTTTTTTACTCCCACTGATGTCAAAGACAGCGTGAGAAGTTCTACAGCTTTTAATCAGTTTTAACAACATAAAAAATGGTGGGATCAATTATAAAACCATAAAATGTATGATCTTGGCATTCATTGGGTCTGTCGCTGTCATAAATTTTTAATGTTAGTCCCTTTGTCTCCCTCTGGATGGATATATCTGTGGATGTATGTATGTGTATATACAAATGTATATCTGTACATTTATTTATATGCATTTGTGTACACGCATGTTTGAAAAAAAAATGTGGCTTCAGCCTGGGCTATTGTAAAGTGCCTTAAGATAACACTTTTAATGAACTAGTGTAGGGATGGGTACCGAATTCGGTACTTTAAGAGGTATCGACCGAATTCTGTCGGCACCACGGAGTACCGATTCACGTAAAATCAAACGGTGCCATGTTTAGGTACCTTAACGCATCCTTGTGACTGTGAGGGAGTGGAAGAAGCAGGCATACTATTGGGTAGAGTAGGTGAATTTCCGTACCGGACTTGAACACAGCACAGCAATAGCGTAATGACGTCAGCAGCCGCAGGCTCAGTCAACAAAGCAAGCATGGCTGAGAGAAATTGCTCGAAAGTATGGCTCTACTTTATTAAATGTGATGGAGATCACGCTCGCTGCAATACTTGTGACGCCAAGTGTAAGGCCAGCGATGGAAATACAAATCTGAGGAAGCACCTGGTGACGCACAAAATTTTCCTTAAAGCTGAAGAGTGCACAATTTTTGATGCCCTCAGATCTACGACCACAAAGGATCCATTTGGCACTGTTAGCATGCCTGTGTCCAATGGCGACTAGTCATCTGCAGCCAGAAACACAGGAAAAGAAATGGCTTTAATATTTGGTGATGGCAGCAAATGCGACAAGGAGGATACCTGGTCCAGGTAAATAAGCTTGGCATTTTAATGTGCGTCAGTTATCATTATCAGGTCGGTTCCTCATACTTTGAAACGTTAATGTAAATCTTTTTTTATTTACAACTCTGTCAGACCCATTGTTAAACTGCCCTAAAGTTAAAGTAAGGGCTGCAGTTAATTTATTAAGTTGTGGTTCATTTTAGTAACTGGTTTTCATGTTGAAGAAATTTTTGGAACAACTACAATGTTACAATCAGACAGTTAATGTTTTGAAATATATATCTGTCAAATTTCATATACTGGGAAATAAATTTACATTGAAAAAATGTGAGATCTAAATATTAAACAAATTAATATTTATTACCCCATAAACACACGCAAAAGTACCGAAAATTGGTACCATTGAGTACCGATACCAATTCCCAGGTACCAGGCATCGGTATGGTATCGGTTCAAATGTGAAAGGTACCCATCCCTAAACTAGTGTTATAAAATTGAAGATCAATCGATTAACTAAATAAATAAAAGACTGACTGAAAATCAATAAAAGTTTACTTGAATCACAATAATAATGATGAACATTGAGACAAATATCCATATGCCAGTCCAACAAATACTCCTCTGTGTCTCATTTTATCTGAAGCTATTCAGTAATCCATAGTACCATGTTCATAATTTTACAGTTTTGACATCTCTTCATTTTAAATTATTTAAAGATATTAAATCATAGTTATCCTTTTTTATCCTTCATATACCATACATATTTTGATAATAGATAACCCCCGATGAATGATGAAACCTTAAAATCCTGCAATTATGGTTTTATCTTATTCTTACAGTTTTGTTTGATTATAATGTGCCTTGTTTTTTCCAGTTATGTCAAGTGGCAAAAGTTACTTTTATTACCTTCAACAGATGCACATAGAGATTTCATTGGTCTAGTAAAACGCATAAGTTGGATGCCAGTATCATTTGCTTGATTGCAACAGATCTACCTCCATCTTTTACTAGTGTTTGCTAGCTTTAAAGAAAACATTAGATGTTAGCATTTCCTCTCCGCATGCTCTTTAAGTGTTTGGAGCTGTGCCTTACCTTAAGATCTATAAAAAAACTAACATCCTTTCCCTGACATGATAACTGGAAGTTACGCAGCTGTCAGTGGGATAAACTTGGCAAGCCAAAACACAGCTGCAGCTGTGATTGACTGACACATGTACAAACAAATCAGCAGTAAACAGTAACATGCAGCACATTATGAAGGTTTAATTAATTAAATTGGCAACAGAAATTGGAAACAGCTTTAACTGACATATCTACAGATATATCAGTCTTGCAAGCATGGTGAATTGTTCAAGTATCTCATTTCAGCTGGTGAAACTAGGGGTCCTAAGTCTGGGCACAAGGGTGTAGGTTTGATTTGGACATTGGTCGGGACATAAAAGTACACCAAGATGGCACCTCTGAAAGTTGATCTGTTTTGCATTTATGACTGTTTTTAATGTCATGTAGAGCTAATCAAAACAAACAAGCAAACTATCATATTGAGAAAAAAACTATTCTATTGGTACATTCTGTACCTCCAACCTCTCCTCCTAAATCTCTACAGTCTGTTCCTTGACAAAAATATATTGATGCATGACATATGAACAGTAGGACAATTTGGAATAAATCTGAAATTTTGATGGTATGGTAATAGTTTGAAAAATATATAACCAAAACCAAAAAGGACTACTGATAAGTGTATCCCCCAACAAAATAAATGTATAAGGTCATGTTTTAATCCAAAGTTTTATTGTATTTTTCCCCCACAAACTTTTATTATTGGTCTTAAACAGTTGCTGCCTTTCAATACACAAATAATATATATGGATAATAAATAAAATAATCAAAATGTGTCTCTTTGGCGTTAAATATACGCATTTTTTAGTTATAACATCATATACTATGCTTGTGTTTTGTGTCAGGGACCATATGGTAGTGGCATATTATTGATAGGGACGTGTCCCTAGCATCCCTACCTCATTCTACGCTCCTGTCTGGACCTATTGGAGTTTCTAGGATATGTTGGCCGTGTGTTAACATGAGACACACACCTGAAAACAGGATGGTCCCAGCTAAACTGGAACATCTGGTCACCCTGGCCTAAGCTCATTATTTACATCAATTGTGAAAGAGCCCAGATTTTTCTTAATTCTGGTTCAATTATTCAGCTTAGATGACTTCTAGGGTATGTTCACAACGTCTTAAGTTCAAAACTGATGCTTTCTAATGCTGAGTACCCCTGATCCAGTGGCATTCTGTTTCTCTGAGATGTTCTGGTCGAGCTCCAGCTACCTTAAAGCTGTGGTCTACGATTTGAAACCGCAGCCTGCCCCTCCTTCCCTCACCTCTCCCCTCCGTGTTCCAAGATCCCGCCCCCAGCTCGTGACGCCTCATAAAGCCCCCTCGGACTGAGCTACGAGCGACTAGCACAATATATCAGCAGCAAACTCAATCAAAAACAGCTCAGCTCAACTGAAAGTATCAAACACAACAGACATCTCCATTATAACACACAGCAGTAGCCATTTCAACTGGACCGGCGGCAATGCGGGTCTGGCGCGCCAGAGCGGAGCCGAGTGTGGGGGAGGATTTATCTTTCTCAGCCTGTCCTCCCCAGCTCAGCTTACAGTGCTAACGATTAGCGGCTAACAGGCTAACCCGCTCCCCTACAAGTTATTAGCCCGTGCAGGCACAAACTAACCACAGTTATTCAGCAGACATCTCCCACTGTAGTAAACAAAGCCATTACCTGATCAACCAGGGGCGAAACGGCCGATGCTGAAGGTCTGGCGGCCGGCTGAGGCTATTCGTTAGCCGTTAGCCCGCTAACAGGCCTCAACCAGGCAGAGCTCCGTTGGGCCCAGAGAGGAGGCGGATCCCGGGTTCGGCGCTAGGCTTTTCGGCTCCATGATAGTTCAGTAGCTAACGCTGCTAGCTGCTCACCGGAGGTAGAGGGGAGGAGGCGGGACCATGGGCAAGACGCTGCGTACTGCGTAGCGAGGGAGACGAGGATTGGATGGACTCATGGACTAACTCACGGACCAATTAATAGTCGCAGGTTCTTAGGTTTGATTGGTCAGCTAGTATGCAGCTTTTCAGCGGATATACTGAATGGATTTTTTTCGTTCTTTTTGGTCTTTATACTGTGTAGATAGGACCATAGGACCATAACAGCCTTATAAACGGTGTTATTAATATGTACAAAGCTTCCAAATCGTAGACCATAGCTTTAATGTGTACCTCAGCACATACGTAAGTCTAGTCTGCTCTGACTTGTTGCTCCATGACCTCCATGTCTTCTCTGGTTGCAGTTTATGTCTGCAGCAGCATTACAGTACCACCAACAGGCCTGGCATATGCACTACAGTGTTTTCAGTGCTTTGGTGTGGATTGACACATTTCTTAACACAATGCCATTTTTACAGAGAGCGTTTGAAAATGGAAAACGTTTCAACTCCATGTGAACAGCGCCTTATGCAAGGATGAACTGAATAATTTATGAAGGTACAAGGTCAGGGTGAGCATAATTCCAGATCTTTTTATAAAACATAAACCTGTAGTATTGAGGAAATGCTGGCTAGGTGACCCTTTGCCACTGTTACAGTTCTTGTTATCCTACAAGGTCTAACAGTCTTGTATGGCTTTCTTAGATAATCCTGTCTTATCTAAGTCAAACAAAAAGAAAGCATTGAGGTCAAAAAAGCCTAATGATGTAAGCTGTACAATATGTGAACAAGATGTTGATTGAAACAAGTAACATCTGGGTTTCTAAATTGTGTCACACAGAACATGCTGACCATCCAGCAGCAGTAACCTTTCACAGAGTTCAAGCTGCTTTTATAAAAATGAGCCTCTCCAAGTCGGTCTGGATGAAATATATAACAGTGCTAATGCCCAAAACCACAATCCATTTCCCAAGTGAAAGTTTGCACTGGAGTGGGGCTCATACAGAGAAAGTACTTAATTTTTGATTTATTCATCTTGGAACATTTCTCCACTCTCTACACGGTGTAACAAGGAGAATAAAGCACTTCAATGAGGACTTTTCTCACTGGCTTGAAGATGATCTTGCAGCTGAAAAAACATTTAAAAATTAGTCAAGCTGAATGATAATGACGCAAAACAATGGCTGAGAGGTTAAGCTTTCTCCTGGCATTCTATCTTGATGTTGCTGATTTAGCAGTGAAATTAGGAACTTTAATAATGCCCTCTGAGGCTCCTAGGATTAGCACATTGATGAAACTAATCCAGAACAGTCTAATGCAGGGGTGTCCGAAATGTCTCCACCAAGGGTTGCATACAAAACCATGTAAGGATGACTGGGCCACTTTAACATGGTTTACTTTTTATGTCTTTAATTTTGACCTTTTAGTTTGAACATGCAAGGAAATCAACAGAGGAACCAAATTCAGAATAAATAAGTTGCTATCATGCATAATTTAAACCACATTACACATTATATCAATCACATTATAACTAGACACATTCTGTCATTTAGTTTACATGTCCACTCCACTAATCCCACCTCTTATCCAAAAGGCCTTGACAACACTTAACCAGCCACCTAAATATACACATATGTTAGGTGTAGATTGTAGATTCAGATATGCTTCATTCTTAAAAATGACAGCCTACATCACATATTTCAAATACGGTCATAACCAGGAAAACAGTCAGTTACTGAAAAAGAGTTTGGGGGCCCTGGCCAGTACTGGCTACCATCAGATTAGCCTCTTTGTTCAGCAGAGAGTACACGCTAACAGCTCATCCACCACCTTTAGACTCAAAGCAAGAGCAAACTGCACAAACTTGCAAGACTTTACATAAATTGTTGCTACTCGAAGCATAAGCATCAAATTCTTTGTAAATAGGACCTTGAAACAACTAATTAGCAAAGAAAAGATCATCTTTATGACCCCAGTATAATCTGGCTAGCAATTACAAAAAAGTCTCACTTTTAGATATATGCCTGATTGAAATACACACTTTAAGATGAGTTTTATAGCATCAAAATAGGTTATCTATAAATGCTATTCCTTAGCTTCGTGGTCGGGTCGGACAGGGCTGGACTGGCCTGGATACTCAACTTTGGGAACAAGACAATTAAAACTAGAGCAAATTTATATTATTCGGACACGTCTTAGAATGAATGAATAAATGAATGAATGAACGTCTTCGAGCACTGGGCTGTGTGTAGCGATATATAGCCGGCTACAAAACTATGATACTGTTTTTCCAAAAATTGCTTGTCACACATCAAAAACTACCGCTACGTAACTAGCAAGAGATAATTCACCTTGTCGCTTTGCATCCTGTAAGTTGTTGATAAAAGAAGTTGTAAAGCAATGCAGAGTTCTGAGGAAGGTCCGAGCTGCATTCATTAGCATCACAACAAACGCACACTTTGGCTTGGGTCACGTCTTTACGACAGTCACCGAGCATGCTCATGGGTAGCAGAGTCTTTATGTCACCGGAAATAGATTCTCCTCATAGCACCTTTAATATCAGGAATGATTGGTCTATGGTGCTGTTTCTTTACTTATCCTCAGAAAATAGACTTAAAATGATGGGGCTGACCGCTTAATATTTTAGGATAAACACACTCCTGGGCACTAACAGGACCTCATGTTTTTTTTTTTCAATGAGTCAGTAGTATGAAAACAACAACCATGGCAGGTGGAAAAAAGAAAATATATCTGCATGCCAAAATACCGCACTAATAATCCAATTAAAAAATATATATTTCTTTTTCCTTTTGGTTACAATTTTCATCGTTTTACAGCCTTTGTTAACCAGTAATATTGTGGAGGCTAAAGCCGATGTCCTTAAAAATGAAGTTATCAATTTTGTATCTTTAGGTCTCAAAAAGTATCATAAAGTTGATATTTATAAACATTAACAACATCAAATCTTTTGACAACTTCAGTTACCTTTTTATCCATTTTTGAAATCTTCAGTATTATTTTCTCTCTGCAAATTTCCTTTATTATTTAATCGGAAAAACATGAAATATGCAATGTTTTCAAAAACTAGATGCAAAGTGAAATATCTGGGTTAAGATTTTAACAGTCTTGGCAAGGTGAACAATGGATGCAACATTATTTGGATGCATTATCATATTTGGCGCAATGAGAGCACATAAAAAAAAATAACCTCTACTCTTGACCCTTATTGTCACAGAGCAGTCCCCCCTCATAAAAGTGTGATAAAAATGTGATGTTTGATTTATTAATATACTCACTTTCAAAAATTTTTTTCCAAACTTCGGACATATCTATAGAAATAACGCATTTTTGTTTTTGGTATTATTTCAATATTTCATGTCAATACTTCATTTTAAATAAGGATCCCTGATCTAGCTTGATCAAGAAAATTCCATGTACATTAACATCATTAAAGCCCATTTGGCCCTTGAATCTTCAAATTTACAGACAAAATATGTGTTCAGATTTTCATTGCCACACATGTTGCAAGGTAAGAGAACCAAGCATCCACTGAAACTCTGTGTGATGAAGCTCTGCTGCCCTTGGAGGTTTTTGTGGGGTCATCACAACTGAAACTTGTTTTCCCTCTTTCCTGAAAGTGGAGATTTAGATGTATTAGGAATTTATTGAAAAAGCATTAATTTAAGTCAGGATTACAGTATATCAAGAATATGAGGTTATAATAGGAGTCAATGGGGCCAAATCTGTCCGCAGGGTAGTAAGAGGAGGCATGTGTGCAAATCTACTTTTCTGTACACCTTGCGATAGAGTGGATTATGTATTTTAAAAAGGATGATAAAAAACAAATCCTGGCCAAGTTTAACACAGTTTGATGTTGAACTGATCTATGCAGTAAGAATCAAACAGTGTAAATAAGCAGAATGTCCATGTTTGTCTCTGAAGATGCCTCTGTTAAGGTCATGAAGATAGCCCTGCTCAGCTGTCCATCACAGCCTATGATATTTACGGCCCTATGATGCTTCACCCTCACTTTGAACTTGGCAGAAGAAAATAGATCCCGTTTATTACATCTCCAGAGGTACCAGAGTTGCTATATTAGCGAGATGGGAGCATAACATCATCATGGAGCATAATTGCAGCACTTTAGTGGAAATGCACTGTAAAATATGTTTTTGGAACTCACTAGCAAAGCAATAAAGATTTATTCTATCAGTTCAACCTGTTATCTTTGGTTTTCTCCTGGAAGAAAACTGCATTCTGGATGGCGAAACTAGCATCACATCTGCTGAACCTTGGCTCACACCAAACTGGAAGAAGAGTGGTCCTTTAAACCCCCAAATCATTTATCTGTTGGGAAAACTGTTTGTTTTGACTGTTGAAGCACTAATCGGTGTCATAATTTGCAATCAGACTCAGGGACACTTTTAGTTCTAACGCTTAGTAGGTTTTTATCTGTATTATCCTAAAAGAGGGGTGGATGGCAGATGCAGATTGAGGCCCTCTGATCCATTCTTCGAGGATTTGCCCCTCTGTGGGTAAAAAATCTTCCCTTGTGCTGGATGTTTTCACTTCTCCTGCCAGTGAATGACACAGCCACGGCCTGCTGACATGTTTCTGACCTCACAGTGGGAGAGGATGTAGATGAGCGAAGGAAGAAGGAACACAGCCGCCGCCTACTCTCCGGCTTCCGCTGAGCTGCGGGACTTTTGTTCGACTTCCAGGACTCCGTCATTCAACATGAGAGCAGCCCCGTCTACATGCAGAGCAGTCTGGGTTAAAGGTTAGGCCAAGTTCTGAGTACTCTTTCAGCTTCTGTTGAAACCATTAAGTAGTCTCGTAGGCAGATGCACGTCTCCCGATGGTTAAAATGAAATCCCAAACCACAAAACACAACATGTTCACTCGGAGGCCTGATGGCAAACCTCTCCAGCATTTGTTATATATTTTTTTATTCACCAGACATTCTTTTACACCACAGATTTGCAGCAGATGACAGTCCAATAATCCAACCCATATACTTTTTAAATTAAAACAAAGGTAAACACGATCATTACCTTAAACTCTTGGATGAATTACCATCATAAATCAAAGGAGTTCCCAGAAATATGAAAAGAAGGCTGTAAAATTAAACTATTGAGCAATAACTCCTCAAAAAATGTAATTCTGTTTCTTTTTATCGTTCATTCCTTGTCAGAACACACTCAGCCTTAGACCAAACAAGAAAACGGAGCTATGCCAGAATAGTAGTCGAAGTGTTGCAATGCTACCAATTTGAAAACCCGTAATTGCACGCTTGGGATGCCGAAACAAAGAAACCTTCACTTTGTGTTGCACTCACTGATGAAAAGACCTTGAGAACCTTTCTGCAAACTTGACACAGGAGCCGTGTGATGTCTACTGTTGTGGATTAAACATTTGCTGCTTTGTGGTTTTCCCTCCAAAATACACTTGACTCCTCTCCAGGAGATGGTGGAAGGCCGTTCCCCATGGACCTTTGATGGAAATTGATCTTGGCACATGTTTGAAAGCTTTGCTTCGGAGGTACGTCATTTACACACATGCTCACTTTGTGTGTGTGAGAACATGCTCCGCACTGTCCATGTGAACGCCGTAATGGGCCTGGGAACATAGAGGCGTCTGCCTGAACTCTGCGTGCTCCTAAGCAACCGTATCAAAGTAAACTGAAACACATTGGCACTTAGTTACCAGCCGAGCATGAGAACAATTTTATTTTTCATCCTCCTGTACTGGAGAAAGTTTGCCCCACTCTTTCTGAAACTTTTATCATCATAGGGATTTACTGGAGAGCTGACAACTGGCTACTGTTGGCAGATAAACGCTTGAGGTTTGATTGCCACTGCTATTATAGTTTTAGGTGGAGGGGGAACCATGTTGAGACACTCCTACATGAGGATCACTGGGGTTTTGATAGGATCGTTGGAAAAGCGTTCCCATCCTTCAAAGGACCAGCTTAACAATTTGCATGAATAGATTCATAGAGAAGATGCTATGAGGAGTTTTTAAGTAATTACAAAAAAGTCTCACTTTTAGATAAGTGCCTGATCGAAATACACACTTCAAGATGAGTTTTATAGCATCAAAATAGGTTATCTATAAATGCTACTCCTTAACTAAGTGGTCGGGTCAGACAGCTGGCTACAAAACTATGGTAAGTTTTCCAAAAATTGAGTTTTCTGAGGAAGGTCTGAGCTGCATTCATTAGCATCAAAACAAGCACATGCTTTGGCTTGGATCACGTCTTTTGGTGCGTTCCAGTTGTAGTCAGAAGTAGGAATTTCTGGGCTCTGAGTAGGAAACTGCAACTGGAACGTCCCCCGAAGTCAGAATTTCCTACTGGGAACTCGGTGAAACCTCGCCACCCCCGAGTTGACAATCGAAGATGGATGCTCCCAGTGTGAACAGTTATTTAGTTCCTGTAATAATCCATTTATTTGCACTTCTGACTGGGGTGTGTCGCTCTAGATCAGCTGTATACATCCTGTTGTTAGACTTATATTTACGAAAATGCTGCCATAGTGATAATTACATTCTTTATGTGATATCTGTGAACAACAATGCAGGGCGTGCTAACAACAGCTAACAATAGCCTGGTAGATTGGCATGTTTTTTTACGATTTCAACTGGAACGCCGGTAAGTCAGAGATGATGTCACTCCCAGTTCCGAGGTTACTGGAACGCAGCATTACGACAGTCGCCGCGCGTGCTCATGGGTAGGAGAGTCTTTATGTCGCCGTAAAGAGATTCTCCTCATAGCACCTTTAATTGAAAAAAAATTGGTGCCCTTTAGTACCCAAATAGCATTTTTGCGTGCAGCACAGATGTCTTTCCTATTTGAAACCTTGATGCTGTTATTTTCAAGCAAAACTCACATCTGAAAATTAATTGAATTTGCTATGATTTTGGTGGTAATTCAGATAACAGCTGTTCGAAAAAGTTTGTTTTTACTCAGTAACTGTCTAATTAATAATGATTTCAACATAAATCAGAGTGCTAGGTGTGGATTTTCAGGGAGAAGGAATCATATTATGATGGTATCTTCATCATGGAACCATTGCTTCGATGTAACAGCAATATGTGAACTACCTTGGTGGAAGTTTGTGTTATCTGAGTGCTTTCTAGTGTTTAAAATTTGGCTAACTCTTAATCCAAGTCTAAAATCAAGGGCTAAACAGAGTGTCTATGAGTCTGAACAGCCATGAATAATCACTTATTATAGGTCTCAGAGGTGCATCGTAAATCTCTCTGTAGTCTCTCTGTAATGTCCATCATCCTCTAAATCACTGCGTAGGCAACAGAGCAGGTGCTGAGTTGTCTGTAGCACTGCGGTTAGATGAAAAATCGGTGGATAAGGTGGAGAAAATTTTACTCTCGAAAATGTTTCTTCTGTTTTCTCTGAGGGGGAGGACATTACTCATTCTTTTCCCACCCAAGTTTTTCCAACTGATTTGGACAGATACTGGTTTTTGGGAAAGAATCTGATCTCAGTGGGAGTTCCTCTGTTTTGCTAACGGCTTAATGGTTTCACAGGTTTAGTTGGGTCCTATTTATGGTGTCAGATTTGTCAAATTACTCTCAGGATTTTTTCCAACATCAAATATCAGCCCACTTCAAAACCCACATGTCCAGAATCTGGGCGCACCCCTAAGTGAATTCCCCTCCCTGTCACCATGTCATGCTGAGGAACCTCATATTTCCTCAAAGAAATTCACCACTCCAGAGTGGAAGATAAAATATACAACTGCTGCTTCTCGATATTACCTCTTCACCTTAAAGAGGAAGCAGCGGGCTCGCAGAATCGCAGCCAGAAAGTTCAAAGTTGAGGCACAAAGTGTTCTGGTCTCCCTGCAGGAGCCGTGCTCTCGTCCAGCTGTGCCGCTGTGTTCGAGGGCTGGGAGCGCTGCAATTGCATCCAACAGAGAATCAGACAAAAGAGCACTCCCTCCAAATCTCCTCAGAGGGGACGTCGGATGATTTGGCGAGGTGTGTAAGCCGTCACACACCCTGCTGACAGGACGGTCGGTTCCAGCTCCATGGCTGTTCGTCAAACAGACGCTCTGTGTGTCTGTGAGGAGAACTTTTAGCTTCTGCTTATCAACACAGCTCGACCTTGTGATTCATGTACAGGATCAGTTTAAAGCTGAGAGACACTCTGTGGCCTTTTTAAGGCAGTGTAACACAACTTGGACCTACAATAGGGCAGCACCTACTGTTCATATTTTAAAAAGCAAACTCAAGACCGACCTTTTAGTTTTGCTTTTATCTGAATTTTGTTTTACTCTCTTAATTTGCATTATATGTGTTTTATTCTATTTTAGGTTCAGAGTTACTATTTTATGTTTTACCACTTTTTGCTTATTTCCTTTTAATGTTGGGTTCTAAACAGTTTTTTGAAATTAATGTATTTATCAGCTTTCAGCATTTTATTGCCTTTGATATATATCCTATCACGGTTTTGTCCGTGTGTGTGCCTGGTAGCATGTTTGTGCCTGACCGCATGAGTGTGCACATGAGTGGCCGTCTGTACTAAATGTGGGCTTGAAGGGTGGGTGGGATTTTGTATTTTTATTTATTTTATTTCATTTAATTTTATAATTTTAATTATTATTTTTTCCTCTGATTCGTATCTGCTTGTGTACTTGAATGTTCGGCACTTTGTGCTATATTTTATGCATGAAAAGTGTTTTATAAATAAAGTTTGATTGATTGATTGATTGATTGATACTCAGAATTATGCCGCCAGTATTTAGGAAGAGCCACAACCCAAAACTGTACCTTTATATCATGTAAACAGTTTGCGATAAAAATAGGTATTTTGGTTAGTTCATCAAGGAATAGGACTGAGGATAGCATGAGGATTATTAATTTTCATTGATCATGATACATTTATCAACAGCCCAATTCACGTTGCCTCTATGCAAAAGTGCTGCAATGAAAGGTCTGTAAAGGTGCTTGCACACCGCACCCTACTTGTACTACTTGGTGATCACTCTCCATGCAAAGTCAATGTACAGCCACGATGGGGCGGGGGTAACCCTCCCGCAATGCGTTTGTCGCGTACAAGACGACCACTTCAGTCGTCGCGCGATGTCAGAGTTAAAAAAAAAAAGTTGATCTTTTCAGACGATGTCGTGTGTGGCTGTGCGGCAACTGCCAGTCAGTGGTGTGTACACGTGTGACGGTACCCTAGACAGACAGATATTCATTCGGACTACAGAGGAACAATTTATGTCCGTGTGGGAAACATTAGTCAGTGAGGACATTAGTTCCGCCTAGACGGACCGTGGGAAACTCACAGATGCTGCTGCTGCAGGGCATCAGCTGCAGTGTTTTGTGGTTGATAAGTGAGTGAAAAGGATACAGTTGGAATAATGTCCGCTTATACATCCTATTATATGATATGATCGCGGTGAAACTCGAGTAGACGTGACGTCAACCAGCGACGGCCAATGGCAATGGTGACCAAAATGAGGTATTTATGGACACGCGACGATACGTCAGTTGGCAACGCGATTTTGGTAGCTGGGTCGCTTGTGGTGTGAACACAGCATAAGGCTGTAATATCTTTGACAATTAATGCTGCAAAACAGCCTGGATGTGCATGAACCGGCACGTGCCCCTGCATACACACAGAGGTAGAGACGATCACTTGCAGCGCTCCTGTCTCCCGCAGAGTCCTCATGCCTCCCCCTCTCCAGTATCACACCTCTATTACTCCCCCAGAGGACAGCATAAAAAGTTCCATTGCTGGATGAGGTTCATGGTGAGATTGACAGAATGGTAAATATCAGGCCTTGATATGGCAGTATGATGTGGGCTAATATTTCTTGCAGGGATGCACAATATTATCATAACAGTATTGGTATCAGTAGATTTTATATTTTTTACTAGTATTTACAGACAATATTTTAGCCATACAAATTTCTATAAGTATCCCAAATATTGGCTATAATATTGGCAGAATTTAAAAATGTACCACAGTGATTTCCCTCATTACCACTTTAGCCCACATTTTTTAAAATCAAAAGCATAAGTTACAAAAGAATAAACTGGTTTACTTGTTTCACATTTGTTTTAACCACAGGTGGACTGTCACTATGAAAGAAATGGAGGCTCTGTACCTTTTGACAAAAATACTGGAATCAGTATTGGCTATAATGATTTCTGAAATGTCAGCACATTTGCAAAAATCCTCGCTTGAATGAAGCCACTTCTTTAATTGTGCTGCATTACTGGTGGTAGGAAATAACTCAGCCTCTCCAAGGTTTTGCTCTCGGGTGCTCATTGTCTAACCTTAGACACAAATTCCATGTAAGATGTGGGGCTGTAGCCTTGCAGTGCAGCTGGATCTGCCAGCCCAAAGCGGCACTGCCCAATCAGAATCCTTTAGCAGTGAGGTGGGATCTACGGGACGGGGTGGAGTAGTAAGGAATTGGCTGTATAGAGATTAGCATAGATGCTAACAGTTTTAGAGGTAGGTTTATCAGATCTGGACCACATTTCTTTTTTAAAAATGAAAAACATAAAATAGTATTAGCATTTTTTTTTTACAATGTTGCTTATGATTTGTTTTTATTACACCATGGTAGTAGCACCCGCTAACATTTTCCAACTGGTCAATCTGGTGTGCTAGGTAAAACATAGATACAACAGTGTTTGCATCAGTTTCTAAATTGTATGCATATCTAGCTCTATCTAAAAGGTGTAAAATGGAGGCCAAAGATCTACACGGCCTTCTTTTTTCTTGATAGAAGAGTATGTTTTTTGAGACTTGACTATTTGTCCCAATACATTTTCATGATCCAGGAAGTCGTTACAACTACTGTTCGTCCAAAAGGTAACAATGACGTGTTTGTGAAACGATCCATCTTGTAGTCCTTTTCTAAAAGTATTGCCCTGGTCCCAGGTTCCTCCAGGATGTATTTCTGAAGATCCATTACATTCATTACCCCCCATTTTAGTCTTGTTTGAAGCATGCTGTATTTATTTATGTGTTCTCCATTTTTAATTGAGGAAATCTATCAACTTTCCTTTTGCACACAGTCAGTCATTGTTGGTCTTGGTGTGTCGTACTAAATGCAGTTTTTCCAGTGCTCAATTGTTAGGCAACAACTATGTGCCTCCAAGAAAAACAGTGGCACAAATTGCCGTGCTCTTTTGCTTTGTTTACAAGCCTGTGTAAATCCAATCAAATAAACCAAACAGTCACTTTTAAGACGAATTAGAGTTTCATTTTTTACATCGGGGACTTTGTGTTTGCATTGGTGGAGTAAAGGGGTTGCTGGGTCACTGGTTTCACTGGTGGTGCAGAGGCAGAAGGAGCTGACTCAGCACTGAGGGGAAAAAGTCCCACTGATGAAAGAGGAGATAAGTGTTTCACCGGGTTTCATGTGTTCTGTTTTTGTTGGTTTGATAAATTCCCCTTCACCAAGTATGCCTTTCCTAGAAAGAGCCAAACCGCTGCTGAACAGAAGATATTCCAATCAAAACTACACCACAGCTTCTCCCACTAACTGCACCCTGACACAGCGACACAGCCAAAGAAAGCTCCCCTCACTTTGCATTACAAAGCTAAATTTACAAAAATAAAAAAACGCGAATGGATTAAAAAGGCAGTGTAGAATGACGGTCTCGATCATTTGTCAGCTTTGAGTATGAGTAGTTCTGACTGGCAGCCTAAACCTCACACTGAGTTGTTGAATCAGAGGAGAGATTTTTTTTATTTTGATAGTTTGATTAAGGTACAGTCCCCCACATGGTACAGTTGCCAAGTAATGAAATGTGAAAAGTGAAGTGCATGTAGAAGGGTTTTCTAACTCTGAGAAGATATTTTATCTGTTAGAGACACCACACATGAAGATAAAAAAAAACATCAGGCATTGACCAACTGATTGTACTGTGTGTGGTGAGCTCAGATAATCTCAAAACAGCACACCACAAACATAATGATTCTGCCCCACCATCGATCTAGACTCTAGTCCTCTGAGACAGAAATCTCCCATGATCAAAGAGATCCAACCAAGACAAAGAAAAAGAAACACGGAAACAACCGGAAAACACCACAAGCAACATAGGAGAGGACGTAGGATAAGAGGGAACAATGGTGGTCTTGGACTAGTTTTTATGGAACAATAGAGAACTAAAAAAGGAAAACACTGTGGAAAAAATCCTGGAGATAGTGTGAAGCTGCGTTCACACCACATGTCCGAAATGGCATACTAACGTGCTACATACTACAAACTCATGTGTATATACTGTATACTACATACTATAAGTATGATTAGGATGCCAACCGTTTACACTGTAGTATACTACTAAGTTTCCCATGATGCATTTCAAACCTCCGACGACAAAAATCAGAAGCACACCAGGCTATCAAATATCTCTGTTGATTCGCCACATTTGAGAGTTCAGACAGCATTTTGGGCTAGAAAGTTACCATGTAGAATACCAAAATGTGGTAATTTGAGCCATAAAACGCACGGATACAAATTTCATTTCGGCATTTCGGACATTCCGCTATGCGCGCCATGATGTAAACGAAGAAACTTCCGGTCGGCTTCAAAACAAGAGCCCATTTATGAAAGCCTTAAAGAACTAAAAGGAGATAATAAAAGATGCGTTTATTTTGAAAACGGGAAGTTTGCTTGTTGCCGATTTTTAGCTGAATGCCGGTCGGTCTTGCATGGCGCAATGCATTATGGGGCTCGCAATGCATTATGGGGCGTTTGAGTATGCCCAGCTCGCATACTTAAAATTTTTTCCGATATAGTATACATCCGGGTAATTCTTGCACACTCAATCTTTTTATACTATCTTATGTGAACACACTACATAGGCCTACTCATTTTGATGTCACACTTAGTATGAGTAGGATGTTAGTATGCCATTTTGGACACAGCCTGTGATCAAAAATCCCAGACAAGTCACATCTTGTGTCCATAAATACCTAATTTTGGTCACCGTTGCAGTCGATCCGTGTCAAACACCGTGCACTGTATAGTAGTCCAGATATATATTTTATATGTATGATTATATATTATGCCCCGAGGATATTTTGCAATCGAATAATTGGGGTTATCTGAGGAATTGTGTCAGCCCTAACTCTTAGCACACCTCAGATCACAGCATCATCTCATAGGACTCAGGATAATCTGGAGTTTGCCATCCTTGGTCGGGCAGGGAGAAAGTAGGGACATAAACAGGCCAATAATCTCTGTGTGTCTACACTGGATTAAAAGACAGTTTGAAACAAAAGGACAGAAATGTTTTGCCCAATTGCATTTCTTTCCTCTTGCTTGGACTCTGTTATGGATACTTTATGACTGCTCTTTGTCCAATACTGCACTTCTTCTGCGCTCTGCATGTTCCAGTTCAGCTCGATAACCTAAAATAGCTCAATGTATGAGTGCATTTTTTACAAGTTAATCGCCATCCCTTGCATTATCTAGCAAAGGCCTGTCAATGATATTGTGACGGCCCCTCACATTTTCCTGTCGTTCTTATGTCATTTATTTCTTGCAACCCTGTCACTTGTTCCAGTTGTCTGAAACTCTACATTTCATGAGATCGTGAGCTGTTTCCTTTTTAACTTTGACAGAAAGCAGGAAGACTTAAAAGCCTCCTGATTGGGATCTGTCATTTTCTCTCAACTGGGCTTGATGCAGACATCCACCTCATTCCTGTGGCTTGATCTTTTTAAATAAATGGCTTTAAATGTTTGATTTGTGTGTGCTCTCTTTCTTTGTAACGTGCCCCATGGAAGTGAGTAACATATGGGCTCTTGCTGGATTCAGACCCAGACCCTTTTGCCAGTCAGTAACAGATATTGAGAGACAAGGTTTGACCTGCTTGCTTCTTCTATAGATGCTTTTTAAACCATAAAAGTTGGCACTTCAGGGCCATGGAAAATAATCTAACCCTGATGTGGCATCTAAGTAGTATTAAAATTTGACAGAAGGTGCCACCACAGTGGAAACACAATGGCAACAATTACCATGACAAACTCAAAGCAGTGTAAAGTTATGTAACATAATGTCTGCCTTGTGGGACACTTCACAGAGCCAGATAATGTGTACAGTGGTCAGGCTCAGACCACTATTTACTTTGGAGTGTTACAGAAATTTGTGGCTGAGAGTTTTTTGTTTTTTTTTACTAAGTCCGGTCCCACTCTAACACTCACTCAGGCAACAATGACTAACACTTGACAACCTGTTATTTTAGACAGTACACGGCCAATATTCCTGTGGGCACATATATTAGTTTCACTGAAAGAGACAAGCCTCCAAGAGCTTTCAAAATGTAAGATTATTCTAATGTTCATTTTGCGCCTGATTACCTAGATTAGATTGATGAGGCTAATATTTCTAAATACTGCATAGTTAGCCCTTTAGCTATCTTTGTGTCAAGATTGAAGTATAAAGCACTAATAATGTTACTACACAATTTGACCTTGTTGTATGACCTACTATATGCAGTTTTCTTCTTTTTTTAGCATCTGAATATGGATTGAAGCTATTAGCACCCTTAGCCCAGATTTCAACAGTTTGCTAGCGTAACATTCTGTACACGCCACGTTCTTAAATGAAACCACCCCAGTTTCTTCACAATGTTGATTTCCAAACACTGATATGTCTTTTTCATTCAAGTCTACTTTTAGCAAGAGATGCTTCAATATGTCAGTCCACAAAGTAGATCGACCCAATACAGGAAGACAAGAACTCAAAAGTTTCCAGTTCATGAAATAGGGAACATACTGTATTTTCAATGCCTACACTATATCGGCGTCAGCAAGAAACATAACTTGTCACTTAAGCCGGGCGGACACTGTGCGATTTCGAGGGGATTTCACCACGATTTTGCCGTCGCAGACCACGCTGCGTCATCGTGGAAACATCGTAGCGTCGGGATGTCCGGTCGGGAGGTCGTAAGCCGTACAGTGTGAGAACACTCACGAGGAAGGATTAATTGCTGCTACGTTCTAACGATAATGCTGCGACCTCCCGATCAAACTTCTGGCATGTCAGAAATTTTCGCCGTAGCTCGTACAGTGTGAGTGGTGTTACGTCACGATTCTACGTTCGCTGTGTACCTGCACTAGTATACTGGCAAGATCGATCATTCATTCATTCATTCATTAGTAACTATGTTCATCATAACGTTATCGGCTACAGATGAGGAATTTGCCGTGGCAGTATGGTGTTTAAAGCAACATTGGCTGGCTAATGCTAACGTGAAACTATCATAGCTACTGTAAAACAATATATAGTTTAACATTAACGTTACCTCAAGCTCCTGATGAAGGATGGACATCCCATACCGACCACGTCTCCTCAGCCATTCACGTACCCAAATCCTTTTCTTTTTTTTTAGTTTCAGCGCACACAACTGCAACAACTTGCTGCCTGCTCGCCATCTTGTTGTCAGGCACGCTGTGGTTGTCATAGGAACTAGGAACCTTTGTTTTTCGTTGTTCACACTCGAGCACGTCGTGCCGTCACACGCCGACTGACGCCGACAAGTAGTCGTGGTTGTCAATAATCGTGGCTGACAGCAGTCGTACAGTATGAGTACACATGTTGTAGGGTCAAATAGAGTACGAGTGACAAACCCGGTCGTGCAGTGGGAGCATTTCCCCGACAGTCAGATTTCTAAAATCGCACAGTGTCCGCCCAGCATTACTTTTGCTCTTCCTGTTGTTTTGTAAACTCTTATTCCGTGAAGCTGTAGTTCTCTAATGTATTTTGCTAGCTAACTATCAAACTAGCTAGCAAGATAGTATAGCATTCACTGGTAATGTCAAGCACAGCGTGGCTAACCTTAGCATCCACAAAGACGTGGAATATTGTGCCACATTGTTCCAGTTAATATGCAAGTGCCAACTTAGTATAGAAAGAAAAAAAAGGTAACAGAGATATATAAAGGGATAATAACTCGACACAGCTATATTTCAGCAATACAAGTATATATTCATGAATAGAGTAAATGTTAAATCATACACAAGTGCACAATTAACACTGGAAAACAAGCAAATTAAGAGTAAAGAAAAATGAAAAAAGACAGAAATTCAAATGATCAAAGAAATAAGTAATCATTATAATGTTAATAACAGTGAAAATGATTTCTAAGGATTATTTCTAAGGCATTTCTGTATTTAGAATTGGGATCAGTGATTAAATTATTGCCAATACACAGCCGATAAGTGCAATTTCCCAATGTGGTCAATAAATGGTTACCATATCATTAAAAAATACAGTTTTGTTCTTAAAGGTGAATGTATTTTTTTCTAATGGCAAACAGCCTAACGATACTGAACTCCATTTTCATATGGAGAGAGGGGATCTGACTTCAGGTTAAGCCGATGCATTTTTTGGACATAGCAATAAAAGCAGACAAAGTAAAGTCCAATTATGTTCACATTTTGCCAAAAAAGAAACACAATTCACCATTATAAAAAGAATGACAGCAAAAATGTCTGCAAAGAAAAATTTCTCTCCTCATACAATGTTTCCACAGTTAATGGGACTGAAAACAAGACAGCCCTGTGTAACACTCAGCACCACATTACTGTTCACGCTCTGTTATCATGGCATGTTCAAAAAAAAGTCCAAATGGAAACCTGCGCTTGCCTTATTAATTACCAGGAATGCACTCTCGGAGCAGCCCTCCAAAACCTGAGTGCTGAAAAGCATGCCACGGAGAAGCCACAAGGCATGTAGGCAGTTTGTTCTCAGGTCCAACCGGTGTGCCCACGCTCCGGTTTCAGGAGGTAGAGCCAAACTATCTGTGCTCCAAAGGAAGAGGATGTGTAAAAACTGGGGGGAGACGGAGGGCAGGGTTTCTGTCTTTTCGGGAAATGGGCTTTGAACTTCAGAGCACTGTTACAGTTATAAAAATTACCCGGCCATAGTTCACAGTGTACGTGGAATTTGGATATAAATGAATGGCGGAGCTTTTACTGTATGAGGGCACTGAGGGCAGGCGGTGATTCAATATTCTGTGTGATTCTGAGAAGGTTACTAATAGCACGGTGGAGTGGTTGCATTCCCACAATTCATCCACCACAGGAAGACAAACAACAAGCGGACGTATTTTAGGTCATTCATCTTCAGTCGGTCATTAATAAATTTGTTAAACTGAGTTTTTGACTGAGCTGTTTTTAAATGAAGGCACAGCCCTACAAGAGGACCAGGAATAAAAACAGTCTCTGTGTTATTTTTCGTCAGAATGACACATTTATGAATGGAATAAAATATTTGCCCTTCCCTTAGACCTTTGGTCTTTATTGTCAAGAGTGTTCCTTAGACTAACAGTTTGTTCAACAAATATTTGACACCTCATTTCAATGTGATATAAAAATGAAGTCTAGGGTTAGTTATTAATCTTGAACCTAAGTACCAGTGTCTCCATTTGGCATTGTATGGCCTGTTTTCTCCTGCCCAACATACTTTGTCATGCCAGTATTTGCGAACAAGTATACAGGTTTCAGTAAAAGCATAGACAAGTCCAAATTCTCTTTTTCTCTACACGGTTCATTTACTAATGGATGAACTCAGCAATCAATCCCTGTTTTGACACAAGCACCTGCACCATAGCATTGCAGAGCAGACAGACCTGCCTGACTCTGAAATCCTGCAGGTCCGTCTTGCCAGCCTCCATTGTCCAACGAATTCACTCGGCTGAATTCTTAACAGCCCAGTCAGAGAAGAGAGGCGGGAGCTGCAGAATGCGGACGTGACGACAACTGGAGGTTGAGAATGGACATGCTGATTAGCCTATTGTCCTCATTTTTGCTCAGTGAAACTTGGCGAAATCTGCTCTCCTCAGAAGTTTACTTGTAGGGATTGTCTTTGACGAGGTTCATGTTACATAAGTGTTAAATGAATCATCTGTGTGGTACAATTTAGTGTAAGACGATAGTAAAAGGCCGTTAGTTGAAAGCAGCTAAGTTAGCGGCTAACGGCTAACAGTCATTAACTGCTGTTAGCTGTTAGCGGCTAAGTTAGTCGCTATGGCTGACGTCCATGAACTCTTGTTAACTGTTGTCAGCCATTAGCTGCTACATTAGCCGCAATGCATGCTACATTACAGGAGGCAACCCTGCTTGTCCAACCAACGATTGTCCAATCACAAGCTTGCGTTTTTTTTTAACGTTCTGCCCCTGAAAACAAATTCAAAGGGCTCCTATCCAGATGGACTAGTGAAATATTTCTGTAGCAGATATATGGTGCTGTCCATCTGGCTTGTCAGGTTACCCGCACCAACCTAGCCTGAAAAAGGTTGTCTTTGATGCTTCTAATTGACACTTTTGTTTGTTTGCAG
The DNA here is from genome assembly GCA_036419115.1 of Scarus forsteni. Lineage (NCBI taxonomy): Eukaryota > Metazoa > Chordata > Actinopteri > Labriformes > Labridae > Scarus > Scarus forsteni. The sequence continues at coordinate 17,467,483 of JAZDUH010000033.1, read as the reverse complement.
CAAGGATACAATTGATCTAGCAACTGGCAAAGAGTGCGGAGTGAACTAAATATGCCGCTGTTGTAGAGTAAGCAGCTATTGGAGTAATGATAAATTCATCTAAGCAACCAGGATAATGACAAAATACATCTTAAAAATTGGGCATCAGTTGGATCCAAAACACTCTGTGTACAGACACAACATAACATGAATATAGCAACATGCTAACACTGCTCACCATCTCTGCAGTAGATAAACACTGGACTCAACAACTTCACCTTGTCAAGATTCTCAGACTGTAGTCCAGCTTGTTTAAGTAGGGTGATTTATCCTTTTAAAAGCTGATCCATACTCTAGTGCATCACTGACAGTTTCATTGTGCACACTTCAACAGGTGTTACATTGGATGTTGACTCTGTCTTTTCAGAATACTCTATTTGATCATGAAATTGTCTCAAAAGTTTTTTTCCCCATAAATCTGTGCCTGGTAGCCCTTTTTGGCAGTAATTTGTTCAATAATAACAGATTTTTTTAGCTTTGGCCTAATTTTTGGGTTCATATTATACACAAGTACAAGCAAAATACATAAATATTTCACCTTGCCAACATTGCAATTGCAACACATCTGAAACAACAAGCCGCAACATTCTCTCTCTGCAAAACATTCCCACCTTGCGCGAAAACTTGACTGCTAAACTGTTCTAGTCAAATATTCGGTCTTTATTAGTTTATCATTGTGTAATATTGTGTAAGTGTCAAGTGTTACCACTCACTGGCAATAAACAGAGCACTGCCACCTGTGAGCAAGGGAACCAAAATAGCTGTGCCGTGATTGGCCGTAGACTCCAGCATGTTGATAGCTGCTTTTTGATTGGTCGGTGCACCATGACTGAGCATGCTCAGGCAGAAACCAATAATTGCATGTGTGAAGTGAAAATTGTTTATGCGCCTGTTTGAGAGAGATAGTTGCATATTTGTTGTGATAGTACTGAAGTTTCATTTACTAAAACCTGAACTCAAACTGGATTGTTCGAGAGAAAGTTTGGGCAAAATTTGGGTGCATGTTATAAACAAGAAATTACAGTACTTTGATTAGTAAGAAATAGGTTGAGGCTGTGAAATCTTGTGAGGGAAGCGCCATCTCAGAGAGACACCCTGCAGATGCATGAATGACCATGTTATCAGATTTAGGGACGTAGGAGTTGGCTGGTAACTGGGCTGGAAGATGGCAGGCAGATGGCTGGGAGGGGGAAATCAAAGTAGCTGGATCCATTTCAAACAAAATGGAAATTTTACTGAAACATAAAGGCCAAAATGGACCAACTATGGAAAAAAAACATTCCCCTTAGTATAGAACTTAATTAACTTTCTGTTCATATGAATATTGTTGCTTTTAATTCATATCAAATCAGTGGTTTTAACTTCATAACAGAACACAAAATTCAGCAGTTTAGGCATCAGACCCAATTACAGCCTGGAGCACAGAGATAATCCATTACTGTAATGTGACACGGAGCACTTGTTCACCTCAGTTTTATGTTGGCAGACAAAATTGATGGGACAGGTCTTACTGAATGTTAAGCTGAGTCAGGCTTTGGGGGCCATGCAGGGGTCTTGTTTGGGGTCTGGGCCAAGCCCCAGGTGTGGGCTATTATCCCCCCATCTGGACAACATAACTCAGGTCCTTTGGGCCCGGTGGGGGGGTGGGGCAGACCAGACCAGAACACTCAGTGCCAAGATTAGCTTTACGATGTAATATTTTGCCCCTCTTATGTTGCCATGAAACCACTCATGCATCAAATAATCCCCCCAAATCACCTCCCATTTTTCAGGAAGTCCCATGAGCAGCTGTGATGTCAGGCTCAGAGGAGTCATTTCAGCTCTTAGCAAAGGGGGGCTACTTACATCACTGCTTAAATCTTCTCATTTACATTTATTTTGGCTGATATTTGTTTGTTCAAGATCTCTACACAGGGAAAAAATGTCAGTTTTAAAAGATTAATGGCCTTTGTTTCTAATTTCAGTCCAACTGACACATGGAGTTGAAATGGTTAGGGTTCAAAACAGCAGCTAATCTCTGCAACTTTGTATTTCCTTGATGGAATAATCCGTCAGAGCTTGCTGCTGTGCAAGACCTTCACATTTTAAATGTATGTTTTTGGGCATTTTGTGCCTTTATCGATAGGAGAGAGACAGTGGATAGGCCCGTGAAAGGGGGAGAGACAGCAGGGGAAGACACTCCGCAAACTGGTCACAGGCGGGATTCGAACCTGGACCGGCAGAAGCAAGTACATGGGGTGCCTGGTTGCTAACCACTCCGCCAAACCAGCACCCCAGACTCCACATTTTAAATATGACATATCATGGAAACTTTTCCCAAAAATAGAGCCAGACAAATTCCAGGACCAGACAGAACTCCATAAACACACTCCAGTGACAATCCTCTCTTTTGTCCTGAGGTTTTAACAAGGTATGTACACACTTTCACACCCCCACCCTTCAAATTGGCCCCTTTCTGCAAGCCCACTTGTTGAGGACACACACACACACACACACACCTTGTTTTAGTGATTACCTGTGGGTTATTACAGCAGTCTAGACAGAGAAGAGCAGGACCCTTGGGAATGCTCTTTGTAGCACAGATTCAGGTGTCAACAGCAGCTTAGTCAGAAGCTCTGCGCTTTATCTGGATTCATGTTTTTGAATTGCCAGATTAACTTCATGTCATTTGAACACACATGTGCATCCCATGGTGCAGCTGTGCCAAGAGATAATACGGTGCAGATAATGGCTTGACTTTGCAGAAATTGGTCCTGTGTGTTCCACTTCTCTTGTACAGTGTACAGTCCTGCTAACATCAGATGCCTTAGCAAGAACAAATATCAACATGCAGAGAAGATTACAGCATGGAAATAAAAAAGGGTTTCCAACCCATCCTGGAATACCTGAAGAACCTGGAAAATGATTTACCAATTTTCCAGTCATGGAAAACATTTACCTTCCATTTACCTTGTTAGTAAACAAATAGCAAACATAGGACATGAAGTAAAAAAGTACCTGGAAACTAATGCACACTGTTGGCCCTTTTCCATTAGCCCTACTCTGCTCTGCTCGACTCTACTCTTCTCGACTCTACTCACCTTGTGCTGCTTTTCCATTAGCCCCAGTCGCCTGCCCAACGGGGTGCAGTGTCGCTGAGCGGCTCTGCGGTGACGTCATTTTGAGCGCGACACAACGATCTTTGGCTTTTTGTCACAAACCAAGTAAAAAAGGAAAGCAGAAGAAGGCTGCAGGTGGTAAGAAGAAATACCCCTTGAGAAGCACAAGAGAGTTTTGGCAGCTATACAACAGAATGAATCCGAGGACGAGAGCAATCGAGCTGCAAAGAAAAGACGTATGAGGGTAAGCTAACCATAGCTACCGCTAGCATGCTAGGTCGATGCGCTCATGACTCATCAATGACGACATTGTCTGACCAATCAGTAGCCGGCAGTCAGGGATGTCATCATTTAGTACCGACTCTGCTCGCTTCGAACCAAAGCGGAGTAGGTACTAAAACTAGCTTGTTTTAGGAGGCTAGCGGAAACACGCTGCAAATTGAGTAGGGCCAAGTAGAGCAGGGCCAAGGTGTGCTAGTGGAAAAGGGCCATAAGTGTCATTGTGCTGTTTTATGATAACAAAATTTTTAAGAATGTCAGAGAATGTATGATATTTCATAGATTTGTTGCAGTCATAGACTGCACATCTTTTTCTGACCTCTGGGGCAGAAGAGGCATAAACATAGCAATCTGGGTAAATGTACATATGTAAGGTACAACTGAAGAAAAGGACACTAAAAAGTGTGTGTGTGTGTGTGTGTGTGGAGGGGGGTCATCCTGGAAAAGTCTTGGAGAATGATTTCTGGAAAAGAGTGAGAACCCTGTAAAAACCTACATTTGTAGACACATTTATTGTGGGTGCTTTTGCCAGTTTTTTCGTGTGGATTGTTGCTAAAACCTGACACCAGATGGACTGGTCAATATACTTAACGACACCACTGGGTCAGCAGTCATTAGAAAGTGTTTGGGAATGGGCAGAACCTTCCAAAGGCATTTGTGACAAGGGATAGGACATTATATCCTTGGCTTTTAGTTCAGCATGAGAGTTGTGCATCTCTGTCCTTTTTTGTCTTTTATGGTCCCAATCCCTGTGTTTTATATCCCTTGTATTTCTTATATGTTTTTGTGTTTGTGTTTTTACTTTTGCAGTGTTTTTCCCTTGATTTTTCTGTGCAACACTTTGGTAAACTTGAATGTTTTTAAAATGTTCTATATAAATAAAGTTTATTGGATTATATCCACACACAAAATATACTTGATGTTCTAATCCCCACATGAGGCCTGGCTGATATGGCCCTGGAAATCAAAACCTTGATTTTTCCTACAAAATTCAAATTATCTTTTTTATTTATTTTTTTTGTCACAAAAAACAGAGAAATTACACAAAACCAAACTGGAATTTAAAGATGCTATGAGGAGTTTCTAAGTAATTACAAAAAAAAGCTTCACTTTTAGATATATGTCTGATCGAAATAAACACTTTAAGATGAGTTTTATAGCATCAAAATAGGTTATCTATAAATGCTATTCCTTAGCTTGGTGGTCGGGTCAGACAGGGCTGGACTGGCCTGGATACTCAACTTTGGGAACAAGACAATTAAAACTAGAGCAAATTTATATTATTTGGACACGTCTTAGAGCACCGGGCTGTAAGTAGTGATATATAGCCGGCTACAAAACTACGATAAGTTTTCTAAAAATTGCTTGTTGTCACACATCAAAAACTACCGCTACGTAACTAGAAAGAGATACATTACCTTGTCGCTTTGCATCCTGTAAGTTGTTGAAAAAAGAAGTTGTAAAGCAATTAGCATCACAACAACCGCACACTTTGGCTTGGGTCACGTCTTTAAGACAGTCGCTGCACGTGCTCATGGGTAGCAGAGTCTTTATGTCGCCGGAAATAGATTTGCCTCATAGCACCTTTCAAGTGCAGGCTGTAACTTTGTAATCAATGATAAATTATGTAGTTATGACATAGGTTGGCTCATCGACACAAACATCAACCAAAGAAAGAAACAAGACAAAAAAACACTATGATGATACAACCCATGTTGATTTTTTTTTTTTCCACAAAATCCACCTCTGACATGGCAAGTAGCCAATCACTGAGACACATTTTGGATTGTCACCTGGGATGGCCAATCAAACCCTTATTTGACCACACCCCTTCACAAACAAGCCCCTGTGTTGGGGCCATGTTGCTCTTGAGGGTCACACAGTTGCCAACCTCCCTAGCCGAAAATGAAGGCCTGTGTTAAAGTGCCAAAACCTGTAGTACCCCAAATGTCCACTTGAGGCTGGCTGCAGTAACCTGACACAAGAATGACTGTGTGTGGGCCAAAAAAAAAAAGGGTTTTGCAGCCTTAATACACAGTTTTACAGCCTTGTTCAAAAAAAATAACTCCAGTCTAAAACTGCCATACATCTATATGCTCTCACTGTAGGGGGTGAGGAGGGGGGTTCTTGTGAGCTGAAGAGCATCAACAGTGGTCCGAAAGCTTCTACGACATTCAAACAGCCAGCCTCACGTGGCTTTGTCCAATTCCTTTACAGTGCATATTAGCACCCCTTTATTTTGAGAAACACTGCATTTGGTCAAACTGAATTACTATGATGCAATAAATATAACACATGGTGAAAGACTTACGGCCACAGGGCTTACTGAGGTTAATGTGGAGGCATAACAACTGTAATTGTGCAGAAAAAATATAACACTACTGTGGGTACTTGCTCTTCTTGCATATTAATTTTCTTATTTAGTGGTTTATGGCTAGGAGTGGACGTTAACTTGCAAAAAATAATAGGCTGGCATGAAAAATTATTTGACCTCATACTTCCCATCAGAGCATTTTTCTGACATGTGCTTTCCCACTTAGATCTGTCACCCTCCTGACTGTTAATTAAAGCACAGACTCGTGAAGCATCTGTTATGTAACATAATGACACTGTCATTTCTTGTAAAAACTCTTTGACTTGATGCTTTTGAGAAAAAAAAAACGTAGGTTTAGTGAGAGGCATAGCTTGTTAAAAACGTGCCCCTGTCTGGAACGCTGTTGTTTTACTTCAATTCTCCTCACAATTAGACTAAAATAAAAGCCTTTCATGTAGCAACACCTTGTTAAATCCAGCAGAATCACGGCCCTTTGAGAACAGACGCATTGTTGCCCAGCGTCTCATTTATCAGAGCAGAACAGTTTGCAGTACAAGCTCAATTAGGACGTGGTTGTGTGTTTAATTGACGGGCTCTGAGGCAGAAAAGTGACCAACTAATTGAGCCGCTGGAGCCTAAATTTGTACGATCTGACCTTGTAAACCTCACAGAGAAAATACAGACAAGCACAAACTCACACAGCCAAGCCAAAGTTATCCTGTCGTCTATGTTATATATTGGACTGGAGGACTTGGCATGTCCGCTGATTAGTATAAACTGTAGATTTAGCTCCTTTTGAACTCTGCATGTACATTTTGAAAAAGTTATGGCCGCCTTGGACGTGGTAAAGACTTAAGTGGGTTGTGTAACGTTAAAGGTTAAGTAGTGGAAGGAAACAAACACTGCCAGAACAGTCAGACATTTCTCATGTTTGCCCGTGTTATTCCTGCTGTATTTGTCAGAGAATTAAGGGAAGAAACCGAAAACCTCGTTTGACTGGATGTGAACTCGGAGGGTATTTGCAATTACCGCCAGAACCGCTGTTGCAGAGGAAGAGGGGATTACAATGACAAATCTGGGAACTAGCGTGGCCATGCTGCTGTACTTACAGTCAGTAAGAGGCTCAAAGCTTCCATGAGATTTATTGATTTGCTTGATGGCACAGCACAGGCCCAAGAGCAAAAATGACTTGAAATGCTTTATCTGCATAAAGTGTTGAGAACTTTATTTTCCGCATTTCTGCGTGAAGCTAAGGCTACGTCCACATGTGGGCAGGTACATTTCCTGTCCTTGTGATGGTCCAATCCTTTAAAACAGCAGAAAATATCTGATGTTGAAATGTGTTTGGTGAAAATCCGCTCCATTATGGAACAACAGTCACCTTTATACAGAAGAAAACCATTCAGAAACAAAAACTACAAAGACAAATGACTCCTTAGATATAAACAAGGCAAATTCTGTCCTTACCTTCTAAGAGCTTGTCGCCAGTGTTAATTTTAACATCCCTTTTTATTTAGTTTGACTTCAAAGTTTTTGCCTAAAAAAATCATTTGGTTTGAGTGAGGATTTAATCTTCTTAATTGTTTTAATTTTAGTAGAGTTTTAGTTGATGAAATTTTGCAACATCCAAAATTTAGCCAATAAAATAAGTGTAGAGTGTAAGGCATTTTCATGTTCCCTTGAATTTCTGAAGTCATGTTTTACACTTGGATAAGAAAAGTTTGAATGTATAAATTAACGGAAAAAATACATTTTGTGTGAAACCCAATTACTTTTATTCAGGCTACCTGGCAGAGCATCTCAGTTACAATACCAGAATTGATAACAAATAGTGAACCTGCTCTACATGAATATATCAATTCATAACGAGAGCAGCTCTGATTGGATCACTCATCCCAACACCTCAAAGCTAAGGCAGTTGTGATTGGAAGCCCCTCTTAACTAATCCAACCTTTCCACACAACCAAAGTGGCTGTGATTAGATATATTCCTAACTTGTCCTGACTTTCTACATGGCCAAATTAGGTCTGACTGGATTTAGTCTCTGTCAAACATTTTCATCTTGTTTTTATTGGTTGATGAAAATGTTGGTTTAGTTTTAGTTTTCGTCCATGCACACTTGTTTTTATTAGTTACTGTCTAGTTTTCATCGGGGGAAAAAAGGTTGTCGATGAAAACTATGACGAAAATAATTAGTCAACAAAGTTAACACTGGTTGAAACTCAGTGTAATATTGACAAAAACTCTCCTACCATTTAGACTACAACATCCTGTGTGGAGTGGAATGACAAGAACATCCCATTTTGACTTGGATACACAATGCTCCCAAAAATGGTATCAACATACATCTATGAGAAGTCTAACCTCTAGAGATGTGTTCCTACATCAGGAGTGAAAGCTTTGATCAGAAACTTCTCGAAAGTTTGCCTACAAAACCAAATCATCAATTTAAACATCAGAAATGTTGCCAGGAAGCTGAAGATATTCTGACCCCACCACTTAAAATTCTGACCAAAGGCAGTGTTCATAGTGATGGATCTAATTTGCAACTTGTACATTCTGACCTATGAGATCAAATCAAAGGCTCTATGAGAGCAAAGGCTAAAGCCAACTGAATGTGAACTTCTGTGGGAAGCACCATTTTATGAGGACATCCTGTAATTGAATGAATTGGTGTGTTGGACTCGCTGTGGCTGGTAACTGGCTGGAACTCTGCAGGCATTTGTTTAAAAGGGTAAAAACTGAGGCAGCTGCTTCAACTTTAACTCAAGCAATACTTTGACTGAGCACTGAATAGATTAGACTAGAAGGCCTTTATTGTCAATATACAAAATGTAGGGCGTTGGTGGCGCGGTTGATTAATGCATTTGGTTAGTAATGTTGGAGCCAAGCTCTGGGCGACACATGGTAATGTATCCTTGGCCAAGACACTTAACCCCAAATTGTTCCCACTGCTGTGTCTGTGGAGTGTAAATGGGCTTGAAAGGATGTGAATGTGGTAGTTGATGCTGATGGATAACTAACATAGAAACCCTGAACCAGTGAGTGAGTGTGAGAGTGAATGGGTGTGAATGGGTAGATGTGACCTGTGGTGGAAAGCTGCTGTGAGCAGTCAAAGACTACAATAGTGCTATGTAAGCCCAAGTCCATTTACCATTTATTGCACAGGATATAGAAATATATTTCACATTATAGTTGAATATTTACTGAATACTTGTAGAGCATATGGGGAATGAAATTCACAAATGACTATATACTGTATTATATTATGTTGCTATGACGCTGTAAACTGCAGCAGCCTGTCCAGTTTGCTCTCCATATTTACCTCCGCCAAGGAGGTTATGTCTTCGGGAGAGTTTGTCCGTCCGTCTGTCTGTGAACAAAATAACTCAAAAGTTAAGGATGGATTTGGATGAAATTTTCAGGAAATGTTCAGCATGTGAAAAGGCAGAACTGATTCGATTTTGGTGTTGATCCGGATCAGCGTCTGGCCGCCATGGCGAAAAATGTGATTTCTGTGAATAACTACTGAACTAAAATAGATATCATTATGAATCCAATTGCTAATGGTATGTTTTCATGGTCAAGGAATCTAAATATTTTGATGAAATAAAGATAGGATAATATTTATGGTGAAATTCACAATATGGGTGAGGACTGTGGCGCTGGCAGAGGTCTGCGCTCTCCGAGTGCTTTTCTAGTTTTAGCTGTTTTTTGTGTTTTTTCCTTAATTTTTTCACAATTTTCAAAAGTTTTCCTTTTTTTGATCTTTTCTGACCTTCCTGCACTTCTTAATAAGACTCTTTCTTTTATATCTATATCTATATCTATCTATCTATCTATCTATCTATCTATCTATCTATCTATCTATCTATCTACATATATATATATATATATATATATATATATATATATATATATATATATATATATATATATATATATATATACATATATATATATATATATGTATATCCTTTGGATATCTTTTTTCAACCATCATTGCTCCCAGGAGGCATTTCTGAGGATACCAGCAGAGTGTTCTTTTTTGAAAGATGCCACCAACTGCCAGCTTTATTATCATCAGCTACCAAGAGCCAGTTTCATCAGATATTCAAGATTTTATTCATCCAAGAAGGACACATCCAGGATTGAAAAACTGATCAGTAGGGCTGGCTCTGTGGTTGGCATGAAGCTGGACTCTTCAACTCAACAACCAGATGAGCCTGTTCGGCGCAAGACTGCTCCTCCCCGAGTGCAGGACCAACAGACTGAGAAACTCCTTTGTCCCTCAGGCCATCAGACTGTATAACTCCTCAATTGAGGGGATGAGGAGTAACAGGAGGACAGAGGATGTGAAGGAGCAGCAGCAGTAGCTGACAAGTATTATCATTTTTTTATAATATAATGCAACTGGAATCATAATTTCCCTGAGGGAGTCTTCCCTAAGGGATTAATAAAGTACAATCTAATCTAATCTAATCTATATCACACATGACTGTATTGCACGGGATGATAAATATTGAGATAGCATTTAAATTATATTGCACATTGTATGCTATATTGATGGCTGGGGTCATTGCATGTGACTGTTCTGGGTGGTAATAGCTCTTGAAAAGAAACCATTTTTCAGTCGGTTTGATGCACCTGTAGTGCCCACCAGAGAGCAACAGGTCAAACAGCTTGGAGCCGGGATGTGAACCGTCCTTGTACTTGTGGAATAATATCTGATCAGGACGATCTGTGCTTTATCTGCCAACAGGAGCACATGTCCATTTGATGTGAAATGACAGGAGCAAATGGTGAAAAAAAGACGACAGGATAAAAAGAAAATACACCTGCTCTGCCAGTACTGATAAAAGTGCCACAAAGCCATGCTCTTTTATTCCCAGAAGGGGAAAGCAGAGTCTGAGTATTGAATCTTCTTTGCCATCTTACTCTGTTTTTCCTCAAAAACGTTCACACTACCCAGAAAACCACACACCGTGCCGGACAAGTTTTCTCTGGCAGCTCTGAGCTCAGAAATCTATCTTTAGAACAAAGTTTTTCAAATAAAACACAACATGTACTTGAGCTAGTTTTCCTCAGATCTTTTAAACTTCATACTCTGGTTTCTCTTGTTGATTTTAACGGAACATTTTTGGGAACTTGGTGTGAAGTACGGTACAATATTCCAGTACGGAAGATGGCAAAAGCGTAAACACAAATGCAGGTGCCATGAAATGATTCAGGGGCTATTTTAGGTCTATGAATGGAGGAGATAGGAAGTGAGAAAAACGGAGAGGAATGGGATTTGGTGTTTTTGGCACTTTGGGGGCTTCATGGAACACTTGGGCAAGATGGAATATGTTCTGTTTGCAGAAATGAATTAGTGCAATTTACTATAAATACAGCACTCTTGATGTTTTTGGCAGTGCGTAAGGAAACAAACCATTAGGAAATACTACCCCAGCTGCCCTCTGGGGCTCAGAGGAATGGTGGCATTAATTTTTCATCAAACAGAGAGGTTTGAATAAGATTTGTGATCAGATTTTCATTCAGATTTCATGGTAAATGACTGTTGGAAGTAATTTTCTTGGTAATCAAACAATCTTGAGCAGGATGTGCTTTTCTGGGCCTTAAAGCATTAAAAGGCCTTTCTTTTCATTTTGTGTGGCCCTCAGACTCTTTTGTGACATGGACTGGTCATCAGTGTTGGGAGTTTAAGGCATTACAAAAAAAAACAGTGATATTTTTACTCGGTACAAATGTCAGTAATTCAAGTTTCAATGCATTTTTAATTTAACCCGAAATGAAGAGTTGTTTTTTTGGTTTGCTTAAAGGTACAGTGTGTATTATTAAATGCTATCTAAAATAACAGACTTGGTAAAAAATGGAATAGATTACTTAAAATTATCTTTTTTTTTTTTAAATGTATATTTTTGGGCATTTTATGCCTTTATTGATAGTAGAGAGACAGTGGATAGGCTTGTGAAGGGGGGAGAGAGAGCAGGGGAAGACACTCTGCAAGCTGGTCACAGGCGGGATTTGAACCTGGACCGCCAGAAGCATGTACATGGGGTGCTAACCACTACACCATACCAGCACCCCACTTAAAATTATCTTTAAATTAGTTTCTAATCAGCCTTAAATAATTAATGTTTAGTTTTCGTTACTTTAGAATAAGTCATTTATATCTACATAGGAGCGGGTCCTCTCTTATGGTGGCTACCATCTTGCGTCGCCATCTTTTCTACCATAACTCAGAACGGACAAACTAAACGCTTTCGCGTTTTTTTGTTGACGCCTACCGGAAATGCACAGTTGTGAAATAGACGAAGAAGAAGAGAGTGATTACCAAGCAGCTGTGCTAATACAAACAAACATGGAGGACCACATACAATTTGCCATCAGTGAAGCGTGAATCTTTGTCAGGAAACGAAAACGCGATGAAGCCAAACGCAATCGGGACAGAAAAACAAAAAAAAACAGGGTGAACATCGGTGCTGCCTTTCCCAGATGGAAGTCCCTGAAGGATAAGTTTGCAGACAGACGCCGAAGTTGCCTGTTTTTTGCTGGACAGGTAAGACTAAGTGTCGAATTGTACTCTTATATGGAGTTGAATTTATTTGTTTACTTTCGGGAGAAGTCGGAGGAAGACGCAGAGAATGTATCTGCTATGCGGGGCTTATTTCACGGCCACAAGCATTTTGAAATGATTGTCTCTTCCAAACGACCGGTGTGAGCATTAGCAAGACTGAAAGACAATAGGGAGACAACGTCGTGCTAAAACTCCACGATTTATTCATTTTCTGTGGCAGTAAGACAAAACATAGGCTGATAACTAAGCTGAAAACACTTTTTGTCCTTGGAAGGCCACCATAGCTCTGGAGGTTCTCCGACAGGGAGGGGGGAGCGCCGGAGTGCTGCAATCTCAAACCTCACCTTTAGATGCCGCTAAAAACTACACACTGTACCTTTAAGTACAAAAATACAAAATACTCCGTGAGATTGACTGAGGAGAAATGTCCTCCGGTAGCTCTAAAGTTACAGCATGTATCTCTAACACAAATGACCAGAATTTTATTTTTTGTATTTTTGCTATGATCGTTTCTTGTATTGTGCCATGAGCCATCAATGTGGCTATTATATTCTACTGTTTTTAGCCTTAAGCCAAACCTAGATATTTGGACCACCTGAGGTTCAAAATTGCACAATCTTTTCATTAAAACACATTGGAGGAGTTGAAATTATCCCTAATTTGGGTTGGAGCTTGTCATTAAGACGTAATAGTGGGTCCTGAAGCCAGACCAGTTGAGAACAGCTGATACATAAAAACTACTGAAAAGTTTATTTTTCATTCAAGCCACAGTTTGTGGAAAATGATGAGGCTGTGATGCCTTTATTGATTACAGTAATGGGGCTCCACATTAGGACAGTGAGTAGTTCTACTACGTCTCATTTCCTGGTCTGAATTCCCTGTCAGATGAGGACTCTGTGTGTTTTATGCTCCCCTGTGCATGTGTGGGCTCTCTGGCAGAACTCTGGCTTGCCCTCACAGACCAAAAACTGCCACTCTGTAAAACTGCTGACTTTAAATTGCCTTCAAGTGTGAGAAAAGTTGATTTTTCTGCCTATGCATATTAGCCCTGTTATTGGCTGGTGATCAATTCAGGGTGTATCTTGCCTCTAACCCAATGTCCTTGGCATAGACTTCAGCCTAAAGTGTTCCTAAGTGGAAAACAACATGTAAATTATGGGTGAATTGATGATTTTTGTTGTGTGATAAATCCAGCTGTGATGTTCCAGCTGCAGGTGCACTCGTAAACATCCCGACACTTAATCGTGATGTTTGTTTTGAAAACTCAAGACGAGCACAAGAGTCCATTGACAGAACACAAATCTGAGTCATATCGGACAGGCTGTTCCTTTCAGGCATCTCCTTCTGGGTTTCTTTGTCTTAACTATGGAGTCCCCAGGTGGAGTCAAATTGAGGACACCACCCTTTGACCCTAAGATAGCCCAATCCTTGAATCTCCTGTTTGAATCAGCGGCACAAAGTCAGTCAGTCAGAGCCTTAGCCTTTGTCCTTTTCATCTCTACCTAGACCTTCATAATGACCACAGAAATTTTAAAGGAATAGTTCATTTTTTTTTTAGTTGGGTTGCTCAAGGCCCATAGCACTAGTAAAATATGATTTCCAATAAAACAGTTTGTCCCTTATAGGGTGGATGCTAGTTGCTAGTCACTAAATGACTCGTAATTAACCCACTTTCAGATCAACACTGCACAAAAAATAGTTTTCCTCAACCAACAAAACTGGGGTTCTATTCTGCCATCACCTGATCTGGTCAATAGAGGAAGCATTAGCTTCACAAAAACTGAACTAAAAATTAGTCAAGTGATGTTGACATGCCATTAGTTGTGTGCTCCAGAAGATATTTTTTTGAACTGGCGTAAGCTGAAGAGGAACTTTTGCTGATAGGTATCACACGTAGAAAGATGGATGGAAAAACTGTTGTGGAAACTGAGGAGCAGGACAGTTATTCACCTGCTGGTGCAGATGCATGAGCTTTGAGCCCATGCCCACTAATCAGGGGCCCCATTGTTTCACGTGTGGAACTTAGTAAGACCAAGTTATGGACAAGATGGTGTGGCACTCACGGTTGATCCGATCTTCATAATGACCACAGAAATTTTAAAGGAATAGTTCAGGTTTATTTGAAGTTGGGTTGGTCAAGGCCCATGACGCTAGTAAAATATGATTTCCCATAAAACGTTTTGTCACTAATTGGGTGGATACTAGTTGCTAGCCACTAAATGCCTCATAATTAACCCACTTTCAGATCAAAACTGCACAAAAAACAGTATAACCATGACAGAAAGATTCCTTATTGCTTCCAGTTTTCCTCAACCAACAAAACTGGGTTTATATTCTGCCATCACCTGATCTGGTCAATAGAGGAAACATTAGCTTCACAAAAATGGAGTTTAAAATCAATCAAGTGATGTCGACATTCCATTAGTTGGGGGCTCCAGATGATATCTTTTGAACTGGTATACACTGAAGAGGAACTTTTGCTGATAGGAATCACAGGTAGAAAGGAGGATGGAAAACTGTTGTGTAAACTGAGGAGCAGGACAGTTATTTACCTGCTGATGCAGATACATGAACTTTTAGCCCATGCCAAAAATCAGGGGCCCCATTGCTGTCACGTGTGGAACTTAAGTCTCGCATCCACTGTACGACTTTTCTGATCGCGGTGTTCAGCTGCTGCTCATACTGTACTAGTGAATCGCAGGGGTTAAAAGTTCACAGCTTGCGATTCTTCTTCTCACACTATACGACTCGATGCTCGGATGCAATCTGACTGCTAACGCTGTACGTCCATGTACGACAGGTCGGACTCTTGTATCCCGAAATGCAACGTAAAAAGTAGTATTTGGAAACAACAACAACAACCAATAATTTAGCTACATCTGGACAATAAACTTACCAGGCACTTGCAATTGTGCGGCAATCTCCATCCAACTCTTTTCTCAATTGTTGCGGTCATGGTAGCTCTCGGAGGCTACATCGAATAGTGCTTGCCACAGCTCAACAAGTTGACCCTCCATTGCTTGGGTCCAGGTCCGCTGTGATGCCATGCAGCTCCGCCTTGTGTATTTGCTTTCTCTTCCGTATCTACGTTTGCGCATGTGTAGTGTCACATAGCCTCACGAGGGGCGACCAGGATTTCTAACAGGTTTCATTTTCATCCGATCGATTGGGTGGTGGTCGCGAGGTGTTAATCGCTTCTCGTTACCTCGTATATACTAAACGATGTGAGATGCACGATTGAGCCAAAACTCGGCCCGAAAAATTGTGTCAAAAAGGGCCAAAAATCGCACAGTGGATGCCCGGCTTTAGTAAGACTGAGTTAAGGACACGATGGTGTGGCACTCACGGTTGAAAATGGTCACTGCAAACATGTTATTTTGTCGCTATAGAGGGATGAATCCTAATTTTCATATGTTGTCAAAGGTCCAAGTGACGTCGCAAGATTGGAATATTCAACAGGAACCCATCTTTATAATACAGGGAGTTTAATGGATAAAAGTTCTGCTCCATTTCAGAGGACAGCAATGTATTTAACACAGAAGGATGTGTTGCCCATATGTTGCATTACAAAGCATTTGGAAACACATGTGTCTTGTTTGAGAAAAAGTTAAACTCTGAAAATTATCTTTCTGTAGCGTCAAGTTAAGCCAATTTTTTTTTTTCACCAGTCTTAACCAAAAAGTGAGTTAATTACAAAGCTGAGTGTTATTTATCAGCTTGTGTCAAACCAGCTATCTCCCCTCAGAAACAAAAATCATCAGTTTCTCATATTTACTTGTTCCATAGACCTCAAAAACTTGAACCAACCCTTTAAAAACATGCTTCTGAGTGTCCCTGCTCTTCCCCCTTGGACAACTGTGTATGAAAGCAGGCAAATTGCCACCTTAGCATTTTTATCCTTGGTGTTGTAGAACAATCACTCTCAAAGCCATCCAATAACTGCACCTTCTTTCACTGTCAGCCACCAGATGCAGCCTTTTCAGCTTAGCCTCAGGGTGAACTCAGCAAAAACCCCACTTGATTGTCATTCCCCTCTCTTAATAGTTTGTTATATCTGGAAAACTGCTCTGCTATTTTAAAGCACTGGAAAAGAAGTTGAGCAGGAACTTGGATGCTTTTGGAAGCGTTGACTCTTTAAAATAAACTTGGTAAGATAGACCAAAACACATCAGAAGAGGATCAGGGTGATGAGAGGGACTGCAGCATCAACTCTGTTTTGTCTAAGTCATGAGCGCAGTAAAAGTTCACGCAGCAGGTCAGAGACGTGCACGGGTGTTATTAGATGTTGCTGGTGAGCTGGCAGCCAAACAAGAGGGAAGAGCCAACGATTGTTAAGCATGAACGAAAAAAGTTAAGATGCAAGTTCAGCTACAGCGACTGGCAGAACATGGGGGAACTCTTCATTTTTTTGACTGCTGTGGTCATATCCAGAGATGAAGGCATTTTATTTGTTGAATTGTCTTGATGTGAACGTCATGTTTTAGAAACGCCTATGGGGGATTTCTCTCCAGTATTGAAGAAATGTCAACAGAAATCCAAGGGTAAGAGGAGCTTTGATTAACAAGTCAAAGGTCACTGAGCATGCGGTTCATTTGTTGCTGTAAAATTGATTTCTAGTGGAATTTTTTTTCAACCTTTGCAAAAATGTCCATTTTGGGTTGATTATAAAAAGATACAGCTTTGGAGGTCAAAGGTACATCCTGGACACCAGCCAATCACAGGGCCACATAGAGGCACAGACAAACATTCATACACCCATCCACTCGTGCAGATTTAAATGTCGACTTTCGTTGACTTAACCTTGGCTGGACTGTGGCAGGTCCATGATGGCATCTGCCCCACCTTGTGACTGGACAAGATTCCTCTCACAGGTACCTTAATAAGGGCAAACGTCAAAGCCCACTCTACAGATGGAGCCACGTAAACATCCCCACTTTCACAGATATGGTCTTGGCTGGTTCATGATGAGATCCTTTAGGCCATGATGTGTGAGTTGTCATGGCATCGTTTGCTATACTTGAATGACAATGAAAAAGGTCAAGGCTTTGTGATCTTATAAGGGAAACACCATCTCATGGAGATACCCTGTAAATTTATGAATGGGCATGTTTACAGTTTAGCTTAGGCACTCTCCAAAAGAGATGGGTGTTGACTGGAAATTGGCTGGAAGTTAGCAGGCAGCTGGCTGGGAGGGGAAATTACAGAGGGGATCTGTATGTGTTCTTGTGTGGAAAGCGCCATTTCACAGGGAAACCTTGCAATTGCATAAATGAGGAGACTTAAAGTGGAATTAAGGCATACCCCGAGAGAGGTGAGGGGGATTCCTAGTGGTAAGAAGTTGGCTGGATCTTTGGCTGAGAGGAAAATTGAAGCAGCTGCACTGTAAGGGATATTTAGAGTCAACAGTTAACCTAACAAGCATGTTTTTTATAATCTGTTTTGGAGTACTGGATTTTTTTAATGGTGTTATAATGGGGGTACAGGATTACTACCAAAAGCGCCACCTTAAAACCACCCCAACATGTATTTGTTTCCCAGGTTCTGTACTTTAACTCTATAGCGTCATTAGTGGGGTACATTACTGCCATGCACTATTTCTTATTATACTCAGTCAGAATATGAACAGATTGACTTTATGTTTGTGTTTTGACATGGCTTCAGGTTTTGGCTCGAAGATAAAGCATTGGGCTTAAATATTACTCAAACTGACAGCGCACCACGGTCATTCACTTAAGTCGGTCATACAGGAATTTGATGATGAATAAGAACGTAATTCATACAAACAGAAACACATGTGAAAGAAATCCCCCAAACACAAGCGTACTAGTTCAAGGAGAAAACACACTGTTTGGCGAGTTTTACCTTGACAGAAAAATGAATTAAATCATACCGGGATACGGAGACAAGACCTTTGTATTAAGGACACTTAGTCTAGTTTGGATTGGGACCAGTTGTGTCAGAAACAATACAGTGAGTCTTTGGAGTACCTGTGCACACCTGACCTTGTCTGCCGTGTTACTGGTCTTATGGAATGTATCATTTTCCAGCACACAAGTTTTGAGTCGAGTACTGTCAGGTGGCTTGTAGACGTCTAAGTAGGTTAAATCTGCCTGAAAAATGAGTATTTGATGGACTGATCAGGAGAGAAAAGGACAAAAAAGGAATTTGATATAAAATCTTGGACTGTCTTCACTTGAAATTTCAAGCACTCATGAACTTTTTGACAAAGATTTGGAAGTTCACATATCCCACATCAAACTGACGGCAATCAGACTGAGTTACTGAATCTAAGTGATCCAGAGGATTAAGTTACTCACTTCAATTTTCCAGGCCAATCGATTAACATGTTACAGTTTGTTTGAGGAGATCTGGGCCTCTCCAAAGGCTCTAATGATTTCACTCTCTGCCATTTTGCTCTGTATTGAACTTGCAATCAAAAAATACACAGCACTACCACATCAGTCTCGTTCTGAAAATAAAGACAAGGCCTCCTAGACTGATTCATATGTTCTGAGGCTGGCGAGGAGTAAACGTATGAGCACACACTCCAGAAAAAACTACACACGTGTATAGTATGTGCGCCATTAGGTCAACGCAGCTATCGTCATTTGATAATGGAAGTTCCAGCCTGGAGTAAGGGCTTCCATCTGTGGCGACTAGAGAAAATATTATGATTAATTAATAACAAGATTGATTGAGCCAAATGTTCCCCACGAGCTCAGCTTTTACATCCAGCAAACAGATCCCAGGGTACCTTTTCCAAGAAAGAGCTGTAAAAAGACGAGTGGACAGATGCGACCCGGGGAAAATAAGTGCAGCTCAGGCAGCTGTCAGGAGGAAAGCAAGAGTGTTATTTCAATATTCTCCAAAGTTTCCCACAGATTGATGCTGTACCTGGATGGTGCAGTTGCCGGGTGGAGGGAGGGACACCAACTTTTATGCCAGGTCTGCTTGTTAATTAACTTTATTACAAAACCCAGTCCATTGAAATCGGTATGTTCCAAATGTTTCAAGTATTAACTTAGTTTGAATTTGATATCTGCGACACATTCCAAAAAAGCTGGGACAGCTGCAACAGAAGACTGAGAAGCTGATGAATCCTCAAAAAACTGCTTTCTGTGACACTCCATAGGATTATCAATCCTGATGACCCTGATTTTATACCTTTTTAAACATTTGTGGACATTAGTGTGATGATGGATAAATAGAGGTTTAACACCATGTTGGCAATTAAGGCCATCTTTATGGCAAAAACAAATTAGACAGACATGTCTAGACCAGGAATAAACAACTTATAACGTATATAAAGACTAGCCACTTTCAAAACTATAAAACTACTTACTTACTTCTGCATTGACTCTGTTGAAAGATCTTGTGGACAAGCCATAAGATCTGCACAATCTAAAAGAATGTGTTTTATTGTCAAAGGACATTGACAACCTACACACTCAGGAGGAGGCTCTTCTACCAGTGTTGGGAGTAATGCATTACAAAAGTAATGTGATTACTGTAAGGTATTCCTTTTTACTGTAACGTAGTAATGTACGGCATTAAAAAAAACAAAAACAGTACTATTTTAATTGGTACAAATGTCAGTAATGCAAGTTATCAAGCATTTTGAATTTAACCCAAAATGAAGGTGTTTTTTTTTTTATTTGTCTAAATTTAAATTTGACAAATACTCCATGAGATCAGCGGAAGAGATTAGTCCTCCGCTAGGCCTACAGTTACAGTATCTCTAACACAATGTACCTTTTCGGGAATTTTACCTGTTGTCTGTTTTTGCTATGATCGTTATTTGTATTGTGCCATGAGCCATCAATTAATCAATCAATCATACTTTTTTTAAAATAGCACTTTTCCTACAACATACAGTATGTAACTCAAAGTGCACATATGTAACTCAAAGTGCCATCTATGTGGCTATTATTACCTCCGCCAAGGAGATTGTTATTGCCAGTGTCTGTTCCTCTGCTAGCAACATCACTCAAAAAGTTATAGAAATGTCCGGATTGGGACAAGGAAGAAATTATTAGATTTTGGGAATTATCTGGATCAGCGTATAACCGCCATGGCAAAAAATGTGATTTTTGTGAATAACTAATGAACTAAAATAGATATCATTATAAATCCAATTGCTAATGGTATGTTTTCATGGTCAAGGAATCTAAATATTTTCATGAAATAAAGGTAGGACTAATATTTATGGTGAAAATCACAATATGGGAGAGGACCATGGCACTGCTGAAGGTCTGTGCTTTTGCCTTAAGACGAAGACAGTCAGGTAGCCTACCACATCACCTTCCACTGGATGTTTAATGAGCTTTTTGAGCGTAATGAGCCACATTTAGAGTGCCAAATCCATATATCCTGTTATTTTGACGAGAGTTATTTAAATATAATGCAATAATGGTGTAATACCTTACATTTCAAGTACAGTAATAATGTAATGTTACCAATTACTTTGAAATGACAGTAACAAGTAATAAAAAATACACTACATTTTTGAAGTAACTTGTTCAGCCCTGCTTCTTTCAGTAAAAAATGAATGAGCCTTGAATGAACTTCACGATAAAGACCACTTGATCCTTGTGGTTTTTCAGGTGTATTGATCTTTGACCATTTTTGGACTTAAGTGCAAAGTTTCAAGAAAATCCCATAAACCGTCTTGAGAGTGCGTTCACGAAAATGGCTTGCAAGTACAGACAAATGATCAGATGGGTATACATATGAAAGAACAACCAGAAATAAAATGCCTCCAGTGCTCTGACTGATTGATTGATATCTTGAGTAAAGTCTTCCTCTCCCTTTGTAGATCTATCAGCTATCAGAAAAAGGCCTATATTGCAGGACTGAAGCAGGACTGGTGCTTCAGCTGGACTCATTCCCTGTCTGGCTTGGCATGCTGAATGGACTCCAGGAGGACAGAAAAAGAGTGAGAAAGAGAGTGTGTGTTTGTTTGAGCGCGCACTCTCAGCATCGTTGTATATAATGGGGACTCTAGTTCAAACAAACTCCAGTCTTCACTTATATATCCACGAGCGTGTAATTAAACCGTTACCCGCTCCCAGTGACTTAAGGGGGATGTGAAGTGGTCTAAGCATAATATACATTATAATGGCAGATATAATGAATGTAATCCTATATGTGGGGGGGCACTCAGATGTTTGATTGTACTGTACAGGGTGAGTGACGTGCAAAATGATGGGGTCAGAATTTTCTGAGTCTTTTTTAATGTATGAAATGTAATTTGCTTTGAGAGGTAATTGCTCCATATTATTCTTCTAACATCACCTTCAAGACTGAGCCTAAATATTTAATATACTGTGAGTAAAATACATATTCTAAAAGCCTGTTTCCGGGTAAAAGTCATGCCTGAAGTCATCACAACCAGTTTATATGAAACTCATGTCCAAATGTATGTCCAGTCATCAAAATTAGGACCACTCTTGCTGCTTTTTTTGTATTTATTTGTCAATTTATTGGTGTGATTTTGACCTATAAATCAAAAGAAAAGACTGTATTTATCCCAGGATTTGTTCAAGGACAACAAGAATCGTCTCAAGTAAGGCATGTGATTGGGACAAGCACTCATGCTTTTAATTTTTCTTTCTACAGCGCAAGAAGCATTTAGGCATCAACAAAACTGTTTGTAAATTTACAAGTAACCATTGTTAAATTTATTTTTTTAGGTTAATATGATGGAATAAAATATAATAAAGAGGCTCTTTGCATAGATACTGTATTTATGGGGTGTGCCTTGACACTTTGGCTGGATCTTACGTGTTGAGCCTTTTAAATTTCCCCACTTTTTTAACTGAGTCATTGCAGGTCCATGATGGATCCTGTCCACCCTCATGGTTGTGATGAGGTCCCCTGCTTAGCTACTCTAATAAGGACAATTGTCAAAGTCCATTGAATGTGAGGAAAACACTATCTCAGTATGAATGGGCAGGTTTATGGTTTAATTCAGGCACATCCCTTGAGTGGCTGGAAATTGGCTGGTGACTGGCTGGAACTCAACAGGCTTTAGCAGGAAGGGGAAAGAATACTGCCTTGGTCCTAAAACACTGATTTGACTTATCTGTGTGAGTGTGCTCAGCATTTGAAAGTTACTTTGTGTTTTGATCAGTGCTCTTCTGGCCAAGGACAAAAGTAGTTCTGAATACAATGCCAGAGGAAAATTAAGTAATTATCATGACTAAGAATTTGATATTTTTGCTGCTGTTTGTTTCTTCGTTTGCTTGTTAGTTTGTGAAGAAGATAAGTCGAAAAAGTTAAGACGGATTTTGATTAAACTTTCAGGGAATGTAGGCCATGGCACAAGGGAGAACTGATCTGATTTTGGTTGTGAGATGAATTAAGATGTGGATCCAGCAAATTTTTTCCAAGATTTGTTGGCAATGCAAGATAGGGCAGTTTTTCCAATTTTCTCTGATAGATCAAAAAGTTTTCAACAGATTTTGATGACATTGTCAAGGAATGTTGGTCATGGCACAAGGAAGAAGTGCTTTCATGTTGATGGTGATCTGAATCAAAAGCCTTCTTAAAATAGCAAGATAGAGCAGTTTCCCATATTTTTGTTAATAAGTTAAGTTCTGAACTGATTTTCAATACATTTTCAGGGAATGCTGGTCACGGCACATAAAAAAACTGATTAGAATTTGGTGATGATCTGGATCCAGATCCATGAAGTTTGTCAAGGATTTGTTAACTTTGCAAGGAAGTACAGTTTTCCACATTTTTGATAAGAACTCATTAAGTTCTCAAAGGATTTGAATTAACTTTCAGGGAATGTTGGTCATAGGACAAGGAAGATGTGATTTCATTTTGGTGGTAATCTGAATGAAGATGTGGAGCAAGCAAATTTGTTAAAAGGATTTCTTAATATTGCAAGGTAGAGCAGTTCTCCACATTTTAATTAACAGCTCAATAAGCTCTCAATAGATTTTGCTGACATTTTCAGTGGATGTTTGTCATGGCACAAGGAAGAACTGGTCACATTTTCGTAATGAGGTGCCAAACATGTTCCAAGATTTTGTTATCAGTGCAAGACAGGGCAGTTTTCCACATTTTTGACAGTGACTTCATTAGGGCTGTAATCAACCAATGAAATGGGCAGTCACTGTCATATAGGACTCCATTCAAAGAGACGTACACATCTGTTATCTTTAGCTATTAACTCCGAAACTTTCTCTTTTTCCTCCCTCGTATTTTGCCATGAGCGCGTGCGTAATTGTCTGGCGCGCCGGCACTGAATATCCAGGTTTCAATGTTTTTCTTGGCCAATGGGCCTCATACCCTCAGAAATAAATGGTCAATTCCTTCTGTGATGTCGTTTTTGCATTTGGGTGTTTATATGAGGCATAAAATCCAGCGCGGACTGGGTGAGGGATACCTCCGCTGCAGCGCGGGCAGCGGCCAGAGTGCATGCAGCTATAAAACAAATAAACAATTATTAGACTAGAATATTGAAATGTTCTTGAATAAAAATATTGAAATGAACGATAAATACATTGAAATGGTGTTCTAAGACATGATGGGGGTGCTCAGAAAATACCCCCATTTCACTTGATACATTTCTTCTGATGAAATGAACTGCAGGGGGAAAAAAAAATTGACACATTTGGTCGACCAATCAGAATTTTGGTCGACTGAGCATGCATCGACCAATTAGTCGACCAGTCGACTTGGACTTTACAGCCCTAGACTTCATCGATTCCATTGGAAATGCCTTAGCAGTTTGTGCTATCGGAGCATTTCTACTGGTAAATGTGTTGTATTGCCACCCAATGCTCTTTTTAATCTTGCTTTTACCTAAAACTCTAGAATTACGCAGGCTTGTCAGCCCCATCTGCAGTCTTATAAAGCCCTAGCTTCCATTCTCTGCACATAAGCAGAGCTGATCTCCATCACTGTGGCCAATCCTTATGCTATAGCCATGTTACTCATACTATCCCTTTTACAAAATCAGTTAAAGTTTTAAGTAAAAATAGTAAAATCCAAGAACATTTCTAATAGCTTCAGTGTTATTAATGTGAATTTGAAATCCTTGTAGTTTAAACCACACTAAATGTTTTTCTATTCCTACAATCGTGCATTTTTTAAACATTTTCTAACTGTTGCCCTCTTCTTTTTGGTTTCCCTCTGTGTGAGCCACAGTTAGAGCCTCTCCTGACCCGAGCTTCACATTCAGTTTTTTAGCTGCATGCTATTGTTTTGTAAAATGATCTGGATCAAATCCATGCCATGAAACACTGAGAACAAAACTGCGCACCAACTTCCTGCTACAGATCACAGCCTTTCAGCCTTTCTGGTAATTTTCTGGTTGTTTGTAAAGTTGGAACTATATTATTTCAGATATCATTAAGTACGACTACAATAAATACAGGCTCAGCTTTCATGAAGCACCACATCTTTATAAAGCGGTTTTCCTTGGATACCATAAAGGGACTCTCGGGATCTGAAGGTCTTTTGTGCTGTATTTGCTTTCACGGACTTTCTTAAGCCAACAGCTAAAGTAATCCTTTGATTTTGCATGATCATGGTTTGTGGCTACCTGGCCAGGCAAAGCGCTTGAATAAACCATATTGTATTTGTGTATCAGATACTTTTAAAGCAAACACTTGATACTCGGATTCCTTTCAAGACTCTGTTCAAATATACGTGGCTTACAAAGAACTTGGCCCTAGATATTGAAAACAAGCATATTTGAGTAAGGAGAAGTGGAGTCATTAGTGACAGCGCTGAATTTTAAACACAAGGGTTTCCTGCTGTGACTCATAATGTAGGCTGATGTAGAAATGACCAGCCACTCAAGACCCCGTTTCACACGCTTTAAATCAGTTTTATCGTGCCGGCTGTGGATATTTCATGAGATGTTTTTCCTTCCCTGCAACATAAGACTGATTGTACCAAACACGTAAATTACAGATGCTTAAAGCACATGGCTTTAAGGGCTATAAACCTGCTTTAGCGCCAGAGACATCAGGGGCCAGACTTTTAATGTACTTCAGACACTGGCCAAGACACTCTAACGCCACATGCACAAAACCTCCTCTGAAGTACGTTGCTCAGATCCTACACTGGCATGTTTTTCTGTCCATCATTCTTAAATGGGTTAACTGGTGGTTAACCGGCGGTTTGCATTTACTTGCACAACAAATTGCTATGTCCTTATATACCATATGCCCACCAGCCACTCTTCCAAGTACCATTAAGCTCCTGCAGACCACTAATGTTTGTTGATGTCGAAGTTTTTATCTCTTTGGGTTTTTCTATATGTTTTTCAAGGTCTTCTCTCCACGCTGTTTCCATATAATATATAGCACATGCTCCGCTGTGGCCCAGAGCACTTGGAAGGCCTCTATCTGTTCCCTCTTCCTGCACTGGTCCGTCCTCTCCGCAGCTTTCCATCCTGGATTTATAAAGCTGTAAACACAGGTCAGGTCGACATTGCAGCACATCAAAGCTTCGGTCCATTGCTGCCAAGTTGAACTCAGACGGCCCTTCCAAGTCCACAAAGGCACCAGCTCCGGTCCTGAGAGACGAAGCAGGGATGGATTTAACTGTAGAATGCAATCACGTCCACTGGCTCACGTTCTTGGACGGTTTGACTTGCAGGTGGGTTGTGTTGCGGTCGGATGGGATTTCCATTCTTCAGTTTCCCTAAAGCAGACCTGCTGGAGCTATAGTGTCTCCATTTCCTTTCTCGGGATTATCTTTGGTTGATGAGTTTTGTATATCCCTTATTTAATGCTGTTTGGAAAAAGTAGCATAGTCTTATTATTCATGCAAAGTTTGGATCTCCATCAAATGTTCCACTTAAACATTAGCACAATAGAATTGATGTTTTATCTGACATGAGAAGTACACCCGACGAGAAAGGCACTTGTGCAGTTCTTTTGGCTTCCATATGGGTTGAATCAACATAAAATGTAAAGCTGCTGGGGTGATTGTAGCTGAGAAGATTGCCAGCACCATCATGCTCAGGGCTCTGCAGCCAGCTTGGGATAAATCCGAGCCTGGGCCCTTCCACCACGTCTTTTTCCAGTCTTTTGCCTTCTTAAAGCCTGGTTCAACAAATAGCTTTGGTCCATATCAAGGGTGCCCAAATGAAAGAACAGGAGACCTTGTGCCACCCTCCACTTCACCTGATACAGCCTGCTAGAGACATCATTCACTAAGCCCCTCACAATAAGGGCAATTTAGAGAGCCTGGGGAGAGCCCATGGATGCAAGAGGAAAACATGCAAATTCCAGACAAGCAAGGTTACAAAACAACATCAAAATCAAAATTATTCAAACAATGGTCTTTAATAACTGGATTTACTTTGTTCCCTGTAATGCCTTATTAGGAATAATTTGCTAAAATTGCTTATGGTCTTTAAAGAAGCCTTTTAAGTGGTTTTAAGAAAGAAAACTTTGCAATAAACTTCACTATACAAGATGTTAATGGTGCCTGCCTTAGACATATAATGTTTGTGATGACAATTCTTCACATTAAATGGATTTACTAGTGAAAAGAAAGGCTAAAAAAATACTTAGTAAAAAGCTGTACATACTTTAAAAAGTGCCTTTGAATTGCCCTAATTCCATCTTTAGCTTAATACATAAATCTGACTTTCTTGTGTGCTTTTTTACTTGAAAATCTTTCCGTAAATTCTAATAAAAACTTGATATTTTTAATGTTTTGTTGAATTACATGTGAAATTCTTCATGTTACTGATAGCATTTTTATTGATATCCTATATTGTTATAATATGGCCATCTTGAACTGAGAAGAAGTGTCCCTTGTGGTGACCAACTGCCATGCAAATGTTTAACCTAATGATTTCCTGCTTAGAAAGATAGAGTGGAAGCGTAGTTCAGTCTATAAGTGTTTTACTGTTCTTCTATTAAGACAAAAGGTGTAGTTACCTTGACATATTTCGACATTACTCAGCTGTCTTCTTCAGAAACTGTCCTCCTGACAGCTGTGATGTGTCTTTACCAGCTGTTTTCTCCGGAAGCACCGGAAGAGTAACGTTGAAACATGTCAAGGTAACCACACCTTAATAGAAGAACAGTAAAACATTTGTATTCCAAGAAGACAAGATTAATCTAATCAGTAGTTCAGTCTTTAAGGTTGTGGGCTTGGGACCAAAGGGCTCTGTTCAAGTTTCGATTGAACATACTGCGAAGTTGGTTTGGGAGCTGTGGAGATGTAAGCTGACTTCCTGAGCACTGCTGCTGCTGACAGCACTTTGTAATGCAGGGTTCTCTCTGATTTGCACCCTTAAGCTTCATTGCACATAAGCAGTTCTGAATGAAGAAGGGTTAATGTTGCTGTAAGACATGATGACCAAGCATGTGCTCCCAAAACCTAAACTGACCTGAAAGTTAGGAGGTGTCACTTTTAGTCACAAGATTTTGAATTCTGCCTGTGCTTTACCCCTCTGTGGGTCACTAGGTTGTTTCAAAGTTAGGTTTTGAGGGTGTGTACAATATAGCCTTGGCATTGGCCCAAACAGTGTTAGAAAGTATTTTTTTCAAAGGTAAACAGCTGATGCCACATGGCTTTGTCAATACTCGTGTATATACTGTATACTACATACTATAAGTTTGATTAGAATGCCAACCGTTCACACTGCACTATACTGCTAAGTTTCCCATGATGCATTTCAAGCCTTCGACGATGAAAATTGGAAGCACCCCAGGCTATCAAATATCTCTGTTGATTGGCCACATTTAAAGCTCAGACAGCATTTTAGGTGAGAAAGTCACCACGTAGAATACCAAAATGTGGTCATTTGAGCCATAAAACGCACAGATACAAATTTCATTACGGCATTTTGGACATTCCATTATGTGCACCATTATGCTATCAAAGAAACTTCCAGTCAGCTCCAACAGAGCCCATTTTTGCTCACAATGCGTTAGGGGCTCGCAATGCATTATGGGGCATTTGAGTGTGACTACTATGCCCACTTATATTTTTTTACAGTATAGTTCACATCCGTGTATTTCTCCATCACTCAGTCTTTTCATACTATCTAATGTGAACGCACTGCATACTCATTTTGGCATCACACTTCGTATGAGTAGTACGTTAGTATGCCATTTCGGACACACTAATGTCTCAGATTGATGAGTTCATGTTTTTGCATGGAAATGACCCCACACCCAGTTTCTGACCATCTTATGTTTGATAAATGAGAGCCAATCTGATTATTTCACTTTTCCTAAATTGAGACGGTACTTCCCCAATCTGGAAACATAAATATCAGGCATGTTTGATATATTGATATTTTGATTGATGGCATGCCTCAGAGCACTGAGGTTTGCTTCATCATTAGCATCCTTTGATTAGACAAAGTTTAAGGCCCCTTGGGCTTGAGCCTCCTCCCAAGAAGCAATGTCAGACCAACAGAACATTTGGCAAGGCTGAGACTGCTCATCTAACTGTGACACCCTTCCAATAGATTCTCAAACAAACCACCAAGCAGCAAAAACAAGATGTTTGCGGCAGGTCACACTAACTCTGCTCACGAGTTTTGGATTCATCCTCTTATGCGACCCTAAACAATGTGTTGAACTTCCTCCAAAATCTTTTCTATTGACCCAGAATCTGTCTGTCAGTTTGAAGTTATGGTTCAGCTCACCAAGTCTCCCAGACAGGTTGCACAATGTCAAACAGTAAAATAGTACATTCAGGCTGGATCACCATAACTTTGACTTGGTGGAACACCAAACCCCACTGACACAGCTACTCTGCACACTGCTGTGGATTTTTGTGGCCTGTAAGTAGCCTCTGTGTGGATAGATGTGGCAAACTAAAATAAATGATGAAAATGATATAAAGTCAAAGCTATTGCAGCCAAAAATCAGTCCAAGTACTGCAAACACTGAAGAGTAATCCTTTAATCAGAATAACTGCCACAGCTGCAGACTTTTAAGCAACTTCTTTGACTGAAACGTCTTGGTAAAAGAAATAGATCAACAGAAAGAAGTAAAATGTGAAAATTTAGTTGTGTAACTGCAACATAAGTAAGATCTAACATTAACATATGAGCTGTTCAATCAGTTACAGGAACTGCATTAAGCAACTTTTTATGGACAGCAAGTTAACACTACTCACCTTAATGTCAGAGTTTGTTAAGAGTTACTGTCTCAACAAGTGCATCTTGGTTGCCTCTTTTCTTGACTGATATAGCTGATATATACAGTATGTTGACAAAAGTATTTAACCATGGTATCAGTACTAAAGCAACATTTTCACACTGACATTTTGGGAAACTTTTGGAGTTGTAGAAAAAAGCCCTGAAGCTACTACAAGATATGTCAGGCCAAGCAGAGCGAAGTTATCAGTCGAGCAACTCTTATTTTTGTTGGGTACATTCAGAATTTAATGCATGTTCAAAAATTGCTGAACATGCTTGCAAAACACAGGTAAGAGTTTACCTTTACTATCCTCATTTACAGTCAGCTTCAGCTGCTTCTGCCTCAGGAATTGACCCTTGTTAAACAACTTGAAGCGCCAATTTGTGAACAGTCTAGACATGGTTCGAAATACTGAGATCAACTTTGGCTGCATGTGGTTAAAAAACAAATACATCCACTTTTTATGGCCTTTGTTATACAACAAAGCAATACATTTGTACAATGTTCAGCAGTGCTAAGCTCCCTCAAGTTTAGCATGCAACCCATGTGTTACATCTATGTTCGCGAACATTTGAGATCTGTCAATAGCTATTCCAAGGACTGTCAGAAAACTCCATGTTTCACCAGCAATAATGTTTCTCTCCACTAAAGTTTCATCCAATTGTGTTGAACATAACAAAATTTGATGATTTTTCAATGTTGATCAATATTAGCCATGGACCTTTTAAATGCAAGATCATACGGAACAACTCTTCACATTCACCTAAAGGATAAGTTTGGTTTCTACAGCTTTCACATTGTTTATAGAATGAAGTAGAACAATATACTCACCCAGAAGGCTTTCCTGATCCAAACAGTGCTTTGGGAGATATTTAGATCCAAAATCGAGCGGCGGACATCAGTATAATGGTAGCACACAGGGCATAAGCAACACTCCTAAAACTGCATTAATCATCCAAAAACTCATTAGTTTCACCAATATTTCATCATGGTCCACTCGCGCTTCTCCTCCATTACAGTCTGTGTCGCTCCAGACATGTTTTGTGACTGTGCTGACCTCTGAACTGAAGAAGAAGAACACTTGCCTCCGTGCATGCGCAGTACTCTCTGGAGAGCTGCTCTTCTTTTTGCCTCCGCGTCCTCCTTTCGATTAGCTCCTCATCTGTAAACTCTGGCTCAAAACTGTAAGGACACCCATCATATTCAAAGTTCTCGTCCACAACATCTTCATCCGATAGATATTTCGTCCATTTTGCACAAAACTGGAAGAAGAAAGTCGTTGTGTAGCCGACGGTCTTCCCCTGAAACAATGAGCTGTACTGCGCATGTGCGGAGGCAAACATTCTTCTTCTTTAGTTCAGAGGTCAGCACAGCCAGAAAGACATGTCTGGAGCGGCACAGACTGTCTTGGAGGAGTAGCCCGAGCGGACCATGATGGAATATTGGTGAAACTAATGAGTTTTTGGACGATTAATGCAGTTTTAGGAGCGGCGCTATACATGCCCTATGTGCTACCATTATACGGATGTCCGCCGCTCGATTTGGATCTAAATATCTCCCGAAGCACTGTTTGGATCAGGAAAGCCTTCTGGGTGAGTATATTGTTCTACTTCATTCTATAAACAATGTGAAAGCTGTAGAAACCGAACTTATCCTTTAAGTTCCAAATACTGTTAGGAATGGCAACATATTGACGGTATTAACCAAGAAGTCATCACTACAGTGACAAAAACAATCAAGTTTTGCATTTAAAACTCACTGACTAATTCCATTAGTGGTGATTGTTTGACCCTCATGATAAATAACCTTAAAGAAGACATTACTCAGTTTCGGATCAATTTGTATCAAGGCTTTTTTTCCAACCAAAACTGTGGGGGCAACTCAAGTAATTTAGCAATTTTATTATGAACATTCAGTATTTTTTTCTTGCTAAATTAATGTAATTCTTAGTTTTTAAAGTGAGATCGGTATCCATCCATCATCTATTCGTTTTGAGGTTCCAAAGGGTGGGAGTATATTTCAGCTGACACTGCTGATGGCAAGGTACACACTGGAATGGTCACCAGCCAAATCCAGGGCTACATAGAGAGACAGTCATTTATGCTCACACCAACAACTAAGGGGAAGTTAGTATCCCCAGATGACCTACCGAGCCAGAGGGGGACCAACCAGCAACCCTCCTGCTGTTGTGCTACCTGATGCAGGTCTGCCAGCCATTTGGGAGTGACTATCTGTTTATAATTCTTGGGTTAACAGGATATTTGCAACAAAAAAAAAAAAAATTGGAACGAATGTAAACACTTCTGATAAAACTGTTTCAGTCTGATTTGGTTTTCAGTGCTTTGGCAGCTGTAGGGTTTAAGAAATACACTTAAACGTTTACTCTTTTTATTCCATTTGGGGGCCTGATACTGCCTGGTGGGGCCTAAGGGCTGTAGATTTATGATCACCGATTTAGAGACTCAGCTTTTGTAATTTTTATCAAACATGACAAAAAGTTAAAATACTGAGGAGCTTAGCAGAAATTTGCTCCATTGTGTGGAACTGATACTAAAGTGATTCAACACACTGCATCGTGCAAATTAGAGACAGATGATTAAAGGCTGAAAGGGTGGATCATGAGCGTTCTCTGTAAAGTTAAGATGTTCCATCAGCAAAAAAATGTTGAAAAAAAGAGAGACTGTAACCGAGGAATGAGGCACTTCACTGATCTTCTTTTTAATCTTCACAATGCTACATCAGACCTGAAGCGTGGCCTGTAGTTCTCATCCGTAATGGATTGAGATAATGCTCGGACAAATTGTTCCCAGGCACTGTCTTCACTCTGTCTTGCTGAGTTCAGGGATCCGGGGAGCAAAATAATCCATTTTTTCCTTCCTTTATCTCCTGGACTGCAGTGAAGAAGAGAGGGGGCTTTGACATGCCATGTCTGCTTGTCACGACCCCTTTTGTATACCCTCCACCCATCCGCAGACCCGGCTTCAGACGCCATCCTTTTTCCAAGGGCTCACTGTCACGGCCTCAAATAAACCTGCTGGAAGTGCCAGCGCTGTTTTCCATTTTCCTGTCGTCCTCTTTTTTTCCACTCTCTTTTCTTCCCCTGTGTTTATCAGACTCTGGCCTCTCCCAAAATGAGGAGTCTCTCATGGTTAAGTGGTAGAGTTCATGCTGAGGTTCGTGGAAATTCACCAGGTCTCTTACAAACTGTTGTGGTGAGAAAAAGCTCGAGTCTGATCACCGGGACGTGAGCCACGCCAGGCTCCCCTGTGTCAGGAATGAGTATACAATGCGCAATAAGCACTTCTGCTGCGTGCTAAGTTGGTCCGGTCATGACATCCTTAAGCTGAGGGCCGTGCCAGCTCTCCTGTTACAAAGACAAATTGTGCATGCGGAATTTCCTGGAGAGGCTCCGAAAATGCTCTCCCAGTTCCACAGCCAGGCTCTCTGCAGGGACTTGCTCTTGAGAGATTTAGGACCGTAATTCAGTCCTGGCCCTTATCTCAGTAAAAGGGAAATCCTATCAAACACTGTCTAAGCCACCTGATTAGCGACAGGTTTCCACCAGAAATACTCTCCACTGATGTCGGACAGCTTTAGGGAATGACGGTCACTGCAGGAAAGATAAGAGGGTGCTCCACCCTGGTAACCAGGAGTCAAAACAGAGTGAGAAAACTTGAAAAGAATTCTGATTCTGGCTGCGCTCTCGGCTTTAACAGGCAGCAGGTGAATCCTGAGTAATCAGTTCATTGTGCTCGCACTGCGGGGCTGTTTGTTGGTGATGTTCCATCATCGCAGTATTATAGGGATGTCTTTATATCTCAAATTAAATAGAACATCCCTCTGCTTATTATGAGATTGACTTTCACGTAATACGCATGCCATAATTTATTCCCAGTGACATAATTGCAAAACGTCTTAGATTTAAAACACATGTATGTGGGAAGAAAAACCATAAATGTGAAGTAAAAGGCTGGATATCCTCCATCAGCCTTTTAAGATATGCTTGGAAATGTGAGTTCTATCCCCATAATAGATCCATATTTCTCATGACTTGTTTTTTGGGGTGTTCAGAGTACAATGTGTTACCCTAAATATCCCCTTAAATTTTATAGCTGCAATAAAATAATGGATCCCAGAGAAGAGAGGGAATTATATGAAATATGCAGCAAAGTTTGTTTTTCTCTGATGATAGAGTATTGGGAAATCTCTCAATTTTTCCAAAACATATCAACTTAATTTGATAAATGGAATCATACCAAGAGTAATAATTGCACTGGGGTGTTAGAAAGTAGTGTTTTGGCTGTGATAATCCAGGCTGCCATGATGCCTCTACACCATAGAGTGTTGTTAAACAGGACCACCTAAACCATTTTCCAGTAATACCTAAAGTTCAAATGTGAGGTGTCTTCTACAATATCAAGTTTTAGGTTTGAAGCGTCAGAGGAATGAAACTCATGACCAGCAAATTCATGGATAAAATAAAAGTGGTAAATGAGGGGTAAAATTGCACTGTTGTGTCATTTTCCACTTCCTGTCATGTTGGCCAATGCCTGTCAAATATTGTGTAATCCAGCCTCCTGCCACTAGATGGGGCTGTAGCTGTTGTCTGTCTTCTTGCCCATTAGGCCTGTGGTTTTGGGCAATAACTACAGTATGTTTAGCTTGAGCCAATCTGAATCTACTGTGCCATAAATCGAAGATAAAGCTTCAATTAGCTTGCATCAGGTGGCACTTGTGCATTGACTGAAGTGGCATGTAACCAAATTCTGCACAGACATGTATATGTTAACCCATTAACCTGTCACTCTGCCAGTGATAGCTTGTTACCTTCGCCTGGAGGTTATGTTTTCGGGAGAGTATTTGTCTGTCTGTCTGTGAACAAAATAACTCAAACAGTTATAGATGGATTTTGACAAAATTTTCAGAAAATGTACAGCATGGGAAAAGAAAGAAGTGATTCAATTTTAGTGATCTGGATCACCGTCTGGATCCGCCATGACGAAAATGTGATTTTTGTGAATAACTACTGAACTAAAATAGATATCATGATGAATGTAGTTGCTAATGGTATGTTTTCATGGTCAAGGAATCTAAATATTGAGATGAAATAAAGGTAGGACTAATATTTATGGTGAAAATCACAATACGACTGAGAACTGTGGGGCTGGCGGAGGTCTGCGCTCTGAGTGCTTTTCTAGTTTACTACTGTGATATTTGGCCGAATCCAAATTACCCCCTCCTGCCAGCCATGTGCTCCTCCATAGCATTAATCCAGTCAAATCTATTCCATTTCAGTTCAGTTTAATTCAGTTCAGAATCTGATCCAATTCAGTCCAATTATTTCCCAATCTGACTATTAATTATAAACAATGTCGGCTGTGATTTGTAAGGATGTGGAGGGACCCGATAAGCTCTTTGCTTCATTCTGCCCCTTCTGAAACTGGTTGTTGTTACATATATTCGGTGGAAATGTGTGATTGTTCAATGTACATACGCATTATGTTGCTCTAACTTGTTTTTTTTTAAGTTAAAGATAAACAAGATAACAGAAAACTCATACCCATTCCAATCAATTCCTGTCCCATTCAATTTAAATCTATCCTATTCTATCTCAATAGATTCAATCTAATCTGAGCCTCTGTGATGTAACCTAATGGTTCTAATGCTGCTACTTCTGTATTGCCCTGTGTTTACATTTTTTTAGTTGGAGCTACTTTTGTTTGGAGTTAAACTAGAAAAGCACTCAGAGAGCTCTGCCAGCGCCACAGTCCTCACTCATATTGTGATTTTCTCCATAAATTAGTCCTACCTTTATTTGATCTAAATTTTTAGATTCCTTGACCATGAAAACATACCGTTAGCAATTGGATTCATAGTGATATCTATTTGAGTTCAGTCGTTGTTTACGAAAATCACATTTTCTGTCATGGTCAATCCAGACGGTGATCCGGATCACTCCCAAATCTAACCATTTGTTCCTTGTCCCAATCTGGACTTTTCCTGAAAATTTCATCGAAATCCATCCACAGTTTTTTGAGTTATGTTCCTAACAGAGAAGCCAACATACAAACTAACAAACCAACAAACTAACAAAAAAACAAACAGACGCCGCCAATAACATAACCTCCTGGCAGAGGTAGCCATATTAAGTCAAGAAGTTGGTTATTTTTCAAGGTCTACATGATTCTTCATCATTAACTAAGGTAGCTATACTCTTCTGTAATCTCATGAATGGTAAAGTTATGGTAAAATGGTCAAGCAAAAATAGATTTATGATTTAACAAACTCTACAAAGTCAGCATTATGTTGTCCTATAAAGGCTTGAAAGTGGCCATTGAGAATACAGATGTGATTTGGATTGGGTTTGGGGCATTTTACAATTTAATTGGCTAATTTTATGGTAAAAAACATTGAACATTCAACATGATTTATTTTTCATTGGGGATAACACTGAGTTGAAAGCACTTTAGCACTAATGTCTCTTAAAAAGTGGAACCATTTGCAAAAAAAATTATGTTCCATGCTTCATATTTAAATATTGAAATATGGGCTTCAGTTAAAAGCCTCTCTTAAAGTCAGGTTATGGTGAATCATTTTCCCTGCACAGGTTGCCCTTATTAAAGAGAAAAATGTTTAACAAACCCTGAAATGATATCTTAATAAAATACCTCTAATGTCAATTATTTGGCTTTCTAACATGATGTACAGGGCTTCTCTGTTGGAGCAGGAAAAATACCCTGAAATTCGACGATTCCAAGGACAAATCCTGGCAACGTTGCTGAGAAGGGTTTTCCAAGAGAAATTCAATGACATGCAGCATGACGCATCACGCTTAACGCCTCACTGCATGAACTGTGATGCATCCCCCAGTCCCCAAAATGAGCTTACTCATATTGTTGAGTGGGTGAGTCAGGGGGGATTCAAACTAAATGACCCATGAATAAAGAACATCACGTCATTCCTGCAGCCCCAGCCCACCAATCTTACATTCCAGTGACAGAAGTTATATTTTTTTCCTAAAAATCTTTCATACTGTAGGCCTTTTTTTCTGAACTGTAACTTGGTCAAATTTTGGCACTACTTGCGAAATTTGGTCCAGAAAGCACAAGACTAATCCGATAAATATGTGCTTCCTTCAGATGGCCTGTAGCTTCATAATTTCTTAGATAAATGATTGTGATTTTAAGTCCCTTGCACAAGGCGTGTGCTGCTCACCAAGATTAATGCTCAGTCCTCGTCCAGTTCTGCATCACTCATCTCAATTGGCTCTGGTCCCCTGATCAAACACTGCAGCTCAGATGTTCGGTGATGGAGTGGTTGACTCTTCCACGTGGGGGTCTGAGTAGTGTTTCCCCCTTCTTTTACCACAGGTGGTCTTTTATATTATCAAAACTATGTCTGTTTGTGATTTTACTTCTTATCAGTGGTTCAATGCCCTGCTGCTTTATGCTAAAGGTAAACCTTTCCCTTTCCAGTCGTCTCTTACTGACATGAGGAATTTATAAACAAAATAAACAATTCATGACATGGTAAGATGTGGTCAACCGTATATGATACTGCTAAACCCTGACCATTAAAGATCTCAGCTGGTTTTCTTGTTAAGTTATTTTATGTGCAATTTTTTTCCATTATTTAATGGCAATGACTGTAGAAAGACACTAACCGTAAAAATTAGGTAAAATAAAGTTTATTTTTTCTTTATGTTAAAGATGCTATGAGGAGTTTCTAAGTAATTATAAAAAGAGTCTCACTTTTAGATATATGCCTGATCAAAGTACACACTAAGATGAGTTTTATAGCATCAAAATAGGTTATCTCAAAATGCTATTCCCTAGCTTCGCAACCGGGTCAGACAGGGCTGGACTGGCCTGGATACTCAACTTCAAGAACAAGACAATTAAAACTAGAGCAAATTAATATTATTCGGACACGTCTTAGAGCACCGGGCTGTAAGTAGCGATAAATAGCCGGCTACAAAACTACGATACGAAGTTTTCCAAAAATTGCTTGTTGTCACACATCAAAAACTACCACTACGTAACTAGAAAGAGATACATTACCTCGTCGCTTTGCATCCTGTAAGTTGTTGAAAAAAGAAGTTGTAAAGCAATGCAGAGTTCTGAGGAAGGTCTGAACTGCATTCATTAGCATCACAACAAACGCATGCTTTAGCTTGGGTCTCATCTTTACGACAGTCGCCGCGTGTGCTCATGGGTAGCAGAGTCTTTATGTCGCCGAAAATAGATTCTCCTCATAGCACCTTTAAGTTTTATTTATTTATTTTTTAAAAAGGTAACATCTGGTTGGTTGTGCATATTGCTCCCAGTCTCTTCAACCAAAAATTTTCCACTAGCACAACTTGGGCTGGGTTTAAAAAAAAACAGTTTAATCAATTTTAATTGATTTCCCTTTAAATGGTTCAAAAGCGGTCCATAAAATCCAATGATCGAACATCTAACTTGGGTAGTGTTTTCTTCATTGGATGTGCAGAGAAGCAGCCTGTGGTATCAATGCTGCTAGTCTTGCATGATCGGTGTTTGGCCCTGCTACATCTCAATAAGATCTCGTGAGATGTTACTGCAAGCAGTCAAACAAAAATGGCGGAAGCGAGTAAGACTATAGGGGCACCACCGGCAAGTTTAAAAGCTGATGTTTGGATGTATTTCAGATGTAACAAGCACAAAGGAAAAGACAAGTTGGACAAAATGTGCAGAATAAGCATAAATGCAAATCATTAATATATGATTATTGTAACTGCTTTGGGTTCAGTTATTCATGTAAAAACAATTATTAATAATGTGCCCAGTCAAAAGGTCACTTTTTAGATTCACATCATTATTTTAAATGAGATATCCTAGACTGAATAAATATTGAATTGAATTGTGACTTGAATCGATTTGAGACCTTGTAATATTGAATGGATCCAGAAAATCTGAATCAATACCCATCCCTAAGCACAACTGCATGCCGGTTCACTGGAAATATGTGCAGGTCTGTTTTTAGTGGGAGCTGTTTTAACTCTGCATCAGTTTGAACCAAGCAAATCAACCCAAAAGAGGAATATAGAGTCCAGAATTAAAACACTGGAAACAATATCGATCCTGATGACATGTTGCTCTTCCTATGAGCTTGTAATTTTGCGATTACCTTGTGAAGTTGTTCTCTCGTGATCTTTATGGTCTTGTTTTTCAAGCTAATCAAGGCTGTGCTTCATTAAGCAGTGCCTTAAACATGCTTCCTGTGCCACTTGTTTGGAGCAAAGCTGCAGTGCAGATGGGAAATAATGTAGACAGACATATGGAAATCCCATGGCAGAAAGGGTGAACTGGATAAATAATTGGGCATAAATAGTCAAAGGTGTAGCCAGCTTGTGCAATCTATTTTGTCTTTCCCCTTGTTTACAATCAGTATGTGTTTTTAACATAAATTGATTAAAAGATCTAAAGAAAGTTGTATGTTTTTATGGCAAAAAAGCTGATATTTTTTGGTTTGAGATCAAGATGGATTGTTATACAACCTTGGAAGCTCTATTAGGAGTCATTTCCATATTTTTGAGATGCCATCTTTTATATTCGAGCTGTTGATATACTAGAATAGAGTCATGTTAGTGTTACCATTTTACCCAATTGTGTCATTGCCTTTAGCTCAAATATCCACAGAAGGCTCTATATCTTCCCTTTTCTGTCCCACTGACTCTATCCATCTGAATATTCCACTCATTTGGAGCTCAGCCTCAGCTTTTTAATTTTTCCAAACAAACCTCCCCTCCTCATATGAGCTTTTGAGATTGTGTAGTGCATTCCAACTTTTACACCAGCTATGCGCTTCCCATTTTTCCTAGTTTCCTTGGTTGCCCCCTTTCACCCTCTCCCTCGCCTCTCTCTCACTTTTTTCTCTTCCTTCTCTTGGCAGAATCGCACAGCAAACCCATCATCTCCGCCGGCTCTCGCCAATCATGACATGTGATTGGAAATGAATATCCAAACAAAGCACAACCTATCATCTTTACAATGTGGCTAATAGGAGCATTGGGGGTTCCAACAATGCGGCTACGAGTATCTACACGGGTTCACCAGGAGGTCAGAGAGACCGCATAGAGAGAGATGGGAGGTTAGATGAGGGGTAGACAGCAGGACGAACTTTGACAAACTCTGCATCTTCAAGATAGTACTGTAAGTGCTGGGAAGAGCTTGAGGCACCATTTTTAAAACCCAAGTAAACAAAGTTCAATGACCTCAGTGTCAATGACCACACTGCTGTAACTGGAAACCTCCAGGGCAGCCGCAATGCTGTGTGCACAAAAGAGCCAAGAAATCCATCAGGAACACTCACGGTTTATCATTGAATAACTCCAGTTTGCTTGTTATAGTTTGAAGTGGGTCTAATCGTCCAAGAATGCAAGCAAATGTTATCTCTGGTATCCATGAGTTCAGGCTTTAAGTGTACATCTGGGGGATTGACTCTAAACTTGAGGCGTATAGAAAATGTTTCACTCTATGGATAAGTGGAAGCACTTTCTGTCACTGATATAATTTGTTACGTAAATACAGTACAGGATGTTCACCCTGATTTAACCCACCGCAGACTCTCTGAGGAGCTGCCTGTTCTGGAATGGGCAGAATCTTCGAAACCATTTCCAGGAGGTGATTGGACGATCGTTAGGTCAGTCAAGCAAGACGAAACATAAGCCACATCGTCTATTTGGGGGAACTGGAGAGGGCTTCTGCTGGATAGACATACCTAAGATTCAGGATTTTCATGGAGCTGTGGACCAGTACCCTCTGTAGGGTCGTTGAGGGTGCATGGGAGTTTGCCCAACCAGTTTACATGTGCATTGTGAACTCAAAAGAGGCATGTCTGGGGTCTCCCTTAGAGATAGGGTGAAAAGCCCGGTAATCTGGGAAGGGCTCGGAGTAGGGCTGCTGCTCCTCTTCATTTAGAAGATGAGGTGGCTCGCCCATCTAATCATGGTGCCTCCCAAATGCCTCCCTGGTGAGGTGTTCAAGGCACATCCCACCAGTAGGAGACTGGTGTAGGAGACCTCGGGAAGAGTGTGGACACGCTGGAGGGACTATGTTCGTCAGCTGGGCTGGAATTGCGTCAGGATCCCCTGGGAAGAGCTGGATGAAGTGGCTGGGGAGAGGGATGTCTGGGCTTCTCTGTTAAGGCTGCTGCCCCCGTGACCGGATCATGGATATGCAGAAGAGGACAGTATGGTGCAGTACGGTGCCACTTTGTCACACAAAGTTTCACCAAAACATGTCTGCAGTGGAGCTTAAATATCCCTGTTATCGAGAAATGCTTCAGTATTGTGGTTTTTTTTTATGGTCCAATTAAACTCCTACTGAAGTGCCTTTTCTCCAAACTAAAGAGGAAAAGACCCATCCAGACTGTTATCAGAGAAAAGTTCAAAAGCCAGCATGTGATGGTATGGGTGGGTTAGTGCCCATGGCATGGGTAATTCATATATTAGAAGTTTTGTGCTGTTTGGATCACACACTGGTTTGACACTTAAACTAGACTGAAGTCCAGCGGTGACAGGGCCTTCGCAGTGGTTGCCCCTAGACTCCAAAACAGTCTCCCTGTCTAAATCAGAACCTCCCAGACTTTAGAGACTTTGAAATCTTCCCTAAAGACCCACCTCCTGTCACTACAGGCACTGTAGTTTTTTTCCACTCTACTGCTTTTATTATCTGTTTCATTAAGTTTTATTCTTTTTTATCAATTCTATTTATTTATTTACTTCTCTTTATGTATCATACAGAACTTTGATGACTGCTGTCTTCTTAAAAGGACAATGTTCAACATTTTATGTAATTTATGACCTAAAATCAATGTCTACATTCATTATATATCCTCATTTGTGTCAAATAGCCTCTGCCAACAATCTGACTTGTCCTCCTCTGTGAAGAATTTCTTATCTGTATTTGCATATAACATGGAAGCCCTGAAGAAACTTCCATGTCCTTCTGGTCCATAAAAAGTATGAAAAGCCAAGAGGGACATATAGTACTATGTAATACTACTAGCTAAGGCTAAACAGCCAGTATGACTGAAACGAAGAAGGAAAACAGCAAGAAACATGTCCCTGGCAAATTTGAAAGCCTGTAGTGCACTTTCCTTCATAATGAAAGATCATACTTATGCCACACCACAGGAGAAGGTATCCACATTGCCAAAAAAGCGAAAAAGAGAAAACATAACTTCTAGGCACATACCGGCTAACGTAGAGTTCAGCAGTTGCAACGCACATTTTACAAAGCAAGGCGTTAGAGAGCACTATTCATCTGCCTGCAGTTTCACCACTAGATGGGAGAACAAACTGCACAGTGTGGCTTTAAAGGTGCTTTATTGAAACCTTGACTTGAGGTCCACCTAAGCTCAACCTCTTTGCCTTTATAAATACTAATCAAGAGTGAGGCAGAGTCAGAATTGAGGCTGCCTATGTGGGGCTCACGCCTTCCATGTGCATCACTTACATGATGTTCTCCTCTTATACAATCTATGGTTTGAACTCTGTGGTACTTTTAGTATCCAGGTCATTCTGTGTCCTTAAAGTTCATCCTTTATGATCCATGTCAATGATCTGTGTCACAGCTCACCAAAGCTGAACTTACAGGGGAAGCTTCACTTTGGAAACCATCAGACCAGAGTGATTTAATTGATTGACTTTGCATTGAAGATCTGGAGCTTATACAAGAGCCTTTACAGCACAGTCATGCAATGAGGGGCTCTGCAGCCCGCGTAGAGGATGAATGATTTCACTATGGCTGCACCCGGGTCAGTGTGTTTACTCAGCGTCAGCATTTCTGGCTGGTGGATCAGGGCAGAAACAGGGATGGATTTCAGTCTTTTCATACATTACTATATC
Organism: Scarus forsteni; assembly: GCA_036419115.1. NCBI lineage: Eukaryota > Metazoa > Chordata > Actinopteri > Labriformes > Labridae > Scarus > Scarus forsteni. The sequence continues at coordinate 17,425,161 of JAZDUH010000033.1, read as the reverse complement.
ATGTGCATATGGTTTACTTCTTATCTATGGATTTATGGGGAGTATAGTTTTTTACTCTTGGCACAGTCCACCTGCAGAACAGCTGCTCCACATTCAGCTATCATTTGTTACCTACTGGGCTCTAATGTGTTATCTGTGACATGAAAATACTGGTTTGAGCAGGACAATGAAGGGACATCTGGTCATCGTTCAGCTACAAATCCATCGCTGCTGCCAAGTTGCCAACATTTATCTGACAATGGTCCTGTTAAAAAGTACTTCAAGGAGAATCACAAGCATACAAAAGTCAAGTCAAATCTTTTTATGTTAAGAAGTTCATGTCTTGCCTCACTCTCAAGTCCATGACTAGCAGATAGACTCCATTCTTTTGACTGTAAATACACTAACAAGGAAGAAACAAGTAGAGCTCGCCCACCACTAATTAGCTTAGCTCATATACTGGAAGTCAATGGGTAGTGTTAGCCTGCTTTTGCCTACAGTTATCAGATTAACTCTTAAGGAACTCTAAACAACCCCCTGTGCTTGTTGTGATTAGTTTCTTTTGTTTCGAGTACACATTACATTATCTAGCTTTGGTTTGACGTACTTAAATACATGATCTCTAGAGTGTTAATTATGATAGCACTTTTTAATTTTCTTACTTTTAATGACATCTCATTGCATGATCTGCGACAATATTTGAGATCACACAGTCCTTAGACTTTCCACATGTAGTTACCCTTAAGTCATGAAGTGTAAAATTGACAGATCTCCCTCAAATCCTTTATGAAAAATGGCTGTCAATAGCAAGATAAAGACATTTTCTCAGATGACTTGAAAAGGATACACCAACAATTTTTTTTTTATTTTCATGTCTTGCCTCACTCCCGAGTCCATGACATGCAGATAGACTCCATTTTTGGACTGTAAATACAATAGGCAAAGAAGAGACAAGTAGAGCTCGCCCACCGCTAATTAGCTTAGCTCATATACTGGAAGTCAATGGGTAGTGTTGACCTGCTTTTGCCTACAGTTATCAGATTAACTCTTAAGGAACTCTAAGCAGCCCCCTGTGCTTGTTTTGATTTTTTTTTTTTTTTGTTGGCCTACTTAAATGCACGTCCTCTACAATGTTAATTATGACAGCACTTTTTAATTTAGTGTTTGTTAAAGTCTGTTGCATAAAATATCTTTTAGTTAAAGCTATAATTTAGCCATCTAAATAGTTTTAGTTTAGTGTAGCTTTAGCTGATGAAATTTCACCACACTTTATTAAACAAAATCTACTGTAAATTTAGTTGGCTAACATATGAGGTGCAAAGTGTAAGGCATTTTTTATGTTACTTTGAATTTCTGGAGTCATGTTTTATTCTTGCATTAAATGAAACATCTAATAATCATTTATTGAATGCTAGTAAACTTTGAATGTAGAATTAACAGAAACAAATGTAACTTTTGTGTGTAATGCAATCTCCTTTTTTTAGGCTAACGGGCAGAGCATCTCAGTGACAATACCAGAACTGACAACAAACAGTGAACCTGCTCTACATGAATATATCAATTCATAAGCCTTTCCACAAAATCAAAGTAGCTGTGACTTGATGAACTGTATTTCTAAGTTGTCCACACTCTCTACATGACAAAATGGGGTCTGATTGTATAAAGTCTGTCAATCATTTTACGCCTAGCTTTTATTAGCTGATGAAAATGTCAGTTGACGTAGTTTAAGTTTTTTGTCCATGTGCACTTGTTTTTGTTAGATACTGTCTAGTTTTCATTAGGTGGAAAAAGGTTGTTGACGAGAGCCATGACGAAAATATTCAGTCAACAAAACTAACACTGGTCCTCTGTGGTTTGCATATGCGCCCTACGATACAGTTTTTATATGAATTTCTTTCAAAAATTACATAAAGTGCTTTTCACAGTCCAAAAAAAGAGAGTAAAATAGAGAAATGCATAAATAGGCGTGTTTTTCACGGATTTGAGGCACAATCTCAGAGAGTAGTGGGGGCTTCCAGATGCTGGAAGTTGGCTGGCAACTGGCCGGGAGGTGAAAATCTAAGTAGCACGATATGTACCGTACTGAAATCTAACTTATCAGGCTTTCTATCCAATACCAATAAGTATTTTTAAAGGAGGGAAATCAACATTTCCAAGCATATTTTGAGGAGTACGTTAGCCCCGGCTTCGGCTGATAGTTGCAAGGTGTTAAAAGACAAAAAGAAAAAAAGGGTTGTGACTTCAACTGAGAAACCATCAATGCAGGTTTTACCATCACAAAGAAAAGACCTTACATGTTACATCAGAAATCATCATGTTACCCGTGTCTCTCCATCGACAGACAGATTCTCTTCGTCTGTCTCTCTGATGGAGGCTGCCTGTTTGTTTTAGACAGTGTGTCGCCCCTATGGCTGTCTTCCTCCTCATGCAGGTAGTCCCCGGGGAAGGAGAATGGAGCTCTTTGACAGGAGAGAGGAGGAGGAAGGGGGGCAGGAGAGCGGTGGTTTACGTTGCAACCACCATCTCGTCCCTGTGCCGGGGCTCATTCTATAATGAAATGGCCTGTGTCATGGAGGCCTTGTCCAAACAATGGGCCTATTCAACCTGGAGAGGAGTCTCTGTCAGGACGGGGCTGAATACGATACCTCTGATTCAGGCCTGCAGTCCCTCTGCCTTTGACTGTTTTATACTGTGTCGACTGTAGCTGCAACCATCCTCCGGCTTTTACCCTGTTTCACTTTGTCTTTGTCTGGTTCTTCATTGTCAAGTTCTCTTCAACTCAAAAAAAGGATGAGTCATACAAAGACGTCCCAACTCTGGATTCTCATGCACAAGTTTTAAAAGATATCACATCACTGTTTACACATCTGGCTGACCAGCTTTTGTTTCCATTGAAGTGTTTCTGGTTTTGTGATGGGTTAGAATTTCCTCTAAAAAGAGGTTTTTGGTATCTCACTAATCTTGATTTTGTTTGTGAACAGGACAACTCAAATAGTTATGGATGGATTTTGGCATTTTTTTGGAAATGTTGATCATGGCATCAAAAAAGAAGTTTGACATTTTGGTAATGATCTTGTTGATTCTGGAATTGCTTTCAGGATTTTTTTTGTTGTTGTTTTAAATGGCAATAAAAGGCAGATTTATACATTTTTGCACATATCTCTGTAATTTCTCAACAGGTTTTTAAAGGATGTTGGTCATGATAGGTGAAAAAGTGACTCCATCTTGGTGGTGATCCAAATCTGTGAATGGATCCAGGGATCTTTTAAGTATTTTCTAACATTGCGAGATAGGCGAGCTTCAAGATTTTTGCAATAACTTAGTAGGTGAGCCAAGGAGTTTAATGAAATTCACTGTGAATGATATTCAAATTAAAGTTTTTACATTCTGGTGGTAATCTGAATGCAAGTGGATATTGAGGATTTTTTTTTTCATTTTTTTCTTAACAGAGAGATCAGATATAAATATATATTTTTTACATTTTATTAATACTCAATAAGTTTACAATAGATTCATATGACATTTCCAGGGACTATTTGTCATGATAAAAGGAAGAAGTGACTACATATCAGTGATGATTCAAATCTGAATATGGATTGAGGAATCTTTGAAGTATTTCCTAACATTGCAAGATAGCAAAAACTACTTAACAAGCTAAATAGGTTTTATTGATATTTTAGGGAATGTTGGTGGTGATGAAAGATGTGACTACATTTTGTTGGTGATTCAAGACTGGATATTGATTCAGGACTCATTTAAGTATTGCAAGATAGTATTAAAATGTTCTAAAAATGTCATAACTCAATAAGTGACCAAAGGATTTTGATAAAATTTTGGATGAAATGATGGCCACTCAACTGAGGATGCAGATCCTGGAGGTTTTTTTGTTTTAAATGATTTGGTAACAGTCTGAAATTGGGTAGTTTTTCACATTTGCACTAATAACTCAATAAGATATAAAGTTACGTGGATGGCATTTACAGGGAATGGGTCATGCTAGAAGAAGGAAGTGATTACATCCAAATCTGGATATGGATGCAGGACTTTTTAAGGATTTACCAACACTGTAAGTAAGATAGGTCAGTGTCCCACATTTTTGCTCATAACTAAAAAAGTTATTAATTGATTTGATGTCATTTTTGGGGAATGATGATCATGGCACAGGAAGAAACTGATCGGACATTAAGGATGCTAATTAACATGCAGATCCAGCTTTTAAAGATTTCTTAACATTGCAGCTTGATCCACAGATCTAATAACTCAGTAAGTCCAAGTCTCTTACAGTGTAACATTTTCAGGGAATGTTGATCATGGCACAAGGAAAAACCAATGGAAACTTATCAAGGATTTGTTCAAAGATAGGGTAATTTTCCAAATTTTGACAATAACTTAGCCAATAATGCTGGAAAATAAGTTGGCTCCTGATTTGTACATTTAAATCTTGACTTTAAGAGCATATGCCAGGTTTAAACACTGCATTGTTTAGTTATTTCAAGTGCAAGTAAGGGTCACATCTCAGTTTGAACATAAGACATTCATGTGTTGGGGCATGAAACTAACTTTCTAGTGCAGCTGGTTTAGCCTTATTCAATGTCTGTAATCCGGCAGATCCGTCTTGCCAAGCTCCAACCTAAAATGATTGTGAGCAGCCCAAAGTGGGACGGTCCAATCAGAGTTCTTTAGAGCAGGTTAAAGAATGAGCTATGAGCGAGAAGACAGCAATTAGCATAGATGCTTATAACTTCAGTAGGAGTTTTATCAAATCCAGGGTGCATTTCTTATACGCAACAAAATTTCCAATAGAAAGGATATTTTTTGCCTGATGTGTTTAGACAGGATTTTTTTTACAAAGCAGCTCACGTTCTGTTGTGCAGTTGCTCCCACCTATGATATTATCGATAATGTACGTTGATTAACGGAAGGACTATCCAATCCCCTGTCTGATATGTTTCTGAAATGTTCAGCCCTACCTAAATCCTTTCTATGGGCTCTTTCCCAGACTGGATAGTAAGATATATAGTTCGATGAATACTTCATGCAGGCAGAGTTTCTAACATGACTTCCCTCCATTTATACAAATCCAAAATCTATGTCTTTTACTATCTTCTCCTCAAACGACCCTTGCATGTCAGATCATGTGATTGACCTTACCTGCCTTCACATGTTCTGGACTGCTGTTGAAGCTGTTCCCTTCAGAGCTTAATATTTCTGCCGAGGTGTCCAAATTGAATGATTTCATGCATCATATAGGAAAAACAGTGCATTATATTTCCACTAAGTATAAACACTGGATATAAAGGCCTGACCCTGTGTGCACTCAGAGTCTTTGAACACTAAGCACGTGGGCTTTTGGACTATATGGATCATTAGGGAGCAATGTTTTAAGCGTTCTTTGCTGTCTTATAAGTACCACATATCTAATGGACTGGTCAATATCAAATTTAAATGCTCACAGGAGGGCTGATAACTAGATTAGAAGATGAAAGATCGGGAAAATGTTCTGCAGTCTGTGCCAGAATAAATGTATCACTTATCTGAGCAAACACGACTCTGGTGAAAACGAGAGGGATTATATGAGGACACTTAACTTTGTGGGTCATTAGGATGATTAAAACCTAACCTGTTCCACCCGTGGAGTTTTTGCACCACTGATAAGATGTTCTGGACAATGTTCATGAAACTAGGCGAGTGAGCACCCTCCCAGTCCTCGGCCGGGGTCCGATCAGTCAAAACGAGGAGAACATGTGTGTTTGTGCTTTGGGTGTAACATAAGTGGTTGGATTTAGGGAGGCTTGAGTGGACTATGCAAACATTTATGTATGTACTTTTTATTCTGTGGGGAGGGCGTCTGTTTTTTAGCGCTAAATGTAAATGTGGAGGAAATGTTCGTAGCATCTGTGAAGGATCACTGCCACTTCAGCTGCTGCTGCGACTGTCATCAGCTGCCACTCAACAGGCCTCACAGGAGACTTCGTACAGCTGCAGACTGGTGAAGTATGGACGTATAAGAGCTTTAACAATGTGCTCATGTGTGTAAAACCAAAGCAAACCACTTTGCAAATTATCTCAGAACACTGTTAGCTTGTTTTTAACACTTTCTAAGTATGGCTCACACACTGAATAAGAGATCTAGATTAAATCCTTCACTTGAAGAAATACTGACACAGTTTACTACAAATAAGGATCATTTTCTCACACAGTGCCAAAAAGACAATATATGAAATTCTTGTCATTGTCTGTATCTTTGCACCTTTTGAGGGTTCCTTCGAAATGTAAGAGTTGGATTCTATCCCAGCTGACACTGGAAGAGAAGCAGGATACACCCTGGACAAGTTGTCAGCCAATTGCAAGGTAAACTATTTAAGTAACTCAATAAATTAATCAATAAATAAAAGGAAATACTTTACATGTCTACAAAGGTTTAGTTGTCTGTGGTTCCCTGCTGATGCCATGCATTATAAACCCGATTACAGAATAATCTGGCAGTCTCAGGATTGTTGTACCCTTTGGTCCTAGATATTTGTTTAACCAAAGCTTCTAAAATATTGGAGCACACCCTCCAAAAGCAGCATTAGTTGTTTGTGTGGGGTGTGTGGTCAAATTAGGCAAGGGCCTTCTTGAGTTTCGATTGGACATCCTATGTGCCAAACTAAAATTTGACACTAACTGGATCCTTGCCTTGTCAGATGTGGAATTCATGGAAACATAAACATTTTTTCTTAAGTTAATGTTGTTAATGATACAAAACATTGTTTGAGCATGAAATTGTGCACTTGAGTATTCAATTTGAGTCTTGAACAATGGATATGCTCATCAATTGTTTGCTTAATAGCCAGTCCACTGTAAATCACAAATATCTTTTTTTGTGAAACAGGAGAATATAGCTCCGTGATTTCCCTCCCTAATCTAGTAATTTGGTAAATTTCTGTTTCTGGTCATGAAAATGGAAGTAAATGGCTGCTAAGCTAATGGCTAGGGCTACTACATTAACATACATTATCACACTAAACAAATTCTAATGAGTATGTTACTTTGTTTTTCAGAACTTATCACAAATAAGTACTGTGTAACATCTGTTTAATGACTCAAACATTTTTATTTACTGAGACTGATTCACATTATAGTCATATACATGTAACAGAATCAATGCTAATGCTAAAGCAACATAGGCTGGTTTTCTGCCAGGTTGACCCCTGACTGGATGGTGCTTTGCATAGTGGGTAAAAGTGTGTGAGGGTGGCTGGTCTGATGCATTTTGCTAATTCTTCCAGACGTAGTATGACATTTTGGTATTTTTGGCAACTGCAAATGCTTGCACACCACATATGCCATTTTGGCAAAACCAGTATGTACTGCTGATTTAGCATGCTGCTTTGAAAAACAGTCTCATTTTCAATAATTGTGGATGGCAGTATTTGTAATTGAGATTAAGACTCTGTTGGTTGCCCAGCCGTAGAACAATAAGAACTCTGGCATTTTTAGGTTTGCCCCATCAGCATTTCAGTGTACCGGTACATGTTCCAATAAAAAATCCATCTTCTCCTTTCAAGCAAAATACTTCTAGCATCACGCACAGCAATTCTACAAAAGCCAAGATTTACGCTCCTTGACTCGCATCCCAAATAATCAATGATCTCATGCACTGTTTCGGAGACAGCACATAACGTCATTACAACAGCGCTGATGATTGGTAGGGATCACACTTGTAGCGTTGCCAGTCTGTCAAGCAAGACAAGACAGGATTTTTACTGTGTTGTCTGGAATTGAGCTATCATAAGCGACAAACACAAATTTGCTGTCCATCATTCTTTCACACAGTGACTACAAGACATTGTGCAGCCTGACCTTGGCATAAAATGAGGGCATGAAAAAGACATTTGTATGAACTTACACTGGTTTAACTCATGACTTAAACCCTTTAAAAAGCCCTGGCTTGCGCAATTTTCAAAAAAGAAGACATTTGTAGATTTATTTCCCTCCACAAATATGGTGATAGGGCATCTGATGAGAAGAACAGAAGCTCAGTTTTTGCTCTCTTTGGTGAATCAGCTGGATGCTTTGGTTTCTGCATTTGTTGCTATATGTTCTGGTATAATGTATAAATCGGTGAATGGACTTAAATTATGTATGAGGTATAGTCTCTGTGATGTCTCTCTCCCTCTATGTGTTTGAATTTCAAAGAGAGAGGGAGAGCAAAGGGAAACATAATGGATGCCTTTGCCAAATGGGGTCTTTCAAAAAACCCTCAATTACACAGTCAGGCTGCTGGAGACACTCCGGCTATTTGTTTGGAGAGTTTTATCAGCATGTCAGACGACCATGAAATGGACTCCTAATTAAATGGCAGTGCTTGGCTGTTGCCGCTCGCCACTTTTGTAAACTGTTAAGAATAATCTGTCATAAAACTTTGGAGAGTGGCAGCTGTTGGTTCATAGCAGCAAAGTACTGATGAGGTTGTACTGGTTTTAACATTTACATGAACATATACAAACATAACCAAGAAAGAGATAAAGCAGGCAAAGCTCTGCTTTATAAATTTATAGCTTGTCCACAGTGTTGGGGTAAAGGCATACAAGAACTCTGAACCTTATTTAACTTTAGTGATTTATCCTGCATCAACAAAAAATACATAGTTTAGATTTTTAGAGCAGATAAACCAAATTTTTTTTTTTTTAATGTATATTTTTGGGCATTTTGCGCCTTTATTGATAGGAGAGAGACAGTGAATAGGCTTGTGAAAGGGGGAGAGAGCAGGGGGAGACACTCTGCAAACTGGTCACAGGCGGGATTCGAACCCGGACCGGCAGAAGCATGTTCATTTATATGATATATGGGGTGCTAACCACTACACCAAACCAGCACCCCAGACAAACCAAATTTATTGGCAGTACATGATGCTATATCAGTCTTCTCCAGTTTATAATCATTATGGATGGTAATATTAATTTTAGTATGACCTCTCTATTCATGGTTGTTATTGATTATCCATGATAAATGCCTTTACACCTTTAAAGACATGAGGACCATGCTCTCCTCAACTCTTACACCCGCTCAGCCCTGTGCTCAACCTAAATCTAAGGCCCCATCCACACAAAGACAAAACGCTTAACAGTTTCCAAAATGATCGTCATAAAGACGAAGGCGTCTCAGAAAATGTGTGCGTCTATATGAATGCACTCGATACGCATCAAAACGCAGTAAAACACATGCCAGACCTCTAGGGGCGCTGTAACGATATGACGGAAACAAGCGCAAACAGACAAAAAAAACAGTGGGCATGCGCACTTGCGGCAAAAGTTGTAAACAGAGATTGTGATAAAGTGATCATAAAGTGCCGTAATGTGTCCTCGATAATTGTTTGTTCAACTGGGTGGTGATTGAGAAGGAGATTTTGCTGCAACAGGGATAGTAGGGTCACTAGCTTCATCAGCATGTATGCTTCACGTACGCCGCCATTGCCGTTGCCGCGTGTAGCGCATGCGTGTCAATGAAGATATGAAACTATGACGTAAGCGTATCTGAAAACTTGCAGAGAGCCAGTAATCACGGAGCTGCGTACACGGCATTTCAAAATCTTTCCACTCTGTAACCTGGTTTCAAACGTGATCGTTTACAGACCCCCAAAACGCCATCTTCGTATTGATGATACGCAGATTCGGCAAAAAACTTAGGCGTTTAGACCTCGGTTTGGCTTCATGTGGATGGGGCCATTTGGGTAACATTTGGGTAACCACTTGAGTGGCCTATCAGATTTACAGATCCAGCCACAACAATTTTCCCCTCTCTACCACATTCCTGCCCACTTCCAGCCAGTTTCCACCCAACTTCCAGCAACTGGAAGCCACCCACCTCTAAGCTGTGCCTAAAATTCATTGAAAACATGCCGATTGATGAATTTTCAAGGTGTCTCCTTGAGATAGTGCTTTCCTCACAAGAAGAAATAGCCCCAGCCTTTTCCTTGGTTGGTAACTCAGCTTATAATTCAACTGGGAGAAAACATGACGCAGCAAATTCACTCAAAATTAACAAACTATGACTGCCAGGGAGGGAAAAAGCTGTCACGGGCGTGTCTGGGACCAGCCAAGACCCTATCAAGGAAAGTGGGGAAATTTTAAGTGGCTACATCTGTTTCACTGTCCCTGTCAATGTGACCTCCAACTTGTGAGCACAATATCTTAAGACTGAACTACACTGCCGTACAATTAATCTTTTTGAGGACTTTCCCAAACACATTACATGCTCATTAATCTAGCATTTACTAAAATACACACACTTTCACCCTAATAGACCAAAAACAACAACAAAATGCACCAGCCACACAACCACAAAACCACTCCAGCTCAACCCACCACTGTGCTATATCAGTCCAGCAACTGTATACCTCATGGAGGCATATATCTGCCAGACAGTAGTTCTTGCTGTTACAGCATTGCAGAGAAAAGACTGCCTTGTGTTGCATGAATAACATTAGCTTAAGGTGAATTGCTAAAACCACATTCTAATCTCTGAGTCAAGGATACCATTGTATATCTGCTGCAGTTGGTGTAATGCAAAACCCAGATTGCCCTGAACACGATAGAGCCGTTCAACTGGGTTAAACACATAGTGCAAAGATACGCCGGGGTGGAACGGCGCAATCTGATCCCAAATTGTGCAGAGAAAGGTCAACTGTGCACCTGTCATTATGGAAAAAGGGTGGTGGTGAGACCAATTCAAGTGCCCCCCGTCCCTCAAAAGCATCCCTTGACAGATATTATCTCAGATGACAAACTGGGCTTGACAAAAATAATGGATAGCCTGAGAGTTCGAAGCAACCTGTGTGTTCCCAGGAGTCAGAGCAGGGAGCACTGATAGTTTAAAACACATTAACAAGGAGGCTCACCTTGTGGGACAGCCCAAGGGAAGTAACAGTCCCCTCACTGTCATGTACAATCTGGCTCTGGTGTCTGTTCGTGGAACTGTTTTTCACGCCAGCAGTTTGTATCCATTTGCTTTCATTTTTTCTTAAGACTGTTGTCTACTTGGCCAGTCACCTGCCATTTAATATATTAGCTGGTGACACCGGTGTTAATTTTAACAGCACTTTTTAATTTTGTTTTAATTATAGTTTTTCCCCTAAAACATTTTAGTGTTAGTCTAGTTTAGCCATCTTAATGGTTTTAATCTTAGTCTAGCATTAGTTGATGAAACGTCACATTTTAGTCAATTAAATTTTTTGTAATTTCAGTCAGCTAAAACGATGAAGCGCAAAGGGTAAGGCGTTTTTATGTTTCTCTGAATTTCTAAAGTCATGTTTTACACTTGGATACATTTATTGAAGTTTCTATCAACACCAACTCATTTCATAAAGCGTGTCATTCGTTCATCACGTCATTAGCCTCCCTACAGTGTCAAAGCCGAGTGACTTGGGTCTGATTGGATAAAGTCTCTGTCAAATATTTTGGTCTAGTTTTTTATTTTTGTTGACAAAACAGGTTCATTTTAGTTGTTGTCCATGTGCATTTGTTTTTATTAGTCACTCTCTTGTTCCCGTCACGGAAAAATAGGTTGTTGACAAAAACTATTAGAAGAAACAACAAAACTAACACTGGGTGACTTTGTGATGCGAGACTTTGAGAATGCAATTGTGATGAAAGCCTCAGGCTGATCAGTTTTCTTACTACTGTGTAAACTTAAAGGTTTACACAGCAGTATTCTATGATTCTATGAGGAGAATCTATTACCGGCGAAATAAAGACTCTGCTACCCATGAGCATGTGCGCCGACTGTCGTAATGTTGCGTTCCAGTAACCTCGGAAATGGGAGTGACATCATCTCCGACTTACTGGCGTTCCAGTTGAAGTCAGAAAAAAAACATGCTGATCTACCGGCTATTGTTAGCTGTTGTTAGCACGCCCTGCGTTGTTGTATGAAGAATGTGATTATCACTATGGCAGCATTTTTGTAAATACAAGTCTAACAATACTATGTATACAGCTGATCTAGAGCGACACACCCCAGTCAGAAGTGCAAATAAATTGATTATTACAGGAGCTAAATAACTGTTCACACTGGGGGCATCCATCTTCCATTGTCAACTCGGGGGTGGCGAGGTTTCACCGAGTTCCCAGTAGGAAATTCAGACTTCAGGGAATGTTCCAGTTGCAGTTTCCTACTCGGAACCCAGAAATTCCTACTTCTGACTACAACTGGAACGCACCAAAGACGTGACTGAAGCCGAAGCGTGTGCTTGTTGTGGTAAATGCAGCTTGGACCTTCCTCAGAACTCTGCAGTGCTTTACAACTTCTTTTTTCAACAACTTACCGGATGCAAAGTGACGAGGTAATGTATCTCTTTCTATTTACGTAGCGGTAGTTTTTGATGTGTGACAACAAGCAATTTTTGGAAAACTTTGTATCGTAGTTTTGTAGCCGGCTATTTATCTCTACTTACAGCCCAGTGCTCTAAGACATGTCCGAATAATATAAATGTGCTCTAGTTTTGTCTTGTTCCTGAAGTTGAGTATCCAGGCCAGTCCAGCCCTGTCCGACCCGACCAGAAGGCTAAGGAACAGCATTTATAGATATCCCATTTTGATGCTATAAAACTCATCTTAAAGTGTGTATTTCGATCGGGCATACATCTAAAAGTGAGACTTTTTTGTAATTACTTAGAAACTCCTCACAGTCTCTAAATAAAATCCATAACTTGGTCTTTCATCTGTAAGGTGAATGACTGCCTTTGCAGATTATCACAAACACCAATGGAAGATACTGAACTCCTTCTAGCACCAGCGTGCATTTTGGTAGACAGACAAAGTGGCATGTTAGCTTAAGACTCAAAATGGAAGGTGACGTCTTCTGGGGAAACCTGTAAGGGAAGACCAAACATGATTTATATTTTCCCATCATGCTCGGAACATTTTGTCTCTGGATGTCTCATGGATGTAACAAACACTCTTGCATCCATGTAACTCCTCATTAAACTTGTCATTTAAATTACTCACATTAAGTAGCAGATGATGGGAGTTCATGTTTATACCAGCCATAGGTGAGATCATCATATAAGCCATGTTCAAGCATCAGTTACAAAAGCCCTTTCAAAAATGATTCCTTTTGTTTTAATATACAAGGTCTTAGAAGTGGTAGTGAGGGATTGCAGGTGCTATAAGGTTAAGTAAATGGAGCTGTGCAGCTCATGAAACACTGGAAACAACAAATGGAGCTGTCAGGTGTTTGCTCTGCTGTCTCCAAGCCTAAAAATGAAGTCTGATTTTATTTTTCATTAACACTCAATTTACAATTTTTAATCCCTCTTAAAAAAAATCAATTACTCCAAGTGACACGACAATTACATAAATCAAGTTTTGCCTTCATGTTATCTATTTTTTTCCCAAACCAAACAGAACTTCCTTCTTAAAATTAAAGTGTATGTCATAAAATGTTGATAATGCAGTTCGAATGAGGGAGGGATGTCTACATAAACACTGAAGGCTGGAGTATTTTCTCAGTTTATTTACGGAACTCTCTAAGTAGTACTATAATGGTGTGTTCACACCGAATGCGAATTCGCACAGACGTGCGTCGAGATTACATACAAAGTCAATGCAAAGATGTGTCTTGATGCAGATTCACCTCGGGTGGCACGTTGGACGCGTTCAGTGCGGTGCGTTTGGAGCGTCCGGCGCGTTTGAGGTGTCAAACGCCTCATGCTCGATGCCCGACGCCTCGACGCTCGAGTTGAAAATATTGAACTTTGGACGCCAGTTCACGTGACGCTGTGGCGTGGCAGCCAATCAGCGATGACACCCCCCCACCCCCCCCGACGTCATTGATTTGATGACGAATGACGCTACGTCCCCTTGCTCCCGCTCAAACCCCTCTGAAAGATGGAGGAGAGGTTTATCTGCGCTATTTGCTATCATCCGGAGCTATACTATTTGGTGTGTGTATTCTACAGAGACCGGAACAAAAAAGAGCAGGCTTGGGTGAAAGTTGCTGAGGAGACAGGTTTGATTTGATAATGTGTGATGCCCCGGTCTTTAAATTAATCGACAAAGCTAATATATTTCCCAGCTCTCCTCAAAGTAATGTTTTAAGGACAGTAAAGTTTATATAGTTTGCTGATGCCAATTGTAACCTTAGAGCATACTATGAACATACATGGATAGCCTGCGGTTGGTCACTTTTTCAGACTAATAATATACCATCACGTGAGTCAAAATCAGTCATTATTTGTCAGTTCTACTGAATTTTTTGTTGTTTCCTCAGGCAACCTGGCCAGCTGATGGCAGTGAATACATAACCCCTCCATCCCAACTCCAGAAGGTCTGAACAAGGGGAATCGTCAAGCAAGCATGTTAATGTGTTAATTATGAGGTTTTCTGTGGCACCATTGACTGCTGTTTATTGCCTTGCATTGTTAGCCAGCTGCCTCCTATCAGGGACAAAGCAGGCAGGGTGCTTTGGTGACAGCCATATTTACTGGTGCCATGGGCCTTGAGCAATCCTACTTCAAAAAACCCTAACTAGTCCTTAAGTCTTTGGTCTCTGTAAAGATTTGAACATTATTTACTGCATCAAAAGGCTGAATCACTGCGTTATCCCTGTGTTTTCAATTTTCCCATTGTTAAAGCCCTTGCGAATTCAAACTTCAGTACAAAAAATCTATTTTGTAGAATTTGTCAAGTCATGTGTGACAGATTTATTAGGATGTCTCCCTCTTATAAACTCCCTGACCCCTGCTTTATAAACCACTGATCTGCTGATGAAACTCAATAAGGGTTTTATTTTTAAAGTGGATCCTCACTGAGTCATCCATGCACATGAGCGCACACGCGTACACCCATGGATGCACATCAGCTTAGAGCAGACACGCACACTCGGATTCAAACACGAGAGCTTAGGGGAGATTTGTGATCTTGTAAAAACACATTGAGAGACGAATGGCTGGGACTAGTCGCACTTGTCAAACAGCACCTGCAGCTTGTGCCTTTCATGTTCTGCAGGCAGATGAGAGTAGGCAGTAGGAGAGAGTGAGTGATTGTCAGTATTACACAGGCATTAACAAGCAAAGTGGGTGAATTTTACAAGGAGCTCTTGGGTAGAGCTTATGCGTGTCAAAACACTTGCTCAGGAGGTTTTTTTTAAGCTGAAGATGGCCATGTAAGCAGATTTGGGCTAAAATATGTTGAATATTTTGCTAATTTTTAGCATCAAATAAAAATGACCCTTTGACCTTTTAGAATTCTGGTACCAATAGCAAGTGGATAAAGTTGGAAAATACGGAAAAGGGGGGGGGGGGTTGACTTGCAGAAAAAGTGCAACAGGCCCGTGTCCGACCGCCCATCTTGAGGACAAAAGCAGCTGGAGCATGTAGGCAATATTGCCAAGCTCTTGACATTCCTATTCACCATGTAACTAGAAATGAGCTTGTGCTCTTGTTATTGGTCTGTTGCATAGTCGGTGTTGAATGTTCTTTTTTAGGTTTCTGAAAACCACTGAAAAGTTAGGGTGCTTTGACATCTAGCACATTTGGTCCAAACAATTAAACTTTATTTGTGGGAAAGTTTGATTGATTTGGTTTGAAATCTTATATAAACTCTGGCATGAACCAAGGAACCAAATTCTAGGCTGCCTGAGAACAGGTCTTGTTTTGCCTCTAATAAGACAAAGTTTGGTCCATGGTGGGTGTAAAATCTATCCAAACCAACCAAACCAAGACAAAACAATGCAGGTAAACCAGTAAGCAGTTAGTTTTGGCTTGAATATGTCCAAATATCACAACAATAAATAAGCTAAGGTAGTGCTCACTAATGATATTAAGCAGAATGCCGTTAATATTAGCATTGCTAGCGCTAGCCAGCTCCTCTTAAAGGGTAAACATAATGCATGTAGAATTTGGCTACGCTCGCTCCAGTCAGTGTTGCTAAACAGTGTTATTACTCAAAGTCAGTTTTATATTTCCAAGTCATAGTGTAACAATAGGCCAGATGGCAGGAACAAAGACCTTAGCTATAGCCCCAGCTAGTGGCTTTGGCCCACCTTATTGCAGTTACCATTGCAAAACAAACTGATGCAACATTAGCTCCAATCTAAACAATATCTGCTGAACTTTTGGTGGAAAGTGACTTTAAGTCCAAAGTCTGTGGCTCAGTATTGGGACTTTTCCACTACCTGGTATTAGCTCAACTTGATTCTGCTTGGTTGTTTTGTTATCTTTTAAAGGGTTACACCTACTTTCACAATCTTTTCGTTTCACCTGTCGCAAGATTTCAAGAAACACTACATAATAATAATGTGTGACAGTGACAAAATGAGTTACTTTATGGACAAGCAACTAGATTTTGATGGGCAATGCGATCTCGATAGTCCAAGGCACGTTTGATATGAATGCTCCTTTAGATTCTGACCACTGTAGTTGGTTAAACCCACAAAAGCTGCAGTTGTGGTGCTGCTCTGACCCAGTCCTCTAGCCATTACACTTTGGCCTTTGGTAAACCCAATCAGATCCTTGCTCTTGCCCATTTTCCTGCTTCGGAGATCAGCTTTGAGGACAAAATGTTCGCTGGCTGTTGAATATATCCCCCACACTAACAGGTGCCATGATGAAGAGATAATCAGTATTATTCACTCCAGCTGTCAGTGGTCAAACGTCATGCCTGATTATTATAGCTCTTAACACCTTTAATAGGGCTGTCCCTGTTATGATTGTGAAATGCAGGAGTTTTGGGAAAATCCATCACATCTACAATCATCTAATATAACATTTTTCAAATTTGACTTTTTAATGGGAAAACTGTTTTTAACAAGTTGTGTGCATATGTAACACTTTAGGATGTGTGATTTTAGGGTGTAATCAAAAGGAACAATATTTGATAACACAGCACTTGCCTCACAATAACAAGTCTGCACATTTTCCAGAACAGTACAAAACTGATTTATTGGTACATTTACATCACAGTTTTTCCCAAACACATCCCATAAAGCCTGATTGGCTTTGACAGAATCCAGTGTGTCCCCAGGTGAAGGAGAATACACCGTTAAGCCGCTGTTGGGACAGACGCCAGGAAAACATCCATCTTTATATAGGAGTCCTGGCTGCTGCCTCTTGGCATGCACGCTCTCTGAGTGACTGACAGCTCTAACAATATGATTCAGCCAAGTTACTGCCCCAGGCACACTGTAACTATAGCCGTGTAGTGATTTGCACCCAACTTCAAGCATATTAACTCTTCCCCTCTCTTTTTCTTTTAGTTTCTCTCTCGGGCAGTCTCACACCAGCATTTCTACCTCAAAAACAAGATATTTACCCATTTTGCCTTCAGTTTGGTGTGTTTATGAGCTCTTGAGCAAAGTGCATGAAACACTGTACCAATGATGACTTCTAATAAAGCTTCTGGTAAGACTGTGGAACAGGATATTTGTCAAAGAGTATTTCATATTGTAGAGGAGGACTGATACTATTCATAATACCAGCCACATACTGGTGTGGTCCGTGTACTTTGCGGCCATTCTTTTTTTCGTGTTGATATGGGTAAACGGAAAACGGGAAACCATCCGATTTTCCGATTTCCATTTGGATGAAGGGAAACGAAAAATGGGAAAAAACTTGTTTCCTGTTTTTCGTTTGGTAATCTAAAATCCAAAAACGGAAAACAAGCCTTTATCTGATATCTATTACAGGTTTATTTTTACACAAGTCGGGATAAAAAATACGTCCGTAATTCCTTTCGTAAAGCTTGCCTTGCCTTCACCCGGAAGCACTTCCTTCTTTTGCGCTGCCGATTGTAAGTTGCTTTGAGATAACACTTGTTATGAACTGGTGGTATACAAATAAAGATTGATTGATCAAACATTGCAGAACCGAGGCTTATCTTGTTTGTAATGTGTAACTGCCTATCTGGTAATATGTGTTTAGAATGTAGTTTGACAATTGAGATAAATGGCTATTTATTAATACGTGGTAATAACAAATACATTAATTCGGAACTAAATACAATTTACAGAACTAGCATAATACTTCATTAATGTCTACAGTAAAAGAAGGTCACACACTAAAAGAACATAGATTTATAGTGAGAATTCAAAACTCAATTTATAGAAAACAGTTATGGTTACGGATGATGCTTCGAAATGGGTTTACAGCGCAGCAAACTAATAATTTCACTAGAGGGCAGTCATACGCAGTAGTGTTGCTTCAGAAGCAGAACAAGGAGAAGAAGCAGCGCAGAAGAAGGAAGTGCTTCTGGGTGAAGGCAAAACAAGCTTTACGAAAAGAATTACAGCCGTATTCTATATCCCGACTTGTGTAAAAATAAACCCATAATAGATATCAGATAAAGGCTCGTTTTCCGTTTTTGGATTTTCGTTTCCCTTCATCCAAACGGAAATCGGAAAATCGGATGGTTTCCCGTTTCTGTTTACCCATATCAACACGAAAAACAAATGGCCGCAAGGTACACGGACCTGGTGCCCCTAAAGTCTTGCAATTGCTAATCTTTGTAGTTGTATGTCCGTCTATTGGTTGGTCTGTCCATTCCTTCTTCCTGTCGTACTATAGTAGGCAGCCCATTGCTGCTCAACCCAGACATGCATGTTCCATACAAATGTTGCACCAAGGGTGGTGAGAGGGAAATAAACAGTCTTCACTATGGTAGGATTTATTGCCAAGAAGCATCGTTACAAAGAAACCATCTATCAAACACAATTTACTTACTTTTTGTGCCAATTTTATTCCAATTTGTTTGAGGAATTTTCTTCAAAATTTGGGACTCGAGGAAAAAAATAATCAGACTTTTGATGACATTGGATTAAGAGAAGATTGTTTAGCCTTATGTTTAGCTGTTGATTTTAAACAAGGGGGAAAGTAACAAAGTACAAAAGATATACTTGAGTGCTGTGCATAGGTACATTTTTTAAATGTACGTACTTTACTTGGCTATTGTTTTTTTTTAAAGTTATGACATTAACTCCACTACATTCGAAAGACAAGATGTTGTACTTTAACTTCTCTACATTTCTATAAAGGCTCTCATGACAGGTTACTTTTAAGTATAGCTTTTTAGTCAGCAAATGACATTAATTTTCTATTCTAAAATGCAATCTGTGTGTGATTTGTTCAAGTGGTGATGATGTACTTGTACCTCTCGTATGTGCTACTCTGATCAGGCAGGTAAAAGTTTAGCGAACATTGCTCAAATAACGGTTCGCCTTGGCAGTAATGATAGCAGATATGACGACTCCACAACAGAGCACCCTTGACCCAATCTGAGGTCAATGTTTGAAACTGTCGAACCCCCCCCCCCCCCCCAAAAAAAAAAGAAGACAATGAAAACATGATTCATATAGGCTTTGTAGGCATATTTTACAAGCTTTTTATCCTACAGTTTCTTTAAGCAGGTCGATGCATTCAGTGGGTTGTTTTAGTCATTAGGTTCTGCAAATTGATCGTGGCATAAATTCAGCAACGTGCCAACACTTAGATAACAATGTCCTTTAATGCTTGAGTATTTTCAAAAGGAGGTAACCCAGTCATGGAGTTAATGAATTAACTTCAGTTCAAGAGTAGGACCACACCTAAAGTACACCTCCATAACCCGACAAGCCTATTTATACATAGCCAACCTAATTTCTCTTCTTGCCTTGGACACTCAACTCACCAACCCTTGGCCTTCTTTCATTAATTCTCACCAGGAAGAGGAGACAGAACACCCATCCTATGTCTCCCTTTACCATTCCACTTAATATCATTCCAGACAGCAATACTTGACATTCATTCTGATGGCAACTCACACACATCAACTTCTTAGCTCTAATCTTCATTAAATAATCAAATGCATTCTATTATGGTGTGGTCATTGCTAGTGAACTTTGACTTAAAGATGCTATGAGGAGTTTCCAAGTAATGACAAAAAAGTCTCACTTTTATATGCCTGATCGAAATACACACTTTAAGATGAGTTATATAGCATCTAAATAGGTTATCTATAAATGTTATCCCTTAGCTTCACGGTCAGGTCGGACAGGGCTGAACTGGCCTGGTTACTCAACTTCAGGAACAACACAATTAAACCCAGAGCAAATTTATATTATTCAGACACGTCTTAGAGCACTGGGCTGTAAGTAGCGATATATAGCCGGCTACAAACCTACAAGACTAAGTTTTCCAAAAATTGTCACGTCTTTTGGTGCGTTCCAGTTGTAGTCAGAAGTCGGAATTTCCAAGTTCTGAGTAGGAAACTGCAACTGGAACGTCCCCGAAGTCGGAATTTCCTTCTGGGAAATCAGTGAAACCTCGCCACCCCCCAGGTTGACAATCGAAGATGGATGCCACCAGTGTGAACAGTTATTTAGCTCCTGTAATAATCAATTTGCACTTCTGACTGGGGTGTGTCGCTCTAGATCAGCTGTATACATAGTATTGTTATAGTTACTAAAATGCTGCCATAGTGATGATCACATTCTTCATGTGATATTTGTGAACAACAACGCAGGGCATGCTAACAACAGCTAACAATAGCCTGGTAGATTGACATGTTTTTTTCCGACTTCAACGCCGATAAGTTGGAGATGATGTCACTCCCAGTTCCGAGGTTGCTGGAACGCAGCATTACGACAGTCGCCATGCGTGCTCATGGGTAGCAGAGTCTTTATGTCTTCGGAACTAGGTTCTCCTCATAGCACCTTGAAGTCGAGGTATAATGGTAAAAATGTAATGTTTGGTAAAGACTAGCTCAAACACAGCCGAGTTACTGCCATTGTTTTTTTAAGCACTCTGTCAGAATTAATGTCAAACTTTGGGCTTGTCTAACAGCCCTGCTTTTTGTACTATTAGAAAACTTTAAATATAAGTATATAAGTAAGTATATAAGTATATTTTCAACTTGTCCAATATCACCAACAAAAATCATTTAGAAAAAGCCACACAAACTAATTGAAATAACAAACATAGGATATTGACAAAAAATGGCGAGATTTGACCCTTTAATTCCTCAGAGCTCACTCTAAGTGCACTTTAGATGATGGTCTTGATAGACTTTTTGTTGTCTTTAGGCATGATCACTATGTGTACTAAATGTCATTCATGTATCTCTTACCTCCTGTCAGGGTTGCATTTCAGAGGTCAGCCATTTTGTATTATATCATTTTGCATATTTTCTCAGTGACACCAGCAAATGTGTATTTTCACCAGGCTTGCAATGTTTGCAAAATGCTGTGTTTTTTTTAGCATATTTAGACTTTACGCTTAGCTGTTTATTTGCTTAAATAATAAAAATTATTTATTTTCAATAGGTTCCTCAGAGTTTGATAGTGTTATTTGGCCCTGATTATGTTATGGCAGTAAAATGAGTTGTTAGCAGCTGATAATGTGACCCCAGGAAAAAAGTACGTTTCTGGCAAATAAACTGGAAAAACAGTGCTGAATGTGATTTTTTTCTTTATTCAACATAAAAAACAAAACAAAAAATCACTGACATTGGGGTTTCATAATGTCTTTATCTGTTATAACTTCACCACATCAGCCAGAGAAAAACAATCTTCTCAGCACATAGCATTATCACATCCCTGCTATTAAACCCCATCATGAATGAATCAAGGTAAATAAAACATTTCCTTCACGTTTGTTTTATAACAAACCGCAATTCTTCCTAACACCATCCCCGTTAAGCTCTGCATGCTCCTGTCTGCGTGTCACTCCTTTAAAAATTATGATGATTCAAATTCCTCGTGCAGACACACTGCCATGTCAAATTGATGTTAGGTAATGACAGAGTGTACACTGGTATGACAGCTGCAGCCTCAGGGCCTGTAAGTTTCACAGGTCTGATCCTTGAGATGGTTGGATGCTTGTTGGATGGATGATGGATGTTTCTGGGGCTAAGTATCAACAAACTGTTGCTAATTTGCATTCTTTTGCTGTTACTCTGTGTTTAGCATTGTTGTGGCTGTGACAACCCAATAATAACAACTTCTGCTGTTGGTGTGAGGAGTTTAGGTCTTTTGGAGTAATCACAACAATATTTTTTAAGGTATAGATCTCTGTTGCTCTCTGTACATTTTTTTGGTTCCTTACTGGTTTAATATATTAGGTTCCCAAACTTCTCTGAAAGTACATAAAAAATACTATTTAGATGTAGATAAAAAGGTTATTTTCACAATTTCTGGTCCCATTTTAGAAAAACTGTCCTCCATATTGGCCATCCATCCAAGATATTACAGTTGAGCTCAATACTGCAGGATGTAAGTCCTCAAATCAGTTTACTTTTAGCCTTTCAAGGTGCTTTGGATGTATCATACATATACAAGCAGCGGTGGACAAACTACTCAACTCCACTACTTGAATGAAAGTATAGATACTCCTCGTCAAATATTTCTCCAGTACAAGTGAATGTTGTTCAGTCAAACTTTTGCTTAAAGAGGCTATGAGGAGAATCTATTTCCGGAGACATAAAGACTCTGCTACCCATGAGCACACGCTGCGGCGTAAAGACGTGATCCAAGCCAAAGAGTGCATTTGTTGTGATGCTAATGAATGCTGTTTGGACCTTCCTCAGAACTCTGCATTGCTTTACAACTTCTTTTTTTAACAACTTACAGGATGCAAAGCGACAAGGTAATGTATGTCTTTCTAGTGACGTAGCGGTAGTTTTTGATGTGTGACAAGCAATTTTTGGAAAACTTAGTATCGTAGTTTTGTAGTCGGCTATACATCGCTACTTACAGCCCGCTACTCTAAGATGTGTCCGAATAATATAAATTTACTCTAGTTTTAATTGTCTTGTTCCCGAAGTTGAGTAACCAGGCCAGTTCAGCCCTGTCCGACCCGACCGTGAAGATAAGGGATAACATTTATAGATAACCTATTTAGATGCTATATAACTCATCTTAAAGTGTGTGTTTCGATCAGGCATATAAAAGTGACACTTTTTTGTCATTACTTGGAAACTCCTCATAGCATCTTTATGCTTGAAGCACCACCAATGACTACTGAAAGTATTCACAAAAAAACAGCTTTTATTCTATTAATTATTGTACCAAAATGTTCCAACTGACTGATTTCAGATTTTCATACTTTACGGTACAGAAGTTGGGGCTCAAGAATCTGTAATAAAATAGATTTTTCACCAGTGGGAGAGGCTGCAATGTGGCACCAAAGTTTATTTTTTTCAACCCTTTTTCCTTTGTTTGTCAGAAAAATACTTTTTCATTACATATCAGCAGTGCTACAGGCCAATCATCAGCAAACTTCACAGACTGTCTACAACAGGAACTTACTACATTTGTTTTATGATTGCCAGTAATTTAGCGGTTGAACTAAGAATGAGGAAGTGGTGTTTGGAGGATTTGGCATTCTCCTTGTGCCACCAAACATGACTCACATGACCCGGTGACACCGTCTGACTTATCAAAAGACTCTGATGAGTAGATGCTGCCCTTCTTGCCTCCTACAATATTTCATTCAGTCCATGCTTCACCTTCAACCTAGGATCCTGCAGCTTGGTAGGACTTTGTAAGCACATTTTTTTTCTGGAAGATGGAGCAAGCAAGGGAGACGAGGGTTTTTCTGATGCTGGGTTTGGTCATAGAAAAACTGAAGGGCCTTAAACTATTTTGCACAATATACAACAGGCTTATTGAACAATGACTGGCAATTTTATGTCATTTTGTTTCTTTTGAGTCACAAATGCTTTCAACAAAACTGAGTTGTATGATACTTGCAACTTATCAGTTTTCCCAAGTGTCATATTACCACGGTGTTTAAATACTGTAATAAATGTCTCGTTAGTGTATCTCTTAAATACCAGCAACAACACATCTACTGGTGTCATGTGAGGGCTTGCAAAGCTCACTGATACTTCCAAACAGAGCCATGTTTGCTTCAGATTGGTTACCTTTGTTGAAGTTATCATTGTTGCGCTGACAGTGTCAGACAAATCCACGTCTTGCCTCCAGGTGCAGCGCGTGCACCACATTCCCTGTAACTCACCGTAAGACAGACCAAACAATGACTGACATGTCTCCACTCTTCCACTGCTTTCAGCTGAGAGCGACACCATTGGCGGTTATTAATAGAAATACCTGTGGTTGATGACTGATGTCCAATCCGCCCACACTTATTCTTCTCTGTCATGCACTGCCTCCTCCGTGTGCCGGGGGCGAATAACTGCTGAGGAGACATCGAGGAAACAGCTGTAAACACAGAGGTTGCTCCCTCCACCTCTCACTGTATTAATTGTTGATACTGTTGTGCAACATGAAACCATCAAACCTACTTTTGTGTCTTAAGAAAAGATTTAGAGGGAGATTAAAAGTGAACTCCCTGTTGTATCCTAATACTTTCCCCAAGGGTGTGAATGCGAATCTTTAAATATTCTACACCTAATAACTTTAACAAGATTGGACTGGCAACTTAATCTCTAGAAAGCTACAAATATAATTCTGAGCTCTGTAGCTCTTTGACCTCAAACTTTTGGCATCATGTACAGATAACTCTCAAAAATCGGGTCATGGATATAATTATTCCCTTAAAAACACACACACACACACACTAGTATTGCATTTTTTGAGTGAAGAATAAAAAGGAAGAGACTTCATGAAAATGATTAAAAGAAATAAAAAAAACAAACACCATTGCAACAACTCTCCAAATGATGCACTGGTGCACGTGTCAAGCTGTGTCGAAAGCAAGACTTTATACTTGGGTAAATATGCCATTCATCATGATAAAGAAAATCCTCAGAATCCTAACCATGTGAATTACTCTGAATGGACGCCTAATTGGCTACATCTGTCTAACTGCATTGGCCAATGACATAGAAGCAACCTGATGCATTTGGGCATAAGGAAATTGCCAAAATGACCCGCTAAGGCTCAAATTGGGCAGAAAATTGTGACAGTAATGTGACTTAAGTGACTTTAAACTTGGCATGGTTGTTAGTAGATCATTAGTTTCTGAAACACCGAGATTTTCACACACAACTACCTCAAGAGTTTACAGAGAATCATCCAAAAAAGAGGAAATATCCAGCCAACTTTCAGTCAATAACCAGTTAACTTTCAGCCAATGGAGGCTACCTAGCCCAAGTCCTTATGGATTAACCTAGGTGAATTTTCCCTGCATGAATCTTTCTTATCCGACATATTTTTAGACTTTTTATGCCTCTATGCCATCCAGTATTGACAGGGAAAATTGGGGAAAAAGCTCCTGCAATTGCTAGGGACTATAGCCAAGACATTGGTGGTGTGAACTAACTGTGAGGCCCCAAGCCTGGCCATGGTTGTGGGTGAGCCTGGATAGCAGCCCTACTTAAAGGTGCTATGAGGGGAATGTATTTCTGGCGACATAAAGACTCTGCTACCCATGAGCACATGCGCCGACTGTCGTAATGCTGCGTTCCAGTAACCTCTGAACTGGGAGTGACATCATCTCCGACTTATCGGTGTTCCAGTTGAAGTTGGAAAAAAAATGCAGATCTACCAGGCTATTGTTAGCTGCTGTTAGCACACCCTGCGTTGTTGTATGAAGAATGTGATTATCACTATGGCAGCATTTTTGTAAATATAAGTCTAACAATACTATGTATACAGCTGATCTGGAGTGACACACCCCAGTCAGAAGTGCAAATAAATTGATTATTACAGGAGCTAAATAACTGTTCACACTGGGGGCATCCATCTTCGATTGTCAACTCGGGGGTGGCGAGGTTTCACCGAGTTCCCAGTGGGAAATTGCGACTTCAGGGGGTGTTCCAGTTGCAGTTTCCTACTCGGAACCCGGAAATTCCTACTTCTGACTACAACTGGAACGCACCAAAAGACATGACCCAAGGTACGTAGCAGTAGTTTTTGATGTGTGACAACAAGCGATTTTTGGAACACTTAGTACTGTAGTTTTGTAGCTGGCTATATATCACTACTTACAACCCAGATGCTCTAAGACATGTCCGAATAAATTTGCTCTAGTATTAATTGTTTTGTTCCTGAAGTTGAGTGTCCAGGCCAGTCCAGCCCTGTCCAACCTGACCACTTAGCTAAAGAATATAATATAATCTATTTTGATGCTATAAAAACTAATCTTAAAGTGTGAATTTTGATCATTCAAATATCTAAAAGTGAGACTTTTTTGTAATTACTTAGAAACTCCTCATAGCATCTTTAAGCTTCCCACAGGATATATAGCTAATCAAGTCATTGCAAAGTTGGACTAATATAGTCATCACATTTCATTATCTGCACCTTCTAAATCATTAAAGTAAGTTTTGTGTTTCTGCAAAATTCATTTGTGGTTCTGTTTATCAGCACCTCAGCATCTTTATTTGTTAGCATACACTGGCTGCACCTTCACCGTTTCTGCTGGTTTGGGCTTGTAATACCTCATCCAAATATGACAGCACCTCTCAACAGCGATGCAAAGGTGAGACTGATCTGCTTTGTTTGCAATCTGATAAAGTCGGCAAGTTAAACAGAAACGAGATGACGAAATTATCCCTTGTGGGAAAAAGGAGTCTCTGAGATCAGAATATGGATAACAGAACAATAAATGGAGATTATTGAGCGCAAAGATGCACGCTCCAAGTACAACACGATGCAGATAAAATGAAAAAAGTACAGGAGAAGCTGCCCTGGTGTAGCTGTAGAGCTTTAACTGAAAACAATCAGGCTTCAAAATGTTTCAAGTCCCATAACGGCATTCCAGAGAACATTCCACATCATCCACACACCTAATGATAACGAATAGCCTATTATTACAGACGTATAAAGACACTAATGATCTGTCGAGAAGTAGACAGGCATGCAATTAAATATGCCGCGCTGCTTTTTTACTGCAGGCACAGCAGACAGTGTGGTCGCAGGCCGGGGTTATGCAGTCTGCTGCGAGGTGCTGCAGTGTTTCCTCTCGCCGAACCATGACAGCGGTTGGCCTCTCGATGCCACCTAACAAGCCCGATGCTGATGTCATATTTGGCTAACAGGGCGATTATGAAAGATGGTTTGAGGATTGATAGGAGGTAGACAGTTAACAGTGATAGACAGGGTGATTCAGAGGGAGCGTGGAGATGTGTGTACTTGTTAGGAAAATAATCTGGCAACCATGCAGGTTTGTTTTTGAAGGAATGTGTGCCAAAGGTTGACCCTTGCACTTTTGCTCCTTAGGGTAAGCTAAACACTCATTTCTTTTTACATAACCACTGGGTAGGGCTAAACAACTTTAAGGAAAGATGTAACTGCAACTTTTCCAGCAGATATTGTGATTTCAATTCGATTCACAATTTTCCTCAAATCGAGCTTTGGTGCAATATTCACAATGTTTACAGTACAGAC
This sequence comes from Scarus forsteni, assembly GCA_036419115.1. Lineage (NCBI taxonomy): Eukaryota > Metazoa > Chordata > Actinopteri > Labriformes > Labridae > Scarus > Scarus forsteni. The sequence goes on along the minus strand of JAZDUH010000033.1, from coordinate 17,397,879 downwards.
AGCAGTAAGGAAATCAGTGATTACAGCCTTTATTGATCATCTAATTTCTATGATAAAAAATCTGTTATGTAAGAAATACTCCAACTTCTACTCCTAAGAAAGACTTTGTGTTGTTGACCTGCTCACCAGCACTTCTGAGGTGGAGATGTTACTTTGGTAAATGAGTCGACTCTTTTGAACAGCTCTTCTAAGTGAACAATGAGAACTGATTTGCAGTTGTAAGTACACTATTCATTTGCAATCCATTCTTAAATGCAAATTGCCTGTAAATTTGTAAAATAGTATGTGTTTTATAGTTGACACAACACATCCTGGGTTAGTCAGGAGTGCTGCAAAAAAAAAGCGGCTTTAGTGATCACATGACTGTGTTGTCTGAAGTTGTGATTTCTATCTGAAAACCCACCACTGGGTCAAATGAATGTGTTGACTATGAAATGGGTCACTTGTTGTTATACTCTTAACATCTGTTATTATTTGATTGATTGATTGATTTACTTTACTCCACAAGGAGCTACTGGATCATCAATGTGATGTGATGATATGAAGAGGTTTCTGGTGACAGTAGCTGGTTTTCATTACAGTTTTTCGCAAAATAAAAGCGATATTCCTAAAATTTCGACAAAGTATATTTGCGCTTTGAACCTGTTTCCACTGAAGGATGTTTTAGGCAGAAGCTTCGTAACTCTTGTGAAATATCATCCTGTGAGATTTCACTGCAGGAAGATGGACGCCCAAAACCTGTTGCGTGTAGCTCCCTCATTTCCGTTTCTATCTCCTTATGACACGCATTCCTCTGTTGTTTGCTGTCTAGTATGCCACTTGTGTTGTATTTCTCGAGAATAATGGCAAGAAAAATCTCTGTCTCCTCCTCTGTCCAAACGTACCGCACCATGTTCACTCTGATTGAAGTGATCATGTGACCAGGTAAGTCACGTCCTGTGACATATATTGCGGAAAAAGTGTTTCCAATGCACTTTTGCGATGTATTTGAATATCGAAACGTCTGGAAAAACCACCTCATGAAAGTGTAAAAACGTTTTAGCGATATTTTAGTGCTTTTTTGAAATTCAGGTGTTTCCCGTACCAGTTTTTTATTGCGCTATTTACATTTTGCGTATATCCAAGGGTATTGAAAACGCACTTAATGTGAACAGCTGAGTTAGATCCAGTTGGAGCTCATGGAGATGTTTGAGGAAGGCGTTAGAGAAGACAGTAACAAAAGCTGATAATGGAAAATAGAACTAAACGGAGTGGGTTATGTTGTTGATGTGGAATTGGAATGATAGTGTACTGTTGAGGGTGACACCCAGACTCTTGACCATAAGGGAGAAACCATAGGGGTGGATTTGGTGCAAATGAGGAGGATTTTAATTTTGTCAGTGTTTAATTTTAGGAAGTTTGTAACAGAGAGCAAAGTAAACCAACAACAGAATGGGCATCAAATAGAGAATCCATCCATCTACTTCACTTCTACCTTGGATAGCCTGAAGTAGATTCTTGCAGTATTAAATAAGCTGCATTCTTATAGTCTGGAAGCTAACTGACTCAAGTTACGTATTCCATGTATTCCACGTATTCCACGTATTCCACGTATTGCACGTATTGCACGTATTGCACGTATTCCTAGTTCTAGGTAAACTTTGTTTTTCTGAAAAGTTAATGCACTCAACAACAAAAAAAACTAGTTGGCATACTCTTTAACTGTGGAATTACTTTTTGATGGGAGTTCTTGTAGGTGGGGAGAAAATACACTTTATGTTTGGTACAATACATTCCTGTTTACGGCTGGTTCTGCATCACAGACTCCCTCCTAATGACATAATGATGCACGTCACAGAGTGTGGCTTTCTGAGGGAGTGGGGAAGACTTTCTACTGCATCTAATGTACTTAGTGGCCAAATGGAGCTCTTACAACACCAACAACAGAACTATCCCTTCAACCCAAACAGCATGTCTTTGGTCTGTGGGCTGAAGCTGGTGTGTCTGAATAAAACCCATGCAGACACAGGACTATTGGACAGACAATGTCCAATAGTAAAAGAGAGAGAGCTTCCACGCCGGGATACAGGGTGCCTTGTATCAAGAGTACAAATTGAGATCCATGTTGATCCAGTCAACTTGCCCCTACAAAATGGAAAACAGGCAAGTGTAATTCATCATGTGTCAAACTGTTTTCATTTAAGTAAACACTGGGACGCCAAATGTCCAACATCTACCAATTGGGCAACTTTATCAAACCCAATTTATGCTTTAGACAAACAAGAGGAAAGTAGAGCTAAATATTCCCTTAAGAAGATAAACCCTGATCAAATAAAACAATAAAAAAATCAACTAAAGTAAGTGTTTTGGTAGCTTTGTTTAATGTTTGATCGTTCTTTCAGTGTGCTTCGCTGAGGGTCTGTTTTTTTGTAAAGAACTTGGCTTGTGTGGCTTAAAACTAATCCTACATTAAAACAACTACACTGAAAGCAGATTTGTCAGTGTCAATAACGGCCTTAGATCTTCTTGCTCAAGGCCTGACCCAAACTTTACCCCGTGCTGCAGAACCAGACGAGCTGTGATGTGGTCATTGTTTGGTGACTTCTTCATAACAGCGCCATATAAAAGGTTGGGTGACACAGAAACTGAAGACCCACTGTACTTCATGACAGCACCAGCCTTTGTGAGGGTGACAAAAGTTCAAGATCCCAAAGGATGCAGCGTCCCGGCCACAGAGTCTCTCCTCTCTGTACGTGACAGAAGCACAGGGCCAGAAGACCAGAGGAGACAGGGACTGCTGAGAGACACAGAAGAGAGCTGGAACGAGGCAGGGTGATGACAGACTGGGAAATGAGACCAAAGAAGAAGAGACAGACTGGAACTGGATTCGTTAAGTCCAAGCAATTACATGTTCTATCTGTAGCATATAAAACTATAAGTATTGCCTGGTGGTTTCATGCCTGTGCGGGGTATACAATTGCCTGACAGTGAAAGTGCAGTGGTAGGTCAGGAAGAGCTGGGTTAAGGTCGGACTGAGGAAAACGACAGAGCTTTCAGATTTCTCTGCTTGAGCTCAAAATAGTCATAAAAGTCTGAAAATTGCTTGAGGCATTTACAAGATCTTCGGAACTTATAGGGACTGTGAGGAGAATCTGTGTCCGGTGACATAAAGACTCTGCTACCCATGAGCACGCGCGGCGACTGTCGTAATGCTGCGTTCCAGTAACCTTGGACCTGGGAGTGACATCATCTCCGACTTATCGGCGCTCCAGTTGAAGTCGGAAAAAACCATGCTGATCTATCAGGCTTTTGTTAGCTGTTGTTAGCACGCCCTGCGTTGTTGTTGCATACCACATGAAGAATGTGATTATCACTATGGCAGCATTTTTGTAAATAGAAGTCTAACAATACTATGTATACAGCCGATCTAGAGCGACACACCCCAGTCAGAAGTGCAAATAAATTGATTATTACAGGAGCTAAATAACTGTTCACACTGAGGGCATCCATCTTCGATTGTGAACTCGGGGGTGGCGAGGTTTCACCGAGTTCCCAGTAGGAAATTCTGACTTCGGGGGGCGTTCCAGTTGCAGTTTCCTACTCAGAACCTGGAAATTCCTACTTCTGACTACAACTGGAACGCACAAAAAGACGTGACCCAAACTAAAGCGTGTGTATGTTGTGATGCTAATGAATGCAGCTCGGACCTTCCTCAGAACTCTGCTTTACTTTACAACTTCTTTTTTCATCAACTTACAGGATGCAAAGCGACGAGATAATGTATCTCTTTCTAGTTACTTAGCGGTAGTTTTTGATGTGTGACAACACGCAATTTTTAGAAAACTTAGTATTGTAGTTTTGTAGCCTGCTATATGTTGCAACTTACAGCCCGGTGCTCTTAGACGTGTCCAAATAATATAAATTTGCTCTAGTTTTAATTGTCTTGTTCCCAAAGTTGAGTATCCAGGCCAGTCAAGCCCTGTCCGACCCGACCGCGAAGCTAAGGAATAGCATTCATAGATAACCTATTTTGATGCTATAAACTCATCTCAAAGTGTGTATTTGGATCAGGCATATATCTAAAAGTGAGACTTTTTTCTAATTACTTAAAAACTCCTCATAGCATCTTTAAGAATAAAATCCTGAATTCACATCTGGATTTGAATCACCACCAAAATCAGCCAAATTGTCTCTTGTGCCATGAACTACATGTCCTGCATTGTATTTGTCAAAATCCATTGCAGCCTTATTTAGTTATTCACAAAAAGGTAGAGAACTGCCCAACTTAGCAAATTTATTAAATCATTTTAAACATTCCTGGGTCTGAATCACAACCAGAGACTTATCACTAATTTCTTGTGCCATGACTAACATTCCCTGAATTTTTTTGCAGAATCCATTTTTTAAACTTTCTTAGATATCCTGGGTGTGTTTCTGTGGTTTTGTGATCTATAGAAATCTTCACATTTTAAGACATGAGATCTTAAGACCTTCACCTTTTCGAGGGTAAATTCTGGCGTTTCTCTGAGTCAGGATGGACATTTAAAGAAAATGATGAAAAGTATCCTTAACAGGTTGAGCTCTCAGCCCTCAGATTGAGACTTCATGACCCAAAACACTGACTTTGGACCTTCTAAGTTTAATCAGCTCCTCATTCTGTCGTGGTGGGGATTCATCCACTTTGACAAATAGGCCACAAACTGTTTTGTTTTTTTTAATTAAAGTAATCCAAGAGCTTGAAACCTTTCCACAGTATTTCCAACACTGATAGTTTTTATCAAAACTGTGGAAAACCACCAAATTCTGATCACTTCTTTGTTGTGCCATGACCAACATTCCCTGAAGAATTTATCAAATTCTGTTTCGAACTTATTGAGTTATTTGCAAAATTGTGGAAAAACTACCCTGCCTCACACTGCGAAGAAATCCGTACAAAAATTAAGGATCTACATCCAGTTTTAAATCTAAAATCAAATCAATTCTCCCTTGTGCCATGACCGACATTCCCCAAAATACACATCCAAATTCATTCTTAACTTTCTTCTTTCTTTCCTGGGTTTGTGATCTTTAGAAATCTTAAAATTATGGGACATGAGACCCAAAGACGTTCACTTTGTAGGGGTTAAATTCTGACAAGCAAATCTCCAAATCAGGGTGGACATATGTGAAAAAAAAGATGAAAAATGAGAAAATCTCAACTATGAAAGCTCAACCTGTCAAGTGCTTAGCATGAGACTTAAAGACTCCAAACAGTGACCTTTGGAATTCAATCAGATTGCACTGCTGTCATGGCGAGTTTTCATCCAAAGGTCTACAAAAGATCTGAAAGTATGTTTTTGGTTTTGTTTTTTTTTACTAATAGTGATTCAAGAGCACAGACCCTTCCAGAGCATTTCCAAAATCTAGTTATTGTCAAACCACAAAGTTCTGATCACTTCTTCCCTGAGCCATGACCAACATTCCCTCAAAATTTCATCAAATTCTGTTGAGAACTAATTGAGTTCATGTGGAAAACAAGTCCATTTCCACATATGCCATGACCAACATTCACTAAAAAAATAATCCAAATTCATTCTTAACCTTTTGAGTGATCTTGCTTTGGTTGAACTGATGAAAAGCAAAAAAGCACCCTTGACAGACTGAACTTTAATAAGCATGTGATGAAAATGATACTTTGTGATCCCAGAACATTCACTAAGATTTTTATCCATGTCAGACAAAAGTATCACCTCCTTGGCAGAGGTAAATATTGTTTTCAGAGGCAAACTGCATTGATGAGACTAAATAACCTTGAATATGACAGACTTTAATTATAAGCTCCCAAGATCTAAAAGGTTAATACCTGAGACAAACAGGATAATTGTGCCTTTTTTAAAGAAAATTCCCTAAAGCTATCTCGAGCTAATGCTTAACAGGCAACAGATGAACATTAGGAAGAAAAATGTGACCCAAGAGTCATGACCCACAAGGTTTGGTGGCAGTCGTTAATCCATGAGTCAGAGCAGCTTTTTGAGCAAGTTTGGAGAAATCCCTACAAGTATTTTTATGCCATTGTTTTACAAGCAAGGAATAAAAACAAGATAACATAGCTTTGACCCTGTACCTGCTAGATTTAAACCAATCCTACTTAAAAATGTATTAATTTTGCAAAGGTTTAACACAGTCCCACAAAGCTTTCTGGGAAATTGCTGTTTGTGGCAAGGGGTGATCATGGGGTGCAAGAGCCATAAACCTTTATCTATAACATTCACATTTTGATCAGGGGATTCCTTCATCGGAGTGGACATTCTGTCAAGTTTGAATAAAGTCCTTAAAAGCCTTCTTGTCATATTGCTTTTACGTGCTAGGGACAATAATGGGACACAATAACCTTGACCTTAGATGCTTGATCTCCAGAATCATAATACTAAATCTTTGAATTAAAGCGCACATTTGTACCAAATTTCAAGAACATTTCTCAAAGCGTTCTCAAATGGCTGTCTTCCCCAGTAAAAGATAATCATTCATTTATTTATACTCCTGGAAATGGAAACACTTTGTGTCCTTTAGTTAAAGGGTACTCTTGCTTTAACAGAAATCCTAGAAGTTTTTCCTCAGGATATTGTGTTCACAAGCAAGTGTGGAGCATGACACCCACTGCCCAGAGTAAGTGGTAAATTAATCTTGAAGATTCAAAATTGAGGCAACTGGACTGTGTTAAGTTTTGGGAAGATGTTTTGCTCCTCATCCAAGAAGCTTTTTCAAACTGAAGTTTGCCAGTTGCATCGATTTGAATCCTAGATAACCATGACCTGAATGAATAAGAATATACACAGACATAGTGGGAAATTAAGTTTGAAGAAAATCATTTAAAGGTTACTAACTATTTGGTTTTAAATAAGGTGAATCTGGGACTCTAAGACCATTACCTCTGCATTTCTTTCTCAGACAAGCTGATCAGATTTGGACGTTAGAGGTCAAAGAAAATCCCTTAGTGTGTTCCTCACACTGGGTTCACATGAATCTACTGGAAAGACAGACAACATGGAAACAAAAAGCGTTTGTTTCCAACTTTTTGTGGCGTAGAGACAAATATTTCAAACTCCGAGTTAAACATACAGATGCAGTCAGTCACACATTTTCAGTGTTGCTAGAGTTTGTCTTTTTCAACATCTTCCAATCCCATGCCAAGAGACCCTGTCATGCCCCCATCCAATGAGCACCCACATCTATAATTAGCTCGACGGCACACCTGCTTACCACCCACGTAACAGGAGCAAATGATCCAGCATAATTGCACATTGGACATGTTCAAACAAAGAGCTCCAGGTTGAAAGTTCTTCTTTTCTTATGAAGAGAAGCATTTCTGCATCGGCAGGGAGGGAGGAAAAGTCACAAAAAGGCAAGAGCAGAAGGACACAGCCTGCTGTACAGATACAGATGTTAGGAAAAAGAAGGAGCAGAAAATTCTTCAGGTGTAAGTGAGACAAAACAATAATGAGGTGAGCCGGACAAAGAGTGGAATTCGGAAAGAATTTCATACTGAGAGGCGATGAAAAGTGGAGGCTGAGCTGGAAGCTTAAAACTGAAGCAGGCTAAAAACTGGAGATTAAGCTGTGTTGTGTTACATATAAAACTACTCAACAGAAGCTGTGAGGAATCATATTAAGCACAGAATTATGTGTACCCCTCAAAAACAGTTTGGAAACTTTTGTTTATACCTCGTAGGAGGTATAAGCTAAGTGGAATGAGAAACACGGCTAAATGTGGCCAACAAAATGTGCCAGAATCCCCTTCAACTGAAGGCTGGTGTTCCGGTATGCAGAGGGGCAGCAGTATGTCAGCCTGTGTCAGCCTTTGGGCCATTACCAAACCAGAGAGGGGGACACACAAAAGATTTTTCTAAATCTGAAAAGATTTTTATCTGTTAGAGACCCCACACATGAAGACAGAAAGATCAGTCATTGAACAGTTTTGATCATACTGTGTGTGGTGTGCTCTGATAATCTCAAAACAGCACACCACACACATATCGATTCTGTCCCATGTCCGATCTAGACTGTGGTCCTCCAAGACAGAAATCTCATGTGATTAAACATGATCAAAAAAATGAAGAATGGCATGGCAATTTCTTGCCAACTTGGCCATGCTTGTTTTAATTAATGCCAAAAATGGTGGGTAAAATCCCAACAAATGTGTCAATTTGTCAAAGTTTGCTACTTTGCACATAATCATCACACAGAGGTTCCTGAAGTGCTTCCACGTGGTGCTTCTTAGATGTTTCAATGTTGTCAATGACTACCCATCTTCCATTTCCTCTAAATGCCTTCTACTGGTGGTTTTCAGCAGACAAGATGCAACTGTTGTTTAGATAAAGGAAGCTTTGGTCAAGTCAGCTGGATAACATGGTTCACTGCTGCAGTTACCCTAATGTGCTGTCTGAGTACAGATTTTCCCCTCCATGCTTGAACTGATATTCAAATAATGGTAATAAGGTGACAGCCCTACTGCCCACACATTTAGCTGTGTTGCTTATTTCCTTCATGAACAGTAATTACAAGTTATACCTCATTGCAAAGGTAAGTGATCAGGCGTTGCAATTATATACTTAACACAATACCAGTTGCTATTATTAAAGGGATGAAATGAAACCATTAGCAGAGTTTAGCAATGCTAATTTCCAGCGCATGTTCTTGAATTATTCTGATGTTGTGGGGATGCTCCAGTGAAGTATTACCTTAATCTGAACATCAATGTATTTATGATGGTTGTCTAGTGGCACAATGTACATTCGTTTTTGTCATTGTATGAACTGAGTTTGTGCAAACTATGCAACCTGCCCTGTGCATGACGAAATATCAGACATGTAGTGGTGACCTAAATGCCTTGAATCAAATTATTAAATCTGCTAACCCTAACCCTTTGGACAACCTACTTTAAGCCATTAAATTAGGGTCAGGTGCTTTGGATATATGTTTGTGTATATGTATCTCTCTATGTGCATATTTATTTATATGTGTGGCCTGCTCTATTATCAAGTGTTATTAGATAACATTTATTGTGGATTGGAACAATACTAACAAAGATTGCTTGAATTGATTGATTGCTTTGAAACACCTCTAAATTACTTGGTTAGGTTTAGGCAAGCAAGGAAATGGATGAAATTAGAAAAATCCTCCTGGTTCCAGGTTAAAAAAAGGGGCATTTTTAAATTTTGTTTTCACTTTGGACTTAGGCTGCAAGTCTGCCAGAGGAGAGGCCTCCATTTATCGCACTGCTCCACAAGGGTCCAAATCAGTATTTTCATTTTAATCATTTAATTAACCCTAGAAAATCACCAATTTGACACTATTGTTGATAATTAGGTCATGCTGCTGCTTTTTGCTCTATTTTGTTACTTGCATTCCGGTGAAAAATCACAGTTTGATACCTCAAATTCTCAGATTACCAAAGACTTTATTGGTCTTCCATGTGAGGAGGCCAATGTGAGGTCAAAAGCCCTGAACTTCCATTGGAAACCTTTTTAGAGTGAGATCCCACAAAGAGTTAAGATAATGACATTTGAGCCGCGGTCATTATATTCAGGAAGTTGTAACAAACGACATAAGCCCCTGGTCGCATCATCATCATCCCCTCTTTGCCCTCTCTAAGTGACATCTGTTAGTAATGCTGAGCCAGCACATGGGAAAGTTTGATGAAACTGAAAGATCTGGATTCATCCAAAGTGAAACGGCCAGCCTCCCTAATGGTCTTTTATGACGGGTAAATCTCCTGACACAAGCTACGCTGACGTATTGGAAAAATCTCCACAGTGCCACGATCCCCTGTTAGAGGACTCCAGGCGCATGCTTAGCTTGGATGCACTTTACATCCACGCAGCAGCAATCTGATTGTGCGGCCATATTTGTCATCAGGGGTTCTTGAGCATGCAGCCAATGATAACACAGCAAACGTATTACATAGAAAACTATTGGAAGGAAAATCTGTGAAAGCCACCTCAGCTGCACACGCTCCACTTCCCCGTAACTGGCTCTGTTGACTGCGGTTGCTCAGTGACAATCTCTCAGCATTTACAAGAGAGGCTGACTTGATGATGTCTGCCTGTGCGTGACCCCGGGTTCAAGGGTTGGCTGTGAGTGGTTAAAAAGCTAAACACTGCAGACACAGGCTCCAGAAAAAGAGAGGGTCCGTGTCTTGGCCCCAGAGTGCCTGGCCTGTTGAAATAACCGACTCTGTTGCAGTAAATATTGACTTTGCTAAGCCAGTGTTTACCTCTGGGGCTCTTTGAGAAACTACAAGGCAATTCATTTTTAATTGGAGCCAATTTTGCTGGTTTTGTGAAAACCCAGGACTGCATGTGGGGTGTTTGTATCAAGGAGTCCTGTTTACAGAGCATAATTTTACAGACAGGAGTCGTTTTGCACGTGCAAAGACAAAGATGCAGGGAGAATACATTATGCACTTTGAGGGATGTAAACAGTGGCTGGTGCTGGCCCATAAACCCTCAATAATAAACACAATCTGGAACAGACTGTCAGCAGGTCAGCTCAGCATTAATAGAAATTGGAATAGAAATTACAATAGATACAACAAGAATTACAGCTGTATGTTAAGAATTGTTTTTGCATTTCAGGACAATTTGTGAATTACATCCTACCAAGGCCTTGGTTTAGTAATAAAACACACCATATGAAGAGAAAAAATAAGCTTTACTATTTTATCTTGAACATCCATCCATCAACTGTCCTGTTCATGCCCGATCAGGCTGGAGCCTATACTCAATCCTCTCTTTTAATATTCCACAGAGCAGAAACAGAACATTTGGTGATGTTGCTTTGAGCTGTTACCCTCCAAAACCGTGGAACAAACTTCATGAGGATCTGAGATAAGCTGCAAATGTAAAATCCTGTGAATGCAACCAAACTCCTTTATTAAGTCAGGCTTTATGTAGAACTTAGTCATTTTAATGAATAATATATTTGTATTGAAATTTACTTTACTGTATTATTAAAATTAAGTTTGATATTGGATTGTCTGATGTTTTCTTATATTTATAGCAGTTTCTTGCATATCTAATTATGTTGATAGAGTTTTTCTGTTTTTAAGACAATCATTTTTTTTCCTTTAACATGTTTTCTTGTGGGTTAATTTGTTTATCTTAAAAAGTGCCATGAGGAGAATCTATTACCGGCGACATTAAGACTCTGCTACCCATGAGCACGACTGTCGTAATGCTGCGTTCCAGTAACCTCAGAACTGGGAGTGACATCATCTCCGACTTGTCTGCTTTCCAGTTGAAGTCGGAAAAAAAATGCCAATCTACCAGGCTATTGTTAGCTCTTGTTAGCACGCCCTGCGTTATAGTTCACAAATATCACATGAAGAATATGATTATCACTATGGCAGCATTTTTGTAAATAGAAGTCTAGCAATACGATGTATACAGCTGATCTAGAGCGACACAGCCAAGTCAGAAGTGCAAATAAATTGATTATTACAGGAGCTAAATAACTGTTCACACTGGGGGCATCCATCTTCAATTGTCAACTCGGGGGTGGCGAGGTTTCACCGAGTTCCCAGTAGGAAATTCTGACTTCGGGGGACGTTCCAGTTGCAGTTTCCAACTCAGAAGTCGGAAATTCCTACTTCGTGACCCACGAAGTAGGTGACCCAAAACAAAACTTTGTGACCCAAACCAAAGCGTGTGTATATTGTGATGCTAATGAATGCAGCTTGGACCTTCCTCAGAACTCTGCATTACTTTACAACTTCTTTTTTCAACAACTTTCAGGATGCAAAGCAACAAGGTAATGTATCGTTTTCTAGTTACGTAGCGGTAGTTTTTGATGTGTGACAACACGCAATTTTTGGAAAACTCAGTATCGTAGTTTTTTAGCCGGCTATATATTGCTATTTACAGCCCGGTGCTCGAAGACGTGTGCGAATAATATAAATTTGCTCTAGTTTTAATTGTCTTGTTCCCAAAGTTGAGTATCCAGGCCAGTCCAGCCTTGTCCGACCCGACCATTAGCTAAGGAATAGCATTCATAGATAACCTATTTTGATGCTGTAAAACTAATCTTAAAGTGTGTATTTTGATCAAGCATATATCTAAAAGTGAGACTTTTTTGTAATTACTTAGAAACTCCTCACAGTCCCTTTAAACATATTCTTTTTTTAAATCTATATTGCATTGAATATTCTCCTGTTCCTTTTAATTTTGATTTTATAATTTCTTCTGTCAGCCGTAGTAGTGTGTTTTAGTCTTTAAATACTCTTGACATCCTACTAACTATCAATGCAATTACGGTGGAATTTTATTGTAGATGGACCTCTGCTGAGTGTTTGCTCGCTGGGCGGCTATAAGAAAGAATAATTAGTAATTTGGTTTATTTGCCCCATAGGGAATTGCGTTGTGGTAGGAATCAAAATAATTTTGCAACAAAAAATAGATTCTTTAGGCTTTTGTCTTGTGCATAGATATACTCAATGACATGTAGGGGATACGCTAAACGCAGGATATATCAAACTCAAATAAGCACAATATGAGCTCTTAAAACAACATTTATGTGGATTGGTTCAGATCATTGGTTCTAAGTTGCTTTCTGTTGTGCCTCCCACTACAAGATTCTCACATTAAAGATTAATACATAATTATTCAAATTCTAATAAATCAATGTTTTTCACATTGACCAAAAAGCATCATCTTTGATCCAAACATAAATATGGCCAAGTATTGGGACACAGAGTGGCATGGTGGTGCAGAAGGTAGTGCACGTGTCTCAGGCGTCCTTAGGTTGATTGGCGACTCCAAATTTCTGTTCGGTATGAGTGTCAGAGTGAATGGTTTAGGGTGTACTCCACCTCTCGCCAACTGTCAGGTGGGATAGGCTCAAGCCCCCAGTGAACCTTAAAGGGATAACGGTAAAGAAGATGGGTGGATGGATTGACAATTCTGTCAGGCCCATGCCCTGATTTGACCGTGCCCCTGCCCAGATAATGAGAGCACTGCTTCTGCTTTTTGATTAAAAGAGAAGTTTACTGTTGCTCATTTATCTCATTGACACAATTATGTTACCACTGACAGTCCTGATTTAGCATTTTATTTTAAACTTTATTTTCTCTTTTCTTAACATTATAAATGTGGTGTTTTCAGCTCAGTACAACACTTTGAGTTGTGTATAAATGGTGCTCTCCAAACATAAATAAACTTGATTTGCCTTGCTTACAAAGCTTTATTTTACTGGCACGAGTCATTTTGCATGTACAAAGCACAACATTTAGAGAGTCTCCAGTGTGCACTACAGAAACATAAACGGTGGCTGACGCCGGACCCTCCTTTTATATAAACTGACTCCAGAAGAGCTATCAAGCAGCCTGCCAGCACACCAGCTCAGCATTATTACCCTAATGTCCTCTCGCTGTTTGTTGCACATGGGCAATGTTACATCAGAACCTCTCTGATTTCTTAATAACTTTATCTTTGAAGGTGCAGCTCTTTTTAATCTGAAGGGTACAGCTCTTAGAAATGTCACTCAAAGTCACTCATGCACTTCACTAAGAGTACAGAAAGTGCTTTTATCCTTGCATTATGTAAAGGGTGGGGCAACAGCGAGAAAGAGAGAACATGCATTTGGTTGTTATTCACCTGTCAGTTCAAACAAATGTAACCTGTGCATATGATGTGGGCATTGAGGACAAAAAAATAACCGGCTTTTTCGCTGTTTGAATGGTTAATTCTATAAGTACATATAATAAGTAAAAGGTGGTTCCTTCAACTTTGTCATGTTGAATAGTAAGTGTACACTTTATTGTTCTGCTACAACAGTCACTTTTGAATGACATTAGGGAACAACATGGCTGACTCATGAGTTTAATGTGCTTACGTAAATATAGACAGAAGGCAGTTCAGTAATTTATAAAGCTTGTCACAAGAGATATAAAAGCTTGTAAAATACTGAATAAAAGCACATTTTATATCATTTAAAGATGGGGTCGGTAATTTTGTAAAACTAACATGAATTTCAACGTAGCATTAGAGGCAACAGTGGAACAAGCCAAGAAAAACAAAGTGTTTATTTTAGATTTCTTGAACACCTGTCTTAAAATGTGAGGGATACTGGACCTTGGTTGGGGTTGTGGGACGGCTCATAGTGGGCTTCCCTTATTTTCAAAGACAAAACTTGAAAGGGAAGCGTTCTCCCGCGGACTTGGATACCTCTCAGCTCGGCTACACGCACTGAATCAGTGTCTGTGCACGCCGCCAAAATGTACGCGTGGGAGGCGGGCAGAATGACGACGGGATATGATTGGTTTAATAATTGGTGACACGACATGTTTATAGGTTGGTGTTTTCCCTGTTTTACTCCTGCTGTAGATAGCGGATATTTTTCCGCTCTGTTTTCACAACACATTTTGAGTTGATTGCCATCGGGTCATAAAGACCATTTTAACCAGTATTACAAAAAGTATATCTAAACCAGATTACCAACCCCAGCTTTAAAGTGTCTCACCCCTTTAATGAATGAGTTATTAAATTACAGGTATATTTTTACATGTTTTTTTAATCAGATGCAGAGTATGTAAGAAGAGGAGTTTAAAGGCAGGAGGAGTGTTAAGTTACAAACTTTTATGTGGGCATCTGAAACACTTCATTGTACCGCTTTAATTTGCAAGGTTAGCAGTGATTAAAGGTGACTTTGTAAGTTCGGAAATCTCAATATGTGACTTGTTTTGTATTGCTTTCTGTCTGCAGGTAAAATGAGCCCACCAGATGCTGCAATGCAGATGACCTGAGTAGGATGTGTCAGAGCTTTAAATTAGAAGCCCCCCTCACAGGTAAACGGACTTGAGCTTATATAGCGCTTTTCTAATCTTTGACTACTCAAAGCTGCTTTACACCGCAGGTCACACTTATCCATTCACACCCATTCACTCTCACATTCACTCTCTGCTGGTTCTCAGTTTCTATACTGTTCGATACTGGGTTTTTTTGGTTTTGTTTTTTTTTGACAAACATAATTTTATTTTTGTTTTTAAACCGAAATAGAGCATTCATTCATTCATATGGACGTCTGGTGGTTTGTAGCCTTGCAGAGCAGACAAACCTGCCTGATTCTGAAATCCTGCAGGTCTGTCTTGCCAGCCTCCATTGTCCAACGACTTCACTCGGCTGAATTCTTAACGGCCCAATCAGGGAAGAGAGGCAGGAGCTGCAGAATGCGGGCATGACGACAACCGGAAGTTGAGAACCAGAAGTTTAGAACAGACATGCCGATTAGCCTATTGTCCTCATGGCTATCTAGGGAAACTTGGTGAAATCTGCCCTCCTCAGAAGTTTACTTGTAGGGATTGTCTTTGACGAGATTCATGTCACACATAAGTGTTGAATGAATCATCTGTGTGGTACAATTTAGTGTAAGACGATAGTATAAGGCCGTTAGCTGTAAGTTAGCGGCTGATGGCCATTATCTGTTGTTATCTGTTAGCGGCTAAGTTAGCGGCTAACGGCTAACAGTCATTAACTGGTGTTAGTTGTTAGCGGCTAAGTTAGCTGCTATGGCTAACATCCATGAACTGTTTTTAACTGTTGTTAGCCATTACCATTGGTTTTTAACCATTGTAGCCACTACAACTGTTGTTGGCCATTAGCCACTACATTAGCCCCTATGTATGCTACATTATAGGAGTGTGGATTGGTCTGTGATGAATGTTATGAGCCAAACGATTGTCCAGTCACAAGCTTGTGTGTTTTTTTTTTAACGTTCTGCCCCTGAAAACAAATATATAGGGCTCCTACCCAGATGGACTAGTGAAATATTCCTGTGGCAGATATATGGAGCTGTCCATCTGGCTTGTCAGGTTAGGTGGTTTGGCCTTTAGTTTCAAGGATGTTCTTGAGAAGTAGATAACCCAGGTCCATTCCCCACTCTTGCCCCAGTGTCCAACACAATTCACTGTTTTTTGAAATCAAATAAAAGGCATCCAAGTCCCAGTATATAAAGAAACAGATTTTACCAGTTATAAAATAATCAATGGAAAGAGCACTCACTATTCTCATGTGTGATCACTCACACTCATCATAATGTGATGATTTTTCAGGGGAGTAATGGAAACTTCTCCCTTCAAGGGAGGCATGGCAGAAAAACTGAGATCCCCCACTGTAAACCATGTTCCTTCCTTGTTAGTCGAGCTCACAGTGGGCCTACTTTGTATTCCACATCTGACAGGAGCTCATGAGAGGCGTTTAGAAATAAATTCATCCTCTCCCCAGCTTGGGGTCAAACAGTATGTTTAGAGTTGGGAGTATATTACCGCAGTATATCATGGGGAAATGCCATTAACATGAAGACCGATTTGCTTTGTCAGAGAGGACGTGTCATGGCGTGATGAACGACGACAAAGACTTCATAAATACCCTGGGAGAGAGAAAGTCAGAGCTGCTGGGACAAACGCCCGGGATCCACTTAGAGAAAGCAAAAGATTTATGGAGCTGAAAGGAAGGGGAAAGGAGGAACGCCATGAGGAGAGAATGTGAGGGGACGAGGGGGAACATGTGACACCATTTTTCTTTTAAAGGGAGTTCAAGTAGTAGAGTTAGATCACAGGAGATGTGCTGTGTTCTTTAATTTTAATAATAAAAGAAAACCTCAAAACCGTAGATCTCAATACTGAAACTATCAATCGGCCTTGAAGAACTGGTTTCAAGGGGATTGGACATAACTGGGTGGGTAGATATTTAATCAACTGTCAAGTGTGAGTGCACATGTCGGCATACTTCAACTTTAAATATGGAGTTTTTCAGGGGTCAGTATTGTTAAAACTAAGCATCAATAACGACTGCAGGGCTGTGGAGAATACAGAATGTTATTAATGGGTTGGCCAGGAATATCTGGGTGGGCCTTCGTCTTTTTTCTTTTTATTTCAGTCTTTTTTTCCATATAACAAATCACCTCATTTCATGATGTTGTTCTTTAGACATACTTTAACTATCTTATCAAAATGTAATAAGACAGTTTATCCACTCCCTGAATAATCTATTGCAGAAAAATTCACCTTCAAACCCATTTAACTTATTCACATCTGCAGTAACAGCACTGCTCATCACCAAATCGTCCACAACTCTGCATTCTCTAGTTTGTGCTCTGCAATAGGGTAGCCAGCATGAGCAGCTGGACATAAACTGAAGAAAAAAAGCTGGTAGGATGTCACAGTAGTTTATTTAAAGGGGGGGCCAGGTGATTGCAACCATTTACTGTACGTTCACACCAAAAGCGTCAAAATCGCTTGTCGACGCTCTGGCCGCTCTCACCGCGCCGCTTGGCAGTTGAAAACACACAGACGCACGCAGGCAGGGGACTCGATGTGAGCGGCCGGAGAGGCGGGGCTGCAGATATGTTCTGAATCACCATCTCCTTTCACCATCTCATTTTCACACTTTTATGTAAATATATAAAGACTGAACTAAAATAAGACAAGTAAACAGACATACACACAGTCTTGTGACCCTTAAACTACAGCTTATTTGATTATGACTTACCCCCCTTTTTATGTAACATTTGCACAAAGCAGGAGGTTATATGGGGGGTTGGAACGTGTATATGTGATGCACATGGGACTTCGGTTCCCTCTTACACCGTTGATCACACTTGGGGGGGCTGGAGACAGCAATGATAAGTTTTTCCTCCCTTGTTTTCTCGTCCTCCCTCTCAAAGTCTTCCACATTGGAATCCAGATCGGCCTGTAATTGGCTGACGCCTCGTTCGCGCCGCTGCTCATTTGCATAAAGTTGAGCTTCTCCCAACTTCAGCTCATCGCTCGCGCCGCTCGAAACGCGCCGCCCCACGCCGCCCCACGCCGCCCCACGCCGCTTGTGCCGCTCGCTCCGCGCCGCCGCCTCGATCGCCCTTCGACGCCGGCGATCATAGAACATGAATGGCCGCTGGCCGCCGCCGACGCTCAGACCGCTTCTGGTGTGAATGTACAGTTAGGCAGCTGCTTTTGCCATAAAGAAAGAGAAGTCCTGTTGCTGCTGACTTTTTGCCCAGTAAATGGAGGTGCTCTCATTTTGAAGAGACATTTTAATATTCAGTGTATTGTGTAAAAACTCGTTATAGCAGAATATGGGCTCAATAATCAAAGCAATGCCCAAGGCTTCACATTATCAAATTAAAACAAATTGCGGATGAATCATGTTTTTACTAAATAAAACAATGCAAACAACCCACTAACTTGTATCTTCTAAGTCCATTTGCTGTTGTATACCCATTTAAAGCAGACTGACTACAGTACCCATGGAGTCAAAATGTCACAGGGGTGTCTCCAGCTGGGCAAGGCCACTGTCACACTCTAATTTTGGCCAGAAGTTGATCTTGCTGAAGAGATTTTAAAGGTTTGTTTTCGCTGTTTAGCTCTGTAGTTTGAGCTTTAGAGATCTAACCTTGCTTTGCAGTTGGATCCACCTGATCCATAGTCTTTAATCAGGCAGATGAATCATGCCAAGGTCCAATCTGCAATGATTGTGCTTGGCCTGTAGCAACATGGCCCAATCAGTGTCCTTCAAAATAGATTGAGGCTGGAGCTAAGAGAGACGACAGCAGGAAGTGACTGCCTGTGTAGAGATTAGCATAGATGCTAGCAGGTTCAGTAGCAGTATTTGCAATCTGAAATGTATTTGTTTGTTAAATGTAAAAAAACAAATATTGAAAGCATGAATCTATAGGATACTTTCACTCCACTTCTAACATGTTTTTGTGACACTTTGTTGAGACTTTACACTGTGGCAGTAGCGCCTGCCCCTTACATTATTGGATTTGCCCAAAATGAATGTTAATAACAGAACATTCATCCAAATATGCTTCTAAAAGGCACTGCCCTCCCCAAGCAGTTTCATTGGGCCATTTACCAGATGGACTAGTGGAACAGATGCAGTACTTGCATTGGCCATTTTTGACAGAAATGATATGATATCAATGATCCACTATCCAAACCACTTTACCCTATCAAGGTTGCAGAACACCTTGAACCAATCACCAGTCAATCACACGGCCACATAGAGAGACTACAATTCATGCTCACACACATGCCACAGGGTACTTTAGACTCACCAGTTAACCTAACAAACATGTTTCTAGTCTGTGGGAGGATACCAGACTGCCCGCGGTTAACCCACACAAGCACAGGCAGACTGTGTTTACTTCACACAGATAGACCCTGGTCAACATTTGGAGTTGAACCAACAACCCTCGTTGTATGGCATGTGCTCAAACCTGCTGGACCACCTCTTTGAATCCTGTACTGTTAAATATGTGTACCAACACTTGTGGTTTAAGTTTATTTTAATTTTTTTTGACGTTCATGCCATTATCTGGTCCCTTGGTTTAGTGTCATATTAATGACATGTCAAATTAAATTAAAGATTTGTTGGTGTTAAGTTTAGGGCCAACCTTAACCCACTTTCCATCAAATTGCTGATAAAAGTTTCCATCCCTCTAAAGTCTCACCTTTACCTCAGTAGCTGTACTCTATCCAAACAAACAAATATCCTCGATAATACAACTTTTAAAAGGTGTAATTTGCTCGCCCCCAACAGGTGCAACTTTCTAATGGGAGAGAGAAAACGATCCTAATCAAGCTCAGCTGGTTTACACCCACACATTGCAGAGTCGAGGTCGAATGAGGCGACATAATTATAATCTCTTGTGTGGGTGAGCTATTGGTGTGCGGTGTCTTGAACAGGCAATTATCATCAATGGCCATGCAGTCACTGAAAGAAAACATTTCATGTATACATTCACCTCACTTCACCGATCCGGTCGTGTGGCTTTAACGGCGACACGACGCGACTGGGTTGGTGGGATTTGTTTATGGAAAAGTTGCACAAAGGGAAGTGCAGAAAAGGAGATAATACAGTGTAAACACTTGGCTTTCTGTATAGATCAGGAAGAGTTTAATGTTTCAATATAAGTAAAGAGACTTTTCACACATGGAATAGGATAGCTCACCTTGAGGATAAAGAATGAAAGATTAATTCAATTTGGTAGTTGTACTGCTGCCCTCTGAGTAAAAATAAAGACATTAAATACATTCCTTTTTATTGGAAAGTCCATGAAATATACTCTTGTGTAACACCTCCGACTATGATGTTTCTAGTCTTAGAAGACATGGCTATAGATAGAATGGCGAATGGCGAATAGTTACTTCAAGGGTACTGGCGTAGGTACACTGAATGAAAAGTTAAAACACCAAGCTTAACTGGTAATCCTACCCTGACATCTATGATTTCTTTAAATAGAACATTTAAGTTTACGGTGGTATGATTTAGCACCAGTGAAAACATTCACTATATCTTATTCGCTATGCAAACCTCAAGTGTAATAGCATTACTGATATGAAAGCCTTGAGTGCGGCTAGCTTAAAGTGACAGTATTACAAAGGTTTAAATCACTTATGACTGAAGAACTCACCTCTTTAAATGATATTTCATCCAAGTATAAACATTTGAAATTTCAATGTTTTAAATGAAAACAAGGGTGTGATTGTTTTTTGATTTTTTTGTTCATCTTAGGTTGGGCGATTTGTTCCAAGCTCTTCATGACTAATTGACAAATTCTATGTGAGCATTGAGTGAATATGGCATTTCTGAAGCATTTTGTGATGAATTTGTCGAGATAATCTTTAAGCACAAGTTAAGGGGAAGACATTGGCTCAGAAGAGTTGATCATAATTGAGGTTTTTGCAAGTAAAACAGGCTATGTGTACTCCCCAGATAAAGTTTGGAAATGTCTTCAGTCAATTATTTATCCCCTTTAAAAATACTAAATTGGTATTGTATTTTATATCGTTAAAAAGCCTGATTAAGTCACATTTACAACGAGATACAACTTACAAGGATCATGCATTCCTAAAATGAGCAACAAGGCTAAACATGGAGATAGTGCCCAAAGAAAAGCTCCAAATCTCGTGCAACTATAAGCTTTGCAGAGTGGCAGCATTATTTTGTGACAGCCCGATGCCATTCCAAAACTTAGAACCAAGTTCTGTGATACTGTTGAAGTCAAATACAGATCCTGAAATGGGTGTTTAGGAAGGCTACTCCATAAGAAGACTGGTTCCTCAAGCCTGCTTCACTGAGGCACCATAGGCTGTCTTCCAGAAGGATGGATTTTTGCACTTTTTGGGGCATTACATTCTCTCTTAGCTGTGTTGCTTGCTCCACAGTTCCTTGCATGATACTTCCAAGTTGTACCTCATTGTTAAAGACCAATAATCAGCCTTTTCAATTGTATAAAATGCAACACCAAGTCATATTAGTGAAAGGGTAGAAATAGTTATTGACCAAAATATTGTTTCCCATCTTTTACAGTCGTACGTGTAATGGCCTCGACACAGATGACCTGGACTTGAATACTTTAGAACTGAACAAGGGTACATATCTGGACCTTGATATGAGAACCCAAACCTTTGACACTGATGATCTAGACTTGGAAACTGATGATATGAACTTGGGAATCCAAAAGCCTTGATAAATTATCTGAAGTATTACACTAATAATAAAGATATGGACAGCAATGATCAAAATCTTGAAACTGAGAAGCTGAACCTGGACTCTAATATTCTAGACCCAGAAACAAGTGGACATAGGCACTTAAAAGGCTTAATCTTAAATACTCATTATTTTGATTTGAACAATATTGTCTAATTCCTGAAAGTGAAAAACATTACTTATCATTAATGTTGGGGTCCAGATAGTATGTGCCTGTAAACTGCCAAACTAAATCTGACCAATTATTTTCCAGACCAAGACAATAATGATCTGGACTTGGGTACTGAACACTAATGACGTAATATTTAATAATGATGGTGTAGACATTGATTTTTAAAATTTAGACAAATTTAGCCTATATGCTGATGATCTGAAGCATGAAAGTGAAAGAAAGTCACTGATTTTGGGCACATGACACTCATGATATGCACATGTTTATTTACAAGCTAAATCTAACAATGTAATTCTAGACCGAGATGATGACCAACACTGTTGCACTGGACATTCAAAATAATAAAACTGGATGCTAATGAACTAATGTGATAAAAATGAACTGACTTCCACGCTGGAAATTTAAAATTTTACCTGGACACTGATGATCTAGACCCAGACATGTATTAGCTTTTGCTCTACAGTGAGAGATGGGCCTGGATACTACATATCTGGAAAAGCAACGGACTGAACCATGCCTCACACAAAGCAAGCACACCATACCCCAAAGACTGCAGATGGAGAATTATTTTTTTTTAAATACTTGTTAAATCTTGGACTTTATTGTAGGTATTAGCAGTAAATTAGTCAGCCACACTCAGAAGACATATTAACAAATCATTGTGTTTTCCCATGATTGTCATTGGTTGTTGTTTTCACTCCTGTAAAATAACAACGATATAAATGTGGAGTGAAAATAGGGGAAAGAGTGACAGCATTCAGAGACTTTCAGTGTTAAATGGTTTCACATTTACATTCCTCTACTGACTCACAGCTCATTACACAAATGATATCAGGAGTTCTTTTTTCCTGGAGGTGAAACAGAGAGCGGTACAGTATTACCAAGGTGTCCCAAGGCCAAATGGATGTGTGTGTTTGAGGAAATTTCCAGGAATCGGATCGTCTGATTCAGTCTGGGAATGTTGAATACCTTTTTTATTGCCTTTTAAGAAAAATAATTTTGTTTCCTGACAGATTTGATGTCCTTGGTGTTGCAGTCCTTGGTATAACTCCCCCTCAGCCCATGTCTACAACCTCTGTCAAAGCTCTGACTTCACCTCTCCTGGAATGCCCACACCCCAGGTCTGTCTGTAGCTGTTGTCTGTCTTCCTGCTTCAGTCTGGGAGGGATTCCCACACCCGACCTTACCTGGCTTTCTTTAAGGCACGTCAACATGCTTTTTCCGTAGTTGCTCTGCGAAAGTGGCCTTGGTTCACCTTTGGTTTTTGTTATTTGCATTTTTGTTGTCTGGTTTTGAAAGGTGGAAAGAAATGAAGGAGCTTTGCCAACAGGTTTGGAGACATTCAGAAATACATTCACTGAAAGAAGCTTGGAAATGGGTAACTTTAGAAGACTCACCTTAAAATGTAAGTCAAACTGTCATCCAGTTACAAAGACCTGTTATGTCAATGTGAAACATTACTCTGGGATATTTTAATGGTGAATAAGACGGAGAAAGAATGAAACAAAAAGTGGGCATGGAACATGAGTAAACTAGAACTATGACCCAAGGCTGTATGCCTCAGCAAGCCATGCTATTGTCACAAAGTGAAAGCACAGATGCAGGTCACGTAAGCCAGGTGAAGTAAGTTAGTTGACATCAAATCAAACCTCATTTATAGAGTCAAAGCAAGCTTTGTTACAAGACCTGGAGTCAGAATATGGTTATCCTTTAGTCATGGTAAATCATATATGCAACATTGAAGAGCAGAATCAGAGACTATTTTCCTGCTTGGATCAAATAAACTCATGTCCACAATCTTTTTGCAGAAATCTGAGTATCATGATTGATGACCATCTGACCTTTAAGGTTCATGAGGCCTCAATTGTTTGGCCTTATCATGAGCCCTGTATGACATCAGGAGGATCAGACCCTACCAGACAGAACAGACAACACAGCATCTAGCATATGCTCTGGTAACTTCACATAAAGACAACTGCAACTCCAATCTAGTAGGCCTCTCTGCATATACTGTACATTTAAAACATCTGCAGATGTCTGATGTCTGCAGATCCAGAATGCAGTAGCATATCTGGTTTCTAACCAGCCCAGAACAACACATGAGACTTGGTGTTTAAACTCTTTACTGGCTTCTCGTTGCACCTCGAATCAAACCCAACTACAGTTATTTGGTCCGCATCAGTTTGAGCATTCACATCACCCCAAATGAGCTAAAATTCCAAACCTAGTCAAGCAACCTCAAGTTTTTTTGGTTCGGCGCAAACATGTTGGATGTGAAAGCACTCTCTAGCATCGTAAATGTGTTCAGTGCAGTGTGAATTATCTCAGCCAGGCTATTTGCTCTCACTTAAAGTGATATTCCGGGATTGAACAAGTTGGGTCCTATGGCGCCGTGAAACGGCCTCCGCGGAAGAGCCTCCGCTCCGCTCCGCTGCAGCGGAGGCTCTGCAGCCACAGCTCTGGCTGTGCAGCGGAGGCCGTTTCACGGCGCTATGCTAAACCGTGTTAGCGGTGTTTTTGTGTGAAAGTAACGCACTGAAAATTCTCTAAATAAAGCGTGAATGCAGACCGATGTCAGACTTTTGCGGTGGGAGTCCGTTTATTTGTGTTTTTGGTCAAGTAAAATATGGCCCCGTCTGACTACAGCGGAATGAGCAGACAAGCAGATCCGAAGGAGGAAGAGGGAGTTAGGTCCTAGCGCCCTGGGTTTCTTCTCCACAGAAACACTGCTGTAGAGGTAATTTCTGCCCTAACCCTTGTGATAGGACCCAACTTGTTCAATCCCGGAATATCACTTTAAGCTTTATGCTCCATCTACAGCAACGTATAGCCTAACTTCCCTGTCAGTTCTTTCATTACAGTGGCAGGACTGAATAAGTTAACTCTGGCTACTGTATCAACTATTGAAAATGAACATGAACAAAGGCTCCCTTCCCGATTTGTCAATTCTCCTCCAATTGGTTGACTTATTCACTCTCTGGTAATTTGTCAATTTAGAGCTGCTTGGTGCCATGTTGTCAACAACTCTGCATCCATTCCACAGTTTTTGCTCTGCACTGGGCTTCCCAGCTGTAGCCAATGGATTTCGCCCACTGATGAAACACTGGTCGGACATCAGACTGAAAGGTACACTATATTGCCAAAGTATTCGCTCACCCACCCAAATAATCAGAATCAGGTGTTCCAATCACTTCCATGGCCACAGATGTATAAAATCAAGCACCTGGGCACGCAGCCACCTGTGCAACAAATCCAGTCGGGAAATTTCCTCGCTCCTAAATATTCCACAGTCAACGTGGAAGTGTTTGGGAATGACAGCAACTCAGCCGTGAAGTGGTAGGCCACATAAGCTGACGGAGCGAGGTCAGCGGATGCTGAGGTGCATTGTGAGAAGAGGTTGCCATCCTTCTGCTGAGTCAATCACTACAGACCTCCAAATTTTATGTGGCCTTCAGATTAGCTCAAGAACAGTGCAGAGAGCTTCATGAATGGATTTCCATGGCCAAGCAGCTGCATCCAAGCCGTACATCACCAAGTGCAACGCAAAGCGTCGGATGCAGTGGTGTAAAGCACGCCGCCACTGGACTATAGCAGTGGAGACACGCTCTCTGGAGTGAAGAATCACGCTTCTCCATCTGACAATCTGATGGACGAGTCTGGGTTTGACGGGTGCCAGGAGAATGATACTTGTTAGACTGCATTGTGCAAAGTGTAAAGTTTGGTGGAGGGGGGATTATGGTGTGGGGGTGTTTTTCAGGAGCTGGGCTTGGCCCCTTAGTTCCAGTGAAAGGAACTCTGAATGCTTCAACATACCAAGACATTTTGGACAATTCCATGCTCCCAAATTTGTGGGAACAGTTTGGAGCTGGTGCACAGTCATGTTGGAAGAGGAGTAAACAAACTCCTAAACCTTGTGGAAAGCCTTCCCAGAAGAGTTGAAGCTGTTATAGCTGCAAAGGGTGGACTGACATCATATTGATCACTATGGATTAGGAATGGGATGTCACTTAAGTTCATATGCGAGTCAAGGTAGGTGAGCAAATACTTTTGGCATTGTAATGTATATTTGGTGAGAACATGGAAAGATACAGTATATTTCAGGTAGCTGCTGGTGTTACTGTTTGAAGAGGGAGAAGCTCTGATGCCATGAGCTTGTTTTCTTGTGCACAGAGGTACAGTCACACAAGGAAGACACATGCAACGGAAATGAAAGGGCCAACAAATATGAAACAAATATGCACATTTGAGTAAAGTTTGAAAACAACTCTGAAACATCACTGTTGGGCAAAATCCACTTTAATCCAAAATCACTACTTTTCAATATTAATAAAAATACTTCACCGCTAAATGGTTCGATACTGCATTGTTCTGACTATTTTTTTCACATATTAATTTGGTTAAAGTACATAAATACCAACTAACCAACAACACAGTTTTATGAACAAAAAGGAAAGTTCATTAAAAAAGAATGGAGATGGGGGTTTGTTCCTGACAGCACAATCTTTACAAGAAATACCCTGATAATCCAAAAACCTCTATCTGTGGCAACTGAAGATAAGATACTCCAAGAATAAAAGGAGAAAAGGGTGGAGAGAGGATTAAGAAGCTTTGAGAGTTCAATGAGTTGGCATTTTAATTTTCTACCCTCATGCAGAACGTTCAGGAAAATCACTTATGGTCCTCCGGTTCCTTTTCCGTGGGAGTGTGCCTGTGTTTCTTGGATTCGCTCCACAAACACATTGCCACTACGCCTGTCATGAAAAAATATTTTGATTGGGCTGTCAGGACATCCCACATGTGGTCATATTATATCAAACAATTGTGGCATGTCCTGGAGCCAATCACATTTAAATTTATGAGCAGGGGATCCATCTCGCTGATTTCCCTCAGGCCTGTGGGACACACTGAGAGCACTTCTGCAAACTGCATGCCTCTGGGTTTGATGACTCTAAGCAACTCCAGCTCTGTTTCAGGGAGACATGCAATTGATCATACGCTGTTACGCCCCACAAAGTTTGATCACCTCCTATTGTCCTGTCAATTAAATATAATCTGACGTGCTGTTTGGAAAGAAGTGTGAACAAAGATGATTAACCAACCAGATGTAGTTTTGAAAATATCACTATAGGGTCTTGGATAAACACTTATGTTAGCAAGCAAACAACATTGAATGGATGAAGTCCATCTACTTTATAAGGTACACCTTCCAGTACTGTGTTTGACCCTCTTTTACTTCAGAACTGTCTTCATTATTTGTGACATTGATTTAACAAGGTTTTGGGAATATTCAGAGATTCTGGTCCACATTAATGTGATGGTATCATACAGTTGCTGCACATCTATGATATGAATATCCTGTTCCACCATATCCTAAAAAGTTCTGTAGAATTCTGTAGAGACCACTAGAGTACAATGCACTCACTGATGTATAATCACTAAGAGTTTTGAGATGATTTGATATTTGTGACATGGCTTACTATCCAGCTAGAAGTAGCCAAAGGATGGACATCAGCAGTAGTAATGATGGGATGTATCAGAATAAGAAATACTTTAATTCCTGAAGTGAGAAATAGTTGTATTAGTTACTTCTATACTGTGTATAAAAGCAAGAAAATCCAGATATAGACATTAATATACAGTAGATGAGTATATTTGAATTGAAAAAAAGCACAAACATGTGCAAAATATTCCAGGTAACATCAATAGCAATACTTAAGAATCCAAAACATAGATAAAATACAATTGAAAATGAATGATTTCCAGGGTTCAACCAGTATTTAACACTTAAAGCCATGAGTTCTAAGTTTGTAGTGCACC
Source organism: Scarus forsteni (assembly GCA_036419115.1). Lineage (NCBI taxonomy): Eukaryota > Metazoa > Chordata > Actinopteri > Labriformes > Labridae > Scarus > Scarus forsteni. Next base: position 17,370,388 of record JAZDUH010000033.1, on the reverse strand, counting down.
TTGGGGGGGATGAGTAGTGCATTGAATGTGCTCTTGTGTGGCCAGCACGTTGTGGATGGGGTGTGAGTCATTGTCCTAAATATGCTGCAGCTTAGATAGCATCCTCCTCTCAAACCCCGCTGGCAGGGATTTCAGTTGCACACCCAAAACATCGCTGGCCTGAGGATTGGTTTGCTAAGTCTACTGGAGTCCTACTTGTGAATGGCCTCAATGTTCTATGTTCAGTCCAATTTTTCATTAAAGTACACTCCCAAGTACTTCTAGTCCTCAATAATGTCCACACTGACTATTTGGATGGAAAAAGGACCACTGGAGCCTTTGTCCTCCAACAATCAATAGTCAGCAACAATATTGAGGTTGGCTGTAAAATTGGAAAATGCTCAGTTGTTACGAAGGGGTCCAAATTACCTTCCCTTTTTGGACTGCTGCATATGAAATTTTGGGGGGATGGGTTAACTCATGAACAGTTGGCCCAAAGAGATGCACCTGTCAGTGAGAGGCTGAACCATTACACATCACTTTCTTCCCCTTATTTGCAGATTAGAGTTGTTGCAGAGGCATCCAATTCATAAGCACTGGGCCAAACAGTCATTTAGCTGGGGTGATACACGTTTTAAAGTGCCATTTGGCATAGTGAGAAATCTATTCTGCCCATGTGGCCAGTCAAACTGGCTACTTCCAAAATCCCTCAACATTTGGGAGGTGGCTGGCATTTTTTAAATTCAATCAAATACTGTATCTTGTATTATTAAAGTTATGTGATCCATGTGCTCTTAGAGTAAAGTGGTTAAGTCTAATGGCCCTTTTACATTAGCCCTACTCTACTCTACTTGACTCTACCCGGCTGTACTCTGCTCGCCTTGTGCTGCTTTTCCATTAGCCCCATGTTGCCTGCCCAACGGGGTGCAACAGAATGAAGCCGAGGGTAAGCTAACGGTAGCTACCGCTAGCATGCTAGGTCGTCGCACTCATGACTCATCGATGACAACATTGTCTGACCAATCAGTAGCCGGCAGTCGGTGACATCATCTTTCAGTATCAACTCAGCTTGCTTGGAACCAGAGCGGAGTAGGTACTAAAACTAGCTTGTTTTAGGAGGTACCAGGCTAGTGGAAACACGCTGCAAATCGAGTAGGGCCGAGTAGAATAGGGTCAAGGCGTGCTAGTGGAAAAGGGCGAAAAGTAATGCACTCTTACCAAAGAATATAACAGTGACGTAAAATAAAGATGACCTCTTGACCCCTCCAACCCATGATGAAGATCTCACTTAACTTTGGTCCAAAAGTTTCTATATTTTTTGTATTTCTTCTGTTATTGGACACTTTCAGATGGAAAAACAAGTCTATCTGCAAATGTTAAACAAATTCAAGTTTTATGATATTAAATGGCCAGGTTTCAAACTCAACATCCAAACTTTGGATTTCTCAGAAGTGAGAAATAGGCATCCCTCTAAGCAAACACCTTACATCAAACAGCTTTGTGTTGGCAGGCCTCTTTTATTTGAACAGGGAAAACCCCATCACGATCCAACAGCCATCTGCCTCTGATTACAGCTTGGGAACAATACTAAAACAATGGCCGCTTGGGCATGGCAGAAAGCAGGGGAGAGCCCAACAATGATCGCACATAACAATTACTAGAGGGCCGACTCCCCCCAAGTCGTCCGTTTGTAGAAGTGAAACCCAGAGACTTGGCAGGCCTGGTGATGTGAGGCATCCAACACGCAACTGCAGCCAGGGAGAACACTTTGGATCAGATCAGCTCCATGTGTGGTGTCACATACAGCCTAATCAATGCCATGCAAATACACTACAATTCATCACAGCATGCATATGTCCTGTCAAATATTTATGTAAGCCATGGTCATTTTTTATGTTTCTCTGCTTTAACGGTATGTCCAGAAATTAAGACACATGCATAAGGCTCCCATTAGTATTCCATCTCTGGAGGTCAGTCAAATATAAAATGCAGTGCTGTGACACATTTCAAAGATATATATTGGTATTAATGAGAATTATTTCTTTTTTAGCAGATCTATTTGGTCATAAAGTCGACATCTCCAATGGTCTTATTCAGACTATGACTGTTATGACAGTAAAATCTTGTCTCCATGGCAAGAAAACACATACAGCATGCTTCTAAGTTCATGTTATTCTCTTGACTTTTGCGCATTTCTCTAATGGATTATTGGAATAAGCTATGTAATAAAATTGGCCATATTCTTTGACCGTAAATTACATAAATAATGCTTTATTCTGATTGTGTACTTTGTTTAAACACTGCACACAATGCTCTACCTTGCCTGCTAAATGATTAATAGCCTATGATTCACCATTATCCAAACTTTCCCCTTTGAGAATTTGAGGTTGATAAATATGCCCCAACATTAATGTGGGAACTTTTTCTATCAAGGTTTTGTGCCTGGGTTTGTTAAGTTGCTAGGTTGTGTGTTTTTCGTTTGTGATGATACAAGACGTTCATAGGGTCAGTCTAAAAAACTTCAGTGTGAAGTGGACCATCAGATTTAATTTTTATTAACCCACATTTTTGATTGTGTTTCTGGCCTAAATTCCGATGGCATATTTTCTGAGGCCAACGTTGAAGTTATAACCATGCTGGTTTCCTTGCCTGCAAGTCCTCTAAATGCCTATGGTATTTTTTTTATGTATTTTTGGGCATTTTATGCCTTTATTGATAGGACAAAGACAGTGGACAGGCTTGTGAAAGGGGGTGAGAGAGTAGGGAAAGACACTCTGCAAACTGGTCACAGGCGGGACTCGAACCTGGACTGGCAGAAGCAAGTACATGGGGTGCCTGGTTGCTAACCACTCCGCCAAACCAGCACCCCGCCTGTGGGATTTTTAACAGTGTTGTGGATCATAGCTGATAAGCCCTGTGGCAAACAAAATTGTGAAACCTCCTCTGTGATAATCTTAATAAACCAGATTTAAAAAGCTTAGAATTTAATAGGCAAGAGTAAAAAAGTACCAGTAAGCTACAACATGGTGGTTTTACTTGGAGGCAATACAATCATTCCAATGTAAAATGTCTTGTGACCTCTTGTTTAAAAATTTCCTTCAATCAAAAGTGGACATGGAAAGTGGTGCGGCCTTGGCACATACAAAAAAGACCTAAGACAGTCAAGAAATTCACAATATTGTTGATATTTTAGGTAAGGAAATCAATGCCAAAACCTCTAAGTCTGTGGCCATGTTTATCTGCTAGAAAAAGGTAAATATCTCCATCCAGGAGGGGAGAGAGTCCTAGTCTCATGTGAAGGAGTTTGAGTATCTTGGAGTCTTGTTCACTAGTGAGGAGGAAACAGACCGAGATGGATAAGCAGATTGGAGCACGATCTGCAGTGTTGCAGATTTTGTCCCAAACTGCTGTGGTAAAGAATGAGCTTAACTGGAAGGGTAGGCATCAATTTACTGCTCTTTTCAATCCAAGCCTCACCTACTGTCATGAGCTCTGGGTAATTACCCAAAGAATGAGACTGTAGATACAAGCAGTTGTAAAGAGATTCCTTGGGAGGGTGGCTGGGCTCAGCCTTCAAGAGGGTAGAGCTGCTGCTCCTTTGCATTGAAAGGAGTCAAGTTGAGGTGGTTCGGGTATCCAATGACAGTAAGTGGTCTGGACTGGTTCAGCACAGTTCACTACAGTTTGAAGCAGGTAACCCTGATCTTGTTTTTGTTTCCACCACCAGCTATACCTTCAGTTTAGGGCAGAGACTTAAGCTGGAAAGGTGCAACGTCAAAGCAGCATGGCAGTGAAATTTTCCAAAGTTTGTAAACAATTAGCAAGAATGGAGGACTCAAGCACTTTGTGAAGCAATGCTTTGTGTGGACATTTACAGCAACAGCAGGTAAAAAAAAAATCACAACTTATTTGACTATCTTAAGGCCTGCATGTGCAAACCTTTGAAACCAAGGTCCAGATTTAAACATTTTGAAAACGTTATCTCAGGGAAAACAATGACACCCGTTACATCAGCAGTACTACTTGAAAAGACGGTTGCACATGCATCCCAGGAACCACAACAACAGCTTCGGCTGCCTACTGAGCAACATGTGTGCTGCTTACTGTGCTCAGTTTGTTATCCAGATGGATTTGTTTTTGAAACAAAGTCCTGCACCTTTGTGCATCCATCAGCCACTGTTGTTTGAGAAAGCAAAGGAGAAACCTTTCCATTTCTGGTGACAAAGTTGTCTTGTAAACAGGGCTGGTTATGTTCCTGTGGAGGTTCTCCAACCCCCAACTGGAAGGAGACCCCTGGGCAGACCCAGAACTTGCTGGGGGGATTATACTGTACGTCCATCTGGAACTGAGAAATGTTGCAAGGAGGTCGGGAGTGTAGACTGACCTGCTTGAGCCTGGCTCTGGATAAGCAGGAGAAGATGGATAGATTGTTTAATACCAAAAGAGTACCTACAAAAGTATAATTAATTCATGATTGATACTCCCATCCATTCTAACAAGTTCTTGAGATAAGTTTTTCTTCAAATTGGCTGGCCGGCGAACAGACAACCCAAAAACCACAATGCCTTAAGCTTTGGATGTTACTATGACTCCGTGGGATGAAGTAGGATGCTGTGAGCCCTGGATCTAATGATTGCTGTTGACAAGATCTGGAGTAGTTGCTCATTACATTGAGGTAACTTCTCTTAACTACTAAAGCAAAGCCAGAGGGAAATCCTGTTGAACTGTTTTCATGTCATAAATTTACTCCTACATCACACAAACACACAGATGACAAGCTCTTTGAGATTCTCTTCAGCATTACATTGAAGTGCCAGAACGCAAAGAAGCCACCCGGGTGGAGGAGACCTTAAGGCAGTAAAAATCATAAAACTGTGATCTCCACTCTCTCGTGTTTCAGACAAAAATGTAATTAATCTTCATTATTGCCACTGAAATGATACTACTGCTCCTGCCAGACTCTGTTCAGCTGTGAGGCCCCGGGGCATCATGAGGACAGTATGTCAAGCCGCATGCATGTTTCCTGTGTGGGAAAGTTTATGTTTGCATGTGTGTTTTGGAGGTTAATGTCCTCTTCAGCTGCAGTAAACAGAAGCCATATATCAGTAAAGCTCAGACAGTTAAAGATCCTCGCTGCACACAGTCGACTATTCCTGTTTCACTTCTGTAAAGGTGGTTTGGCACACAGCTGGACCCATCTGAACTGGTAGACAGGATTAAATGCCCCGGTGCTCTGGTATGTCTGTAAGCAGAAACACACCCCAATATAGCCAAAAAGGGACTTCCCCACAAATCCTGGAAGTGCAGCGTTCTCATACTTTAAATAAACGTGTACACATCACCCTGTCATGGGAAAAGACAAACTCTGTCAGCCAAAGTGGTGCATTAAAGTCGAGGCAGAGTCCAGAGAAAAGGTGAAACATGTTTATGTACTCAGTGTGAATCAATTTAGAGTTATAGCATACATAAAGCAGCAATATGAAAGCTGTAATTCTGCATTTTATATGCCCTGAAGTAAACAGCTTCTTCAGTGCATGAAGTCATAGTAGATGAGCTTTTGCCAAGCAGGTCTGAATGTGTTTAATGAGCGCCGTAGGAGATACAACTGAGGCAATATCTACACACCTGTTTCAATATGGGATTTTACCCTAAGAGGGAAACTAATTCGTAAGATAACAAATTGTCATGTTCTAAAAGCCTTTGTACACCAACAGTGTTGCAAAAAATGGCCAAAGACCGCTGGCACACCTTCGTTTTCATATTTGAAGTGATGCAATTTTACGAAGACAATGAGTGCATTTTGCTAAAAAATAAGTCTCTAATAACTTTAGCCCTGTCTTTCTGCCAGCGTTTTGTCAACAACAAACGTGATCAAATGGTCCACCATGGTACAGTACTATACAATACTTTAACAGTGAAGTACTTTCATTGGTTGGATGTAACCCGAATCACCAGATGGACCGTTCACTATATGGAAGCTCATTGAAAAAATACCTCTGCCAAAGAGATTATGATTTAGCCAGCGTCTGTTTGTTTCTTTTTAAGCCTTATAATGAATAAACTAATGGATGGATTTCTATAAAAATTTTTACCAGGTATTTGGTCCAAGGAAGAACTCATTACATTATCGTGAGGTTTTTGCCCCTTGTATGTCATTATGGGAGTTGTAATTTATTTGAAAACTGACATCGTTGTCTATCAAGCATATGTCACTGCATTTCCCAGCTTGTCTAGCAATGCCAGCAGGGAAGACATTGATAGACATGAACAGAGACTCAGCCGTCAAATCGAAGCAGAAAGCCATAACGGAGTTCTTTTCTAGTTCAATATATAGAAGCCTTCTTAGCAGCAGAGATGGGAGACACTGACAGCTTATCTTCACTGTCAAACACTAAGTAAGAGTTAACTGCAAGACTGTTGGTGCCTTAAGATGAATATTGCAATATACTTTGTAAATGAGAACTTTTGACAAAGTAAATATGGCAGACAATGTCCATGATTGATGATATTTGCGGTTTTAATCAAAATGTCTTTATTCATTCAGCTGTTTCAGGGACCAATTCAAAATGGGCAGCAGGCTGCATTTGGTCCCCGGGTAATAGTTTGGGCACTCCTGTCCTAAAGTGTTTTTGCCAGGTCAAAAACCTTCTGGTATTTCACCAAATTTGACAACATAAGCCCAAAATTAATACACCTGCATGAAGAGGTAACCTGGATGTTTTCATGGCCTCCATTTATCACTAACGGCTGTACTTTCATTGAACATGCACAGGCACAGTGCACCTTCACTGCGCCATACCATTTTGCAATTTTTGTTCATGGCGCAGTCTGGCGCAGCAAGGCACACCTCAAGCCCCCATCCCTCTCTCTGGCGCAAGGGAGGACAGAAGGCGTGAGATTGTTTAACACAACCAAATACAATCATGGCCAATCAAATGAACACCTGTCCTTGCCTTTAAATGTGCTGCGGGCAAGGTGCAGCGACTGATCGGTCTGAGTGATCTCCACCACCGTGGCCACTATCTGCTGTAAAGTTCTGAGAGCGCAGGGGCCATAGGAGGCAATGATGCGCCTCACCGTGACGGCCACCTCGTGGGACAGATGTTAACTGTATCTGTGTAATGAATATGAGTACAAAATTAAGTGACAGTTACATTTAAACACAGCAGCAGGCTAATCAATTCATCATGCTTGTCATCCACCTGCATTCCTGGTCTGTCATCGCCAAATAGCAGAACCTTTGGTGATATATCCTCTCCCGGTATATCATCCTCTTTGCAATAATGTACTTCTTTTTAGATCACATTAAGAATAAAGATTAAAACAGAAATATTGGCAATCACAGGTAAATCCTTAGGACACAGAGTGACTTACATTTATTCAGCGAGCATCTGTCTTTCCTCTTTCTTTTGAATTTCATTAGATGAGAGAAGCCAGATATATACTCTGTATTGTATGATGCGGCTGTTTGTGATTGGCACAAGAGATGTAAACTTGTGAGTTTGCATCACACTTCAGCTACTGTCAGGTTGGGTTTCCATTATGACAAACATCTTTGATGGTGCGCCAACACACCCATCTTGGCACAGCCGGTCTACCAAATTGCCAAACTGGCTGCGCACGGTGGTGCGCTGGAAGATGATACCACTGCGTGGGGCCCTAAGTCTCCATCAGCAGATGTTTTTGCCTAGTGTACCCTTTATTCACTAAAGACTGATCTAGGATCCAAAACAAATAATCCCTGGACAGACAGACAAGGTATCATGAAAGTTAGTGGCTATTTTAATATTTTCAACCTCACTGTAAACAGCCAATCCACATGTTGTCTGCCTGTGCAGCAGCCATTTTTATCCAGTCTATGCTTGTTTTTCTGTTTGTGAGTCTTCCTAAGGTAGCCAGACTCATCTGAAAGACCCAGTGAGATTTTGTGTCATGTTAACCATACTGTTTGTTACTTTAGTGGCCCAACAATGCATGTATGCATGTTATAGTCTATTATAGTCTATTAACAACAACAAAACTTCCACTGCTTAATGAACTGTGTAACATCTTAGTCAAGTGTCTGTAAATGATAAATGACTCAATCTTTTAACGTATCATGAAGACAGTGAAGAGTCCATATTATGCTTTTACAAGTTTCATTTACCTCTAGCATCACTTTTTAACATTACCAGACAATAGGAATTAAAACAAAACCCACTATCTGCACTTATTGTCATATTTGGCCCTTTAGGTTTCACTTGGAACAAAAGTCCCAAAACGAGGTTGCAATTTGGGAAATTTTAAAGTTGGATAGTTATTTTCCAAAAGGAGACAGGGCCATTTTGTCCACTGCCACCCACTAAATCTATCAAAATGACAGAAGATCAGATATTTGACCTGAAATAAAAGATGGAGTAGGAGTCATAGAACAAAAAGGGTAGTGGAGAAAACAGAATAGAAATGAATGTGTTTATTTTCACTTACAGGAAATCAATGACTCTTCCTTAAACCTCCCAAAACTAAAGAGAGAGCCAACTGATGGCGCTGTCTCTCCTGTGTCGAGCATATCTCCTGACATTGAGAAAAACCACCTTTATAAATTTACAGCCTGCCTGATTATCATCTTCTTCAGCTGATGATGATCAGCTCTCAACTCTGAGGAGCCACACAGGTGTCAACAACAGCTCCTGATGACAAAGGCAAACTAACATCGACTTTAATGGGGATTCTTTCTCCCTACACAGATATAAATATAGGCATAACAGCCCTCTCTAACTGTTGTTTTAATTTGCTTTAAAATCAGCAATGAAATAGGCAGTAGCTTACATGTTGCTTTATAGTGACTGCATGATTTGGTTAATCTACATCTCATAACCTAAAAGGACATTTTTTCCCCTCTATCTTCCTCCATTGATCTCCATATGTAGGTTTAGTTTTACATTGTTTGACATTTCCCTCATGTTTGTGAAATGCCTCACATCAGAGAGGCTGAGGGTATCTACCTGAGCCGGACCCTCTCTGACACACACCTTGGCAGGGCAGAACAAGAGTCCATTCTCTTTCACTGCGGACCATGAAGTAAATACACGAGCGCTGTAACAGAAACGCTTCACATGATGAATTACCGCTGGTTCATCGGTGAGACTTCAGCTCTGACTGAGTGACATTTCCTAAGAGGCCGGCTTTTCAACACGTCCTCTGCTTTTGAAATATCCACCCACAAATGTCACCTGAAACTAAAACCAACAGTTTCAATCAAACAGTGAGTCAGGAGAGCACACACTCTTGACCTGCCCAGGTGTATCAAGGAATTACAACATTCTGATGTAAATGTTTTCTAATCATGTGGAACTGTTGATGCCAACCATGACTGTCGGCTTTCTTTGTTATACACAGATACGATTCATACGGAGTGAGGAGATACGATTAATGATCAAACTCAAGCGAAATGATGGTACACAATTTAATTTGCACAAGTCACAGGCCATACAATAATTTAAAAAGCAGAAGATCATGACCAAACAAATCGTATTACATCGTATTACAAAGCAGTTGTGTGAATGTCTCCATACCTTTGAGAATGTTGACACGATTTTGATCACTAACTTGACACAATACTGTGCATAATACGATGAGATAATCAGAATATTATGATTTTTTTTGCTTTTAAAGGGTAAGAGAAACAACAAAAATATAACTTATTACTGGAATAAACTAATGTTGATTGTTGGGGTGAATCTACTTGATTTAAATCTGGATTTAAAGGCTACGATTCAATTGACATTATTACTTCTGCCAAGGCATTAGATTGCGGACATCATAACTCAAAAACTCGTGAGTGGATACATATGAAATTTTCAAGAAATGTTGGTCATGACACAAGAAAAAGGACATTCTGGTGGTGGTGCTACTCAGCATGTGTTACCGGGGATTTTTTCAACATTTGTTAAAAATTTCATTTAGTAAAAAGTGTGATGTTTTTCACATTTTTGCTAATAAGTCAATAAATTTACAGCAGATTTCAATGACAGTTTCAGGAAATGAATGAAAATCCAACCTGAAGATGCAATCAATCCAAGATGCAATTCTGGATCACCACACAATATGACGACTGAGTCTCTGTTCATATCTTCCTCCACTGGCATTGCAAGGGATGCTGGGTAATCATGACATAGGCTTGAAAAACGTTGACACAAGTTTGCCATTAGGAGAAATAAATGGGATTTGTCATTATATACATCAATGTTTTTTTTGTGACATAGATCTGGATTAACCTGACAAGGCAGATGGACAGCTCCATATATCTGCCACAGAAATATTTCACTAGTCCATCTGGGTAGGAGCCCTTTGAATTTGTTTTCAGGGGCAGAACGTTAAAAAAAAACACAAGCTTGTGATTGGACAATCGTTTGGCTCGTCACATTCATCATAGACCAATCCACATCAAGCAGGGTTGCCTCCTATAATGTAGCATACATAGCGGCTAATAAAGCAGCTAATGGCCAACAACAGTTAAAATCAGTTTATGGATGTTAGCCATAGTGGCTAACTTAGCTGCTAACAGCTAACAACAGTTAATGACGTTAGCCGCTAACTTAGCTGCTAACAGCTAACGGTCTTATACTATCATCTTACACTAAATTGTACCACCCAGATGATTCATTTAACACTTACATATGTGACATGAACCTCGTCAAAGACAATCCCTAAAAGTAAGCTTCTGAGGAAAGCAGATTTCGCCAAGTTTCACTGAGTAGTAATGAGGACAATAGGCTATCAGCATGTCTGTTCTCAGCTTCCGGTTGTCGTCACGTCTGCATTCTGCTGCTCCCACCTCTCTTCCCTGATTGAGCCATTAAGAATTCAGCCGAGTGAATTTGTTGGACAACGGAGGCTGGCAAGACGGACCTGCAGGATTTCAGAATCAGGCAGGTCTGTCTGCTCTGCAAGGCTAGATCTGGATCGGATACAGATTAAATTGATTGTGATAACAGAATGTATTTTATATGTTATTGTATAAATTTTTAATCAAATTCATCAAGTGATGTCAGAGATATGTTTTAAACTCCAGACTCTGACATCAGACAAATGTGCAGATCACCACAAAAAATGTAATGGCTACTTCCTTGGACTAAACCACACCTCTGGTTAATTTTTCATGTAAATCCATCCAGTAGTTTTTGCTTAATCTTGGTAACAGACACAGAGACAAACAAACAAACACACAGACCCGAGCAAAAACATAATCTCCTTTGCAGAGGTAATAAAGTACAGAAATGTATAAATAAAAAAGACAGTTGTTTGTTTTGATTCTACTTTGACCTTGTTTATTGCCGTCTGTTTTATCGGTCTGTCATTTAAGTCACAAAATAAATCACTTCCACACAGCTGCAAGTCTAAGTATATCTGATATATAAATAAAGTTAAATCAGTTATTTTACCCAACCCTGGCTCTTCTTCTTTGGGTTTTTCTTGTGACAGATCTGAAATTCATGGCCTTGGACGTGTTGACAGATGAGGGTATATTAGGATTGACTCAAGTAGCAGAATATAAAATGAAAAAAAAACCTGCAGCCGATTAATCCATGGAGCTGCTAGTGTCCTTGGCTACAAATCTCTGCAGGCTCTCATGTTGAATAGTGCTGAAATTCAATCTTCAGAGTAAGGCCGCTCAGCGTGTGTCTATGTGTTCATGTACAGGTCTGTGTGCAGACATACATGTTCAGACAGCTTCAATCTAAAGTCCCATAGTTCATGTCAGCAGAGCAGTGAGGTGTTTATGGCTGTAATGGAGCGCAGTGGCTCTTATTTTTCGTCCGGGAGTAGACCTGAAGTGTGCAGGACTCATTCCTCACATGAATGTATTGTTTTTCTCTTTCTATTTTTAAAGGTTGTCGCTATTTTAAAAGTTTAGAAGTTTCGTAACTACAGCGGTTGACACAGAAACTAGCGTCCGGTCTCCTTCTCATCCAGTATGCACAGAAATATTTCAGAGTTGAAGTCTAACTCAAAGTGACAGGTATAAACTTTCTCAGACTATGAGCTTATTACGGGATAAATAATTAAAAGACGCGACAGGGACACAGACACATCATTGATAAAACATGGAGGTGGCGGGAAAAAAGTTATGTGACTTCCTCAAATTCATAGGAGAGAGTCTCCTCTCAAAGTAAACAAAGTGGCACAGAAAAGGTACGAGGGAGTTTGGATAAATCACAGCAAATCCTAGAAACTGTAGATCGAGTTTGAACTATAAATACATACATCAAGTGCCATTTGAGTTGCCTGACCATACTTAAACACTGGGTGGTGAATTGGTGTCAAAACCATCCCTAGAACTTTTGTGCCATTATGTGGAATTTAACGTGACCTCCTATTTTATTTTATTAATTTTTCATTTCATCGTGCATGTTACAGGTAGCATAGTTGAAATAATTTTAATCCCTCATTCAAAGGTAGATAAATACAAAAAACTTCAAGCAAGCTCAGTCATACACAATTGAAAGCACACATGATGGCACACTTACAAATTCACTCTTTGGAGACAAAATGGCTGCCTCCTGTGTGTCGAAAACAACAAACATAATCTGACACACCAGATGGACAATTTAACCCTTAAGGGACTGCAATTGTAAGGGCTCGCCAGCAAATACATTTGTATTTTTGTTCATTCTGATGTCATTTCTTGGAATATCTTCAAATATCTAATATCCCTAGAATCCTTACAACTTAATCTAAAATAGTATACATATAAATAAACCATAAAAATTAGGTAAAGGTGTTCAAGGTGTGTTATAAATTAGAAAATACAAAAATCGGAAATGATTTCCACATGTAGAAAAATAAACAAGATATTTCTGAACACAACAGTAGTGATTTGAACAAAATACCTATTTTAGTTTTTGAGATATGATCATTTTTATGTAAAAACTACAGAGGCGGGTTTTTTTTAGTTTGATTACCACTGCATAACCAAATCAATACTGAACATAGAAACTTGAGCAAAATATTTCTCAACAATATTGTTTCAACTATATACATTTTCCATAAACATATATACATTGCAAATTTTACACAATACACATTACATAGCCTATATTTTATTTTACAAAGAACTATTGTGGAAGTCATCATGGCAGACAAAACTCTCTCTCTCACACACAATCTCACACTAAATCACACGACTTTCTCTCACCAAATCAAACAACTTACTCTTCCTAAATCACACACTCATACAGTACCTAACTCCCCCCATCAAAATTTAAATCAATCAGTCTATCTATCAATGAATCAATCTCTAGCTCTCTCACTATATGACCTGCTCTTTCCAACCTACACGTTACAAAGGTCCTTTGGCGCCACACAGTGGTGGCGCGGGAAAATTCCCGGGTGATTTTACGCGAGTAACACAACGTAATGACGTAAATGGAGACGTCACATGAGAGACAGAAGTCTATGCTTTTAGCAGCAAAAAGAACGAGCATTCTAGCTAATGTCGTTTTTGAGTTATATCAGTTTAAGCAGAACTATGTAGACAGCGCGGTGGGCGGGGCCGCCGGCGGGAGGTCGGTCCCTTGAGGGTTAAATTAATTCACTAGTCCATCAGGAAAAGCTCCCATAGAAAGTGATTGGGGGGGGGCAGAATGTTTCAAAAGCAAAAGCAGCAACAGTTGGTCAAAAGTCTGTGTGAAAGCAGCTTTAACAAAAGTGGGAAACTTGTTATTGTGTGAAAGGGGCTTTAGCAACAGTTTGTCAAAATGCTATCCTGTGTGTGCAGCTTTTCTCACTGCAGTTTAACGTGCACTGTGTAACACTGTGAATGAGCCTATTAGAACATTAATTACTGCATAGCAATATGGCAAATGTGGACCCTTCTCAACCTGACATGCCAGACGGACAATTCCATGTATCAGCCATGGCAAGATTTTACTAATCCATCTGAAAAAGAGACATTGGAGAATGTTTTCAGAGGCAGAACCTTCAAAAACAACAGCAACTTATGATTGGGTGATCTTTAACCTTGTCACACTCTTAACAGACCGATCCACGTTTGCACTGTTGTTAGCTGTTAGCTTAAACTGCCTTAGACTATCGTCTTACATTAAATTATACCACACAGATGTATCATTTAACACTTACTGTATGTGTGACATATACCTCGTCAGACAGTCTCTACCAAGGTCTCCAGGTAAACCTCTGAGGAGAGCACATTTTGCCAAGTATCACTGGGTATCCATGACGACCACAGACTAACCGGCATGTCCATTCAGGATTTCCACGTTCTCTCCCAGCTTCAGGAAAAGAGCAAAAGCATGATTTCTTAGAAGACAAGCTTCAAGTGACTTTTTTTGCTCCTCTTCAAAGAATTGAGTCAATTTCTGATTTAAAAAAACAACGAAAAAAACAGCTATTGAGACAGCTTTAGATGCCGGTATTGTTTTTAAACATGCAGTCACTTCCTGCTGTTATGTCCGCAGCTCCCTCCTCTCTTCCATGATTGGGCCATTAGAGCATTTAGTCAAGTTCGGTCATTGAATAATGGAAGTTGGTGACACGTGGGATTTCAGACATATCACTCAGGCAGATCTGTCTGCTCTGCAAGGCTAGGCTCTTCTATGCAAGTTTGAAATCTGTAGTTTGAGTAAAATTTCTCAGAAATTCCAAGGTAAACCATCCTGAATTACCTATTACTTGGTTGTTGACACCTGCCTCTAACAACAGAAGGATTTCCTGGAGTTCTCTTTTTTTTAGCTTGTGCAGGGTGGGGAAAAGAAAAATACAGTTTCACACTAAATCCAGGAGAAAATCTCTGGTATGTGCATCCTTACATGCAGATTTATCTATTTATTTAACCTTTATTTCACCAGGGAAAAGACCCATTCAGGTCGTGACCTCTTTCACAAGGGCGATCTGGCCAAGAGAGGCAGCAGCACATGTCACAGTAGACATAGCAGACAGAGTACAGCAAAAAACATTAAATTCAAGCAATAAAATGCAGGAGTTATTTTGAGAAACAATTTGTAAACACAGGCACTGTCAGATGGATTCACGTTGTCGGTTTCTCAAGGTAGAGTGTAAGGCTTCCAAAAAAACAAATTCAGACAGTCTCAATTCAGATTGGAGGGCATTCCAAGTAAAAGGGGCAGAGTAACTAAAAACTTTCAGTTCGTTTCAGTTCGAACACGAGGAACAGAGAGATACAAAATGTCATTTGATTGTAAAGCATAATGGCTTCCATTTCTCAGAAGATCATTTCCACTGTTAACTTAATTTTCTCTTCTACATCTTGGACTTGCACAGCATACTCTATCTCCAATGTCCTTGGCTTAGCTGATGAAAACTGCACCAGTGCATGGACAAATGAAACAACAGCAGAAAAAGGCAAAATTAGAGCTTTTCCAATGCTATTTGCTATATGCTAATTTGCTTTTAAACAAAGGATGTTTAAGTGTTGAACAAATGTTGTTGCGCTTCTTAGTTGTTGCTTTTTCTAAATTCTGTTAACACAGATGTTTACTTATAGAAAAAAGCTGTGCTGTCTGCAGCTTTATGTAACCCAGGGCTTTACCAACATCAGTGAGAAGTTATTACACTCAAATGTCACAATCGACTTTCCCCAGCACGTTCCCGGGTTCAAATCACACAAGCCCGGTTTTGTGAGTAGCAACAGGGAGGTTCTGGAAAGGAGAACCAGGGAAGGTATGTGCAGAGGAAAGAATAGCAGTATTGTGTGCGGCTGGATGCAGAGAGCAGAATCTTGTTAACCTTTGGAATCTGGCACCGGACCAGACTGGCAGGAACACAAGGGCTGGCACCTGCTTTTGATACGCTCGGACAGGGAGGAACGTGGGTGACCTTTGTATCGCACACAAGTGCTAACACACATACGACAGGTTAATATTGTCCTGTATTTAACTTGTGACTGTAAGCACCTGACACAGTGCTTTAGTTTTCCAAAGACTGAATAACAAAAAAACTAGAAACAAAAACAAAGACATATTTTGGAGGAGAGTTTATACCTTTTCTGACCAATCAGCCCATTATAAACTGGACCTGTTTCTTTGACAAATCTATGATTATATGTGCTTAAACATAAGATAATTACATTTTATCACTATTTTTATAAAGCTAGAGAAGAGCTTAGACCTCTGAACAAAGCTGACTCAAGCCGGAAGCTACAGTGTGCAGAGCTGATATCTAAATTACATGAAAACATAAAAGCTCTGAGGCTCATCCCTGTGTGTGAAAATCGATTGAATACTTGATCCTGACATGTTTGCTGAATACATGAATGAGTTTTCTAGCACAACAGAAGAGAACGGTTGGTCTATTTTGCCATTTAAATGGCTTATATTCTCAGCACAAAGCCAGGCAGGGAGTACAGAGCGGATAAATTATGCACTTTGATTATGCATGGGTGTGTTTTGGGCATAACACAGATCAAACCAATGAGAGTTTCAGCTCTCATTCCCTCAAATCAGTAGCCACCAGGTGTTTAGCATTTTGCTATTTACACAGCAGGTTTACCTATTTTTCCAGAGTTTGGGCTGAATAATTAAATTACCCTCTTTTTGTTGTGCCTCTATACTCAAATTACACCCTGACACAGTATGGAATATGTATATATGTTTATATATGTGGGTGGATGTGTGTTTTTTTGTTGCTGTAAGTATTGTGGGCAATGGAGCACACTGAGCTGTGCCGAATAAAAAGTCACACTGTCTCTCAGCTCTTTGCTCCATGACCTACCAAAATGGAATTTGTCAATAAGTGTTGTCTTATACCTCCCCGGCTGGCATTGCAAGTCAAGCTAGGAAATGTAAGCTTTAAAAAAAAAGAGGTTTGCAAATAAACTGCAATTCCCATAATGGCGTACAGGGGGCCTCACAGCGGCTGAGAATAAATGAATGGGATTTGATATTATAAACTTCAGTTTTTTTGGGGACGTCAATCTGGATCAGATCCAGATGAAATTTACCTTGATGATAGAGGTATATTACATATTTTAACCTGTACATTTTGAAGCAAATCCATCACTTGTGGCAAAAAATTTCCATTTAAATCCATCCTATAGTTTTTGCTTAATCTTGCTAACAGGGAAACGAATAAGCACACTAGCAAGCAAACCAACAAACAGACCCTGGTGAAAACATTAACTCCTTGGCGGGGGTAACAATAGAATGTGCTGTTGTGAATCTTGGGAGGGTGATACAAGGTCCTCTGGCCTTTCTAATTTAACCCCAGGCATCAACAAAGTGTTTTTAGCTCAAAGAACTGCCATTCACTGGATATTGTCCCTTTTCATACCATTCTCTGTTAACTCTAGAGATAGTTATGGAGAAAAATGCCAGAAGATCGAAATGTTCTAAAACAATCAAACCAATCTATCTAGCACTGAAAACCATGCCTAATTGAAAATCACTCAATCACCCATTCTGATGCTCAATTCAAACATTAGCAGGACTTCATGACCATCTCTACATGTCTTAATGCATTGAGTTGCTGCCATGTGATTGATTGATTGGCTGTTGGTTTCAGTTAGCAGTTGAATGGATAAATAAATTAACAAGTGAGGGCATAATATAACAAAGGACAATGCCATCTCCTTCGTCAAGGTAATGGATCATATATAACAAGGTAGTTTGTTATGTCAGTCAAATCATTGCATCATTTCTTGGCTCTGTTCTCACTCTGACACAATGATCAACCAAACAGTCTAAAAAGACAAAATCAGCCTCCAATAAAAGAAAAAAAAAACTGTAATCTCTGCAAGATGCCGTCAACAAAATTAAATGCATTCAGATGATAAAACCTTTTACAACCAAAGGTTAAATCCTTGAAAAATCTGGAAGAATTTATGCATTTCTCCTTTTTTAGCCTGTTGCTGTTCCATGATTTATGTGTATTTTTACTCTCCATCTTCACTATTTCATGGGTACTTTATGATTCTGACAGCAGTGTGTTTTCATGACAAGCCTAGGCAACAAATGAGACACGAGTATAAGCCATAAATTCTCTGTAGAAAATCCATTTCACACTCTATTTTGCATCTGTTAAACGGCACCATTCTGAGCAAAACCCATGAAAATCCAAACATAATTCCAGACCTAGATGTCAATGTTGACATCGGCTCAGGTCGGCATGTGCGTCTCCGCATTGTTTTGAATTTTCAGCTTGTTCAGACATAGTTTTAGTGGTCCTCTATTATGAACAAAGTTTGGTCTGTCTGCATCCAGTGATATATATTTTTCCTGTCTGGAGTACCATTTCATGGTCTAGTGAGTTAAAAGCAGTACTGAGGCCCCAGGGTGACTGTTTTGTCTGTCAGGCACAAGTGTTGAGGCTGGCTCATTTTATCATTTACTGACCTGAGACAACCCTGCACTGGTATAATTGGTTACCAAACTAAAAATGGGACCAATTCTTTACACCGTGTTTGCCCCGGACTTACTTTTGTTGAATTTGCCTTGATATTGTGCCAGTTCCCTTTTATAAAACTTCCTTTGGCTCCGTGCCGAACCCTCTCAAAATGGCCTGAAATGGCCCCTGGCAGAGTCTTGTACGGGCTCATCCGAGAGCTGCAGGTGTTCCCACTGGTTGTGGCCACGACCTTGCCCCCTTCTGCCCTGAAATGGGCTCCTGCCAGAGGATTCACACACCCAGGGGGTCTGCAGCAGAATGATTGCACCCGGGCCAGGAATTGGACTCTGGGAGGGGGCTGCTTTATTTTGAGGCCAAAGGCACAGCACTGCAGCATTGTGGGCCCTCATCCGGTAACAATGACACAGCAGAACCAATCGCCATCAGTGGACACAGCTGCAGCTACGGGCCCACAATGACACAGCATGGCACTGCAGAGGGGACATGATGAGACTCACACACAGGCCAGTTTTTGGAAGTGGACGGCATGTCCCGGAACTACATTAGCTCAAATCATTTGTTTTTAATGATAGAATGAAGGGTCCAGGTTCCATGCAATGAGAGCAACTGTTGACAAATCAAGCCTTTAATGTCCAAATTAGTGGAAGATTGATATGTTTGTTTCCACACAAACACAAGTCTTTGGTATTTAGTAAGAGCAAGATTACAACAACCTTTATGGGATTTTAGAGGATTAGTACTGATGAGACTGTAGGGGCTCATCACAGGTTAAAGGCCAAGGACGTTCAGATGATGTTTATTCCTTTCTTGTGGATATGTTTGCTCAGGAATTCTGTAAAGACCTCATTCAGCTTTTCTTCATGTACACTGCTTATTCTTTTTGGCATCATGGGGAGTAAGGAACAAATACTACCGTTACTACAGTTTGAACCAGTCCAAACCTCAGGACTAATGTGTCCAAGGCCATCTGAACCCTTTAACTCCCAGCTCAACTGTCAATAAATCCAGAAATAACCAATGTGTAATAAAAAAACAAAAAAACAATAGCTTGTTTCTGTAAATACTTAAAGATATAGAAATAACTGCAAACAAACCAAAATAACTGATATTTTCTTTTTGTAGTATTTAAAAGCTAAAAAGTTATTAGTAATACAATCATTATTTTAAGTACTTAACCATATATATGCATTGAAATTCTTATTCATCAAAAACATTTTTGTATGTTTGTCAAACTCACTATCATCTGTTATAAGTTATTATTTTTTAATTTATTTTTAAACATTTATGCCTTTTGTGATTGATTTTGTTCCAAATATTTGCTTTTTTTATGTCATCACATAATCAACTGTCAGCTTTTACACACCCCACACCAAGAAAATATCTGTTTTTTGTATGTTTGTAGTTTTCTCTGTGTGCAATGTTGACGGTATCAAACGATGATTTGATTTGTTCTGTTTTTTGAAACATTAAATATCACTGAATTTATTGAGTACCTTTGCCAAACAGTTGAGCTGGTTGTTAAAGGGTTAAAATGTTAAGTCTAAGCCATAGTCACTATCCAAGTTGTCAGTGCTGCGTTACTCTTTAGAGCAGGGGTAGTCAACAAGGTACCCACCAGCACCTGGTAGCCCACAGGTAGGCCTAAGGTGCCCGACGGGACGTCCCTTTAACACCACAGAGCTTCAAATAGATACATTTCATAATTTGAATTTCATGTTTTATTTTTTTTAACTATTGAAAAAATATTAAAACTAAAAGGCAAACATACAGCTCATACTTAACCTATTATAAGCATATAGTTTAATATTTAAAGAGACTGTGAGGAGTTTTTTAAGTAATAACAAAAAAGTCTCACTTTTAGATATATGCCTGATCGAAATACGCACTTATCGATGAGTTTTATAGCATCTAAATAGGTTATCTATAAATGCTATTCTTTAGCCTCCTGGTCGGGTCGTACAGGGCTGGACTGGCCTGGATACTCAACTTCAGGAACAAGACAATTAAAACTAGAGCAAATTTTTATTATTTTATTATTTATATTACACGTCTAAGAGCCCCGGGCTGTAAGTAGCGATATATAGCTGTCTACAACTACGATAATAACTTTTCCCCGCTTTGCTTGTCGTCACACATCAAAAACTACCGCTACGTAACTAGAAACAGATACATTACCTCGTGGCTTTGCATCCTGTAAGTTGTTGAAAAAGAACTTGTAAAGCAATGAAGAGTTCCGAGAAAGATCCATGCTGCATTTACCACAACAAACAAACACACTTTGGCTTCACCTCTCCGGTGCGTTCAAGTTGTAGTCAGAAGTAGGAATTTTGAGCTCCGAGTGGGAAACTAAAACTGGAACGTCCCCCGAAGTCTGAATTTCCTACTGGGAACTCGGTGAAACCTCCCCACCCCGAGTTGACAATCGAAGATGGATGCCCCCAGTGTGAACAGTTATTTAGCTCCTGTAATAATCAATTTATTTGCACTTCTGACTGGGGTGTGTCGCTCTAGATCAGCTGTATACATAGTATTGTTAGATTTATATTTACAAAAATGCTGCCATAGTGATAATCACATTCTTCATACAACAACGCAGGGCGCGCTAACAACAGCTAACAATAGCTTGGTAGTTAGGCATGTTTTTTTCTGACTTCAACTGGAACGCCGATAAGTCGGAGATGATGTCACTCCCATTTCCGAGGTTACAGGAACGCAGCATTACGCTGGCGATAAATTCTCCTCATAGCACCTTTAAGGTAAACTATACTATTTAGAAACATCAAATAAAATAAGTAATCATCCATGATACGCCTTTTTTCTGACTCAGAAACAGGGCTCCAGACTAACTTTTTGCATTGGTTGCACTGGTGCACCTAAATTTTTTTGAAGCACCAGCACAAAAATTAGGTGCATCCAAATTTTTCATAGAGTCACCTTTAATGCCATAAGGTCCCAATTGTATCACTCTCCATAACTTTTATATAATGTAAATGATTTTTAAACAAGTACGACATGTTATATAAGAGTTACCGCTCCATGCTGACACCAAACCTGACATCACAGTCAGGCTCCGTCTGGGCTAATATGCATGCTAACAGCTGATTGGATGATTACTGAGGGCCATGTGTATGTGCTTACGTGTGTGTGTGCATGTGTTTGGGCAGGCCTACAGGCTGCAGCCTGTGAAGATGCAGCACAGAGACAGAGAAAAGAGAGAAAGCAGGTGCTGTGTCTTGTCCGTTTTTCGGCGGATTTTTCCGCTACTTCAGTTACCTTTGTTAACT
This sequence comes from Scarus forsteni, assembly GCA_036419115.1. NCBI lineage: Eukaryota > Metazoa > Chordata > Actinopteri > Labriformes > Labridae > Scarus > Scarus forsteni. Next base: position 17,348,762 of record JAZDUH010000033.1, on the reverse strand, counting down.
TAAATTTGTAAGGGTGCACCTAAATTTTTTTCTTGGTGCACTAGTGCGCCCAAGAAAAAATATTTGGTGCACTCCTACAAATTTTGGGTGCACGTGCGCCCTGAGAAAGGTTGTCGATCCCTTCTTTAGAGGAAACATCAGAGGTGTGATAAAAGTAGGGGGGTGCACATGGAGTCATCAGGGGATAGTAGCATTTTGAGTGTGTGCAATATTGAAATTTACAAAACTTACAGACCATGGCAGGATAGAAACTATATCAAAAGTTTAAAATGTGCTTCAAAATCCAATCTAATCAAAAATGTGTAGAAAGAAATGTACTGGTTTCAATCAGCTAACCCAGTTTCCATCAAACAATCACATTGTTGCCTTTCATGGTCACTTTTTCTAGTTTATGGACTTGTACAGAGCAAACATATTTCTTTCATGACTTAAATTAACATCCATTAATTGGTAAGATTTACTTTCAGAAGTCTTCAACATCTGTCTTTCTGTGTAACAACACGTGAACATTGTCCACGTGTTCATTACAACTTGAATGAAAAATGAATGTACGCTTCCAACACTTCTTCGGCAAGCCAAGCGACAGTTGGCGGGGACTTTGTTCTGCAAAGGTTGATGTACCATCATGACATTCAATGAAGACCACCCCCATCCCCCTCTACACAAACAGCCTCAGCGACTGGCAGAGTCGTGTTGGACCTCAGTGTGCCGTTGATCATTGTCATTCCTCTGATTTCGCTCCAGCTTTCTCTGTGGGTCCTAAATCCAGCAGTGCACTTCACTGCAGCGGGGGACACACTGATGGATCGATGTTATTTCAGAACTACAGCCATACATAACAAGAGTTTTTAGAGGCAACATTAGGCTGTTATAGAATCTCTATATTACGGGGTTATGGGGAAAACCGTCAATGTTTGGAAAAGCTTTATTTAAATGTGATGTTTTCAAATGATACATGAGCACAAAGAATGCTTTTAAAGGTGCTTTATTCTCCAATTTCAATAAGCTGATGATGATTGATTCATATTCACATTAACCTCTGAAGACTTGAATCTCCCAGAATTTGATATGCTGCTGCTGTCCCTGGGTAAACTTTGCCCATGATGTCAGAGATATAATGCCAAGCAAAGCTATATGTATCGCAAATTGTGCAAAACTAGAAGGAGAGCAGAAGGGCATTGGTTCATATGAGTCGCTGTAGAGTCAGCTCCCAATGTATTGTAATATATATAACATCTCCTGTAAATAAAAAAGGCAAAAATGGCACAAAAAGTAGTCTTAATATGGGAAAAAGGCTTCAGATTTTTAAATTAGAGGTTAAGGGCTCTCAAAAACACTCGGTATGTACGTTATCATTAGTACAAGGGTGAATAAATGTGATCCATGGTGAGGTTTCAAAATGAAAAAGTACACTCTGTCGTCTTCATCATATTGAAGAGCAGACAAAACATCTCTGACCAAGTGAAGTTTCTGTTTGTGTAATTATAGAACAACCATACTGTATGACTAAGAACAGTATGTGCAACGTACACGTTTTCAAATTATGTAAGATAATTACAGAGATATGTCAAGAAAGAGTTTCCATGACTCAGTACTTCCATAAGAAAAGTCTTGGTTTGTCCAAGCAGTTACATCATCGCACTGAGAGAAACTGTTATAGAAAAACTGGAGGGCATTCTTGTGGTTCTTGTGTTGTCATCTTTTTCTTTAGAGTAACAGCTGAGAGCTGAACTGATCACACAGGATTCTGTTAAATTATATTCAGAGTTTTTAATGGGATGTGACAACAGCATTTTTCCCCCTTAGAAGAAGCTGAAGACTGATAGATGGATGCATAAATGGATTAACAGATGTAAGAATTAAAAATATGGCAGATGAATGGATGGATGGACAGATTGATGAAAAGATATATGATTACATGGATGGATAAATGGAAGCCCAAAAGGATGAATGAATGGATTGATTAATGAATTGAAACTGAATTTGTGGATGTTTGCATAAAAGGATCAATGGATGGTTATCAAATTAGATGGACATATTAATGAAATGATAAGATGTCTCGATAAATGGATAGAAGACCGTGATGGAGGATGGATGTCCAGATGGATGAATGGTTGGACAGGTAGAAGGATGGATAAATGTCCAGATGAATGACTTAAAAGGGATACACGAGACATATGGTATATTGGTAGATGAGTAAAATGATGAACATTCTGATGGATGGATGGGTGGATGGATGGATGACACAGTCAAAAGGGCAGATAGATGATGGATGAAGGATGATGGATGTCCAAATGGATGGGTTGATAGATGGATGACTAAATAGGTGGATTTAAAGCTTAATGAATGGATGAATGGATGGATAGCTGAATGAATAGATGTCGAGATGGATGGATGTCACAGTGAATGCAAATCTAGAGGGATGCGTGTCCAGATGGACTGAGAGATTAATGGATGGATGAATAGATGGATGAACAAGGAAATGAATGATTGATCAAACAGATAGGTATACTTAGTAACTAGATATGCTTATGTCCAGATGGATGGGTTGATAGATGGAAGACTAAATAGATGGATAGAATGAATGAAGAAATGGACTGATAGGTACATGACTGGATGGATATCTGTATGGATGGATGCAAAAATGAATGGATGGATAAAGACACAGATAGCTGAATGCATGGACTAATCTATGTCCAGGTGGATTGGGGAAAAATAAATGGACCATATAATATATGAATGGAAGAAGTGATGATAGATTAAGGTTTAGATATATGAACAACCAGATGGATGAATGAATAGATGGATGGGTAGGGGGATTCTTATTTATTTAAATCCCATCTATGGATATAATAAGCCTGACTGAAGGTTGAACTGGCAACATTTCGTGGCCAGATTTACGTAGGGCTGTATTTCATTGAAGTTTCTCGTTTATATATCTGTTTGGTGAGAATATACAAAAAGAATCATTTTAACAAATCCCCAAAATAGTTTGGATTAACTGTATTATAGTTTGATGTGTTCCCCTATCTTTTAAAGGGGGCTGCATGATTTTTGGAAATTATCTAATTGCGTTTTTTCTGGCAGATATTGCAGTTTTTATTCGATTCACGATTTTCTTCAAATCAAGCTTCAGTGCAATACTCCCTATGTCTAAAGGTGCTATGAGGAGAATCTATTTCCGGCGACATAAAGACTCTGCTACCCATGAGCATGTGCGGCGACTGTTGTAAAGACGTGACCCAAGCCAAAGCGTGCATTTGTTGTGTTGCTAATGAATGCAGCTCAGACCTTCCTCGGAACTCTGCATTGCTTTACAACTTCTTTTTTCGACAACTTACAGGATGCAAAGCGATGAGGTAATGTATCTCTTTCTAGTTATGTAGCGGTAGTTTTTGATGTGTGACAACAAGCAGCTTTTGGTATTGTAGTTTTGTAGCCGGCTATATATCACTACTTACAGCCCGGTGCTCTAAGACATGTCCGAATAATATAAATTTGCTCTAGTTTTAATTGTCTTGTTCCCGAAGTCGAGTATCCAGGCCAGTCCAGCCCTGTCTGACCCGACCACGAAGCTAAGGAATAGAATATATAGATAACCTATTTTGATGCAATAAAACTCATCTTAAATGTGTATTTCGATCAGGCATATATCTAAAAGTGAGACTTTTTTGTAATTGCTTAGAAACTCCTCACAGCATCTTTAAAGTACAGACAACAGTAAGGAAATCATTGATCAAAAGCACATACATTATTCATCATAAACTTTAGATAGGTAATAGATAGAAATCTGTTTTCATTATTCAAGGGATACTCCAACTACTGCTACTAAACAGAGGCTTTGTATTGTTGACCTGCTTACCAGCACTTCTTCAACTACAAATGGCCTGCACATTTGTTAAAAAGTAAACAGATCCTGGGTCAGTCAGGAACGCTGACATTTTGTTTTGGTAATCACATGCTTGTGTTGTAAGAAATTGCAATTTAATCCGAAAATGATCAATCTTTCAGCCCTTGTTTTAAACATTAAAAAATGAAACAGCAAGTCCTTTAATAGTAGGTCAATTTCTGGACAGGCATTAACCATACGAAAAAATAAACAGAAACAAAATAATGCTTTACAGATGATCAGAAAAAAAGTAAGTTGTGTTAATATTGAGGTTTTAAAACTACAGGGTGAGCTCTCAGTCTGTCCCGTTTGCTGACACATAATAATCTGTCGGTTTAGGCTCTGTCAGTGAGTGGAAAGGGGAGGGCAGGACCAGATGTGGGAAAGCCGCTATTTTTCTTGTATGTCATCCCTTCATACTGTAAGTTTAAGTGGAGATCTGGACAGCATCTACAGTCCACATAATGACCCCCTGCTGACCCCTTGACAGTGATACAGTGCAGAGCCTTGTCACTGTCACATCACTGAGAGCTTCAGCATCGCTCTGACCTCCCAAGAACACAGACGCTGAGATCTCCAGGAGGGGAAACGTGAGGCAGCGACGTGTTTTCATTTTAACCTCTAATTACCTGATTGTGTTTGCACAGTCCTACATAGTAACGCACAAACACAGCAAATGAGAGGAACCATAATGTCAGACTTGAATCACCAGGATAAACTTTATGTGGCAAAGTGGTGCCTCTATTGAGCAGTGTAGTATCATAGTTGTAAAAGAGAGTGAGTTACATCTTTAAACAACATGGCAGAGCTACCTGCCATCTCTTTATAGCATCTGTAGTTATTACTTATGCCAAGAAGGTTATGTGTTTACCAGTGTATGTTTATGTCTGTCTGTTAGCAAGATCACACACAAACTATTGGACTGAAACTTTGAAGAGATGCTGGTAAGGCCCAACTTAAAAATGATACAGTTTTGATAGTAATCCAGATAACTTCCTTTAGCTAATGATTGATTTTGCTCAATAATTGTCCAACTAATGATGATATCAACATGATTCTGAGTGCTAGTTGTGTGTTTTCAAGGTCAAAAAATCATTTGATGCTAACTTTATCATGGAACTATTGCTTATAGATGTAACAGCAATATGTGAGCTACCTTGGTGGAGGTTTGCGCTGGGTGCTTTCTGGTTACAAACTTAAACTACAACAACTTTTGAATGCTTATTTAACTGTTTACCAAAACAGCTGCATGCTTTTGGCTATTAGCTTCACTTAATTCTCGTGACAGGCTGGTCTAGAAACTTCTTTTCCACAGGTATTTCCATGCAAATCCATTTCTAGCATTTATAGAACATGGTCTTTAAAAGAACAAACATCCAGGGACAATGTCTAGAGAGTTGCAGTTTTGTAGGCAACAACAAGGAGAGTTCAGCTGGAAATGGCCAAATTGGTTGGAGATGAAAACAACAGTCCCTCAAAAAAATACCCATAACAACCAAGGTATGCAGAAGACTATCTGACTATGCATTGAATCTCGTTCGGACCATTTCAGGTCCCACTCCTGTAAGCCAAGAACAGGAAACTTAGGACCTGTCCATCCACATGAAAACACTGAAAATAATGTAGTTTGTATGCCAGGCCTGGTAGTGGTGCTGTAATGCTGATATACCATACACCAGAACCAGAAAAGAAGACATGGAGCACGCATAGAAAACATGACTGATGTGAACAAACATCGATGTATGCTGTTCTACATGTCTACTTGTTGCTCATGGTGGTCTCAGATGAGCAGTAGGTTTTGCTGTAAAAGTCAAAACAAGTTGTTTGCTTCTGCTGAAAGGATGTAACACTGTTTGTCGAAATTGTTTCTACAGAGGACGGGCCATGAGATCATGGTTTCAAGGCCCAGTTCTCAAGAATGTGTATTTTTGGGTTAGAAAAATAAATGTCCGTGAAAATGCAGTAAGTCTCAGGCTACACACATGGTTCACAAAACTGAACTAGAGAAGACTGGCCTGGTCTGATGACTCGATTTCTACCCCAACATTCACATGGTGGGGTCGCAATTTGGCGAATACGATGAAAGAGCGGTGACACAGCAGGTAGTGCACATGCCTCACAGCAAAAAGGTTGCCAGTTTGATCCCTGGGCCAGGCAGGGCTTCTCTGTGTGAGGCTTGTATGTTCTTCCTGTGCATGCATGGGTTCTCTCCAGGCACCCCGGCTTCCTTTCATAGGCCAAAAACATTCTCATTAGGTTGACTGGTGACTTCAAAATTGCCTTTAGGTATGAGTGTGAGAGCGAATGGTCATCATGGTGTATCCTGCCTCATACCCTAATGCTACGGCCACACCGGACTCGAATTGGCGTATTTAAGCGTGCGTAGTGCCTGTGACGTGCCGCGTATAACGCCCAAGGCTGGACGCTGGACCATTTTGACAAGCCGAGGGGTGACGCGCATCACTGTGCAGGCGCGTAGAGAGCCCGAGCTTGTCGGACTCAGTGATGACCCGTGCAGGCAAATCCAGCTGGAAACGAATATTTACAGAACTTACCTTCAAAACCTGTCTCCTCAGCGGCTTTCACCCAAGCCTGCTTCTTTTTGTACCGGTCTCTGTAGAGTACACATGTGGAATCGTATAGCTCCGGATGATAGCAAACAGCGCAGATAAACCTCTCCTCCGTCTTTCAGAGGGGGTTTGAGCAGGAGCAGGAGGCCAGAGCGTCACACGTCATCAAATCAATGACGTCGGGGAGAGTGTCATCGCTGATTGGCTGCCGCGCCACAGCGTTACGCAAATTTGCATCGAAATTTCAATATTTTCAACTTGATCGTCGAGGCGTTTGACGCCCCAAATGCGCCGGACGCTCCTAACGCCTCGCGCCAAACGCGTCCGACGTGCTGCCCGGGGTGAATCTGCGTCCAAACACGTCTTTGCATTGACTTTGTATGTAATTAAACACGCGTCTTTGCAAATTTGCATCCGGTGTGGCCACACCATAAGTCAACTGGGGAAGGCTACGCCCCTTGCAACCCCAAAATGAATAAGCAGTTTACATGATGGATGGATGGATGAAAGAACCATATGTGCTGTACAAATTTGCTCGATTTTGTTCTTTACACCATAGCTTGCCTGCCTCCTACAGGAGGTTTATCATGTACTATATATACTCATATCAGTTTTGAGACAATTCTTGTGGCAGGGAAGAAGCACTACATTTTTAAATGGGTGAATATGTTTTAAATATGGACTCAGGATGCAGTCCTTGGTCTATATTCACAGGCTACATCATATATGCATTTTAACAACTGCTCTTATGCTATTCTGATTACTCAAAACTTAGGCTAAGCATGATATAAAAACTGCATGAAGAATACATGTATGTTTGATCTACTCGGTCAAAAATCTCAGTCAAGCTAGACACCCAAAGTTGGTCATCCTGATGAAATTGAACAGTCTATCTGCTATGAAGGCCTGAACTACATACCAGTCATACAGTATTAATGCAGGTGAACTTCCAAAGGTGTGGCTACAGTTAATCACTTTCCCTAATTAAGGCTTCATTGACACAAACTTGGTTTAACAATAGAAAGCTCTGTAGGCTTTTCTCAACCATGTCTTTCATCCAAACTTTTCAAATGATGTTTTTAGGTCACATATAAGGAGTCTAAACTCACAAACAGGCTTCTTTGCTTTGTGGGCGAAGACACTTCTGGCTGACAGTACGTCTAAAATTAGATTTTACAGGGGATAACCTCAAAAAAGAGACAGTTTATTTGACATACTAAGCCTGACAGGCACTGTCCAGTTTGGTCAGAGGATGAAAGAGTCTCTGGGTTGTAGTTTCAGGGTGTTTGAAGAGAAAACAAAGAAAAATGTGCCTCAGTTGTATCGGTATTGGCAGGTGGAGACACAGAGATGAATTGAGAACATTAGCAGAACCATTGCTGTGGTTTATCTGATCATTACACACTGCTAAACGTGTCACATGCTCTAATGTTGATCTGGAAAAATGACTCACTTGGCTGTATTGTTAATGTACCCTGCTGTGCCGTTGCCTAATATAGAATGATGAGCGTGAGGAATTCTGCATTTCAGCTATGTTTTCCATTGCATGAGCACATCCACACGTCTCCTCTTGGACAAAAACAAAGGGTACCAGTTTTGTCTCCACTCATTTGCACAAATCCAAATGCTTAGTAAGGGCCCAAACAAGAATAATGAAGTGTTGCATCAGTAAGAAAACTTTAGGACATCCCTCGCAATCCCGACTTAAGCAAACAAAATCCACATCAAGACAAAATGTTCAGTCTACAACTAAGCAAACACTGAATTGTGCTGAAAACGTCTTAAGCAGCCAGCATGTAAACGGTACGACAAGGTCCTGCACTCCCAAAGAAAGACTGTTGTTCCAGCGCCGACAGGTTCTTGGCTCGCCCCCTCTGAATGACTGATTGGATTCTAGTCAAGACTCTTTTTCTGGCAAGGCTCACAGAAAAATAGAACAATATTGGGCGCTGTCAGTTTGTTAGGGTATTCCATTACGCTACAATGATGCGGATCACATGCAAATATGAGCTGAGTCATCGGAGTTTGCCAAACAAATATTGCAGTCACTAGCACACAGATGAACCTGATTTGTGGATCTCAGGTTCAAGGTCACAAGTAATTGTGGCCTGTAGTGTCAAGTATCTTGATAATGAGTAAAAAATGAGCCTAATCAGGCTGATCCAATTCCAAATGCCACATATGTCAAAAAGTGTAACCGTAACCCAAGGTGCAAACTACAGCTGATATTATTGAGCAACTTCATAAAGTGGGTGCAACATTGAGAAGAAAAAGGCATCCGTTACATTAAACAGGCCCACAAGTTTTTGTGAATTACATAGTCACAACGCTGCTGTCAAAACTCTGATCTCCAAAATTGCTACCTTTCAGGAAATGAAAAAACTTCCTACTAATAATTAGTATAGTATTGACTTGACTAAAGATTATTTATTTACATTCTGATTTGATTAAAAAATTCTAAAACCCACCCTCCATCTTCAAAGGTGACTACTGGTGGTCAGGGGTGTAACGAAATGGTCAAATCACGAAAAAATGCGAAATACGAAACAGGGCTCACGATACGAAATACTCACAATAAAAAATACAGATTATAGAAAATCCCCAACAGTAGGAAGTTATGCAAAAATCTCATTTTCTTTATTTTCTTCCAAAAGCAGACATACAAAAATATTGCTGCATCAGTACAAAATAAAAGCTCTTTGAACAAAAACGAAATTGTAATTTTTTCCTCTTTTTTAGACTACAGTGCAAATACAAACATAAAATCTCAATAAAAAGTGCTTTGTTGTTGTAACAATCAGGATAACTACATTCTTGAATGAAAAGGAAAACAAATAGCAGTCCTCAGAGCTGCAGTTTAGACCTATAAATGTCTGAACTGTTAATAATAATATTTAGCCTATAACAGTTCATATACTTCTGATCTTCAAGTATGATCAAATTCTGTCAACTCAACAGTAAATGCAAAAATAAAATATCGTTTTTTATGCAGACTTACACAAACATACAGTTGCTGCCTGTCTCCAGTTCAAAGTAGTTGGTAGTTGTACTCGCGGCAGTATACGGCGAACTGTAGCGGCATATTTTGCACGCGTTTGTTTTGTCCGCCATCTTCTCATCGTTCTTTTGCTTTTAAATGGGAAGCCAAATAGGTCCACACAACCGATTTATTTGGCGAAGGAACGTCAGCTAATTCCTCGACTTCGTCATCCTCCATTCTGAATCGAATGTTATGCCACGGTAGGCGAGGAGGTTAAAAAATCATCAGTCTCAGTACTGAGACGTAGTGTGCGGCGCCCCTTCGCATTTTTTTATTTCGTGCGTCTTTTAATCTTATTTTGTCATTTTTTACTTTGCGTAATTTCGTGGTACGAAATTTCTACATGGTTTCTTTTTTGTATCTTTGGAGAAGTTTTCAAGGTTTGACAAAAATCTCTCAAAGCATTCCTAATACATTGAAAACAGAATCTGATGTCAAAAGTGATCTTGCGTTATTCATGAGCCAGAATAGACTCCTGTGCAAAGTGTAGAAGATTTCCTCAAAGTTTTCTTGAGATGTTGTGTTCAAGGGATTATATTCAAAAGTAAAATGGTCAAGAGGCCTTGTGCAACCTTTATGGTCTCCTTAATCTATCCTTTTGTTACTGTGCAAAGTTTAAACAGATTTTAAGAACACTGAGTTTCAGCTGTCCAAAACCATCAAACTTTTGACATCCTGAGTGATCATTTAATGTAATTAGGGACATCTTTTCATCCTGGGTCAAGCACATCGCCTCTGATGTTCAAACAAAAGCCTGATTCCTTATCTGACCCTAAGTCAGGATCATTTAGGGACCTGTAAATCTCACATTATGATCTCATAGAGGAGTGTTCTGCTCTGTAATCTAATTCTAATGTCCTTGTTATTTTAGCTTGTATTATGCTCACAGGGAGTACATTCTTTAATAACATTAAATGTTTGGTTTATCCTGGACACAGCTGCGACTACTGTCGGCCATCTGGGAACCAACGTTTGAGAGTTTGGTCGGTAAAAACACAGAGAGCTCCTATATGTTCGGGCCAATAGTAATGGATGCTGTGGCATTGTTCCAATACAAAGGTTAACTAAAGCTATCGCCTGGAGGATATATGCCCCAGTAAAGTTTAATAGCACAGTGGTGAGGGACAGTTTTTGGTGTGATTGGTATTCTTTATTGATTTAGCTGTATGGTTTGTCCCAAGCTTTGCGTTATACAGATACTGTTGTGTATGGGGATCAGGAGTCAAAAGTCAATCCATTTGAACCTTTTACAGCCTAAAAACACAAAATATAGCCAGAAAATTGTATTTTTTGAAGCTGAAATATTTGGATCACTCTCTACTGAAATCCCCCAAAATCAAAATTGAACATAGATATTTTTTCTACCTCATTTGATACATTAGGTGTTTTAACAACTGGTAATCCACTTGAGGACATTTTTAGCATTAATCTGATTGTAAAAGTTTGTTTCAAATATGATACAACAGGCTTTAAGGGGTTAAATCTGATGCCAGCAACATATTAAAAAAGCTGGGACAGGGGATGTTTAACAGTATTTCACATCATTTTTTATTTTAGCAACACTCAATAAGCATTTGGAAGCTGAAGAAACTAATTATTGAAGCTTTGTTTATAGAATCCTTTCCCTTTTCTAGCTTGATTTTAAACTTGAGTGGCTCAGTGGTTCATGGTCTCCATTGCTGTTTTTTGTACTTGATTGTGAACCTCGCCCCATCTTTGCTTAAAGGGACTGTGAGGAGTTTACAAGTTATTACAAAAAAGTCTCACTTTTAGATATAAGCCTTATCGAATACACGCTTTGAGATGAGTTTTATACCATCAAAATAGGTTATCTATAAATGCTATTCCTTAGCTTCCCGTTCAGGTCGGACAGGGCTGGGCTGACCTGGATACTCAACTTCGGGAAGAAGACAATTAAAACTAGAGCAGATTTATATTATTCGGACACGTCTTAGAGCACCGGGCTGTAAGTAACGATATATAGCTGGCTACAAAACTACAATGCTAGGTTTTCCAAAAATTGCTTGTTGTCACATATCAAAAACTACCACTACGTAACTATAAAGAGATACATTACCTCGTCGCTTTGCATCCTGTAAATTGTTGAAAAAAGAAGTTGTAAAGCAATGCAGAGTTCGGAGGAAGGTCCGAGCTGCATTCATTAGTAACACAACAACAACACGCTTTGGCTTGGGTCACGTCTTTTGGTGCGTTCCAGTTGTAGTCAGAAGTAGGAATTTCCGAGTTTCGAGTAGGAAACTGCAACTGGAACGTCCCCCGAATTTGAAATTTCCTACTGGGAACCTCGGGCAAACCTCACCACCACCGAGTTGACAATCAAAGATGGATGCCCCAAGTGTGAACAGTTATGTAGCTCCTGTAATAATCAATTTATTTGCACTTCTGACTGGGGTGTGTCGCTCTAGATCAGCTGTATACATAGTATTGTTAGACTTATATTTACAAAAATGCTGCCATAGTGATAATCACATTCTTCATACAACAATACAGTGCGTGCTAACAACAGCTAACAATAGCCTGGTAGATCGGCATGTTTTTTTCCGACTTCAACTTGAACGCTGATAAGTCGGAGATGATGTCACTCCCAGTTCTGAGGTTACTGGAACGCAGCATTACGACAGTCGCCGCGCGTGCTCATGGATAACAGAGTCTTAATGTCGCTGGTAATAGATTCTCCTCATAGCACCTTTAACTGAGCTTTTCTATACCCACCCATGACACTCACTTCTTCTTGATTAACCTGTTCCAAAAGGGTATTGTTTTTTTTTTGGCATTTCTCAATTTCCCAGTCTTTTGTTACCCCTGTCCTAGCTTTTTTGCAACATGGTGCAAGTTAGCAAATTGAAAAATAATGAATAGCTGCAAAAAAAAAAAAGTTAAGCGGTTTAAATTTTGTAGAGTTTTCATGTGAGTATGGGCTTAAAAGGACCTGCATATCATTGTATTCTGCTTTTCCAATTGGTATTAGGGTATGTACAGCTTTGCTTGCTTGTTGATTATCTCCTTTCAGAGGCAGATCTGATCAAAATCACTGCGGCTAATGTGTTTACCGTTGAAATAAACCTCAAACAACCACTTCCAAAATACCCAACTATCCCTTCAAGTCCATAAGGTTGTTTCTAGTCATGCAAACGTTGTTTAAAAGGAGAGAGATTGATTACAATTTAAGGTTAATTTGCCTTTTTTCTGATTGGAAGCATTTGTTACCTAAATTGATGCCATAAAACATTCTAGACACCATAGACAGAACAGTAATTTACCCAAACACAAGTGTTCTGGTTCTACCTCATCAACTTTATTTTATGTTGTGTTGTTTGTTTTGTATCTGAGCTCAAGCTGACAAGTGAGTATCATGTTCTGCAAGCTGACATTTGTGGTTTTGTCAATGAAAGGAGTGATTTAATGATGAATCTGATGTTCCAGTTAGAAAAATAAATATCATGGTTAAACTAATAGGTCTGCTCTCTCTCTCGAAGGATTAAATCAACAAAATAAAAAGTCCTGAAACTGGATGTGCTCTGATCAAGTCCAGTCCCTGAGAGTAGTAAAACAACAGCCTAATAGATTTCATCCATGCTTTTTTTTCCATGCTTGGGGGAGCAGTATCCTAAGAACATTTTATTATAAAACTCTTGCAAATCTTGCAGATATATGTTCATTGCTTGCATGTGAATGTAATGTTTTGAGAGGTCAATGAAGAAATTTCAAAAGCATTATCTAAAGATACTTTCTGGCTTTTTGGCCGACTTTGTGAAAATATCACAACCACTCAAGCAGAGCCGGCGCTACCTAATATGGCATCATAGGCGAGATTTTATTGAACTTTATTTGAACATTAACTTATTTAAGTGGAATAATGACAAAACATAATTATATTAACACAAATGTATGAAAAAGAGACCAAACATTCATACTTACCCATTAATAGTTGATTAATTTCACTTATTAAAAAATGAAGTGCTTTCTTTGTTGCCAAGTTAACAAGTTAATCATTCTTCATTTACCAGGGCAACTCGCACCCTTCCCATGACAAAGCACTCATGAATACAAATCGACTGTTTAATGAAACCTCAGCATGGTATAAATCTGTCAAAACTACAGATACTTGAAAACCGTTCATGCCAACAGCTAGCCTCTAGCAGTGTGGTTGCTAACCTGACTGCCAAAACACTTGAGAGAATCATCCATCACAACACCTTCCAAGATCCACTGAGTCTATTACCCTCCACAGTCACTCATCATTCTGTCTCAATCTCAATCTCCTGCAATCTCAAGTCTGCACTGACTGGTTCAGGCTGGTTTTATGGTCCATGAATTAATCCCCAGTCTGAGGTGATTAATGGAAACTCAATGCGAAGCTCTTGGATTGGGGGGGGGGTTGTGTCTAAACTGTTTTAAGTTTTAATACACCAAACACTGAACTAACAATCCAGTGAAGTGCACCATAGTTTCTTAAAACTAAACCAAAGTCTGGTCCTTTCAGAAGTAGAGGCCTCCTTCCTCTTCTACATGCACTAGAGTTTGGCTCACTGTAGCATGTTGCATGTAGCATGGTCATTTTATTCAAATAATCACATTTTGGCTTGCTGATGAATGTTGTTTGCAGCACTATCATCCAACCACCAAAAGGTTCAGCTCTTCCCAAACTCTTTCTTCTTGCTGTGTGTGGTCCTGTATAGCAGTGATCATCAACTGGCGGCCCTGGGGCCATATCCAGTCCTCCAAAGCTTCCCATTTGGCCTCCAGAATATAACCATTATATCCTTATCCCTTTTGGGATGGCGGGGGCTGGAGCCTACCACTGCTGACATTTGGCAAGAGGTAGGGTGTACCCTGAGCTGGTTGCAGGGCCATATAGAGAGAATCATACCTAAAGGCTATTTGGAGTCACCACTCAACCTAATGAGCATGCCCAAAGACAACCCACAGATTCACAGGGAGAACATGCAAACTCCACACAGAAAGGCACTAACTGACATGGGAGTCGAACCACCAACCAACCCTCTTGCTGTGAGGCACTTGCACTGCTTGCTTATCAGCCATCCATTTAAATTCTGAAAATGCAATTGTTGTAGTCTTATGCTGCGTTCACACCGGACGCTACCTGTACCACCTCGGCAATCACTCTCCATGCAAAGTCAGTGTACAGCCACGATGGGGCGGGGCTAACCCTTGCGCGATGCAACAGCCACTTTTAGCGTGTCACACAATGTGAAAGTAAAAAAAAGTTGACCAATCAGCACATGTGACGGTACCCTAATTCGGACTTTAGAGGAACAATCCATGTCCGTGGGGGAAACATTAGTCAGTGAAGACATGAATTCCGCCTAGATGGACCGCGGGAAACTTACAGATAATGCTGCTGCAGGGCATCAGCTGCAGTGTTTTGTGGTTGATAAGTGAATGAAAAGGATACAGCTGGAATAATGTCCGCTTATACATCATATTATATGATATATGATATGATCGCGGTGAAGCTCGAGCGGACGTGACGTCACCGAGCGACGGCCGATCAAAATGAGGTATTTATGGACGCGCAACGCCATTTTGGTAGCTTGGTCGCTTGCGGTGTGAACGCAGCATTAGGAGAGTCTTTTGTTGTAAAATCTTGACAATTATTGCTGCAATCCCCCAAAATGCTAAATAAAATTTGAAAATATTGCAACTGTCCAAAGCAGCAAGCTGCAGTACAAGGGATAAAGACTGATTTTGTCTATTAAGATGAAACTATGCATTAAATTCAGGAAATTAAAAACGCTGAACTTGCAAACTAAATGTTTATAATACTTTGATTTATTTTCAAATCTGCCTAATAGTCAATACCATGACTAAAGGTGGCCTTTGTGTAAATGTAATTAATGACCTTTGTGATACAGTAATATTGGACAATCTTTCTGGAGTGTGAGGTTACCAAATGTGAAGATTAACCATAAACTGATATAACCCTCTGTGGTTTTGCTCTTCAAATATTGCTTTATTGATTTTTAAGGAAGATGCTCACTTGTTATGTCAAATGTTCATTTACAAATTCAGTGTTCACTCTCAAGTTATATCAGAGGCTAGTAGATCATAGTGTTCTCATTGTGTTACATTACCCATTTGTTGCCATGACATACTCCTTTGTTTTGAGAGGGTGACTAACAATGACATAATAACCCGTCATAACTGTCAGGACTGTAGCATATGACAGCTCTGTCACAGAGCCAGATTTACTCTGCTCGATCTTGAAAGGCTCCTGGGGAGTCTACATTAATGCCAATCAGCTTCATTTATTCAAGCAACAATGATTTCCAACTGAGTAGAGATGCATTTGTTAGAAAGGAAAACAACATCTTCAGTGATACATTTTCTTTAGTAAGGCCATGAAGAGCATTAAGATCAGAGAAAACAACACTTATCGTCAGGCCACATTGTACAACTACATTTACTTTCAATAAAAAAGAACGCTGACATCAAATCATCACATTAAGCCACACGTATACCAGCAATGTTGACTGGCAGCAGTGCAGCTCAGTCTGAAAAGGCTTGGGCTCCGGACAGGGGTTGGCCAGTTTAAAGTTGCGTTCCAGTTGATCTCGGAATTGGGATATCCCGAGTTAGAAATTAGATATGTCCCTGGGAACTGCCCTTTGGTCGGAATTTCCCACTTTGAAGTTGGATGATCTTCACCTACCCTGACTTAATCAGCTCGAAACTGGGACATTTATAGCCGAGACGTGATTTAATTCCCTTTTCCCTGTTCCAATGTAAATGGAACATACCATTAATCCCAGTCGAAACATACTTGGGAGTTGCTTGGTAGCTGGGGAGATGCAAGCTGACTTCTTGGGGCACTGCTGCCAGTTTCAGCAGTCAGTAACTCAGCTGAGAGAGGTTTGTGTCCCTTGCATAGGGTTTACACCCTCGCACCCTTGAACTTCATTGCACTTAAACCTCTCTGATTGAAGAAGCGTTAGCATTGCTGGTGATGCAGATAAGTCATCAGCATGTGTTCCTAAACCTGATCTGACAGACAGGTGATAGAAGTGATGTTTTCCTTTTTATGTTTTTTCTTGCTCTACTGGACTACAAAGAGACAAAATGCACTTGATATGGTGCATACCCATGAAGAAAGTATCCCAATGCAATGAGTAAAAGTAGTCTTTAGACATCAAATTGGGGTCAGCATCTTTAGTTGTATCATACATGCCCGACATCAGATATAAACGAGTTCACCAAGCTCAAAGCCACATATTACCCACCTGTCAGATATTGTTCTAATTGGATAAAATAAGCACATCTTAATGTCTTAACAGTTCATAAATCAGCTTAATTGACCAGTCAGAAATATAAACATTATGATATTCAACATTTCAGTATTTTGACATGTGTTCTAGCTATTCCGTTACATATTGGGCATCAGTGACCAATTTGCGAACACATCCCTTTTTCTAATGTGCACCAACGCTAAGTAATGCATTTGAAAAAAATAATTAAACAAAGCCTTCTTAAATCTCTGAGTCTTGGTTTTTGACCCTGCTGTAGCAGTGCAGTGCTGATTTAAACAAGATTGCCAGAAAACAATTGGAGAGTGAAAACCTCCACCAAGGAATGCATCACTCATACATTGCTGTTACATCTATAAGCAATAGTTGCATGATAAAATTACTAGGGGTGTAACAAAATGGTCAACTCATGAAACGATACAAAACAGGGCTTGCGATAAGAAATAAAGATTATAGAAAATCCCCAACAGTGGGAAGTTGTGCAGAAATCTCATTTTCTTTATTTTCTTCCTAATGCAGACATACAAAAAATATTGCTTCATCAGTATAAAACAAAATTGTAGTTTTCCCCTTATTTAGACTACAGTGCAAATGCAAACAAAAAATCTCAATAAAAAGTGATTTGTTGTTGTAACAATCAGGATAACTACATTCTTGAATGAAAAGGAAAACAAATAGCACTCCTCAGAGCTGCAGTTTAGACCTATAAATGTCTGATCCGTGAACTATAATATTTAGCCTAAAACAGTGCATATACTTCAAGTATGATCAAATTCTGTCAACTCAACAGTAGATGCAAAGATCAAATACGTTTTTTATGCAGACTTACACAAACATACAGTTGCTGCCTGTCTCCAGTTCAAAGTAGTTGGTAGTTGTACTCGCTGCAGTGTACGGCGAACTGTAGCGGCATATTTTAGACGTTTGTTGTTTTGTCCGCAATCTTCTCACCGTTCTCTCGTCTTTTACATGGGAAACCAAAATAGGTCCACACAACTGATTTATTTGACGAAGGAGCGTCAGCTAATTCCTCAACCTCGTCTTCCTCCATAATGAAGCGAGTGTTTTGCTACAGTAGGCAAGGAGGGCAAAAAAATCACCAGTCTCAGTGGTGCGCGCGCCCTTCGCGTTTTTTTTTTTTGTGCATTTGTTTTGTGCGTCTTTGAATTTTATTTGGTCAGTTACACCCCTAAAAATGACTATGATAATATGATTCATTGACCCTGAAAACCCACACCTAGCTCTTAGAATCATGTTGATATCATTACTAGTTAGATAGTTATTTAGCAAAAATGATATGCTAAAGGTTGTATTCTGGATTACTACCAAAATAGAATCATTTCAGCGAAATCCCTTAAGTAGTTTATGTGTAATCTTGGTAACAAACATACGGCGTCAATAACACAATCACTACCATAATAATATACTTCCCTTTGCACTGATATGTCTAATAAATACAGCAGTACTGATCTTCTCATACTGTCAATGTCGGCCTAGAAATAGTTTTGACATGCAGACTAATATAAAAGAGCAAACTTGTAATTTCATAGCCAATAAGCTGTCACAACTCTCCAAATTCTGTGCAAAGGTCCAAATATAAATACTGAATGACAGCCCAAATTTAAATCATTGAGTAATACCGTCATGAAATGTTGCCATAAAATAATATTACATGTTATCTGTTCATCAAAAAGACAGCATATTGCTTTTAAACTGTACTATTTGTTTATATGGGGGCAATAACATGAATCCAAGCTGAACCATAAACCGTTTCACAGTGTGATAAGAGATTTAAAAAGGTAAAAAGGTGAAGCTACCCCCATACACGTGTCCTTTTAACCTGAGGAAAATCTCACAGTCCCTCCAAGACCCTCACCTGTCACCTGTTATTTGTCTGCTGTGGCTGACTTTTATGGTCCATCCTGACGTTTATGGCCCATTCCCGTTTACGTTCAAAGCAAAGATGGACACTAAAGGCATCCATCTGGATTTGATCCCTCTGCTGCTGGAAGCCTTTTGTCCTACAATGGGACTCAGATGCGCTCATGTGTAATGAACATGCGCACACAAACACTGAGGCCGTGTGAAGGTGAAGAGTTTAAAAAACTTAAAATGAGTCATAAAATTCACTGCCAAGGAGCGCTGTTCGAGGAAATCTGGTAAAGTCACAAAGATACATTCATGGATTTAACTCTGTTTAATGACAAAAGAGGCATGAGTGTGGGAAAATTTTTCATTTCATTAAAGCAGTTCACTGATGAATTATTAAGATATACATTTTTGGAAATGTGTATATATAGTTGGTCAATAAAATAGACATTGCACTAGATATTGTAAGAATCTTTGACAGGATTTTCCCCCATCATCATGCAGTCATTTCTGTGTAATCTTGCTAACAAACAAACAAAAAAAACACGCTGGCGAAAACAAAACTTTCTTGGCAGAGGTAGTAAAAAAAGATTAAAGTAATAGAATTTGAAACTGAAATTTCAGTGTTTGTTCTTGAATAAAACGAATAACGCAAATTCTAATTCAAGATATGTGTAAGACAATGTTTTTATTTTTATTTTAAACATACTTTTAATTTGGCTGTAGTTATTTTAATAAAGTATTTATGAACATCTTTTTTTCCAGAGTTGAAACTATACTTAAATTTGTGATGTGTAATTTAAAAATTTATACAAATTTCTAAAAATTATTACTACCTTTTGGCTTGGATTTATCTCCATTAACAAATATCCATTTCTTATGATTTTCATAATATTCTCAATAAATGGTAACTTTTCATGTTGCTGATTTGGCTTTGTAAACTTTTAACCAAACCTTTGTTGGTGTGATTTTGCGTGGATACACTGATTGGCTCTTCTCTAGAATCACTTTCACTTTCATTTCCTCCTGTTTGTTTCTGGTGTTTCACCCAAACTGGTCTGATACTGTCATTTCATGGAAAACGAGCAAAATGATGTCATAATTGGCCATTTGTGGCCCTTTTCCACTAGCACACCTTGGCCCTACTCTACTCGGCCCTGCTCGATTTGCAGTGTGTTTCCACTAGCCTGGTACCTCCTAAAACAAGCTAGTTTTAGTACCTACTCCGCTCTGGTTCTAAGCGAGCTGAGTCGATACTAAAGGATGACATCACTGACTGCCGGCTACTGATTGGTCAGACAATGTCGTCATCGATGAGTCATGACCACAACGACCTAGCATGCTAGTGGTAGCTACCATTAGCTTACCCTCATATGTCTTTTCTTTGCAGCTCGATTGCTCTCGTCCTTGGCTTCATTCTGTTGTATAGCTTCCAAAACTCTCCTGTGCTTCTCAAGGGGTATTTCTTCTTGCCACCTGCAGCCTTCTTCTGCTTTCCTTTTTTACTCGGTTTGTGACAAAAAGCCACAGATTGTTGTGTCGCGCTCAAAATGACGTCACCGCAGTGCCGCTCAGCTGTTAACAGTGACACTGCACTCCGTTGGGCAGGCGACTGAGGCTAATGGAAAAGCAGCACAAGGCGAGTAGAGTAGAGCCAGGTAGAGTCGAGTAGAGTAGGGCTAATAGAAAAGGGCCATTGGAGTCAACATTCATTCTATTTTTAAACCAATTTGAAAACAGTTTCCTAACATTTGTCTGCCTTCTTGAAAGAATTAACTGATGATGATTTTAATATCATGGACTGTTAAAGCTCAAGGTCAAGGAGTCCTTAAATCAACCCTTTTGAATGTGACATCTCAAAAATCCTTCAAGTGATTTTCTTCAAACTTTTGCCAGTATGGCCCAAAGATGAAGTGATTATATTTAAAGGTCATTGGTCAAAGGGTCAAGAAGATGGAATGGATCTTGTTCTCTTGCATGTGAATGCAGTATTGTGAGAAGAGTTTAAGGAATTTATATTGAACATGATCAACTTTTGAGATCATGACTCAAAGGACTTTACACAAATATGTACGCTGATTCAGCAATGATCTGATTACTACTTAAGATCATCAGTCCAAGGTCAAGGTTGAGGAGCCTTGTGGTTTATTGTGAAAGGAATATCTCACCAACACTTATGTGATTTTACATCAACCTCTCCGCAGATGTCCACTCTCACTCAAGGATGATCTAACCGAGGTTAAAGGTCATTCCTGTTCATTTCATGAGGATTTAAACTCTTGCTCAAGGATAGTTTATAGATTTTTTACAGTTCATGGTTAAACATTCATAGACATTGTGCATACTTTGCTTGTGATATTTTAAGAACACGATGAATATACATCAAACTTGGCATAAATGGCCAGCCTAATTTGACAATAAACTGGTTTTAAATTCAGAGGAATTGGATCAAGTGCTTAGGTCATGGACCTCATTTTCTACCCTTACCTTTTGTGATTTGCCAACCTTTCTTCAACAATTCACTTGCTTCCTTTCGTAATTTTTTATTCTTAAACTTTATTCATTCAACAGCCAGACAGTACTCTTTGTCTCCTTGAATAAGAATATGTGAGCTTCTGCTCTTCAAAAGCCCCTAACAGCATCAAAATATTTTGATCTTGTTCATAATTGCTCTTACCTAAATGGGGAGGGGCATCATATTGGTCTTTCCCAGACCTCTGAATTACTGTGCCTGACTGGGTGAGGGATGTGGTGAAGGAAAATACAGTAAAGCAGCATCCCACTCTAGGTAAACACTGCAGCAAAGCTATTTTTATTAGTCAGCTAGATCTCTATGGAGACTTGGGGTGGGGATGGAACCTCCTTTATCGAAACCTGGCAAGTCCTGATCAGAAACCTGTGGGGATTTTTAGGTCTAAAAGGGAGAGCTCCCAGAATGACGGCAGGCATCTCTGATGCATGAGGTCATCATGAGAGGGAAAAATGTCCCATTGACTTCATCTCATGCAGAGACGTTACAGGGTAAATATTAACTGGTCTTTTTTCTTTTGTTAGCCAGATGACTATTATTGTTCTTGCATCATATTTATGATTGACTCATTCCCCTTGCTGCATGCTAGAGCTGGGAATTGAGCTTATTGTTATATCTATACTCTTTTTTAACGGTTAGAAACATTATTTTGTTGATTATATCTCCCTTTGATTAGACTAATTGTTGTGTTGTTTCGTTGGAACGCCTGATCAGTCAACTTCAAAATAAGCTTCAAGTTGTGAGGATGTTTTATTCGTGGAATGAACAACAGAGCTATTACATGATCCTAACAAGTTGTACTTTTCTGTAAAGATGATTTATCAGGCTTTCTAGCTATATAAAATGCAATACCAATTTATATAATTAAATAGGGAGAAATAATCAACTAAATTGATGTATCCAAATTTTTTGAGGAGTATAATTTGAAACCAGACATAGAGTTAAACAATATTGTAAATCTAAATAGATTCACCAAAGAACAGGTCTGAATTTTGGTAAGAAATGTTTTTTCTGGACGATTGAACATAAATATTAACTTAACCACAGGGCAAAAAACTTTAAACAGACAGAAATGTACGTGTAAAAGAATTTGGATTAAAAAAATAGAGGTATTTGATTAGCAAACAATTAGCTGGGTCCAATTCTTTTCTCCCTATATATGGTTCCCCTTAGTGGTGTCATGAGAAAGCATTGTGTCTATTTCAGTGTTATGCTGATGATACTCATCGTACGTATCGCTGAATCCAAGTGAAACGAATCAGTTAACAAAGCTAGAAGCAGATCGCAGATCTAAAGGACATTAGGATATGGATGGCTTTTTTTTTCCAACTCAAACAGCCTTAAAACTTGGCATGTTCAGTCAATCAATGAATCATTCAATCAAAAAAATCAATTTCACACCCCCAACAAGGCTTTGATGATTGACTGTTTAACATGAATCTGGTTCTGTTCAGGGTTTTCAACAGTTTAAAAGAGGTTTTTCTTGCCACAGCAACCTCCAATTGTAGCAAAATTTAGGCTAATTGCTCGAAGTTGATGCCATAAGATTAGCCCCTTAGCTATGTGCTTATAACCTTTGCAAAGCAGATGGACCTGCCTGATTCATTGTCTGGAATCACACAGATCCATCTCCATCCGTGGATGCGGCAATATCTGTAGTTTTATCAGATATGGACTCAACTTCTTCTGTAAAAGAAGAGCAAAGAATGTCTCTAAGGTCTTTTCCTGAACAGACAATGTTTTTGCTCTGCTCCAATGTGGTTACGGTAAGAGTTTGATTTACCAACTAGCTGAAAAAGATGGGAAGGACTCAAAACCTCACTGTGATAATCGTGCTTCTGCTGGTTGCCCTCATGGATGATCGAATCAGAGTAGCTGGGAGGCTGGAGATCACTGCTGGAACTTGAGGATGATGGCGGTTAGTCTATTGTAGTAGTGGTTACTCAGCAATGCCATGTGAAATATGGTCTGTGATGAGTGTGACTGGCAGAACAAATGTGCTGTCACTGCCTGCAGTTGTTTTTGAAGGTTTTGCCCTCTGAAACATTTTCGAATGACTTCTTGCCAGATGGACTAGTGAAATATTTTGGTGACGGATATATGGAACTGTCAGGTTAACTTGAATCAACAAGTAGTTGAACTTGAAACCTTGACAAATTGGTTGGCGCTCATATATTGTGCATTGCCATTTATCTATTATCAATACAGCTTATTGGGGGGGCACTCACCCACACCTAAGGGCAATTAATTGTGGGGCATAGCCGTCGTGCCTGGAGAAAACCCACCACGTGCACCACCTGCTGCACCTATGTACTGCCCATATTGACATATATCAACATATTTTCCTTTGGTCCATATTTCCCAGCCCTACTGTAAGGTACCTGAAACTAAAGGCAGGGCTCTCTTACTTAAACCTTAAGCCCTGAAAGAACAATAGTACAGCCGAGTTAAGCTGGGACCGCCCTCCATCACTGGTGGGGTCCATAACTCCACAACCAGGCATGACAAAGTGCCTATAAAGAGCAAAACAAACATGTTTCAGCACAAAGAGATAGCAACAGCAGGCCGGCAAGATTATGAGTCAAAAGTTTACTTAAAGAATATGCGGGAATGATTGATGAGAAAGCTGTCAGACATGGGGCCCCAGGATCACGGCCCCTCTGCATCAAACTGTCTCACGTCCAGGGCAAGCTGTCTCTCAAACTTCACCACACAGGAATTTTGGAGCGCATCCCCCTCTTATGCTGTAAAAGCTCCACTGCGGTCCCAAATGTGGGGGGAAAATGTGATGCATGTACAGTGCACATAAGGTTAAGCATGATGTAGGGCTGGGCCATGAACTGGAAGGACCCAGGTGAACCGTACAGCACTGGGCATTAGCCTTACTAAAATTATGCTCGTCTCTGTGCCAAGGAACTTTACAACATGGCAAAACCTAAGTACATAAATGTGGATTTTCCAAAATACACATGCTAATCTTGCTCTTAAAACCTACTGTCAACTCGTCTGAGGGCCTTAAGAAGCAGCTTTAAATAGAAGCCAATGAGGAAAAAAACGTTTGGGGTAAAGTTGACTCCAGTGGATCTAAACAAATAGAGTCGTGTAAGAATGTTTATTCCAGCATTAATAACCAACTTTAATGGCTTAGACTGACAGTATCTCCCAGCAGCTTTAAGTTTGTAGTGTGCAAAGATTGAATGTTGACAAGTTTATGTCCAAATTAAACGAAATCAACATAGAGCTGTTTGGGACACAGATAAACCAACAAGCCACACATGGTTGGTTTTATTTGGAAAATTCATGAACTGATTGGGGAAACTTACTTGGGTGCAAATCAAGGTTATAATCAACACTTTCATGCCTGTTAGTCAATGTAGTGTTTCCTATGGCATGCACACACCACATGGGTCGTTTAATATATCTCACCAGTCCATCTGGGACACCTCCAAGTGTTTGGGAATGGGCAGAACCTTTTGAAGACATATTAGGCAGATGATTAGATGACCAGTAACTTTGCAGTGCAGATGGATCTGCCTGATTCATCGTCTGAAATCATGCAGATTCATCTTCGCAAGCTCCAGTCTCACGGCCAAAAGCTGGACTGTCCAATCAGGAAAGAGGGGCGGAAACTGAAGATGCAATGACAGCGGGAAGCATGTTTGAAAACAATGGTGGCTTCTGAAAAAAAATCGACAGAGCAAAAATCACTGCTGAAGAACTGGGAGATGCAGAAATCCTCCATGGATGATGCTTGCTAGTTTAGGGTGGCCCAGGGTCATGGTTACTCAGCAACACCTGGTGAATCATCCTCTCCTCACAGGTTTGTTGGGAGAACTTGTGTAAATTGTCATTGACGAAGGTTAATGTCTCATATAAGTGTTAAATGATACATCTTTGTGGTATAATTTAGTGTAAGATGATAGTCTAAGAACTAAAATATAGTTTAAGCTAACAGCTAACAACAGTGTAGCTGCTTTGTGCAGCATTCTGTGGCTTGATAATGGATTGGTCTGTGATGAGTGTGACCGGCAGAACGATCATCCAATCACCAGCTGCAGCTGTTTTTGAAGGTTCTGCCCTCTGAAAACATTTTCTATGGACTCTTCTCCAGATGGACGACTGAAATATTTTCCTGGCAGTTACATAGAACTGTCTATCTGACATCTTAGGTCAGAAAATCACTCCACCAATCAGATTCATTCCAGGCCATCAAACAATGTAGTGAGTGGGGGCTACTGCCTCATGTTAAGACCAGAACGTCTGCAACTTCATAGAACAAACTCTTGAGAAAACGTGGGGAATGGAGCAAAGATGTCCTTACTATAAAGAACCTTTTAGTGCTGATGTTTGTTATTCAATTATGAAAGAAATGTGGTCCAGATCTGATAAAACTGCTACTGAAGCTGTTAACATCTATGCTAATCTCTGTATACACAGCTACTTCCTGCTGTCGTTTGACTTGTACCCTGCACCCCTTCCAACTGTAGAGGATGCTTATTAGGCTGTCCTACTTTGGGACACTCACGGTCAAAGATCAAAGCTTGGGATAATAGATCTGCCTGATTAAAGACGTTAAAACAGGCTGATCGATCTGCACTGCAAGGTTATTGGGGTGGTGGCTCACTAGTTAAACAGAACTGTTGCAGGATATGTTTTGACTCTTTGCAAATGTTAAGGGGTCCAAAAAACTCCAGGTGGCCTCCACACCAAGCTGAGAAGTACTCACTTGAGCTGGTAAACAGATCTTGTTACCTTTGCAGCAAGGAGTGAGGATGACTGTTTGCAGGCTTTATGCTAAGCTAAGCTACCTGGATGCTATTTAGGGCCTTATGGTTGCTGATATTTGAGTGCTTTTGGTTGCTGTTCCTTCTTGTAAGCATAAAACATATTCTACAATATCAATTCAACAAATTGTGAGAGCATGGGAAGAGGGTGCAGTCATGTGCTTTGCAGTCAATATGAGGCTGCAAAGAAACTTCAGCAGACACCCTGAAGGCACCAGACTTATCAAGAGGCATGTAAATGGGGAAGATCTTATCTATCAGGTCTTGACAAGAAACCTAACAAGCACATATTTTCTGAATATTAAAGAATTCCTCCATTGTTTCCTCTTCAAATTGACATAAAATGTCACAATCTGTCTGTTTCCCTAACCACAACTGCCTCAGCACGGCACCAGAGAAACATATATGTACACCCATCTCGGGCAGCAGCATGCCTGGAAATAAATGTTTACCAGCTCTGGTTGCAGCTCCACAGGCATCCCCTCGTGTCCCCTTACCTTCCCATGTCAGTAGAATGCTAATATGCTCGTATGGCTTCATCGGACATGCAGGGAATGCCGGGGACACCGGCCCGAGCATGAGCAGGGTCCCCTCGTGGAATGTTTTCCTAGGTGTCATTTTCTCATTCCTTCCAGTGTCTTTGAGTGCAAGAGTTTAGGGCAGCTCAAGTGCACTGAAACACTATATCACTCACTATACAGTATGATGCCTTTGGCCTGAACCCAGTTGACTCAGGGTAGTACAACTGCCACCAAGCCGTGGTTATAAATAAACAAAGTGTAAACTAAGTGTTGTTTGTTTTTGACCAGGGTAAAACACGGGTTAAACTGCACTGACCCATTTCAATAAATAAGCAAGTTTTGAATATCATGAAAGATGAGGCAGCTTAAACCAAGGTCTGGTAAATAAATGCCTCCGAGAGGTTTCAATTGTTGGTCAGGGAAAGTACAGAAGTGGATCATGGAGGGGGCTGCACTGGTTTTTGAGGTTATCTGATTGATAGAAGTCATATTTGTTTAATAGTGGATAACTACTTCATAAGACAGGACTTCACGAACAGCATAGCTTCTATGAAACTATAATATATACCACAGTCGCAATGACCAATCAATATGTGAGGTCTTAGTGAATTTTTACCCTCAATATCTTGTGAGTAAATCTCAAAATACAAGTGTTGGTCTTTGCCATATTTGACAGAAGTCCCCCAAAATATATGTGAGGTATTGTGCTCCCATAATTTGAAGCTCCAGAGATGTTGATCTGATCCTTGCATCATTACACAGACTACCAGTCAAATATCATGTCAATTTTAAAATGTTATTAACTTGTTAAGTCTAAAACTAGTTCTTAATGCTGTTAGGACCAAGCTAATGTTATTTAAAAACTCAAAGAATATATCTCAAACTATCCCCACAGTGTTAACTCTTGAGGGAAAAGTCATAGAGGAGGTTCATCAGTACAAGTACCTTGGTGTGTTACTTGACAACTCCCTTAGCTTCAAGCCCCATATTCACAATCTTGTGAAGAAACTGAAACTAAAATTGGGATTTTTTTTTCAAAATAAATTTTGTTTTTCCTTCGAGTCAAAAAAGGGTCTTGTCACTGCAACATTTTTATCGATTTTAGATTACGGAGATTTGTTGTATATGACTGCCTCAGATCAATGTCTTCAAAAGATCGACGCTGTGTATCATGCCTCTCTGAGGTTCATTAACAACTGTAGACCCTTGACCCATCATTGTGAACTGTATTCTCGTGTGGGATGGCCATCTTTGTCCACCAGGAGGCTGGGACATTGGTACACTCTTACTTACAAGGCCATGCTTGGACTACTGCCTTCCTACATTTGTAATTTGATCACTCGGAGAAGTGTTGATTCCTATGGTTTGCGTTCAAACGATCACTTGTTGCTTTCAGTTCCATTTGCTCGCACAGAACTGGGAAAAAGGGCATTTGTATACTCTGCTCTTTCTGCATGGAATATGTTGCAAAAAGACTGGAAATTAACTAATCTTGTTTCTTTAAATGCATTTAAATCCAGACTGAGAACACTTGAGACAGCCTCCTCAAATTGTAACTGTTTTTTGTAATATTAATTGTTGATTGTCAATTGTTGTAAAGTTAATTTTACTGTGTAACTTTGCTGCCTCTTGGCCAGGACTCCCTTGAAAAAGAAGTTCTTAATCGCAATGGGACCTTCCTGGTTAAATAAATGTTAAATAGAATAAAAAGATCAAGCCCCTAGTTACACCAGTGATCTCCTGACCCCCTATAAGCCTGAATGTTCTCTTAGATTAACTGTTCAGGGTTTACTTTTGTCCCAAGAGCCTGATTACAGACAAAATAAAGGTCCAGGCTCCAAGGCTATGGAACCTACAACCAGATGTAAATCACATTAACTGTTTTGATAATGTATGTTTTTTCTGTATGAACTGATGTCACAGTTATATACATATATACATCTTTATCTAAATTGTTTTGTAAATATATACTTTTGGCATCTATAGTAGAAAGACAGGATGGGACAGAAAGGTTAGGGAAAGACATGCTGCAAATGGGTCCCGGATGAGACCAGGATCTGAGTTGTTCACACAATGCAAGAGCCTTCATATATGGTCTGTATTATATATGTAAGATGTACCACATGTCTGGCATATCTATAGATTTTAATTTGATTTGTATTTCATGCATCCTTTGTAAAACATGTAACTTTATTAGGAAAAGTATTATATAAATAAAGGTCATTTTTTGTCTTTGTACTACCAAAATACTTTTAGTTCATATCTGAGTAAGAACTTACAAATGGGATTTTTTTTTTTTTAGAAGAAGAATCCTCATTTCTAAAATACAGATAAATGTATTATGGTTTACAAAAAAAAAAGGATACAGATGCAGGTATGAAGCTATAAAAGGTCTGCATTCAACAAAAATTGGGATAAAAAACAGAGCTAATTCCCTTACATCAAAAATTAAAAAAAAAGAAAAAAACTCAAAGGAACTCACAAAAACACCTAGAAAACAGAAGGAAGCTGTGGAAACGAGAGCAGAGCAGAAAACACTAGAAGCCACAGGGAGCATGCGGAACAAACTGACCAAAGGCAGCAGACACAGAGTGAGGCAAACAGACACAGGTGAGACTGGCAAGGTGAGAAAATCACAAAGGTGGACACAATCAGGCTAACGAGGGCTGAACAAGAAACACTGAGGATTAGGAAGGAAGTGAAAAGAAACAACAGGAACATGAGAAACAAGTGAAACAACGTCAGTACATCTTTGAAGCTGAGCTAACATTTCAGAGCATCAGTCAGGCACTGCATGAACATCAGGCCCAGTGACCTTGACTCATTTTATAATATAAACACTTCATCCTTATGTCAGAGTGAAAGGAAGCCGTTTCAAAGTATTTTAAGAAATCAAGTTCACAAGCACCAGGTGGCAAGGTGGTGCAGCAGAAAATGTGTGTGCCTCACTTCAAGAAGGTTGTTTGTTCAAATCCCATGCCAGTCTGGGCCTTTCAAAGCTTTAATGTTCTCATATTCTTAACCTGGCACACTAGATGGGTGTTCAGTACATTTCAGTGGTCCATCCAGGTAAGAGCCTATAGAAAGTGTTTGGGGAGGGCAGAACCATTCAGATGCATGTCCTGCAGATGAGTGTACGCTCTGTCCATCAATCACATCATTATAGGCCATTCAGGTAATGTAGAAGGTGGGCTCTACTGTGCTTTGTAATACAAAATGTTATTTAAAACATGTTGAAAGTGAAGTGAAATATCCTCACCATAGTTTGTAGTGCTGGTATTTGTTTTACATTTAACACAAAATGTGATCAAGATCTGATCAAACTGCTACTGAAGCTGTTAGCATCAATGCTAATCTCTGTGCGAGTAGTCACTTAGTGATGTCATCTTACTCTTAGCTCCCACCTCTTTCTGCTAACTTTGAATAGGCCGTCCAGCTTTGGGACACTCCCTACTGTAGACTGAAGCTTGCCAAGATGGATCCACCTGATTACAGACATTAAATCAGACGGGTCCTACTGCTGTGCAAGATTACCGCTTCCTCCCACAGACCTCAAAACATGCTTGTTGGGTTAATGGTGACACTAAGTTGCCCTGAGGTGTGAGTGGGTGTGTGAATCATAGTCTGTCTGTCCGTCTGCCTCTCGGAAACCAGTCCAGGTTGTACTCTGTACTAAACACATAGATTTACTGGAGGAAAATAATGCTCTTTGAAACCGTTTCGACAAATCGCACATTTGACTCAACATAGTTTTGTGGCTCACACAATTTTGCGGAATGACTTCCTGCCAATAGCAGTGTACCTCACAGGTCATCTGGGCTCATTTTCGTTCAGGGTACAAAGCTGCTGGAAGCATTTTCAGCCACTTCATTGACTATTGTCAAGCACCACATACAAGCCAACTTAAAAAATAATGAAATACCCGTTTAATAAGAATGACCTTGGCAAGGGTCATATTAACAAAAGATTATGCTTCAGGCCCTGGCAGTCATAACAAGCATAGTTGCCAGGTCTCCTTATTATAAGCGACTCTGGACTTAAAAAACAAAAAAAGTTGCTTGTAAATATTGGCAGTTGCGGGCTGTGGATTTTAGGGCTTGTTTTTGAGGTTGATGAACACTCTACTACCAATATAAACTCAATTCACAAGTTACACTAACTATTTTGTCCAACTCCAAACTAAAATGTGAATTTATCGTAAAAAGAGGTAAAAATGTTTCTACCAAAAATAAATCCTTATAGCCAGAATTGAATTTATTTTTATTTTACTTCTTACTGTTTTCACCATAATAAAGCTGTAGAGGATCAACATAAAACTTTGACAAAAGCCTGACTGTGGCTGTCTGGTTCCAAAACTCAAGGTTAGACAGAGTGTGTAGAGATAACAGAGTTATTAAAACAGTGGCCACTCGCTTTCACTTCTGTATACAGAAAACAAGTGGATGTTGAATAAGTTAATATAGAGCCAAATAAGAAAAAAAGTCACTGTGAAGTTGAAATCAAAACACACTTCATGTAGATTTCTCTATAAATTAAAAAAGGGTGGCACATAAGAAAAAAATATGCTGGTTACTTGTTTAGGCTTTGTCTTCATCATTGGGATACTTATTTTAGTTGTAAAATCTGGCAACACCATTAAAAAAATGTTTGTTTTGGACCAGGAGAATGTCTGTGTTCAGAATTGTCTTGATTTTTCTAAACATTCAGTATATAAATAAGTGTTTCATATTAAAAAGCATCAAATCAAAAGGTCCTCACCATCTGCTAAAGGGCCAAGTGCCAACGTTTGACACGCAACATCACCACTCCTCAGCCTTGAAAAAAAGAATCATGCTGAATTTCTCTAAAACAACAGAACCACGAGTTTCGCCATGCTTTGTGAAATGTGGTTGACAGAATCATGCAGCCCGTCATCTCTAATTTGTAGCCTCGGACAGAAATTTGGGACCATCCACAGTTTCATTGTGATTTAACAAGCTTCTGGCACCAGCCCATGAACCAGTGACCAGAACGTATCACGCTAGTTTCCATGGTCATGTCATGACAAAATATGTTTTCCAAATGTTTGACAGTACAATAAAAACAGTCACAATGTGCAATAAGCCCCCCGACTCAATTTCATACACCAAGGATAAATACAGGATGTTCAGTTGAGATTTAAAGCTTATTCTTAGGGTTCAAACAGCAGTTGATAGATCCATGTCATGTTAAAGTCCAGCAGATGTGGTTTCCCCAGTTTCCATGACATAGCAGTTATTTTTTGAGTGTGTTGGGACCTTCTGTCATTTTCAGCCTGAAGTTTGATATTTACAGCTAAGTAGAAATGTCAGAACATCTCAGCACAGGGTCTATTTAGTCTTTAGTCTGGAGCTTTATTTGTATATCTATCAGCACAGCACATTAGGGTTACTGGACCAAAGGTTGGATGGAGATCTTGTTTCAAAATAGGACACTGACATATAGGAGACAGCAACTGGCTAATAGTCAAGGGTGCTTGAGTGGAACATGTAATTCAAAATATAGATTATGATGTGCTGGAGAACATGGGAGAGCTCAGTCAACACAATCAGCCTTTATACAGTGTGGTATTCAACCAAAGATATCCATAAACAAAACAAACATTCTGGTTGTGGCTTAGGATAAAACACAGAAGGTTTTGCTTTGATTGAAGGCAGAGAAGTACGCAGAGTTACCCCCCATGTTTTACAGGATATATAGATGACAATTTTGCTTGTCAAGGAAAATTCCACAATGTACAGAAATTGGGAACAAAACCAGCAACACAAAATCATTGTGTAGACCCATGTGTCTGGAAGTTGGCTGATAACTGGATGGAACTTAGCTGGAAGGGGAAAATTGAAGTGGCTGCATCTATACATATCTTTAGTTGGAATAAAAGTTAGAACTCAGCAACAATAGCCAGTGCAAAAAGCTTTCTTTTTCAGGGTTGTTGAGGAAAGAAAATGGGAAGAACCTTTTGGAGAGTTTTCTAAACTTAATACAAATGTCCTAACCTTGCAGAACAGACGGTGCTATCTGATTCTGAAATCATGCATCTCCGTCTTGCCAGCCTCCATTGTCCAACGGTTTCACTTGGCTAAATGCTTAATGGCCCAATCAGGGAAGAGAGGCGGGAGCAGCATGAACTGCAGGCGTGACAACGACAGGAAGTTACTTGACAGGAAGTTACTTGACAGAAAGTGACGTCACTTCTTGTTGTACAAATAATGGCGCCTAATGTCAGTTAGCCTGTGCTCATCATGGTCACTCAGTTATACTAGGTGAAATATGCGCTCCTCATAAGTTTACTTTGTTGGAATAATCTTCATGTTCATGTCACAGGTTCATGGTTCAGGTTCATGTCACATATAAGTGTTAAAAGATACATCTGTGTTGTATAAATTAATGTGAAACGATCATCTTAAGGTAGTATAGCTGTCAGCTAACAGCCATTACCAGCTACGGCTAATGGCTAACAAGGTCAAACAACAGTTAATGGCCGTTAGCCATTAGATGTAGTGGCTAACAACAGTTAGCTGCAAACAACAATTAGCCGCTACAGCTAATGGCCATTAATTGTTGTTTGCCCTAGTAAGTCATTAGCGTTAGCCCCTGCGTTTAGCCGCTAATTATACTACGTCATAGCAGTGCTGCTTGATATGGATTGGCCGGTGTTGAGTGTGATGTGCCAAGCGATTGTCCAATCAAAAACTGCTGTTGTTTTTGAAGGTTCTGCCCCTGAAAACATTTTCGCAGGGCATCCTCCAGATGGATTAGTGAAAAATTTCCAATATGGAGCTCTCCGTCTGGCATGTCAGGTTACAAATGTTCATACTGTCTCAAAGATAAACCAGTTTGGTTTTGCAGGTCACGGGTCAGGAACTTTAGACCTGAGGTCAGCTTTCACACCAAAAACGTCCAATCTGGACCAATGAAAATTCTCCTCGAAGGAAGTTGTGTTTTTGGCTGGCGTTTGTCAGGTTGTTGTTTGTTCTTTCTGTCTCTGAGCACTATAACTTTGACAGTTTTGATTTTTCAAGGAGTTTTTGAAAGTTTCAAGGACTGTTTATCACCACCATAATCAAATCACCTCCTTCTTGTGCTGTGACAGACTGATGTGGACCATGGAATTTCTCTAAAGATTTAACAATGCAAGATGAACTGTTTTAGACAGTTTCACCAACAACTCAGCAAAGAATTTCAGAAATACCTTGGCAAAGATCTGTGCTTTCTGAGCACATTCTTTTTAATTTGCGTGGTTTGAAAGTTCAAACTCTTATGTGGACCAAAAGAGCAAACATCAACAGGAAGCCCGACTTCCACAGTTTGATGCATGGGGTTGTTCCAAATGGGGATCATCACTTGGTAAGATCTCCAAGGAGAATGATTTCATTGTTGATAAAAAACTCAATGGTCTCTTCCTCCCAGTCTTCCACATTGCTGTCCAGCTCATCAGTGTCAACTCCACCTCTGAGCTCCAGGCGGATGCTCTTCTGTTCTTCAGTGATCACACATGGTCAAACTTGGCATTTGAATTCCCAGAACAAATGTTAATTGGAGTAAACCTTATTTATTTGTTTTTAAAAAGAAAGACAAAAAAACAGAAATAGAAGAAAGAATTTTAATTGGATTAAACCTTATTTATTTGTTTTTAAAAAGAAAGACAAAAAAACAGAAATAGAAGAAAGAATATAGTGTAGTCGTTACATGCAATAAATTGGAAAAGGAGAGGGAGGAGGTAAAACGTATCAAGTCCTACCCATCAGTTGATTAACCATAAATGCTCACATATTTTACAAAAAAAAATTCCACACAATAATTTAGTGATCTAACAAAACTAAAAACAACCAATCTGTTTTTTGATCCTTTATAATTGTACGTGTCTTGCTTGCCTTAAGTAAAATCCATTTCATTCTGCAGAACACAAGGCTTTCTGTTTGATATTCACATCAACTTGAAATTTTCCAGCCAAAAACAAAAACAATATTTTTATTTTCCGATCATGATTTTTGGTCAACATGTCAGGCTCGAGTACCTATTTTTGTGTTCCTACAAAAAAATACAGTGAATTCCATAATGTCAAAATTATGATTGAATTATGACAAAAAAAAATCCCTCTTCCTCTAGGGTCCTCACATCTATCAAATGTCAGATTCATTTTTATCTTGAAAAGGACCAAACTCACTATTGTCTGAAAATCTGCTGACCAGATTGGTCAGTATTACTCAAGAAGCCACTGAACACAGTCATTGTTCTGTGTCCTGAAACATCATAATTAAAGCAAATGAAACATTTTCAGCCCTTGAGAGCAGGTCCACTTTTGGTCAGTTTAAGTGTAAACAAGCAAAGAACAAGCTTGGGAATTTCCAAACTACTTTTTTCCCTTGACAGCAAAGGGTGCAAATTTCACCTCTGATGGGAAGTCATGTCCATTTCACTTCCAATTCTCGAGCCTCACACATATGATTGTTTGTTGTCAGAGATCTTGAAAAAAAAAAAACAATACTATAACTATTGTTCTTCCTGCAACCCTGGAAAACAAGAAATCTGATATTTTAAATGGAGTAAACAAAAATCCCATTTTCAGTATTTTCTTTCATGTTTTGGTGTCCAGAGTATCTCTCAAACCTCAAAATCTGAAATTTCCCAACCAAGTCCTTTGTTTTTGGTTTGACATATGAAAACATGTATTGACAGGTCAGGTCAGGTCAGGTATGTGAGTTCATATTCTGGTTCGACACTTGGTCGCATCAATCTTGTTCCTGTATACCTCTTCATAGCCATCGTCCAGGCTTGTGTCAGGCCCATGTTCCAACTCTCTAGGTAACCTCCAAAATGCATGTAGTACCCCCATGACCTGGTCAAATCCACTGCATCCTGGGCACCCAGTATGTAAGAAACTGGATCAGAGGTGCCAGCGCCTCTTACCACCAGTCAGTGCCCAGACCTGACAAGAGTGTAGCAAGACTGGAAGGACCAGAGACCCAATGCCCCAGTCACAAATTCCCGTTTCTCATGGCGATTGTGCACAATTGTCATAATCCTGATAAAACGTGCTTTGGTCGTGGTGCATGCGCTACTTGGTCTGGATCAGCCTTGTATAGTCGTGGATGAACGGCGGGGAACGTGGAAGGGTCCAGACAGATTTGAACTGTTCAAAACTGTCCTGGAGAATCGTATTGCGGGATGGAAGCCTAATGCAGTCCTAAAGAGAACGGCATTAGCGTGGCATGATTGGAGCTCAGTCGGGCCGATCGTGGCTCAATCCTGACAGCTTTATGAGGACAACTGACAAGGATGTATCAGTTTGTGCCCCGACTGTGTCCCGTTCAAGACGGCACAAGCGACGGGGCTCAGTCGAGGCTTACGTGACACGAACTGAGCTCGAGCGGGGCTGACGTCGTGTCAGCGGGATGGATAGCCATACAATCCTCATCATATCCCTGTATTAACCTAGCTGGAGCAGGACGAACGCCCCCGAAGTGCTGTAGCAGCGCTGTAGAAGCGCTACTGACGGTGTAGTTATGGGGTGTGTCCGGGGGTGAGACAGTCATTTCATCCCGTATCATAGCGATCACACTAGTCTCCTCAATCGTGTACAGTTGTGCACAATCGCCATGAGAAACAGGAATGTGTGACTTAGGCATTAAGGCTTCATCCATTGCAATTGCTCCTCTTTAGAAGAAATTGAGTCCATTACTGATTAAACTGCAGATATTGCAGCATCCACAAAGACCCCTTCAGAAGCTGGCATTGTTTTCAAATATGCAGTCACTTCCCGCCATCATTACATCTTCAGTTTCCGCCTCTCTTTCCTGACTTGGTCGTCCAACTTTTGGCCAATGAAGTGATAGGGGATTGGAGCTAGGCAAGATGGACCTGCATGATTTCAGACATGAATCAGGCAGGTCCATCTGCACTGCAAGGTTAGTTTTCCAAACTCCAGAACCTTTACTTGAAACTGACACATCAGTTCCAGCTTTGCAAACAGTACACAGTGCTTCCCACCAGCTTCAGCATCTTCTGTCTTTTTGGCAGCAAAGCATGCTTTTACATTTTAATCTGAGAGGAGGCGTGGTCTGGGTCTTTCACATCATGATACATGTGTTGTGCATGCTCAACATCATGACAGGCAGGTACATTGGAATAATACAAGTGACCCAGCGCAGCCTTTTATTCCAAATATTAATGGTTTGTAAAACAAGCTGAGCAAAACCCAAAATTTAAATTAAAGGGAATTTTGTGAATTCCTTGGACATAAGTTCACAACCAAACAGGAGGACATGCCCGGCCAAAAGAGGACATAGTCTTGTTAATGTCTTGAGGTGTAATATAATGGAGCCTTGTTGTGGTGCTTTTGAGTAAAGGCACTTTGAATTGAGCTTATATTAATCCAACTGACACACCTTACAGTGCAGTTCTTGGTGTTGACTTAAAGGTGTAGTCAGCGATCTTCTAATCTTCTAATGTAATGCAGTATTTGTCAAATTCACCGTATTTCTCCTCTCCATCCACAAGATGTCACCACTGACAGCATGTTGAAAAAATGTCCGGTTTCAATACACAGCCTTGGCTCTGAATTTCAGCAGGTAAATACTGTGGCTCGGGCCGAGTTACCAAAAGAGGGTACACCCCCCCACATCCAGGGGGCGATCATTCTCATGCGCAGATCAGACAGAGAGGAAGGGGGAGTAGTAGGTTGCGTAGCGTGTGCAGTTAGTGTAAGAGAGAGATACAATGGCCCAATCCCAAACCGCCCCCTACACACTCTCCCTACCCACTACCCCTCCGCTTATGCTGGCGTCACAAGTGGTCCGCCATATTAAGGGCTGTCCCATTCCACGGAGTGCGGAGGGGGAGTGGACCGTTCAGCCCTTAAATAGCGAGTCTGCATTGATGCAGGCTTCTATCGAATTTGGCAGGAAGTGCAACGTCTAAATGGGAGAGGAAACAACATGAATGTAAGTTCCTCATGTGTCCATATGTTCCCCACACCTTTTTCACACTGACAGAAAATCACATAAAGCGTGGTTTTAAAGTTTAAACGAAATGAACAAATCATGCTGATGTTTGATATGATTGTGCAGCCCTGGCGCCATAAAATGTGAGCACAATTGGCAACATTTATTCATTTCTTTGATTGGAATTGTCAGATGGTAATCGGATTGAAAGACATGTGGAATCGCTTAAATTATTTGAATTAGGCTATAACGTAACTCATGTCCTAGCGGGTCATAATCTTTGCCACAGTGTAACAGCCTTACACGGGGCGTCTTTCTGTTGCCATGGCCACGAAGTTTTCCTTTTCCGGTGAAGTGAAGAGGGCCTCCCATTCCTGCCCGTCATTTTTACACACCCTCCCCCTTCAGTGGAAGTGCCCTCCATATCTACGAGTGTGACTCAAATTTGGAGTGACACTTGTTGGTGAAGGGGTAGTGTGTAGGGGGCGGTTTGGGATTGGGCCAGCATGTGCAGTAGCAATGGCTGAAAAACAGCCCAAAAGAAAAAGGTCAGAGAAGCAGAAAGTGAAAAAGAAGGGCTATGACCATGAAAGAATGAAGACCCGGGTCAACATTGGTGTTGCTTTCTGACAGTGGATGGAACTCCGCAAATTGAAAGGCCTGAAAATGGACGCGGATGTCGCTGTCTGCTGGACAGGTAAGCAACATTAGCTTTGTGGTGCTTCACATAAAAGTAACAGCCGTCGGGCATTCATCTTACTGTCTAATCTGCCAGTGTACTGTTGTTGTGGTGTTATCAATAATGGAAGTTGAGTTGTCCAACGAGTAGGGGTTACCTTAGCTACGTTGGTCAGCTACGCAGTTTCTTCAGTCGTTTCCATGACAATGCACGTCTATCAGCTTTGGGGGGTGGACCCAGGGGTGAGGTATGAAGGGAGAGGCGGGTCTAAATTCGTTTATAAACAACCTCTCCACTTGTTTTCTCCCACATCGCTGACTACACCTTTAAGAAAGATCAGCCCTTAAGATTTTTATTCAGTGATTTAAGTTGGCATATAAGTAACTTTACTCCTTCTCCAAACTCCAGTTCTGCGAAAATGCATCACTGTGTCCAAAGACATCTGGGAAATAGGGCACAACATATGTTTTCTGGCCTGTAAAGACTAATAGCTCCGGTTTTAATATCAACAACTCAACTATCTGCAGTGTAGATAGAGAAACCGCAACATCTGGAAGCTCTAATCAAAACAAACACATGAACCATGTCAGTAAACACTCACTCTCAGGCTGCCAGGATCCATATTTAATCCACTTCATATGTCAATTACAACAAATGATTACCAAAGTGTATCATGCAATGCACCATTTTAAACATTTAATGCATCAGCTATCGTGCCAGAGGGGGCTGCATTATGGGATGTGCTTATGTGACCTCTTTTTAAATAGGCTTGCTGTAAAAGTCAAAGAACTCTTGGGCTCTATTTTAAGCAGGATGAAGTCCTTGAGGCAGATTGGAGCTTGAATTGAGTGTGAAGAGGTTTGAAGGGAAAACTCGCATGGATTATAGAGAGTGAAGCTCATTAGTGTTCTTTCAGGCGCTCTGTAACTTCTTCCCAACCTGTCATTTTTGGGAAATAAGCAGAGTCTCCTTCCTGCCAGGCTATCTGTTGATCTTTGGAAGCCTTATAAAAGCCTTGGAGTCCCTTAAGCTTGTATGAAATCTACAAATTTTTAGAGTACTTTTTCATGCCTGCTGTCGAAGGTTAGATTAGTTAATTTTTCATGTGGTTCAAGCTGTCGGGAGATGTTTTTCATCCATAAACTACGAGTGAGTCGAGTGCAATGGTGGGCTGAGCAAACAGGATGATTTTATCTTTTGGGGAGGTTAAGTCAGCCCCATCAGACCTGCTGCTTCTGCTCGCCGCATTAGTGAGAAATGTTAGTCACTCGTGAGAGGCTTAAACAATTTATCACCAAAAATTAGTATGATGTGATTTGTGCAAAGCCCAAAGCCTCCAATCTTCATGAGCATCAATAACATGTCAGCATCAGAACATCCAAAGGCTAATGCACTTCATCTTACTACAGTGGTTGGAATCCAGCCTGTGTAAAGATCTGCATTCAATTTACTTAATTAACCAAGAAAAAGGACCTTAAGCTGCCATAATGAGTGTCTCAGGACATGAGAAATTAAAGCTTTCCATCAAAAAGCCTCTGTTGCAGCATTGTACAGACTGATAATCAGCTTAAAAGCTGCAGTAAATATAAATCAATATTACAGTGCATTACTGGCTATATGATAAAGAGTCTCATGACATGAAAATCAAAGCAAAGTATAGCAAGTGGGATTTGAGCCATCCAATTTGTCAATATTTCATCCATACAAATCAGGGCTTTAAGCTGACAAAATGTGTGTCAAATCAGGCTATTGTATTTTTTTTTTGTAAGTTTTCAGGGAAAAAAATGGGAAAAAGTCAAAATTTTGGTTGATAACCTGGGGAAATTGTTACATTTTGGGAGTATGACAAATTTTTTTAAAAAGTCTGACCTTTATTTTCCAAGAGACATGCTAAAAATCTCATAAAAAGGATTATTTATCATTTTAATAAAAGAGGTCTTAATTTTATTGAAAGTGGGTCCCCAAATGAATGTCACATGACCTTTAGCTTATCCTTTCACTGGACAGATATTTTAAAGGAGACATATCATGCTGATGCATGATTTAATACTTACATACAATATAATAAATTTGAAAACAAGACCTTACACCCCCTGAATTTTCAAAAAATGAGATAATGTATTTTTTCTGATATCCTAGAACGAGATTTGATGCCTCTGAAAATAGGTCATTGCGAGATGTCCGCGAGATTTAAATCGTCATGACGACACGAGGTACATTTCTTTTGTTGGAGTAATCTGATAAAACACTTCCTCCTCTGTAATGTCCGTTAGCCACAAAACCGTCACCGAGGAACACATCCACCCAGCAGTATACAGCTCCCTAGCTCACACTCACTCATTACCAGCTCTGGAATGTAGGGGGACTCAATACGCGGTCGCTGCTTTGAGCCTGGCGAAAAATACAGTAGAAGAACAAGGACAGGCTGGCTTTACCCTCTCGGCAGCTCTGACAGAACTGACCAATCAGGGCACAAAGGGCTGTGACGTTGCAAGGTAACTGTAGGTCAGTCTGAGAACCGAGCGTTTCAACAAGAGCTTGATAATGGCCTAAAATGAGGATTTTGAGAACGCTATTGTGGGGCAATGAAGGAACTAAATGACTTGTACTGAGGGCAGAAATGCTTTACAGGCATCCTAGTCTGGCATAGTGAAAAGGAGAAACAAGCATGATATGTCCCCTTTAAAAAAAAATCATTTTCTTTTAAAGGGCCAATGTGAGGTCTAAAAATGTGGTTTGTTGCTTGAGGGCAACGCAGTAGAAAGTTAAGAAAAAATGTTCAACTGGAATTGTTATAAAAATTATGGGTAGAGGTCAACTTGAGGACAAATGTAAAAGTTGCGACTACTATTTCTGAGGAAAAAATAGTAGTCATAGAAAACATTTAGCACTTTAATAGATCAAAAGAGGAGAATTTTAACTTGAAGATTGCTCATTGCTGGGAATCACAAGGTAAACTCATATGGTAAACTTTTTTTTTTTTAATCCATATTTAACAAGTTGTACTTGAATTCTTTTTACAGTGATCTCTAGCCTTGTCTGTAATGAATGAATATATTTCAACATACTTTATATATTCATATATTCATTTTATTATTGAAAAAACAAAATATGACAATGGGAAATATGCTAACATGGCAAGGGTCTCTGGACTTTAAATCAGAATCTGTATCAATAAAGTTTCTCTTTGCAGTAGCAGTTTTAACCTGATCTTTAGACCTATTAATCAATATTAACCTATTTTCTGTTTAAGAAAGAATATTATAATCATAATGCAAAAGGAAAAAATGATGCCCTTAATTAAAAGTTTACAATAAACATTCTCTTTTTCTGGGCTCGATGGATTAAATCAGCTTTGTGATCCGCGTTTATATTGAACAAGCATTTCGACATGAAGACATTTCATCATAAAGTGGGAGTTTCCAACCACACCTGCAGCATGATCATGTCTTTTAAAGAAGTCGGTTAAAGGGATGGGTAAACGGGAACATCATGTGTTGAAGAATCATTCAGTCAAGTGTGAAAGCAGTTTCATTTGGATTTATACAGATGTGATATCATGCCCTACTGAATCATCTCTTTATTTTGTGATTGCTACCTTAGTCTTGCTGTGACCGTCCCTCCTGCCCATTTCCTTCCCTCCCCTTCCTTCCTCCCCATCAGACACATTTTACTTCCCAAACCTTAATCTCTCAAACATCGACACAGGCTTCAGGCTTCAGCTTCCCCCCGCCCCCCACAGGCTCTCCATCTCCTCCTGCTGCACTCAATCTTTTGTGTGGCGTGATGAGGTCATGTTGCAACCATTTTTCTCTTCGGGACTCCGCGTGATACAAGCCCAAACAGAGGGGAGCCAAACCTCTGTTCACACATGAGATCAAGATAGACGGGGGCATGTTTCCACACATCGCCCGTGGGTGCTGTTAGCCCGTGTAGGTGTGTCTGCGTGTGTGAGAGACAGAAATACACTCATGAGGTTCGCTCATTAGCCTGATATTATAATGAAGATAATGGAAATGCAATAACCCTTAAATGAGAGTCTCTTTTCAGGCTTAATGGTGTCATGAGAAAGGAATCCCAAACACACTGTAAGGCGTTTAATTAAAGTTTGATACATGATGATGTGGGGGATTAAGATACACCACATCCTACCACACTGAGAATTGCTGCTTGTTAATTTGTTCTTGTTGATTGTTTTATTTGCTCTCGGTGTCATGAAGTGTTGCACATTCTTAAAGGTTCGTCTTGGGGTTGTAGGTAGCAGGGTTGCCAGATTTTTCAGTAAAATATGCACCCAGGTCATTAAAAATAAGCCTAAAGCATGTGATCTCTTGGTAAAAAAACCCAAACAAACACACGGGATATTGGGTAAAAACAGTAGATGAGGCGTATTTTTCCTTTTTTAAAATGTATATTTAATATTTTAATTGTGTGATACATTGCATTTTTTAATGTATTTTTTGGGTATTTTGTGCCTTTATTGATAGGAGACAGTGTATAGGCTTGTGAAAGGGAGTGAAAGACACTCTGCAAACTGGTCACACTGGACCGGCAGAAGCAAGTACATGGGGTGCCTGATATATTCAGAGTTTCATTCCATATATTCAGACTTCATTCCATATATTGAGACATCATTATACATATATATATATATATATATATATATATATATATATATATATATATATATATATATATATATATATATATATATATATATATATAAATA
The DNA here is from genome assembly GCA_036419115.1 of Scarus forsteni. Lineage (NCBI taxonomy): Eukaryota > Metazoa > Chordata > Actinopteri > Labriformes > Labridae > Scarus > Scarus forsteni. The sequence continues at coordinate 17,305,904 of JAZDUH010000033.1, read as the reverse complement.
TTATTTCCTAAATGGCATGCTATCTATCTATCTATCTATCTATCTATCTATCTATCTATCTATCTATATACATATATATATATATATATATACACACACACATTATATGACAGATGGATGGATAGTTATTATGGCTGAAAGATATTGGATAAAAATAACATTGAGATTAATTTCTTGCATGTCTTAGATTTCAAGTACCATAAAATTTCAACTTGTTTTTTAATTTACTATTCCAACATCCTTTTTTAGGAGATGGAACCACTGTGTGGCTCACAAGACCAAAGCCTCCATATTTTTAAAATCAGATGCCTGTTGGTATTTATAACTTTATATTTTTAAGGTTTAGCTTGATCCTCAATTTTTTTTATTTGAATATTTTTTTGTTGAGCAATTTTACAAGTGATAAACACGTAAAGTTAAAATGACCAAGATGTCTTTTTGAATGTTTGATACGGTAAAGACAATTTGATGAGAACAGAAATAGATCCCACTTAAACACAACAGTTCCTATTTCAATAAAGATTCCTTGTTAGCTTTATCGTCACTTTGCCCCTCTTCAGATGTTTAATAATATCAAGAATTGGACAAAATAAATTGAGCAACTTCCCAGTTCAGTTTAAAATGAAAGGGAGCCTGCAACAGGTCAGTCCCTGATTTTGGTTAGGATCAAGATCAGCAACTGCACTTTTGGAACGAGACAAAATAAGGCAAACCCACAACTGCTGATATTTCTGAGCAACATTTCAACACGAGCCCAAAGTTGCTTTAAGTTAGTTGATTAAGGTTGTTAATCAGCTGCACTCATTTCAGGTGAAGCTCCATAAAGAGAATTCTACAGATTAAATCAGGAGCAGAGGACTTAAACACCATACACTCAGCTACGATTTAAGGGTTAAACACATATTACTTAATTTGCCTTGACGAGCACGAGTTAAACTGGAGAAGAGTATGCTTGGTTAGTTCATAATTAAAGTATTATAACTTTGAATAAATGATCAAGAACAGAACTGGTGCCAAAGGTGGAGTCAGTAACTGCTGTCATTTGAAATCACGGTAAGCATCGGTTGTTAAATACACAACAGAGCAAAGATGATCCCTGTGAACACCTTTACCAGCAGAAAACCTGCAATTCACGTAAGATCATGTGACCTAAAGCACCAGATTCAGAAAATGAAACTAAAACAGTCAGTTTTCTTGTTTTTTTCATGGCAATAATCATTGAAGGCCTTAATCCGAGGGTGTGAAGCACTGTGTCTAAAGGTGCGAGGCACACAGCGCCTCAGGGTGTGCTGAGCCCTTTTACACATGAAGCTCTGCTATTACCAGGAACACGTCCAATTAGTCAGTCTGGGTAATTCCCTGTCTTAAGTGTTCATACTTGCTCTTCTCAGCAAGGAGTATACCCTGCTGGATGGGGCACAGTCCAGTACCCACAGGTCTGCAGTTGATGTCCCATTTTATTTTGACGGATGCAAATTCCATGATTCAATGTCCTTTTTTACCAACTCATCATTCAAAACCGACAACATTTATATCAAAAAGGTTCAACTTAGCTTATGTTTATGCTCTGCATTTCACAGCCAAGAAACATTTTGTGTCGCAAAACACAAAATGTCGTAAACAAGACCGACCTGCACACCTGTGCTGGAGAGACAAAAAACACTGATCAACCTGCATAATTAAGTCTGGCAGGACAACTGATTGGCTATTGCCACACAGCCACACACAACATCGCCTGGAAAGATCAACTTTTGCAACTTTGGCAACGCACGACGAGTGAAGCGACTGACTTGAATGTGGCCAACACGTCGCCAGAGGGTTTACCCCACCCCATTACAGCTTTACATTGACTTTGCATGGAGAGTGAACGCAGAGAACGCTCAAGTCGCATTCGGTGTGTAAGGCACCTTCAGTCTGTTTAAGAAGGGTCAAATCATTGGCATGCCTCAAGCAGAAAAAAACATTGAAGTAGATTGCAGAAACTACTAAAGTTGGATTAAGAACTGTCCAACACATTATTCAAAACTGGAAAGAAAGTGGGGAACCACCATCTCCGAGGAAGAACTGTGGTCAGAAAATATTCTGAATGATCGAGATCGTCGATCTCTTTAACGTTTGGCCAAACAAATCAAAGCAAAATAGTAGTACTCAGGGGTGTGTTTATCAGTGAGAGTAAGAGCATTTTCAAACACATAATGCAAAGGGAACTCAAGGGATTGGGACTTAACAGCTGTGTAGCCTTAAGAAAAACACTAATTAGTAAGGCTAACCGGAAAGAAGGCTTCAGTTTGCTAAGGAGCATAAAGATTGGACTCTGGAGGACTGGAAGAAGGTCATGTGGTCTGATGAGTCCGGATTTACCCTGTTCCAGAGTGATGGGAGCATCAGAGTAAGAAGAGAGGCAGGTGAAGTGATGCACCCATCATGCCTAGTGCCTACTGCCCAAGTCTGTGGGGGCAGTGCTGTGATCTGGGACAAATCTTGAGACATTGCCGAAGCTTATTGAAACTGCCATAGTGAATGCGTGCTGTTATCAAAGCGAAGAAACAGAAAGGATTATATATAAAAAAGAATTTACATGGATTTGATCCTTGATTAGTCATCTAAGTTAAAAGTTTTAATTTGTTAACTTAAATATAAAATCTTCGAATAAATTAGAAATTTTCCATCATGATTATGATGTTTAACTTATCTGGATTTTAGAATATAAACTGGCCTACTGCCTGCTATTTCTCCTTTTGGATAGATTTAACTCTTTTCCTGCTGTTTGAGTATAAAAGTCCTTAAAGCTCTTTTGATGCCTGCACCATAATCACTGGTCTGTCAGCCCACTTTTTAACACAACACAATGTCCAGTCCCTGCTTTTGAACTCATCCACCACCCAGAACACACCTATTAAAGGAGACCGCTCCCTATTGTTGTTCCCTGCTCCCACGTCCCACCACGTCACTCACTGGGACCCATAAACACTTGGTAACACATGCAGTTGTTGAATGAAGTGCAAAGTCACTGCGTCTGAGTAATAGGTGTTTTTTCTCTCCCTCTCTCTGTGGCTGCCTATAACATTTCATCAAGTCTTTACTGTGGTTTATTTACTAAGAGTTTTTCCTCCTGGAGAAGGCTTGAGGAGAGGAGGGTTTGTCATCTTTACATTCAGATGCTCTCTGAAAAGACTGCACGGATCGCCCCGTCGATGTAAATTATTAATAGAAAGAATAATCCATCTGTATTTGCTTTGTTGACATGTCTGGCAGGTCATGGCATGCAGTAAACCTTTACAATAATGTGTAGGCGTGCTTGATTTTTGTCCATCCATTTTCAAACTGCTTATCCCGTTAAAGGTTGCGCTGGCAACAAGCTGACGGGGCAACAGTAAATATTTATGTATATGTTATTGAGAGTCTGCGATTGGTGGGGCTGTGTCACCAGCACCAGCTTCTGACTTATATTATTATACACGTGAAACCATGGAAACTTCTGCTCCGTGTATCAGTCCCTACACGTGTTGCTGGTTTTGTTTTGGTTTCCACTCTGAGCAAATGAAACACATCTCAACAGCTGAGGGCCCTGCTGCAGACAGAATGAAGAGGAAAGGTTGAGTGAGTAAAGTGCTTAGCAGAAACCTTGACTTACCTTGAGCTGCAGATTCTGATGGATAAAATGAGTTTCTGCTAAAACGGCCAGAAAACTGTTGCTGCTAGAAAGGCTGTGGGCGGGCTGGGCTCCTGAAAGACTAAGCAGGGATTCTATCCAAATGTGTTTAATCAATAAAGTCTAATGGTTCAGTTGCACCAGTGCCAGCCTTTAGGTAACATTTATCTTATCGGTCTGGCTTTGGTCTGATTTTAGAGTTTGTAAGCTGGTTATTGGTTGAAGCTGGAACTTTCGCTTTTTAATTTCTTGGCGTAACTTTTGTGCCACTTCTGGAGTGGCCATAGTCCAGCATTACAGTCAACATGCAGGCTATAGACCACAGAAAATGAATGAATAAATCCATCCAATATCTAGACTGTTTATTGGTTTTAAAGGGATATTTCAGTATTTTTAACCTCCACAACCCAGCCTCTTTTTTAAGCATTCTGCTTGAAAATGACGCCTAATATATATATATATTTATTGTGAATATCAAAATGAATCAAAAAATGAATAGTAAAATATTTTTACATCATCTCTGCAAGGGACTCTTATAATAAAGTGACACAGAACAAAATGAGAGAGGTTTTATAACATTATGGTCAGGCGAGGATTTTGAAAAACTGTTTGCTTTTTCTGACGTTTTTGTAGGAGAGCATGCAATCCCAAAATTGGGTACTTTGGGGTTGTAGATGCTAAAGTTGGATTACATCAGGTGCTTGGCAACAGTCAGTGAAGTGGCTGAAAGGACTTTGTGCAGTGCTGCACCTTTAAGAAGGATAACCTCAGACTACCGTACGTTACACTGCTTCTGTTTGGAACATTTATTCAAAGTAATTATGTGAGTTTTACATGTAAACAAGCCACAGAACTATGTTGGTTCAAATGTATCATTGGGTAAAATTTTTTGGCACTGTTTTACAATACAGCAAATGGATTTTCTGCTCATTTTCATAATGTACACTCTGTAATAAAATCAGTGAGAGAAAGGAATATTAGAGGTAATTTTGGCAACTAATACTGAATACCCATGACATGGATCCATCAAGTGGCACTGCATTTAAATACTGACGCCATTCTGCGACAGATATCGCCACATAGGCTCTGGAGCTCTTCAGGAGCCATTATCAACTAACACAGTTTGTTGCTACATCTGTGCAAGTTTAAACTACCATGCAAAGTCAAAACCATATATCAATGATGCCCAGGAACACCGCCGGCCTCTCAGGGCCTGAGCTCATCAGAGATGGACTGAAGCAAAGTGGAAAAGTCTGCTGTGGTCTGAGTCCAGATTTCGGACTGTTTTTGGAAATCATGGATGTCTTGTCCTCTGGGCCTAAGGGGAAAAGGACCATTCAGACTGTTATCAACACAAATTTAAATTTCAGCAGCTTTGATGTTATAGGCGTGTGATAGTGCCCATGGCATGGGTAACTTGCACATTTGTTAAGGCACCATTAATGCTGAAAGGTACATAGAGGTTTTGGGGCAACATGCTGCCACCCATGCAAGGTCTTTTATTGGGACATCCCTTTACTTCAGCAAGACAGTTCCAAGAAACTTTCCACACAAGTAACAGTGTTGCTAACAAAAAAAAAGAGTGCAAATACTGTAGTACTGGCCTGCCCTCACATGGAAAATGTGTGGTTCATTATGATACGCAAACACGACAATGGAAATCCAGGACATTTGAGCCAATGAGGTTGTACCTGAAGGAAGAATGGGAAATAATTTCACCAACAAAGCTTCAACAATTTGTTGCTTATAAAGTGTTGTTGACAGGAAAGGTGATGTAAAGCAATGGCAAACATGCCCCTGTCTCAGCTTTTTTGGGACATGTTGCAGGCATAAAACTCAAATCGAGCTAATGTTTGCAAAAAAAAGTCAATCAGTATGAACATTAAATATCTTGTCTTTGTGGTTAATTCGGTTGGATATAGGTTCAAATGACTTGCGAGGTATTGTATCCTCTTTTTATTTACAGTCTACACAACAGCCAAACTTCACTGGAATTGGGGTTTGCATAAAAATGTAAAGTCAAAATGACCATCACGACCTCTAAGTGTTCAGCAGGCAGTGTGCTGTCTGCACTCTGACACTACTTTCCAATAAGCTGGATGCCTCCCCATGTGGCCTCTGGCTTTCTCTGCTTTATAACTTAGTTTTTGAAAGAGCTGTTGAAGTCTTGGAAGCGGTGCAGATAAAAAATGCATGCCCCCGCCTGTCTCGTTTAAGAGCAAATACATGTTAGCAGTGCATCTTTATTTCACTCCAGGCGATCACCATTTTCATATCACTGACACTTAACACATTAATGAGATGTTGGAAGCTCTCTGGTGATGTGCTGTGGATGACTGCATGGGTGTTACACCTCCCCTCGAGTCCCTGATGTGGAGCTTGGCGGAGGCTTGAGACAGCGCCTGAAACGTCATGTCGAAAGTCTGGGTTGTCTGCGGGTGGTCGACCACCGTGTTCGGGATCAGCGCAGATCTGGACTGTCATTTCTCCGCTGACATAGACTCCCAAAGACTTCAGTGAGTTTTGACATTATATGGCCTAAAAACCCAGACTTTGGATGAGGTAACAGTGAAATAATGTCTCGACTGTCCAAAGTTAAAGTTAAATAAAAGGTGGAGTTAAATATTCACAAAAGTTAAAAATTCACATCACAGACATAAACTCATCTCTTATTAACCTACTTGCATCCAACAAGAAGAACATGGAGACCCAGTGGACAATGCTGTCTGATCCAACTGCTGATCTTGTCCTGCTAGTTTATGTTTTGCAGTCTTTAACACACAAATCAATCCGCTCTCCAAATCTGTATGATTTTGTGGGAAAAATGAAAACAAAGCTTCTTAACTCTTCCCTTTATAAACTCTGATGCTGACCTCTGGACCAATCTTTCTCCAATGTTGTGTAGGGGGAACTGGTGTGCATCAAGGAAAGTCCAAGTGTGCTGCAAGTTCAAACAACTGTATTAAACTACAAACTCAGCAACTCAGTGCTTTACACCCTCATTGTGTAGTCCACACTTTTCATACTTTTCAGTTTGACTGATCAAAGTGTCCATGGTCCAGATCAAACAGCTGAACTTTGGTCCAACCTAAAGAGATAGTCCGGACTTTCAGGCTGCGTTTACATGGCACCGAAAATGGTCAAATCCGATAAGTTTTCATTGCGTTTTGGCCTTGCGTCTACATGGAAACTCGTTGAAAACGGGCTCCAGGGTGGAAAGTTTCCAAAACGCTCTAGATGCAGCCCCGTGTAAACCCGTACCAGAGCGTTTCAGGGTGAAACGCTGGCGTCACCACATGCACAGTACTCTCTCAGATGAAGGCTGTTGGTGCATACCAGGAACAACAACAGCTTCGGCCATCCGCAGAGTAACGCGTGAGCCTCTTACTGTGCTTGGTTTGTTATCCAGTCAAAACTATCCAGACAGATTTGTTGTCCGAACTGATTTGTTGTCCAGAAAAGAAACTCCTGCGTCTCTGTGTCTATTCGCCATTGTTGTTTGTGAAAAGTTTTTCTTCTTCGTACGTGTATTGTAGCAGCGCTGCCTCTCTGCAGACCTATACCGCCATCTACTGAGCCAGTATGCATACTTCTGCGGATTAACTCATCTCCAAGCGCCGTCGTCTGAACACAGAAGAATTCTAAAACGCAAAGGAAAAATCTTTGCGTCTTTAAGTCAGGAGTTTCCATGTAAACGTAGCCTCAGACCAAGGAAGCTATGCCTGCTTGCTAACCCACCAAAGGACATGTTCTGTAACTTTTCCAGAATAAAATGAGCCACAGTAGCATTTAGGAAAAGGGGTAGACCACAATTTGGATTGAAATTGAAATCCTTTCTCGTTTACTTTCAACACTGAACGTATTAAGAAATGTTATACTGCTGAATGGTATTACTCTGCTGTATTGTTGCTGTAGTTGTAGCTAGTAGTTCCAACAAACACCTGGGATATTACAGCCCCTCATTTATCTTGCATGTAAACACATATAAGCTAACATTCTCACATTCAAACTACTTGCGTCAGACATCTGCCCGCTAACACACTAATCAATGTAAGGTATGTAAACACACAGCCTACATAGTTGATGACAATATGGCGTCCTTGTGAAAAGTCTTTTATTCCCCTTGCAAAATATCGATGTGAAACCAACACCAACTGGACCTAGTGTACACAAAGTAACAAAAATGTGAACCCTAAAGAACTGGAACTTTCAAAAAGTTATCCAGAAAGTGATTGGACTAACATTCTGTCAATAATATTCATGACAGGCCATTCAGATAAGCTAAAAAGTGGGTGAAACCGTCACAGTGTAAGGTACAAAATGTTAGCCAGTTACTAAAGCAAACTCTTGCCAAAACATGTCAGATGTGGAGCAGATATATCCTTTCAGTGTTAGAATTTGTTTTGCATTCAATGAAGGAATGTATCCAGATCTGAGAAAAACTGCTAGCTGGCGACATGCTAATAGCTAATTGCTGTACTTAATCCATGTAATGGATGAAACTGAGTAATTCAATCGTCCTTACTGTAGGAAACTTGTTGCATTGCTCCTTGGGTGGTTTTTGTTTTGCTCTTTTGGACAGAGAAAGTAAGAGAACATTCTTGGCTCAATCAGTAAAATGTCACTGCTGTGGGGTCCAAGTACACCGCAAAGACAAGTCAACCAACCACCAAACCAGCTGCTATTCTTAAACACAAAGTAAGCTTCCTTGTCAAAATGAGATCAGGACATCTCTTGTTAAGACGAATCAGTTTTCCTACAAATCATCTCATCTGGTTTTGTGAATCACTAAGCAAAGTCAGAATCAATTTCAGTCCGTCTTATAACAAGCCGAAAAAGGCTCCTTACAGTGTGTTTGATCTGGAAATTTGGCTAAAAAATGACTTAATTTGTAATACAGCTGGAGATAATGTGAGGAAATTGAATTTGAAAGCTATCTGCTCTGAAGAATAGAAACCAGCCTGGTAAAGTCATCCTGCACAGACTTTGGAAAGGTATAAATGTCACATTATAGAGTCTCCAGGCAACATACTCGACCAGAGTCCTCCTGAGGCTGTGCTGACATGGTGTGGAAGATGTATGAGTGTGTGAGCAAATGGTAAAAGTGCTTTTACCAATGTCATAAAGGACACAGGCTTAGTTATTACAAAGAACACTGTCAAATGTGCAGATTATTGCTATTATAAAAATAGTTTTGAATCACAATGGTATTTTCAAACTGTCATTTGCTTCAAGTGATTGGTTTCCAAAGGCTGGCTAGACAAATCTATGCCAGATTATTGACCCTATTTGCCCCTCTAATTTGTTTCAATATTCAACAGGTGTGAGCTGTGATTGATTTACCACCACAGTCAAGTAAACAGTAAACAACTACAAAAGCACTCGGAGAGCGCAGACCTCCGCCAGCGCCACAGTCCTTAGCCATATTGTGATTTTGACCATAAATATTAGTCCTACCTTTATTTCATCGAAATATTTGGATTCCTTGACCATGAAAACATACCATTAGCTACTGGATTCATAATGATATATATTGTAGTTCAGTAGTTATTCACAGAAATCACATTTTTCGCCATGGCGGCCAGACGCTGATCAACACCAAAATCGAATCAGTTCCTCCTTTTCCCATGCTGAACATTTCCTGAAAATTTCATCAAAATCCATCCATCACTTTTTGGACAGACAAACAAACAAATTCTCCCAAAAACATAACCTCCTTGGCGGAGATAAAAATATTTGTATCCTAGTTGTAATCCCAGATAAAACCAACATATAACCATTATGTTTTGTACATGTGTTGTTATTTGTTAATCTGTTTGTTTCAACTTAACAAAAGGCAAATAAATACATTTTAAAAGATCCTGGATATTTCAACCTTACATAATCTATGGTTTAAAAAATGACACTCTGGTATTTTAACTCTTGAAGTTTGAGTGAGTTTAGGTTTCTGTCTGTGATCACGCAGCCTGGCTGAACCTTCAAGTGAATGTTTGAAGGATGGTTGGTTAAAAATGCTGAAATTGTCTTTTTGTCTCAGGTCCCCACTTTTTTAATCATTCAAAACAGAAAAAAATCTAGTACAACGAGAGTTAATGTATAGCAAATGGGCTGCCCTGTAGCATGAAACAAGACCTATCAGTGAACCTAAGAACCTTGTTGTAGTTTTATTACATAATCATGAAATACTCGTTACACATTATCCAGACTTTATCCATAACGGGACAGTTATTTTATTAAAGTCGAACATTCACTCACATTATCATACGACCCCAAACAACTAAAAACATGCAGGATTTTTACCTTCATCTTCATGCTGTGGAGCCTTCATGTCATGATCACACCGCATGATTTTGGAATAAAAAAGGGAAAATTGATGTGAGTTAAATTCTTGTGCCTCTTTCTAATTTGCTGCCTTTGGAGACCCTAAACCAAAAAATAAACAAAAACTACTAAAAAAAACCTTTTTTTTCTCCTTTTTCTACAGTAAACTCTCAAACCACTTCAGCTCTGCTCAAAACTACAGGATTTTTTTTTTGTTTTTTAGGATTTTATCACTTGAAATGCCAGTTTGAACACGTTACCTTTTGTTTTATTGAAAAGCAACACACAAAATTTAGATTTTTTTATATAATAAATAGCAGCAGGTGGGGTTGTACTGGTAATTAGAGTCTAATTTGTCAAAAAGAAGCAGCAACATTGAATTCAGTGCTTTAGTTGTTTATTATATGGTGTCAAGTTTTAGGTTTGCAACCTCTGGGGTCCCTTGGGCCAAAACTGAATGCAAAAAACATATATAAATGTTATTATATATCAATAATTGAGTGATACATGATTGCTCTTTATTTATGTGTCATGCATATACAAAGTTCCATACCCTCATAAGAAACCAAAACTCAGCGTTGTAGTTGCTTGACAGATTTACAACAAACTAACATAAAGTTGCAGAATCTCATGCCACAATCTGTAACAGCCATAATGGTCACTAATTTAAAAAAAAATGTAAAAATGTACAAAAAGGACCGATTGGTCCCGAATGTACCTGCAAGATGAGTAAGGACCAGTAAAAACCTTTATCCATCCACCCGTTTGTCCATTCATCTATTCATTTGTTGTCTAATTCTGCATTCCAGGTGACCCGTAACTGGAAAATTTCCCAGTTGAAATCTCGGAGTTCCAACCCGAAAGCGTTCCAGGCAAATTACGACTTCGGTTTGAGCACAAGGAATTCTGGTATGTAAATTAGCCAGCATGGCAGGCATTTTAAGATTTATGCTTCATCAACTAACTAATTTGAGTTAAACAAGCGGGGAAACGGCGTATAAGGTAACAGAAGCTTATGCTTTAGTGTTTGTCATTATTAAGAGGTTGCCATATTGTTTAGGCAGTGATGTGATGTCACAAGTTGAAACTCGGAGTACATCGATCTGGTACGAGTTCGGGCAGAAGTTACGAGTTCAACGGCCGTTCCAGTGCATTTTCACGAGTTACCGGCGGGAAAAACACAAGTTATGGGTTGCCTGAAAAGCAGCATGAACTTCATCTAGGGGCTGCAGGAGGCATGAACCTATTCCAGCTGTCATCGGGCAAGAGGCAGGGTTATAACTTGGACTGACCTCCAGCCAATCACAGGGCTAACATGCAGCGACAAGCAACCAAACACACTTACAATGACCTAAAGAGCATGTGCTTGGCTCTCAAATTGTCGCAAGAGAACCATACATGCACATGCAGAAGATACAAACTAAACCCAAACAGCCCCCCACTGGGATTTGAACAGGCAGCTTTAATATAGATGTATATAGACAGAGTGTATATCCATCTGAAGTTATCCTGTGTTAGCACTGTTTTGGAAGTTGACACTCAGAGAGCCTTCCCCCGGTGATAATGTCGGCTCAAGTTGAGCTCAAGTTTCCTCCGTCTGTGATACGAACGCATGATCATACCAGAGGGTACATTTGGCTCTTATGGAATCATCTGATCCTGATGTGAGGGGGTGGGAGAATACTGGCTCTCATAAGGTTCAGAGAGGTCATTAAGACATTAGATATTTCTACTGTGTCACGCTTGTGGTTAATTATCAATGTTTTTATTTTTCCACTCTGGGGGTAGCCAAGGCCGGTGGCATCAGGTTTCTAATGGGCTGCATGGGCTGAAGGACACTCATAAATAGAAAATCTGAAAAATGTGAAGGATGTTCTGCAACTTCACAAAACATAGTCAGGAAAAAAACAGTTTAATTTAAAATGTCAAAAATCAAGATCTCTTTCTTGTGACAGCAACAGCAAAAAAGTTGTTCTTGCCAAGAAGGATGCGAAATGTATCTCATGGATATGTGAAACAGTCTGTCTGGTGTATCAGGCACTGTTGTCAGATTTTTCTACTGAAACTAGAAAGCACTCAGAGAGCACAAATCTCAGCCAAAGTAGCTCACATATTGCTTTTTAAATCTTTAAGCAGTAGTTCCATGATAAAGTTACAATAATAATATGATCTCTTGACCCTTAAAGCCCACACCTATCACCTGGAATCATGTTGATAGAATTATTAGTTAGACAGTTATTGAACAAAAATGATCATTCCTCAATTGTGGTTATATGTATCACCAGCAAACTCAAATATTTTTTTAGATGGTCTATTACCAACATCTCCTGAAAATTTCAGCAAAATCTGTCCAATAGTTTTTGTGTAATCTTGTTAACAGACAGACAAACGTGCCGGCAAAGACATATCCAGTTTGGCCGAGGGAATAAACAAACAGGTTGATAAAAACAAACCACATTATATTTCAACCTTGCTGACATTTTTTCTGGGCACTACGTCTTCCTCCCACGGACCAAAAATATGCTAATTTTGTTGCTTGGTGACTCTGAATTACCCTTAGACACTAATATGAGTGTGCATAGTTGTCTGTCTATGTGGCCCTGTGATTGGCAGGTAACCGGTTTAGGCTTCAGCCCCCCAGCAACCCAGAAAGGGATAAATGGCGTAGAAAATGGATGGATAGATACACTGTCTGGCCAATTGGAATAAACTAAGCAAATAAGTATGAGCTTCCTATCGGATCATCACTGCATGGGCGATTATTTTTCAGCTGGCAACAAGTTATTTAACTCCAGCTGCTGCAATGAGTACCTTCTTAATTTTTTTAAACAACCATGTTGGAAGACACATCCTGTGGTCCTGGAAAAGATGTTAGTCTGTTTAAGAAGGATTAAATTATTGGCATGCATCAAGCAGAGAAAATATCTAAGGAGATTGCAGACACTACTAAAATGGGTTAAAAAACTGTGTAAAAAAACACTGTAAAAACTGGAAGGATAGTGGGGAACCATTGTCTTCAAGAAAATAAATTTGGTCGGTAAACATCCTGAATTATGGTTATTGTTGATCACTTAATAATAAAATAATACATTTTATTTATAAAGCTTCTTTCATGATACCCAAGGATGCTGTACAAAATTTGAAACAACAAAAATACAGGAGAGCAGCGGCAACCAGTCTTGCCAGCGTCCACTCACCTGGGGGTTGCAGAAAAGGAGACAGGAGGAGAGGAGAGGGGAGAAAAACAATTCCAAACTAGGCACCTGTCAGGGGGGCACAGTGTGGGATCAGAAAAAACCCTTTAACACATGAGCAACATATTACAACAGACACGGAGACGAGCACGAGGGCCAAGAAGGTATTGAGTTGGAGGGGAATGTCTGATATTTGTGCCATAGTGGATGTATATGCATAAGCCCATGACCTTGACTCAGCTTCAGTCCCGCTCATAGTCTCTACCACCTGATAACTGATGACATGGAGGAAGCCTTGGAAAGAGAGTTAGCCTGTTTCCAGTCTTTTGCTGCCCCTGTCCTAGGCTCCTAGCTTAAATGTCATGCTGAATCAAATTGAAGAAAAACAACAGTAGAACTCAGGGGCATGTGTTAATAGTGACAGTAAGAGCATTTCCACACACACAATGCAAAAGGAACTCAAGCGATTGGGACTAAACAGCTGTGTACCCTCAAGAAAAACACTAATCAGTAAGGCTACTAAAAAGGAATCAGTTTGCCAGGGAGCATAAAGATTGGACTCTGGAGGACTGGAAGAAGGTCTTGTGGTCTGATGAGTCCAGATTTACCCTGTTCCAGAGTAATTGGAGCATCAGGGTAAGAAGAGAGGCAGGTGAAGTGATGCACCCATCATGCCTAGTGCAGTGCTATGATCTGGGTCAGATCGTGTGACATTGTAGAAGCTTATCGAAACACTGCCATAGTGAATCCTACTGTAATCAAAGCTAAATGCAGTCCAATTAAATATTAAAGTGTGTGACCTTTTGTTTTGGTGGTGACTTTTTTGTGGCCAGGCAGTGTATAACACACACATTTATCATTCATTTGGACTCGTGAAATAAACACTTGGTCTCTGTCTGTCCTGATTGAACAGAGGTGTTATCATTACCCTTTCAAGAGAAAGGACTCCTATGAGAATAAGAAAATCATAGCAGCAGTGCTGTGCTGATGCAAATATGGAGAGAAAAACACAAGACAAAAGGACGAGAAACAGAACATTTGACATTAAATGTTTCCCTTGTAAAATGGAGGCTATTAAGAGAAGGCTAAAATGGGCTGGGTGAAGGACTTTTTACTGCACCATCACATCAAAAGGGTGCCATTAAAATAGTACAGTTGGACACAAGGACCACGCCGTACATTAAAACAGCTGAAGAAGAGACTCAGCCTCCGTATCCTAAAGCAGGGGGGGTTGAAGTATTTGTCAGGTTGGCACTTCAGCGCAGACAGCACATATCTTTGTGTCAGCAGTGGCAGTGTTTGTTTTGGATACTCTGTATTAAATAGACGTGTCCAGCAGCCAGCAATTCTTGACAATTAGTGACATGTAAGAATTTTCTTTGGCACCACGTCAGCTGGTTTGTTTTCGTAGCCCTTGAAAGAAAAAGTCGACTGCTGCTTCTCTCAATCACTAAAACAAATTGGGTCGGGGGTGATAACAGTTGCAAAGTAATACAGTTTCATCTTTTGTGTGACTTAATCCCCTCTCTTCTGCACAGTTGCTCTGTTTCACTGCTACATCAGTTGTAACTCAACACACCCAATAAAACAGGGCTCTGCTAATGTTTAAAGGCGCTGTCTGGAGACAATGGTAATATAATACCAGCCGTAACATGGCTGCTGGCATTGCTGGCAGCAGTACCAGCGTGGATAAACTGCCTCATAACCGCCGGGGAGAGTCATTCAACTCAAGGACTGGCGAAAAAGGATGTTGCTTTTGACCATAGGGTGGAGGGTGGAAACCATGAAGGAATTTAAGTCAGTAAACTGGCAAGTTGGACGGCAGCACACTATTTAATGGCAGTGCCCCTGAGGAATCCAAGGGTGATGGTCAAGAGAGGAATGCAGGGGTTGTGCCAAGGAGCCTCGGTGGCGGCGAGGTTTCCACACCGCAAAGCTCCCCTGGCATGTACATGGATATGCCTCTTGGGGGTGAGCGTGACCTCTTATCCCTTTGCTTGATCACAGATTAAAATGATCCTCCAAAGCCAAAGACTAACATGTCCGTCAGGAGCTGCTTCAAACATTAATGACTCTGTCAGTTTCTGGGATTATGATTACACCAGCAGTGTAATTGTATCACAGTGTGTACCCAGACTTGCCCTGGGTAATGCATGCAAAGACACATACACACACTGCTTTACACAAGTGTTTTCATGCCTTTTTTCATCGATGGGGAATGACTGAGGTTAAACTGGCATCATATATGGTTTTACGTTACAACCAGGTGTAATAGTCCTGCCCTCAAACTCACTATGACCTATATATTAAGTACAAAGGAATATCAAATGACAATAAAAAAAATGATGAGATGATACAGAGATCATACCAGGCTATCACCTGCAAGAAAAGTCTTGTATCTTTAGGCCCTGTTGTTGATGGCGTAAAGCCATGTTTAAAAGTGCGTGGCACTACTTTTGGGCGCGTCTGTATATATTTTGCAATCTTAAGAGCACAAAAGAAAAAGATTATGCGCCTTTATTGTACACAGGTGTGTGGGTGGATGGTGTTTTGCTATTTACACATTGGGTTTATTTGTTTGTCCAAATGGTTGCTAGATTATTTAATTCCTCCGTTTTTATTGTGCAACTTAACTAAAAGAACACACAAATTACTGTATGAGATATGCCAGATTAAAGTGCAGAAGAAGGGATCCTAAAGTACAAGTCAGACATTTCTTCATAAATACAAAAGCAAAGCTCATTAATTGTTTAAATCTCCAGATAAAACCAACAAAATCAGACTTCTATTATGTTTATGAATGACCTGTTGACTGTACATCCAATACGTGATGGCTTTAAGTAATTTATGTTTGCATTTTCCTAAAAGTATCCTTGGCTCTAGTCTCAATATTGTACACCACACAGCCTGTGTTATTATCTATGAGCGCTGTGCTAGGGCATATATGCATGCAAAGATAGACACAAACAACTACTTTGCACAACTGTTTATGCTTTTCTTGAGCATAAAGCCCTCAAACTGTTATGACCTATATATTAAGTACAAAGTGATATCAAATGACAATAAGAAAAAAAAATGATGAGATGATACAGAGATCGTGCCAGGTTATCAACCTGCAAGAAATGTCTTGTATCTTTAGGCCCTATTATGGATGGCGTCAAGGGTGTTAAATGCATGTGGCACTACTTTGGGTGAGTCAGTATATATTTTGCAATCTTAAGGGCATAAAAGAGAAAGATCATGTGCCTACTATACTAGGCTACTACGTATACATTGGTGTGTGGGTGGATGGTGTTTTGCTATTTACACATCAGGTTTTGGTGTTTCATCTGAATTGTTTCTAGATTATATAATTCATCTCCTTTTATTATGCAACTTGACTCAAAGAACACACACAGAACACTGTATGAGATATATGTTATGCTTTTTTACATTAAAGCATCACAAAGCAGAAAAAATCTAAATCAAAAAGAACAAGTCAGACACTTCTGCTTAAACATAGAAGCAAAACTTATTAATTTGAATCTTCATGTAAAACCATTAGAATCAGACTTCTATTATGTTTGTGATAGACCTGTTTGCTAAATATCAAATATCTGCTAGATTTAAGTAATCTACTTTCTGATTTCTCTGAAGGAATCTTATGCTCTTATCATGAATTCATTCATATAACACACTGTACAGTCTGTATTATTATCTATGAGCATAATCTCAAGCTACGTCCCATTTTTAATTTAAAACTGACTTTTTCATCAAAAGGCTCCTGTTTAATGGCAAATGAGTGCTGATGTGTGTTCATGTAAGTGTAATAAGTTCAGGAAAGTGTTTTTTTAATCTGTGATCATGATCGTGATCATTATGGCATTTAAAAAGCAGAAGCGCATGAGGTATAAATGGCACCTGCGCTTGGAGGAAATGAGGGATGATACCTGCACTTCATGCTAACATGCTTTGTGAAGTGCATACAATAGGGCTCTTCATCTCTTCCACTCTTATAGGGACACTGGGATTTTTGAATTGGGGTTCTGGGTGGTACATGACATTAATCTGAATATGAGTCACAGTGACAGAAGTCACCTTTGCATCTGTACAACATCAGTCAGGTGCTTGGGTTTTACATTTCTGCTAAAGGCGCCTCTAAATAATTAACTTAAAGGAGACATATCATGCTGATGCATGATTTAATACTTACATATAATATAATAAATTTGAAAACAAGACCTTACACCCCCTTAATTGTCAAAAAATGAGATATTGTATTTTTTCTGATATCCTAGAACGAGATTTGATGCCTCTAAAAATAGGTCATTGCGAGATGTCCGCGAGATTTAAATCGTCGTGACGACATGAGGTACCTTTTTTTTTATTGGAGTAATCTGATAAAACACTTCCTCCTCTGTGATGTCCGTTAGCCACAAAACCGTCACAGAGGAACACATCCGTCCAGCAGCAGTATATAGATCCCTAGCTCACACTCACTCATTACCAGCTCTGGCCTGTAGGGGGACTCAATACGCGGTCGCTGCTTTGAGCCTGCCGGAAAATACAGTAGAAGAAGAAGGACAGGCTGGCTCTACCCCTGATAGAACTGACCAATCAGAGCACAAAGGGCTGTGACGTTGCAAGGTAACTTAAGGTCAGCCTGGAAACCGAGCGTTTCAACGAGAGCTTGATAATGGCCTAAAATGAGGATTTTGAGAACGCTATTGTGGGGCAATGAAGGAACTAAATGACTTGTACTGAGGGCAGAAATGCTTTACAGGCATCCTAGTCTGGCATAGTGAAAGGAGAAACAAGCATGATATGTCTCCTTTAATTTTGAGTTAAAACAAACTGTAACAGCAGTAAAAGGTGACCAGGCCATATTCAGAACATCTACAAAGGCTCACTTGTGACCCATTTTTGTGCAGATTTGGTACTCACACCATTTGGTACCTCTCAGTTGGGCAGTGACCAAGTCATGAGACTTGACTGTCTAAATCAGAGTGCCAAACTCAATTAGAAAAGGGGACAGAATGTAAGATGAAGTCTAAGATGTGGAGCAAACAGGACCTGCATTTATATAACTGTCTCAAACAGACATTTTTAATCAGAAATATGTGGTGAACTAGTCAACAACTACCACCACAGCCCATTTTCTAGAGGAAATTTAATGCTGATACCACTCTGCACACGTTTTAATGTAAGAATGATAAGGTTTCTTACCATAAACATGCTGTCTGGCACATATCCACCAAAAGGAAAACTATATTCTTGAGTAACTGGAGCATTCATTGCAAAATTTATTGCTTCAATTGACTACATTTTGCCATCAGCAGAGACTGGACGTCCACATAAAATGTACAGAAAATTCCTTCATGCTGCACATCACTGACTTTTACTGACATTTAAAGAGAGCAAAGAGACCTGTTGGTGTGATTATGAGCAGTAGGTCAGCAGATGCGATCTTGATCGGCAGGACTTGAGTCATCATGGACAGGAAAAATATGATTTTTCTGTCATCCTGTCTCCATAGAGACCTATTCATAAAAGACGTCACAGGATGGGCTGAGTGTGTGTTTTCAAACACACCTCGGCGAACAGCGGACATCCCTGCTTGACCTTTGTGTCTTATCAAAATACGTCGAACGATGAGCGGTTCTGTCACATGGATGATGAGTAATTACTGGATGACATCAATGTTTTTAGAAGCCTCAATATGGATTTGGACATCTCAGCAGTTGCAGCATCCTTGAATTTAACCCTTTGTTGGCCGATGAGAGCTGTTTGAAGGCTCCAGTACTTCCTGTCATTTTGATTTGACTGTTGTTTCAGAAGTCCACAAAAAGATCAGCTGAAGCTCTTCAAATTAGTGCAGACTTAAACTCTGATTTGCTTCTTGGAAAATTGGGTTGATTTGAGCTGGTGTGGCACTGTTGCTGCCTAAAACCACTGACTTTAAGAGAGGACTGGACAAAGTCATCTGGCATCAGTCGTTTGGATAACTGTTATACCAATGCAGAGAAGCATCTGCCAGACCAAAGACACACTTTTTCAGTTTCCAGAGATAACCTTGCATCTGGGTCTCTTGAGGAGGCCTGATGTACACACTTCGTGTCATCTCCTTACCTTGAAGGAAGGCTGCTTTAATGTCCATGGAGTTAAGATGCCACTTGTTTTGACATATGATAGCCATGATCATGTTCAAGGACTCTGAGGCGCAGGTTGGTCAGTCTGTCTGAAGTTCTTGAGTGTTTATCTCCTCAAAGTCTCTTGCAACTAATCTTGCTTTTGGTTCAAAACCATCAAAGGTTTCCTGAAGTGTATGCACCCACCCTGTAGATATGCATTTCTGGCCTTCATCCTTCATTGAACACTGAATTCTTTTGCCATAAAATAACGAAGTAAAAAAAAAATCTTAAAAAAGAAGTCAGCCCTCAAATGGTAAGTGCATTTAGATGAATGATGTACTCCTCAAAAAAAGTTAAAACATAATTTTGGTTGGTTATTTCTTGCAAAGAAAGAAGAAGCACACACATCCCAAACAAGGTTATATACTGGTGCTAAATGCAAAAAATAGTTGTAGTCGGGGCAAAAGTTCTTCGCACCACAGGATGCTCCAAAGTCAATTTAATGAGGCTTATCACCTCATTGAATTGGGTCAGATATTGGGATTGGACCAAGACTGTTACATTTGTGGTGATGGACTTCATTAAATTAGCTTTTGAGCAGTGACTCAGGCATCTAATCAGGCTGTCTCCCAGACGCCTCCCTGAGGAGGAGTTCAGGGCACGTCCCATCAGTAGTAGACCCCAAGGAAGACCCATATGTCCCAGCTGACCTGGGAACTCTTCAGGATCCCCGATAAGAGCTGGATGAAGAGGCCAGGGAGAGGGGTCTGGGCATCTCTGCTTATGCTGCTGCCTTGGTGACCAGACCTTGGCTAAGTAGAAGAAGATGGATGGCTGGACTTGTGTTTTTATCGTGTTGCAAATCCTGATTAGTCACTTTCCTCAATTTTCCTTCACTGCGAAACAATGGGCATCATCCTGGGGAAAATTGGATTTTTGCGCTTTTTTTTTTTTTGAAGGAGAAACAAACACATGTAGCTGTGTTACTCATTCCATGAATGCACAATCTCTTGCAGATTGTACCTCATTGTAACGATGGCTAATGGGGCTTTCAAATAATATGCAATACAATACCAATTGCTTTTAAAGAGGAGGAACACTCAACCAAAACACAATTTCCAAACTTACTTTTTAGTGTTTATCTCAACTAATAAGTGTAATACTTTCTTGATAGGTTGCAAATGTTTGTTATGTTTTAAAAATGAATTGTTCCCAGCATACAGTCATCAATCATAACACCTCCAGGGTTCCTTTAGCCCAGGGGTGTCCAAACTTTTTACATCGAGGGCCGCATGAAGAGGAATACATGGACAACTGAGCCACTTTCTACGCCTCACTTTTAGTGTATTGAAGTTAAAATTTTAAGGTTTATGGGTGGATTATCACCGGTCAAGGGGCCTTTGTAACCCCAGGATATTACTAGATTCACACCTAGTATGGGCAAGACCTTTTGAGCAGCAGAGATGGGAGACACATCTTAGCTTCACTTTCAGACACAATACAAGAGTAAACTGCAAGAATGTTGGCGCTTGAAGATGAATGTTGCAATATACTTTGTAAATGAGACCTTGTCGCAAAGTAAATACAGCAGAAAATGTGCATGACTGATGGTATTTGCTGCTGTAATTCAAAAGTCTTGATTCCTCAAGTGTTTCGGGGGCCAGTCCAAAATGGGCAGAGGGTCGCATTTGGCCCCTGGGCTACAGTTTGGACACCCCTGCTTTAGCCCTCCTCAGCTGGACACTTTAGGACAGGGGTGGGCAACTGTCAGCCCGGGGGCCACGTACGGCCCTCCACCTCACTAAATGTGGCCCGCCAGTCATTTTCAATTCAGCAATTGTAAATATAAAAAAAACTCAAATATCTAATCAAAATAATTCTATATAATCTTGGCTGATATTTATGATATTTATTGGCTTTTGTAAGTTATTTATGGCTTACTTTGCTATTATAGTGTCTCTAAATCTCTTTCATGAAGCACTGGATCATTATATCAAGTATTACTCAAGACTATATTCAAAATATGGCAGCAGTAAAATCTTTGAGCTTTAAAAATTTGGGAACACTCATCATGTCATTGATTTGAAAATAGCTTTGTCGGCTTTAATTCCATATATTTTGGCTAAATTTGCTTGGATTCTGTGTCAAGTTCATTTAATTATGTATAATAACTTTTATTTGTCATGTAACATATGAATATTGGTAAGCTAATTTTAAGATTAATTAATATTCTCTAATGGTATATATCCAACATCCTTTTTCCCCTGGAGAATTTCCGAAAATTTGTAAAAATGCGGCCCTCAGGCTGGGAATTTTCATTATCAAAAATGAAGATATTTCTATCCAGTTCACAGAACTCCTCATAAGGTTAAAGGAGAGTCTTTTTTTTACCACCCACACTGTGAAACTGCTAAAACCACAAAGTCAAATCCACTGTTAATGCAGTCATCGGACAGGAGCAGGAAGCAATAGCAGACAGGATGTTGACATTTCAAAAAGTTTGTTAATCTAACCTTTGGGATGAGGTGCAGACGTCCCTCATGAAGAGGATAGGTGTGTGTTTGTGTGCGTGAGCAGGGGTGAGGGGCACTCAGAGGTTATGCAGCACTGTAAAAGATGAAAAGCAAATAGCAGAGAGTGTTGGGTTACAGTAAATCTAATTAGAGGATTACTGTTGTGATAAGGATTGGAAAGCTTGTTTAGCTGTTCGGACTCTGGTTCCACTTCAGTTACACACTGGGTTGCTCTTGATGTAATGCAATATAATTATGTTGTAATTATACCTTCTGAGGATGTTTAGTAATGCAATATGCCATTTTGCAACTGCGAGTTAAGGCCACAGTGTTAGAAGGAGCTACATCAGGGCCAGAACAAGTGGTTGGATGTAATCTGATTCTGTGTTATAAGCAGTGTTCATGATTATATTAAAACAAAAGGATAATGATCAGGACTCGGGGGATAGAATCAGACATTTCTGTGCTTTAGGATGGTAGATTTCTGATTTATCATTTGTATTTATGTTAGGCTAAATATCTACTTGGTTAGATTCACAATTATCTGAAGGGCTTTGGGATCATCCAAACACTTTATCCTATGAAATTGTAAATAAATTACAGGATTTTTTGGGTTTATATCAATATTAAAGCAGGTAAGACTCCAAAATGTTTTTCTATTTGATTACATTACTTTGAGTTGTAGCTCTAGTTATTAGTTGGACTTTGGAAGGAGACAATGTGCAATTAGACACCAAACTGAGTGACAACTTTAAAGGCTTATTAACACTGATACATATGATCGATGAAGGCAAACAAGATCATCAGAGAGAATATCAAATCTTTAATATTTGTATACAGTGAGACCCTGAATTTGAAAAGAAATACAAAAAAAATGCACAGTTTTATTGATGACTATCCCCCCAAAAAAGAGGAGGATAACAATGCGGTCTTACATAACATTTGTTCTGATTTAGTGCTATGCAAATAAATCCAATCCACTTTATTTATATAGCAAGCTCTATCAAGTTCACCAAGTGCTGCACAATGACTACAAAGTAGACATTTTTGAGCTTAGCCTTTTCCATCACCTTCCTCTTTTGTCTCTTTGACCTCAGCCATTGCCAAACACCTGCAGTGACAGACAAATAGCCTCCATCATGGCCATCAAGCTCCCTGAAGCTAAGTATGAACTTGTGGTGAAAAGCAGTTCTCAGGAGATAACTCCAGTCTGCTGCTAAACTTACATAGTACTATATGCAGGCAGCAACAGCACTCACATGTTTGATGGACACTATTCTCTTTGTCAGAGTCATTCAACTATTAGACTGACAGTAAAGCTTCTGTTTTCTATGATTCATGTAAATATACTCAGCAAGTTCTCTCCAGTTTTAGCACCCAGCTAAGTTATTATGATATGACCTTATTGAAAACAGCCATGTTCTGCCCCCCAGGCAGTTTTGAAGTTTTGGCATTTTAGCGCCCCCTGTAATGTGGTTAAATGTGGTATGGCAGCAGGAAGTTAAAAATTAGGGAAAAAGGAACCAGGAAGTAGTTGTTACACATGCTCCTGTCAGTTAGTGGAGAGTTCAGCAGAAGGTGGAGGTGTCCTCTCATCCATCGCAATCCTTTGATTTTGAGCCATAAGAAGCATTGTCTGTAAGTAAAGATTATTATTTACATAGATATCTCTTAATTTTGATGAATATTGATGGACATTTTTATGTTGCTAGATTATTATCTAGATATTGGTTAGTTACCATTGCTTAGCATAGCATATGCTTCTTGTACCATGCATCCAGGATATTTAAGATACCTGTACTTTATTTTCTAGTATAATTCATGTAATTTGGTTTAATATTCGTACATTAATAATTGTGTAAGAATTTCATTTAGGCATATTTCTGTTATTATTTCAGTTTTACGCCTTGTCTGACAACAAGAGTCTTCATTACACTTGGAGCTTGAGACGCTACATCCTGACTGTCGCGTTGATCATTCAGGGAGTTTGGCTGGCTGTTTAATTTTAGTCATGCACACAATTAGGAGGGCAGTACAAGCCAACTCGGGGAGTGCAGTTTTTCAAATGGAGGCAACTTAACCCTTTCATGCATGATGTCTGCTAAAGTAGACAGATATTTGAAATAAATTTTATACCCTTTAGGTTGAAGAACGATGCCCAACGATCAGGTGGAGAACTTCCAAACACTTGTCTCAAGTATAAAAATATTATCTTCGCACTTTTTTTTTTTTTTTACCATATTCAGATATTCAGATATTGCATCATAAATCCAAAACAACCGACGAAGGGCAAATTTGGCATACACCTGTTTTCAGATTTTACATTTTTGTATTTTTTATTTTAAATTTTGGTGAATAGTTTGATTAAACAGCAATAATACACATACTTCAGACTTTTCTTTTACTTTTATTACTCTTAAAAGTTTGTAAAAGGTGTCTGTGGAGCTATCAATCAAGGATTTAATGGATTGTGTTTCCACAAAAACTGAAATGGAGGGGTTCACAAATTGATTGTCCGGATTAGAGAGCATTTGGTCTGTTTGCTGATTTTGTTGTCAACTAAACTTTCCCTTTCTCCAGCAGATACAGTTTTAAAAATGTAGAGGTTATGTAGAATTTGGATATCATTCTTTGACTTCTGTTTAAGAGCAAATACTCTGAAGAGAATCCTGTTGTATTTCAGATCCACTGTATTCATGTTGGCCAGAACACACAAATCACAAGTGGTCTCAAAGGGTTAAAAAAAATCTGTACATCATTTTGGACCGAACAGTAAGATCCATAATAACTCAACTCTAAGAAAAAAAACTCCCTGTAGCACTTTAACATGGAAGAAAAGCACAGGGACATTACAACACATGAGTCATCCCTCCCCCAGAACATCAAATATAAATCATATGTATGCAGGAGAGAGAACTAGACCAGTGAAATTACAAACAGAAACACAATGTCAATATTGGTTAGAAAGATTGTAAACATATATGAAGAATATGGATGCGAGACAAAGACAGGCAGCCTCATCAGGCGAGTAATAAGACCACTGGTACATGTAAAAGTTCATGGGACAATTCAGAGAGATAGAAAACAGAGCACTGATGTGTGTAAAACTGTGAGATGGAAGCAGGTTTTAAGCTCGGGGAATAAAAAAAGTCAACTCTTGTTTAAGGTGAAATGAAAAGATGTTTTAGATTCTAAAAAGTGGTCCTCAAGTAATTTAAAGGAACCATGTCCTGCAAAATTTATTTTCTTTGCTTTTTAAGTTGATGGAAGGGGCTTTTGGAGCAAAATAATATGATACATTTTACTAAAGTCTCAAATCATGGAAAAAAATGAATTTAAAAAATGCCCTTTTAAATGCTCAGTTTTTACTTCATGGAGTATTTAATGTCAGACCTATACAGCCTCCACCTACGAGTGTTTTCTTCCCATCACAGGCAGACACCAGCACTTGTAATTACTCCTCCCAGGTCCCATTAGATGTTGTTGAGGCAGCAAATCAGCACAGAGCTAATTTCCATAGCCTTCTATACCCTCCACGCCCCCTGCAGATAAGAGTGCTTCCTAAGGGGAGGGAAAGAGAGCTACATCCGTTCATCTTTTGTATTCAACTTAAATCAAATCCTTGCTTAAAAGACAGCCAAGGTATGGTGTGTTTCCTAATCTTTAAGTCAAGATAGCATTTATTGCATGGGTATACATAGGATGTTCATGGAATAAGACGTGTACATTTAAATCTGTATGTTCATCTATATTGAATGAATAACATGTAGAGTTATACAAGCGTATATAATATATATAATTACTATCTCTGAAGTGCTTACTTATTGTTGGTGTGTCTTGTTCTCTTGCAGGTTTATATAAAGAATGGGTTGGGCCTGAAGAGATTTTTTAAGACAATTTAGTTTGTAAAATGAGGCAATTACCCTTGTATTTATTTTATTACATGAATACTGGCAGCTAATAACATGATGTCAATTCATTATTTGATTTGATTTGTAAGGAAAGGACTGGACTAGATAATTTCTTCACTTCATTCTGTCCCTTTTTGAACTTTTTATTTAGTCAACATTGCTATGTACACTCAAAAAAAATATAAACGCAACACTTTTGTTTTTGCTCCCATTTTTCATGAGATGGACTTAAAGATCCAAAATTCATTCCAGATTCACAATATTACCATTTCTCTCAAACATTGTTCACAAATCTGTCTGTGTGATAGTGAGCACTTCTGCTTTGCTGAGATAATCCATCCCACCTCACAGGTGTGCCACATCAAGATGCTCATCAGACACCATGATTTTTGAATGTTCCACAATAAAGGCCACCCTGAAATGTGCAACATTTTTTTTGTTTTTGTTGTGAACCAGTCAGTATCTTTGACCACCATTTGCCTCATGCAGTAATACATCTTCTTTAGGAGTTTATCAGATTGTCAATTGTGGCCTGTGGAATGTTGGTCCACTCCTCTTCAATGGCTGTCTTGAAGTTGCTGGATATTAGTGGGAACTGGTACACGCTGTCGTATCGCCCGGTCAAGCACATCCCAAACATGCTCAATGGGTGACATGTCCGGTGAGTATGCTGGCCATGCAAGAACTGGGACATTTTCAGCTTCCAAGAATTGTGTACAGATCCTTGCAACATGGGGCCGTGCATTATCTTGCTGAAACATGAGGTGATGTTCATGGACGTATGGCACAACAATGGGCCTCAGGATCTCATCACGGTATCTGTGTGCATTCAAAATGCCATCAATAAAATGCACCTGTGTTCTTCGTCCATAACAGATGCCTGCCCATACCATAACCCCACCACCACCATGGGCCACTTGATCCACAACATTGACATCAGCAAAGCGCTCACCCCACACGACACCACACACGCTGTCTGCCATCTGCCCTGAACAATGTAAACCGAGATTCATCCGTGAAGAGAACACCTCTCCAACGTGCGAGATGCCATCGAATGTGAGCATTTGCCCACTCAAGTCTGTTACGGCGACGATCTGGAGTCAGGTTAAGACCCTGATGAGGACGACGAGCATGCAGTTGAGCTTCCCTGAGACGGTTTCGGACAGTTTGAGCAGAAATTCTTTGGTTATGCAAACCAATTGTTTCAGCAGCTGTCTGAGTGGCTGGTCTCAGACGATCTTGGAGGTGAACCTGCTGGATGTAGAGGTCCTGGGCTGGTGTGGTTACACGTGGTCTGTGGTTGTGAGGCCGGTTGGATGTACTGCCATATTTTCTGAAACGCCTTTGGAGATGGCTTATGGCGGAGAAATGAACATTCAATGCACGAGCAACAGATCTGGTTGACATTCCTGCTGTCAGCATGCCAATTGCACGCTCCCTCAATGCTTGCGACATCTGTGGCATTTTGCTGTGAGACAAAACTGCACATTTCAGGGTGGCCTTTTATTGTGGGCAGTATAAGCTACACCTGAGCACTAATCATGATGCCAGATCAGCATCTTGATGTGGCACACCTGTGAGGTGGGATGGATTATCTCAGCAAAGCAGAAGTGCTCACTATCAAACATTTAGACAGATTTGTGAACAACATTGAAAGAAATGGTAATATTGTTTATCTGGAATGAATTTTAGATCTTTGAGTCCATCTCATGAAAAATGGGAGCAAAAACAAAAGTGTTGCGTTTATATTTTTGTTGAGTATATATTCAGACAGGTGCACTTTCATATGATGGACTTGTATATTTGTCTGGTGTGCATATGTATTATTTGACTTGGTGCTTTTTTGGGTTGTTATTTGTTTCAATTAAAAAAAGTTTGAGATGAATAAATAAATGATATAAAATTTCCTCAGTCGACTGTGGCTATTTGAAGAGTTCTCACCAAGTCTCCTTGTGAGTGCATGTGTGCATGTGCATTGAATGTAGGTTTGGACGATGGGTGGGGTTTTGTATTTTATTTTGTATCCCTTCACACTTATCTGCTTGGGCTTTTGAATGTTCAACACATTGTGCAACATTTGTTTTTTGTTGTGAAGTGTTTTTTTTTGCCACCTTTAAGGCATAAAGACTTATTGTTTTATTTGATTGTTTGAATAATACTGAATATATTTTTCCTTAAGGTTGTGTTATTTGATCTTTCACAATAATACACTATCATTTAGGAGTTTTCGAATGTATTTCATCCTGATGATGTCACTTACGGTTTTGCGATGTCAATTCTGGTTTTGGTCTGATCGGCACTGATGAGAGAAGCAAAGATCCTGGGTGAATCTGTCTGGTTCATAATTGAGTTTTGGTCATCCAATGCCTTAAGTTGATTGTGTAAAAATGAACATAATACGTTAACTTTTAAAAAATGGTCTTGAAAGTTATATGTGATACTCAGTCTTTCAGTTGTCATTTATTTGTCGTTTGTATTTGTTGGCACTGGAAAACATAAGTGTAGTGATTATTTTGTGCTGCCATGATTTCAGTTTTCACCGTGCATGCACACTAATGCCATTGTGGAACAGAAGCCACAGTAAATGTTGAATCTTGCTATGACTGTCATCATTAGCAACAGTTTATCTTGGTGTTTGACTGAAGTTTCCACAGACTGAGACCACTACAATGCATTATAAATAAAGTTTGAGTGATTGATTGATGGTTTTGGATAAGAGGTACATTTATGATCAATGACAAAGGAAACAGGGTTGGAAAAGGAAAACAATACAACACAGTAGCCAACAATAATATTAGCCTATAAGCAAACAAAGGAGCAATTAAAGACAAAAAAATAAAGCTAAAGAAAAGAAAATACACATCGAGTTTCACCTTCACACACCAACACAGAGATACATTAAAAAAAGAAATGCTTTGTGTTTACTTTTTTTGTTTAAGAAATTTGGACCAGATCTGACTAAACTGCTATTGAGGCTGCTAGCTTCTATGTTTATCTCTATGTTCATTTCGACACCAGCAGTAACTTTCTGCTGTCATCTCAATCATAGCGCCAACCTCTCCCGGCTCTAAAATAATCTGATTAGGTCATGCCACTTTGGGTTGTTCACAATCATTGTAGATTAACTTGGTAAGATCCAGCTGCTGCACCAGGTTACAACTTTTCCTAGTTTCCAAAAATATAACTGTAATATTGTAATCATTACATGATTTGGCCATAATAATTGTGAAGTGACAATCAGCTGCATGAACAAAATCATTAAAATTTGATTTCACTGGGTGCTCGTTTGGTGGAGCAGTAAGCAACCGGCTACAATCCATATACATGCCTCTGCTGGCCCAGGTTTGAGTCAAGCGTGCGGCCATTTTTACATTGTCCTCTCCTACTCTCATGCTCCCTGCCAAAAGCCTATCCATTGTCTCTCTCCCCTATCAATAAAGGCACAAGATGCACAAAAGTAATCTTATAAAAAAGTTACTTTTGTGACTAATGCTGCAAAATTTCAGCTAAACAACTCAAGCCACAAAGCATAATCAATACCAACAGGCACAGGGCCTCAACTTTTGTTTCAGTAATGAACATTGTTTGCTTGCTATTTTAAAAGTCTACATCCACACTGCTTCCAGTTCTGAACACGACACAACTCTTGTGTTGCTTATTCTAGATATACTGTCCTACCAGTTAGTAGGTGGCAAGTGCACTAAATCAAACATTCCTAAATATTCTTGGCTGAAGACAGTGTATTAATCAGGGGCAGAAAAGATCTCCATTTCACAGTAGATCCAGCAGCGAGGTTACCTTAAAAGACTGAGCAGAAATCGCTCTTACTGATGGACAAGCAGTTAAGTGTGGGAGAATGAATGTGACCTGCAGGAGAAACAACATCTCACACACAGGAAGAGAGAGCTGGAGAGGCAGAGACAGTGCGAGGAATAATGGGTGAATGGGGATGGTAGAAGAAGTAGGAGAAAGGTTTTGGCCTGGGAACACCAGCCTCCCCGCGGACGCCGAGCTTGGCCGCTACGCTCGAGATGACTTCACACGACGCACCTGAATACACACATTTACACACAAGGCTGGCCTGAGCTCCTGAGCCGGAATATTCGACACACTGCCTTCTGACATCACTACAGCTGGTGTGAATTTAGCAGAACTGAGCCGAGGGCCGCCTCTCAGCAACACAACCCTCCCACCCACCCCCAACTCACACACCCACATCTACACACTCTCACCAGCCCTCAGTGTGGATCCCACCGCTCTCTCACACTCTCTCGCCCTTTTTCTTGTTCGACCCTCAAAAGTTGAGCCGATTAGAGGAGCTCCCAGCAGCTTAGTGTGCAGGTTGATCTGCTGTGATCTATCTGATGTGAGAAGGGACTCACTGATCATTTATCCCACTGATGTCCAACAACACAACTGAAGGCAAAAGGTCTGTGGAAACCTATTTTATTTAATAACTTTGAGCTCTGCTTTGTTGTTTGCTGTGTTTGAAGTTTTGACAAAAACATATTAAAACTAAGACTCTTAGAAAAGTAAATGAAAAATCAAATAAAACTTTATTTATAAGGCACTTTTCATACTGAAAAGCAACACAAAGTGCCTCACAGAGGCTAAAAACAACATAAAAACAGAAAACCTGGCTATACCCCTCCCACAAATAAAGAGACATATCCAGACACACACTTGCGGACATCAACATACACAAACACACACACACCTGCGCCCACACACACGTACCCACAACATTCATACGAGCTGTCATAAAAGAGAGA
Organism: Scarus forsteni; assembly: GCA_036419115.1. Lineage (NCBI taxonomy): Eukaryota > Metazoa > Chordata > Actinopteri > Labriformes > Labridae > Scarus > Scarus forsteni. Next base: position 17,275,431 of record JAZDUH010000033.1, on the reverse strand, counting down.
AAGAGAGACATGGCTCTGCACCGAGGACTGAGGTAAGGAATAAGTTACCTCTGGGGGCCATCAACACTGAGGAGGGCTCCCGGCCCATGAGGAGCGCAGCCGGAGACTTCCATCCTCCCGCACAGACACAAGGCCCCACAACACAGTGCAGGGGCCTACGGCCATGCAGGCGGAGCCATCCCCCAGCAGCGGCCCCAGAAATGGACCAGGAGCAGCTCCCAGTGTGGAGAGCCCCCATGAGGAAGTACTGGAGCCAAAAACCATCATACTAAAACTATAATAAAAATATAAGAAAAGAAAGATAAAATATCATAAAATGGATAAAAAATTAAGAATTAAATATGATAAGAAGTTTGACTAAAATAATAAGTTATAAAGTAATAGAAGAGTAAAAGAATAAGGAGTAAATAAGTCAATCAAGATTAAGAATAAAGATTCAAAATTTGGATGACCATGTAAAAAGACAAATGGTCTTCATGCACTCAATCAGTCTAACTTCTCCACCTTTTAATCCTTAAATGATTTATTGGTGGAAAGCCTGGAAGCAGAGGTTTGAGTCATTTAGTTGGGACATTGTGAAAACCAAATAAAAAAAGAATACATTGATTTGCCAATTTTTTCAACCTATGCTTAATTGAATACACTACAAAGACACGATATTTAATCTAAAAACGGACAACTTTTTTGCTTTTTTGCAATTATTCAACATGTCTGGAATGGGGGCAAAAAAGACTAGGAAAGTTGAGAAATGCCAAAATACACCTGTTTAGGTCCTTCCATAGGTAAATAAATTCATTGGAAACAGGTGAGTGTCATGACTGGGTGCAAAAAGAGCATACCCAAAAGGCACAGTCATTTACAAACAAGGACAGAGCGAGGTTCACCACTATATGAATAACTGCATTGGCAAAAAATCCGTACTTTCAAGAAAGTGTCTCAACACAGTTGCAAGAAATTCAGAGATTTCATGAACTTCAAGCCATACTATCATCAAAGATTCAGAGAATCAGGAGAAATATCTGGACCATAGTGACAGCCCATCTCCTCACCCACAGGAAGTGCATTTAAAGCACTGCACAGTGGAGCACATCCCTGGAAGCTTGAACCACATGTACATAAAAGGCTATATTTCCTGCTGAACATTGATTTGCTGTTGACATATTTCCCACAATTATACAAAAAAAAGTCTTTGTGCCTGGTGGAGACTGATAAGCAATTGAAACATCTCCTGCTGAAAACAGACATACCACATATTTCAAGCGAACTACTGGGGAGCTGTGCTGCCATCATGGCGTTATTATTGAGTTTGACTATACTTGGGTCAGATTAGATTTTTATGCAAATTTGGCAGTTATATCTATGAAGAGCTCTTGGGATATCAAGATCACAAGCAACAGTTGAACCTGAGACTCAATAATCATGACCTTTGACCTCTAAAGTATGACCAGTTCATCCTTCATCCAGGACATTCAAGCAAAACTTGGAAAAAAATCTTCAAAGTATACTTTATACTAATAGTGCTCCAACAGCACAGACCAACACCGAGGCATTTCCAAGGTTTTGATACAAAATGCTCATAAAAATCCTGGATCCTGGATTTGGATCCTCTCCATGCCATGACCAACATTCCCTAAAAATACGAAAATCATTGTTATTGGCAAAATGTGCAGAACTGCCCTATTTTTGTTTTTATCATTAAGACATGCTTAAAAAAATTATTGGATCTATATCCAGGTTTGATGATCACCAAAACGTAATCACTCATTCCTTCTAACATGACCAACATTCACTGAAATTGTATCTAAACTAATCTGTATTTGAGTTATCCTGTTCACAAAATAATAAACAAACCATAATCAAAAAGAACAGATCAGAAGCACATTTGGACTGATGGATTGCCTCTTACATAAGGGTTTTTTTTAGGCCTGGACCACACATATATGGATATTTTTTCTGACCGGATATCTTTGTCCTCGTTTTAAAAAAAGTCTCTGTCCACACCACAGAAATATCTGTCCATATGAAGAGGCAAAACTGAAAATGATCGCCTCTGAAGCCTGCAATGCTATGGCTGGCCGATAAGTGGCATGTAAGCAAAATGTGAAAACCATAGAAGAACATTGTGAGCATGCGCAGTCAAAAACAGGAAGAAGAAGCAGTCAACGGAGTAAGAAGATGGCGAAGAAAACAAATATAATTGAGTCGGTGGTGTGGACGGACGATGAGATGTACTTGTTACTTCGTGTAACATTGGATTACAAAAACAAAAAGGCCCAAAAAATGTCGACTGTGAGTCTTGTTACACAGAATATCCTGACAACCTGTTGGCAACCATTGCTAGTGACTTGTTGCTATGGGCTTGACGTCATTGCGTCAACACCAGCTCCGTTTAACACCGCTACACTGATCCATTAAACCGGATATTTTTTTTAATTTCTTCACTTTTTTATCCATTTAAAAAAAAAACTCTGTTTATGTGGGTGAAATCGCCGTGTTCGTGCGGTTGAGAGGCCCGATTAGAGAGAAAAATGTGCATTTAGGAATATATCCATATTTGTGTGGTCCAGGCCTTAAATGCCGTGCAGCAGACGAATACTGCACTCACTGGGTGTATTCTCTTTTTTCAACCATACTGTACACAGCATAGAAAGTGATAATCCTAGCAGTTCGGCAATTCCTGAAATACTCTACAAACCTCTCTGGCACCAACAATATCAAGTGAAAATCATTTATATCACTTTTATTCCGCATTCTGGTGGTCGATTGGAACTTCAGCAGGTCATATTGACCATAACTTCATGCCTTAATACAGAGTTATTACCATGTGATAGGCTGATCATTTATCTGTTAAATAGGTGAATCTAATAATCAGTCAAAGACCATCCTTAGGTCTTGATGATAAATATTTAAAGAGGCTATGAGGAGTTTCTAAGTAATTACAAAAAAGTTTATTATTATTCTGACACGTCTTAGAGCACCGGGCTGTAAGTAGCGATATATAGCCGGCTACAAAACTACGATACCAAGTTTTCCAAAAATTGCTTGTTGTCACACATCAAAAACTACCACTACATACCTTGGGTCACGTCTTTGTTGCGTTCCAGTTGTAGTCAGAAGTAGGAATTTCTGAGTTCCGAGTAGGAAACTGCAACTGGAATGTCCCCCGAAGTCGGAATTTCTCACTGGGAACTCCGAGTTGACAATCTCGGAGTTGACAATTGAAGGTGGATGCCCCCAGTGTAAACAGTTATTTAGCTTCTGTAATGATCAATTTATTTTCACTTCTGACTGGGGTGTGTCGCTCTAGATCAGCTGTATACATAGTATTGTTAGACTTATATTTACAAAAAAGCTGCCATAGTGATAATCACATTCTTAATACAACAACGCAGGGCGTGCTAACAACAGCTAACAATAGCCTGGTAGATCGGCGTGTTTTTTTTCCCGACTTCAACTGGAACGCCGATAAGTCGGAGATGATGTCACTCCCAGTTCCGAGGTTACTTGAACGCAGCATTACGACAGTCGCCGCGCATGCTCATGGGTCGCAGAGTCTTTATGTCGCCAGAAATATATTCTCCTCATAGCACATTTAAATGAAACTTCTTGCATTTATCACTCTGACAGAAACATACAGGAATCATTCACAACCTGACATTGGCAGCAGACATGAGCTTCGTTTATAATCAAACCGTCTTTCCCCTCCTTCTGTCAGACATTTTCCACTGCAGGGATGGATGGTTATAATGAGAGTTCCAGTGACTGGCTATTTTTAAGGTTTGGAGACAGGCTGTTATTGCGCTGGAGGTAGCTAGGCCTTTGGGGTGGTGGATTATTCCACAGACCTGCACTCCAGACTTTATGGGTCTGAAAATAACTGTCCTACCTATCCCTCCAAATGCTCCCCCCCGGTAATCACAAAGTGCAGCCATCCATAAATGAATGCGGTATCTGCTTAAACTGTCATCTTACCAATATTAGGTGAACCCAAGTTCAGGAATATGTAGTGGGAAAACAGATCAGATGTCTCAAAGCGTGATGCCTCTCTGAGAAGCTCTGGATTGGATTTGTTCATTCATGCCTCACTGATACGTGCTTACAACAGAAACAAGATGTCAAGCATCAATTTTCCAAGTGTGCAGCCCTGGCTCTTGACCAGGGAAACAGTCAGCCGGGATGCTTTTTCCATTTTCTTCTTCATCCAGGAAGTAGACTTTTCTCGACCTTTCCCAGCAGGGTGGGAGTACGAGTGACAACATGAGCTGCTGGCATTCACAGTACTCGTTAGACTTGGCTAAAACAACACTTTTTGTATGTTTTCCTGATTTATTGTTGGGCTGTTATGGCTTTATAAACATGGAGCGTGATAGATTTGGGAACTGAGGAGAAAAGTGGTAAATTTCAATAGAGAAGTTGCAAGTTGGACTGAACTATGATCGGCTGCTTAGAGGACAAACCTGTAAAAAAAAAAAAAAGGCTTGCAAGCCAACAAGCACCACATTTTTAGTTGTATCTAAAACAATTATTTCTAAAAACATTTTGGCTGCACAGTTGCTTGCCTGTTTGCCAGTTCTATGGCATGACATTTCACAGCTGTCCTGTTTTCTTTGTTGTCTATTAACAAATAAATAAACATGACAATATGTTCTTCGTTGGCAAGAATACCTACAGTTCCACATTATTATAGTATTTTTAGGGATGTCCCAATCATCGTTTTTGGTGACTAATTTGCTAATACTACGTCCAGATCCAATTTTTTCCATTAACTTGATAAGGGGTTTACAAACTCTTTTGGCCAAGGACCCAAATAAGAACTTCACTCTCTTCTTGGGACTAAACATTACAAGAAAACTTTAAATAATCTAAAAGTTTAATTCCAGGTAATTAATTAAGAATCTTATTTTCGTATATCCACACCACAGGCATGTTAGTCATGGAGCTGCGACTGCTAGATCACACACCCATTTACAGCCTGCCATAAAGCGTGCTCAACTAAGGGAGAGTAATGCAAATGATCAGCATGAGAATATGAGTTTAAAAATCCAATGCAAATCAAATAAAAAAGCTGAAATCAGACCAAATCAAATATATCCAATCAGTATTGGGACATCCCTTATTCCTCTACTGTCATGTATGAATTTAGATAATACAGAAATAAGTGTATTTAGTACACTATGCTGACTCATATTGTATTTGCTCATCTATGTATAGAAAATAAACAATTTGTCATAAGTCATTGATTAAGAAATCAGTCAATCCATCTTTGTGCCAAGTAATTGCAGATATTTTCCTCAGATGCTTTACATTGGAGTAGGCCAGTAATGTAGTCTTCTTTTTCTAACTATTTATTTCTAATTTAATTTGATGTATTCAATTTGGTTTATCAATACTTATACATATGTGAAGTTGCTCACTTTTGTTATGCTGGGAATCTTTTTGAGCCGACTCAGGTGTGCAGCAGGTGTGTAGTTTGCCATATTCTGTGAGTCTACTCAAAGCAGAATCAGGTATGTGCAGTTGATTATCCTCCATTTAGACCAGGTGTGGTGAACTGATAGATACTACCCCGTGTTGACACATTGGCCCCATTTACATGGGTAGTTTTCCTCAATCTGATTGAAAATCGATCTGATTAAGTGAATCTGATTCGATCTGTATACATGAACTTTGAGTACAGAGATCCACGTTCAATGCGCGTTTGCATGGCCCCAGCTGAATCTGATTGTATTGTTTTTTTTTGACATGCGCAGAAGGCCACTCTGCCACTACCTGCAAATGTGTAAGAGAAGAAGAGGTGCACTTCCTGCTTCCTGTTTAACTCTAGAAAGACGGATCCACATCGTGTTTTGTCAGGGTTTCTATGTAAAAGTTTGTTTCCTCCACCGTCCAGTTCTGCTGTTTGTTCTGCGTACGTCACTACATGCCTCTTACGTACTACGGATTGCCTGCACAGACCAAACAATCCTCTCTATCAACCCAATCCGCTCCACTCAGCCGTTTACATGAAGCATGGAGCGGATTATCAATCGCCATAGGCTACCTCTTACAATCCGATCCGAAATACAATCAGATCCGGTTGAATCAGATTGGCTAGGTGTTTACATGAGACATTTCTAATCGATTGAAACGGGGCCATTGACTCTTCAGCCATTGCTTCTTTGGGTTTCTTGGGTTGTAGTCTTGAAAGTGAAAAGTCTCCTTAAGCACTTTCAAACTCCTGTTTGAGTATTATCCAAGTAGCTTATAGGAAGTAGTTCAGTAGTAACTAAGTGGTCTTTGTTTCATTAAAGGAGTTTAAACCAGGTTTTGTTGGACGATTTGTATGGCAGTAGTAGACTGGTTTTACATTCTGAAAGCATAATTAAACTAGAGTTTAAATCATAGGTTTGGAGCCATCCTATTCAAAGGCCTTGGTCGCTCACACATTTTAACCACTCTGATTGATTGGGTCAAGGAGAGTTGAAGACTGGCGAGAGATTTTGATGTCACAGCTTATGAGGAACAATTGAAAAGATAGTGGGTCAACAAGTCCTACAAATATGAAATTTCACAGGGTTGTTGAGCTGTCAGTCAAACAAACTCAACCACACCTAAACAATTCTGAGGTCTGAGGTCTAATCAAGAACATTTTCATTAATATCTATGTCAGTTATCTTCCCAATCCCCATCAATCATGTCTAGAGTCTATTCACCTGTAAAAACTTTGAGGTCTGTAATTGCATCCCATTTCTTAACTTCCTGACAATTATTCTTTATTTTTTATTCAAGAGATGGAAAAAGAAAGAGAGTTGGGCAGTACGTGGGACTAAAATGAGAATTCGGAACAAATTTATGAATACCTGGCCCATCATTTTGCTTTTCAAATTTCTCTGATTAATGACGTGGAAATTATTTATTGATAAATCAATGTTAGGCATTGTAATGATAATAATATGGGGCTAAAGGAAAGGCCTAATATTTGTAATTGTTCCAGTCAACAACAGCTGGTTGTCCACATCAATGATCCAGAGCAACCTGCAAAACAACAACTGGGGATGAGTTTAATCATAGCTTGAAGTGCTTGGCAAGCAAAAAACTTGGTCAAGCTATTCAAACTGTCAAGCTAATTATTTTCAATAATGTTAGAAACTGCCATGTCTTACAATGCTGACAAATTGTTGAAGAAAATCTACGATTCCTATCTGGATTCAGATTACCACTAAAAATGTACCACTCGTAAACTTAAAAATTTCATCAAAATCCAATGACAATTTATTGACTTTTTGGAAAAAATGGTGGAAAAAAATCTGCACAATGTTAATAAATCTCCTGGATTAAGTTCAGATTCATATAACCTTTAAAATGGAATCAATAATCAGACCCTGGTCATAGGTAGTTTTGCTTATCCTGTTCACAAACTTGCAAAAACATATCCTCATTGGTGTACTTAAAGGATAAGTTCGGTTTCTACGGCTTTCACATTGTTTATAGAATGAAGTAGATCAATATACTCACTCAGAAGGCTTTCCTGATCCAAACAGTGCTTCGGGAGATATTTAGATCCAAAATCGAGCGGCGGACTTCCGTATAATGGTAGCACATAGGGCATACAGCGCCGCTCCTAAAACTGCATTAATCATCCAAATACTCATTAGTTTCACCAATATTTCATCATGGTCCACTCGGGCTACTCCTCCATTACAGTCTGTGCCGCTCCAGACATGTTTTGTGGCTGTGCTGACCTCTGAACTGAGGAAGAAGAATGTTTGCCTCCGCGCATGCGCAGTACTCTCTGGAGAGCTGTTCTTCTCTTTGCCTCCGCGTCCTCCTTTCGATGAGCTCCTCATCTGTAAACTCTGGCTCGAAACTGTAAGGACACTCATCATATTAAAAGTTCTCCTCCACAACATCTTCATCCGATAGATATCTGTCCATTTTGCACAAAACTGGAAGAAGAAAGTCGTTGTGTAGCCGGCAGTCTTACCCTGAAACAGTGAGCCGTACTGCGCATGCGCGGAGGCAAACATTCTTCTTCTTTAGTTCAGAGGTCAGCACAGCCACAAAACATGTCTGGAGCGACACAGACTGTAATGGAGGAGTAGCCCAAGCGGACCATGATGAAATATTGGTGAAACTAATGAGTTTTTGGACGATTAATGCAGTTCTAGGAGCGGCGCTATACATGCCCTATGTGCTACCATTATACGGATGTCCGCCGCTCGATTTTGGATCTAAATATCTCCCGAAGCACTGTTTGGATCAGGAAAGCCTTCTGGGTGAGTATATTGTTCTACTTCATTCTATAAACAATGTGAAAGCTGTAGAAACTGAACTTATCCTTTAACTTAATTGTGTTGTTTCAAGGGGGTGCTGGTTTGTTGGAGTGGTTAGCAACAATGCACGTCCCATACATATATATATACTTTTGCCAGTCCAGGTTCGAATCCAGCCTGTGGCCAGTTTGCAGAGTGTCCTCCCCTACTCACTCACCCCCTTTTACAAGCCTATCCACTGTCTCTCTCCTATCAATCAAGGCACAAAATGCCTAAAACAACACAAAAAATTGTGTTGTTTCAAACATTAATGCTACTAATAAGCTGTTAATCCCAGATTGTGGACTTGACAGTTCATTGGACCAATACCTTCCTCTCCTTGTTAGAATGATGCTGTCCATGGCCCTGTGTTGTTTCAGAACGGCAGCTACAGTAAATTCTGCACAGTCCGTCTTTCAGGCACTGTCAGATCAATCACAAAGGATGATGGGAGAACACAAAACCAGCGGGGCTCTGATTCAGTCCCTTTGAAATCCTTCCAGCTGCCTTGTTGTGCCGATGGCCATCAGACCGGGTGCAACAAAAGCCCCGCTTCTGTGTTTCCTCGCAGGAAATAGCACCTGCTGTTTCTCATTTCAGATGCCATTCACTTTTTTAGATTGAGAGCTGAACCCGCCCCATTACCTCAGCTCACTTTGGGAATACCTTTGGAGTTTGACCCCATGTTACTTCAGTTTGTTTTAATTGTTTGGCCCTCTAGGTAAAGGTTGTTATGATTATTATTCTATTTATTCTAATAGGCTATAATATCAGTCAAATTAAACCATTTCCTGCTTTACACAAACTAAAGGTTGCAGGTGGAAACAGCCAAATTTTCTACCATCATATTTGGCGTTAAGTTCCTGATCTCTCTCCAACAGTTCCAGGTGCTACAGATGTGGAACATGCCTGCAATTGGTGACTGTACACAAGTAATCAACTTAGATAAAATGTTGAAAATAAAACGGATGGCAGACCAAATCAGGGGGCTCTGTCCTACATCCTGGTCTTAATCAAACCAAGCCTACAGAGCTTCCTTAAGTTTGTTTAAATCAATGCATAAACAGCACAACAGCACAATTATACATCTGGGTTACTACCTTGAAAACTAATCAACGGGATGCATTTTCTTCCATCCATAACGAAGGAAGACATCCGAAGTTTATTTGAGGACGTGAAAATTCAAACAAATGGTGATTGGACAAACACCCTGTGGGTCTGAGATTTATTTAGAAGTTGAAATTCACCTTAAGTGATATTTACCACCTGCAAAGACTTTACTTCATCATATATCAAATGATGTCATCTTTAAAGTACAACTGTGAGTTAAAGAGTAGAATGAGTAAGGCATTAGTGATATTTGCACTGCAAGGAGGGTATGTTATTGCTGGCATCTGTTTTTTTTTTGTTGTTTGTTTGTTTGTTAGCAACGAAACTTGACAAGTAATCTACGGATTTCAGTGAAATTTGCAGGAAATGTCCATATTGGGTAAATGAACAACAAATAATTGAACAAATGATCCGCCATTACGAAAAATGTGGTTTTCGTGAATAACTACTGAACTACAGTAGATAACATTATGAATCCAATTGCTAGTGTTATCTTTTCATGGTCAAAGAATCTAAATATTTAAACGAAATAAAGGTAGGACTAATATTTATGGTGAAAATCACAATATGGGTGAGGACTGTGGGGCTGGCGGAGGTCTGCGCTCTCTGAGTACTTTTCTAGTTGCCTTTTATTTCATGTGGTAAGACATCTATATGGACTTCCCAAGATAATCTGGATTAGAATAAGTGTTTCAGATATTTCTGATATGAAAATAGACAATCACTGTTGCTGAGATCTAAGGTTTTGTAATGTATTTTAAAGAAAGTGTGTTACAAATGTTGAAAACAAAGCTCTAACGCTCACAACAGTCACTTTTTTTAAGTACACCTTGCCATTTCTGGGTTGGACCCCTGTTTGCCCTTAAAACCTGTCTTAGTTCTTTATGGTATTGACTCAAGAAGGTGCCGCAAACATTGCTCTTAGATTTTGGTCCATGCTGATATGGTAGCAGCACATAGAAGATCAACAGCTGTGGACAATAAAACAATAATGGTAGGTGCTTTCATTGATCTAAAAAAGAGTTGCTGAAACAATTGGCCACAAACTTTAACTGACAAAGCTGGAGAGGTATTAAAATAGATGCAATGCACATAAATGGCTAATCTGGAAAACATGCATCAGGGTAAAATTAATTCTTTCCTGCTGAAATTTTACCAACACCTAACTCTTATCAAGTTTCTGAGTACATTTCTGATGGAATAAAAGCTTCTTGGGCTTCTCGATATATATTCTATAAAAATATATATCTATAGAATGTAGAAATATGTATTTTAGTCGAGGCTTTTTTCTATGGCTTAAAGCCCTTTTGCTGAAGTTTTCCTTTATCTCATATTTTGATAACTCTTTGTTTAAAGCAACAGATTTATGCCACACGACAAAGCCAAACAGCTCCATCCATATTCCACTTGTATTTGCAACAATTTGTTTGGCTTCCATGACGTAGCCTCCAGAACAAATATGTTCTCTTTTATAATGCCTGACACTTTAAACAGACAATCAGTCATTTCCTAAATAGAGTTTCATTGCTCATTGTCAGGTTGACATGTGTTCCACATCCAGACTTCAGCCTACATATGTTCAACAGATCTTGTGTCCTATTTGGGCAGGAAGCTGGAAGGTAATTTGACATGCAGAGGAGAGGAAGAGATGCTTGCATCACTGGAAATTGAGCAGTGTGAAGCTGTTTAACAATTTCATAATTTCATAAACAGACAAGATAATCTTTCGCAGCACAAGGTAATCAGCTTACAGAGCTGGAGGAATGTCGGACAAACACAGGTGGTTTCCATTCCAACTTTCCAGCTGAGAGGAGGAAGTGAATTATATTTTATTTTTTCAACGGCTAAACAGCTACAAACACAAATGTAGTAAAAGTTGTGACATATGACTCAATTAAAGAAACGGGTGGGTATGGTGTGTGGCTCCATGAGGGAGGTTGTATGAGGTAGATCAGCCACAGTGGAGACTGGTCCACTTTCTAGGGAGGCTGACTGGAGCACAGGCATTACAAATTAGGCTGTAAAATGTTGTGGGCTGATAATTTGTTTCCATATTATTTCATTTTTTTGTTTGTCAGCCTTAAAACAGCAGGATGGCTAATGGGCTTTATGATGTAAAAAAATGGCTTCCCTTTTCTGTCAACCATGTCAGCCATTTGCTAACATATTCAGCGTGTTTTTCTGCTTGTAGCACACTGATGAGCTGTCTATGTCAACCGAAAGACATATATTAACAATATATTCAAACTTAAAAAAGTTTATCCAACAGTAAAAATTACATGCCATTTAATCTTGATTGATAAATATACTTTTAAAGATAGTCAGAGCAGAGAGCTGGGTCTCTGGATTGAAATGTGGGATTTTTTCAGTGTTTTGGATCATTTCTAATTAAAAATGTTAAACTTAAACTTTCTGTTCTTTCTGATAACCTTAAACATACCTTTTTTGCCATTTTTTAGGCTGTAACGTAAATGGCAAATATAACAAACTCGGTCAAGTTTTCTTCATGGTTGTGACAATAGTGCATGAATTGCTGATTTGTTGTAAAGTGGTCAGAAATGCTTACATTAAGGTCCCCAGCTATTTTAACAGCTAACTAGCAATTCTCTTTCAATACACAGAGCAATGCTTCTATCTAAGATGGTGGCACTAAGTAGTGCTAAATGCTAACTTTAGGACTCATTTCTGCATTACTCTGTAGAAAATACTGGAAGAAATTTAAGGAACATAAGCAATAAAGTTTCCAAGTGGGGCTTTTATGTCCAATATCACAATGATTGCCATGTGGGAACGCAAGTAACAGCCAAAGAGGTCCAGTTGCGGCTGAAAGTATGGCTGACATGGACACCCAAGTAGGACAACTGTCATCACACAGCCCTACCTCTAAAAATGCATTCTCAGATCCTTATTATGACTGCATATTTAATTCTTGTCATTGCAATAGAAAACACAATACATGACAAAAACATTGACTATAAAATTATGAGAAATGTTTCCAAGAGGGTCCCCCACCATTTTTGAAGTCCTTGTTAGCATGTTGTTAGCATCTCACAACAATGCTTTTAATTCAAAAGCAGGCACCAATGCATTTTATTATTTCAGACTTAACATTTAAAATATAATGTGTGCTTATTGTTAGCATCATTTCAAGCATTTATTTTAAATCCCATAATCTTTCAGACTTGGGAGCCAGGAAATGCTAAGTGCTAACCAGTGTTGTGTAACGCGTTACAGTAACGTAACTACTTTTTCAGGTAAAAAGTAAAGTAACGCACTACTGCTGCAAATTTGGAAACAAAAAGTAATTCTTCTTTTAATGCGGCACGATGTTACTTTTCCCTCCCAGACAGATCTGACACCGAAGCTGCCTTCTCAGCTGCTCACATGGACATGAGCAGCGTTGCCATGTCCGCTCGTTATAAGCGTCTAAGGGCCGCAAATCTCGTGAGTCATGGCCGCACGTCTCAGATTTTTGGGCTTGTTTCTAAACGTGAAGTTTCTTCGTGGGGCTCTTCTGTCTGTGTGAATCCCCCCTGATTACCTTCCAGCTCCTTACATAAAGCAAAGCACGTCTGCGGTAGGCAGTTTGTCCACTTCCTCATTTCCTGGTTATCGTGCACACCCCCAAACACACTCACACACATGGCGCATGCTTCAGAGCCAAAGTTGCCAGGTCTGCTTATTTTAAGCGATCTTTTTTTCTTTAATAGATGCTTGGCACGGTGATATTGAAATGTAATGTAGACCAAAACTAACACACTTTATGTAGATTTCTCTTTTTAAAAAGTAGTAAATCACATTAGGAAAGGAAATGGCTGGAGGTTGCTTATTCTGGGCTTGTTTTATGGACCTGGTTACTTATTTCAGAAGAAAAATTGGGCAGGAGCTCTCATTCAACAGGGTATGTGACATTTTGTAAAATAAAGAGCACAAAAGAAATAACTGTAATGTCTGTAGTAGAACTTTTTGTAGGCCTTCACATTAAGGAAGAGATATATGGTTCTGTCAATGTAAAAGTAACGGAAAAGTAACTTTTCATAGAGGGTAACTAAATAAAGTAACAAGTTACTTTTTTCAGAAGTAACAAGTAACGAGCAAACACTGCTTTTTAAAAGTAACCTCCCCAACACTGGTGCCAACACACATCCATGCTTTTAGACTAATTTCTGCACCACTCTATTGCATTCCAAAAAAAGGGTTGATTATTAGTCCCATGGCCCTTGACCTTTTGACCAATCACCTGGAGAATAATCTGGTTCACAAGAATGACAAACTCTAAGCCCTGATGCCCTTTACTTGCCTAATGTGAGTTTTAGAGTTTAAAATTTAGAATACTTGTAATGTACACCAGTCCAGCCTCTCGTGTAAGACTCTCTATGTGTATGTTTTTAATTACTGTGCAGGTGGGGTCTTCAGATCATTGCTTCCCAACTTTCCTGGAATTCAAAGTGTTGCCTTTAAACATTTCACACGGGGCAAACAAGGTCTCCAGATTAAAATAGGAAACTCAACAATGGAGTCCTAAAACAAGAGATAACTTTGCTTACTGGTTGCTGTGGAAGCACAGGAAATGGCCGCCAGTGAGAAAGACCCCCTTGTGGCATGAACACCCATAAAGGAGCCACTGGCTGCTTGTGTTGATAATTGGTTATCTAATCATAACAAGGTAATAATCTGGAAATGCAATATGTATTTCCTTTTGCATGATGTATTTTCAGGGGGTTCCTGGGGACAGCTGTCGTGTGTAGCCCCTGAATTGCTTCTGCAGGAGCGAGGATATCCTGACAACAACTTGGTTCCTTCCCGTTACAGCATAAAATGAACAAGTCTCCACAGAGTCACATAGCAACAAGTCTGAATTTTCTCTGGCAGGTGAGCGCGGCAGAGAAATAAAAAAAAAAAGGTTGATTAAAGCCATATCCAGCTCAATCCTTGTTGAGTGAGTTTGCAGCTGCGTGATAAAACCAGAAGAATGAATCTTAAAGATGGACTGGACCTCACAATATCCATCACGAGTGTTTTCTTAGGTTTGTAATTTCTAATATATCACCTAAATCACAGTTTACTGGAGCACTGGAGCAGGGATGTAAAGGGACATGGATTTATTTAGCTCTTTGCATTTCAAAAATGTATATTAATCTTTTTCACTGCCAAGCTGGAGAAAACCTGAGACATTCTGTCCCTCTGTTTGTCAGGCTGGGCTACACTCAATATCTTCAGGAGACTGAGGAACTTTCTCCAGCTTTGCATCAAGATGATCTGGTGAGATTTCGAAGGTCCTTGGTTAAAGGATTAAGTTGGTAGAGAGTAATGTCCAAATCCAAGAATGGGATTGCTCAAGAATTTTTTTGTGGAACCATCTTCAGACATTGGATAAATGTCCAATCTGACTATTGGGTGAGCTGATAAGACTTTGGTGGTCATAGGTCAGTTCATTGGGTCTCCAGTTCATGTCTTGTTCATAGCTGTCAAGTCTCCCATTCTGGCCGGGAAACTACCGTATTTTACCCCTCTTTCCCGCCGTCCTCCCGTATTAATATTTTCCCGTAATTCTCCCGTATTAAAAAAAAAAAACATTCCTCTGCTCCTAACTGAACACTGTCACTCGTCTCGCGAGAAATGCCACCTGCAGTAGCCTGCATGTTTGTTTTCCTCCCCTTTTACTACCAAAGAGGCTGAATGAGAAGATGGCTCACTACGTCTATCTTTCTTAACACTGGGGTGCATGGGTTCTATAGCGGATTTAGCAGATTTATAGCCGAGTGAGCATCTGTCAAACATGCAATCTTTGGGGTGAAGACGGGGCCGCTCGCGCGTACACAGAGAGAGAGCTGAAGTGATTGTCCTGAGGAGTTACGAGGAAACAAACGCTAATATGAATGATGGCACAAAAGATACGGTTCTTAAGCTGGCTGCCCCAGTGTGAGAATGTGTTGGTTTTAATCAGAATGGACAAGGTGTGAGCTCATGAACACCAACGTGCCGATATGTTGTATTTGTTCGAAAGCAGTGACGACGAAGAAGAAGAAGGGGAGGTGCAGCGGAGCCTACGTCCTGACAATCCGCGCTTACTGAGGCGTTTGGTCTGCAAAGAAAATATAGATAAAAGCCCAAAATGAAGCGCTCACAGACAGTGTCGTTCGCTACATTGCAAAAGAAATGCAGCCCTTCAATACGGTTGAAAAGTCAGCAGTTACTAGCGTTTGACAGACAGTACAAAATGACTGTTAGAAAGTACCTGTCACAAACAATTCCTGAACTGTATAAACTCCATTTTATTTAGGCCATAGTTTTTATTGTTGTGTGAGTTTTGTTTTTTCTTGACAGAGACAGGGTCTATTTTTTATTGTTTTTGACTAGTATAATTATTTTTATTTACATGCAATTTTCCTAAAAGAGAGTCCATTTCATTTACATTGTTTTTTTCTCTTTTTTGTTTGTTAAATTTACAATATTTTTTGTTTATTTTATTTAAAATATCCTGACCTTCCAATTACAGTCAAATATTCTTAAGAAATGAAAGTTTCTTGCTTTTGATATCATGCACTCACTTTATTATGACATATATTATATTTACATCAATGAAAAAAATTGAAAAAAAATCTAATTAATATTGACAATAATATCGTTTAGGATACTGTAGCTTGGTTGGGGTGGTGGGACAGCTCACAGCAAGCGCTGGAAAATTTCCCTTATTTTCAAATCCAAAACTTGGTATGGTCTTGTTTATAAGCATGATACCTAAAAAAAAAAATAAATAAATAACATGTTAAATATTTTTTTCCCATCAGAGTCTTGGAGTGATATGTTCATTATCATTGGGACACTACAGTCACCCTTGGAAGGAGTTAATTTAATTATGAAAAATTCATGTTAAATATAAATAAGTGGGCCACACTGTATTAAATAAATCAACCAATCAATCTTTATTTGTATAGTTTATAACAAGTGTTATCTCAAAGTACTTTATAATAGAGCAGGCTGAACCCATGCTCTTCATTTTATAGACACATATGATTCATATTAACAACTATAAATACACTCATACATCCATCCACAGGAAGAGAAAAAGGGACTATTAATAGTCTGTGTACTCTGTTTGTCACAGCAGATCCTTCAACTGTTTAGGGAAAATGCTTCAAAGATTCAAAGTTGCTGGTTTGAGACCTTGTTGGTTTATATTTTGACATTTTAAGAGTGCATATTCTCAGCACAAAGCCAAGCATAGGGCACAAAGAGGATGGATTATATGCATTGATTCCAAATTGGTGTGTTTTGGACTGTACATAGATTTAATCAATCAGAGTGTCGGCTCTCATTCCCTTTAAATCCGTGATCTCTGGGCAGATGGCATTTCTGAATTAACATAATGGTATTGTCAAGTTCTGTGTATTTTCGTGGCCACAACTCTGGCAAAGTTGAAAACTGCTTGATCAATTGTTGAAAGATGCAAAGGACAACTTGGTTCTACTTATTGTTTGATTTTACTTCCTTGAAGATGGTTCTGGGTTTGACGGTTTCAATGGACATAAACAGGATGAAAAAAGTTAAACATGTTGATAACTTCCAAGAGAAACAGAAAAGACATTCATTAGTCTCAATAAATTCCAATAAACACCACTTTCTCCCCAAAGTTTTCTAAAGCAAAACAGTCATGGAGAATATCCACATTCAAAGTTGACTTTTCCTACCAGTTTCATCTCCTAATGATCAGGAGCTGTGATCATGCCTCGTTTCCAGGAGCAGGTAAAGGGGCTAACTGCGCTGCATCCAAACATTTCATGCCATGCTCTCCCACTGGGTGTGCAGATGAATATTGTCCCTCTAGGAGCACTTCCTGGGCCTTTTGGTTCCACCACCTATTTCATGTGGTCGCCCCCTGCAGGTCTGAAGTGCACCTGAGTGTAGGTATTTGCCTCAACAGGTAAGATAAATGGTGAGGCACTATGATTATGTCTGCCATCTGAAATCGTTTGGTCAGAATTTTGGATGAATCATTTATTTTCTAATATTTACCTCCGCCAAGGAGGTTATGTTATCGGAAGAGTTTGTCTGTCTGTGAACAAAATAACTCAAAAAGTTATGGATGGATTTTGATGAAATTTTCAGGAAATGGTCAGCATGGGAAAAGGAAGAAGTGATTCAATTTTGGTGTTGATCCGGATCAGTGTCTGGATCCGCCATGACGAAAAATGTGATTTTTGTGAATAACTACAGAACTAAAATAGATAGGATGAATCCAATTGCTAATGGTATGTTTTCATGGTCAAGGAATCTTAATATTTAGATGAAATAAAGGTAGGACTAATATTTATGGAGAATATGGGTGAGGACTGTGGTGCTGGCGGAGGTCTGCGCTCTCCGAGTGCTTTTCTAGTTTATTGTGCAACAATACTCAGAACTACATTGATAGAGATGAAATGACAGGGTGCTTGCTCAGTAATCAGAAGGTTGTCACATAGTGAACTGTCCACTTTATCCCAAGTTGCTAATACGTCTGCATCAGTGGGTATGAAAGGGCACAAATGTGTTAGCTGTTACTGATGGACAACTGGTATAGATACTCCGACCATTAGTTCGTGAATTCGAGAAATAGTGTACTAGAAAATGGCAGGTGTGTGGTCTCACAGTTCAGTCAGATGATGTGTTGGTTGTCCTTGAAGGATAATTGTGTTTAACATTGCTGAAAATGTTTAACGTCTTTTTCTTTGAACAACTTTTTGCCTTTTGATTAAAAACCTAAAAATCAGCCTACAGTGCAGCACTTGCGTAATTTTGCTTCAAAGGCATTGATCATTGGCAGCTCATTAGTTTACCCAAAATTATTACTATTCATCATTCCAATACAGGATCTCAGATTGACCTTAACAATGAGACAGGTCATGGCTGGACCTTTTAACTACTTTATTTTTATTTTCTCATTTTTTTAAAAGATCTAATTAATGAAATAAAAAGCTCATACTGTGCTTCTCCTCAGATGGATTAATGCTACTGTCTTTGATTCTCAGCACATACTTTAGCAGACCTCTTGTTCCTGTTTCAGAGTAATTAGTGAAGGTCAGTATTTCCTCATTAAAACAAAGCCAGAGCCTGACATCACTGGTCTTACATCATGAAAGTATTTAGCAGCAGGGAACTCTCAGGAGGGATTTTGGTGGATTAAAAGCATGAAAGTATCAAATCAATGATAAAACAAGGCTAATTACAATCTATTCCTTCATCTTATGTTATTGTTAAAAGAGAATAACGTCATTGCTTACTGTTCCAGTCAACTGATGAGTCTTGAACAACGCAGCATGCTGAAATAGTTTTATCAGTTACATTGTGTTAAATCAATTGTATGGAAACAGCAGCTACATCAGTCTGATTCATTGTCTGTAATCAGTCAGATCCATTTTGCCAAGCTCCAATCTACAGTTTCCTCTGTAGTACGGATATTTTAGCTCCACTTATTCCATCTCAGAGTGGAATAAGTTCTCTGATTTTGATTTCTGCTTATTTGATTTCTTATGTATGTTGTATGTGTTACTTTGTATAAGATATATATTTTCTTAAAGTTTTGAATTTCAACATAATTGAAATATTTAAATTCCTAAATTTTAAAATAAGTGTATGATTCTTAATGCTACACATAGGAAAAAAAACATAAAAATGTTTGAGTCCATATAAAATGGTGAAATAATAAAATATTCAAATAGTCATAACAATGAGTGATTAGATATTCTACTGAACATGGTAGATTGACATTGGAAAATATTGTACAAGTTGTTTGATTCTTTATATATTATATAAGATATTGTTTTATTCTACTATACTTTTATTTAGCTTGGCTTAAGGGAGTTGATTTGGTTTCACTATGTTTGACTTGCATTAGGATTTTAGTGTCTTTTTGTTCAGTTATGCATTTCAGTGTACCATTAGCTTTATATATGAAGCTTTATGCATTATTACATTACATTATATATATATATGTATATGTATGTGTATACATATATATATATAGATATATAGATATATATATATATAGATATAGATATATATATGTATATGTATGTGTATACATATATATATATAGATATATAGATATATATATATATAGATATAGATATAGATACATGGAGAGAGAGAGAGAGAGAGACATAGATATATGTACAGTATAGAGAGAGAGAGAGGACACTCATGGATGGATTGTACTCGCTGGTAGCTGACACTAGGGAACTTGATTTTTGAGCAAAGCAAAGCAGCCTGTACACAGATTAATAATATTTTGGGGCATGTAAATGTAAGTTAACCTTTGAGTTTGTGCACCTATATTTTTGTTGAATATATATATATATAAATATATATATGTATGTATATGTATGTATGTATATATATATATATATATATATATATATATATATATATATATATATATATATATATATACATATATATATGTATATATATACATATATATATATATATGTATATATATATATATATATATATATATATATATATATATATATATATATATATATATATATATATATAAATATATATATGTATGTATATGTATGTATGTATATATATATATATAAATAAATGTGTTATGGACCCCAAGAAGAGTAGATGCGGATAAGTGCCAATACTAGTGGGGATCCTAATAAACAACAAACAACAATTAACAATACATTTTTTTAATGACTGTTTGTTTTATGAGGTGACGGTCTGTAGTGCAGTAGTGCATATCATGTCATAACTATACTGCCTCCACCTAGATGTGTTTTGCTGCTCGTCACAGGTAGACGCCATGACTGTTTTGAGTCTATTAAATGGCCTGGAGCCCTTCTCTCATAAGACATCGTTTGGTCAGACAATCAGCGCAGCACTCATTATCGCAGCCTCCCGTAGCCTCCCTATCCCTCAGAGCTGGTTGTTTTCAAAGGAGAGGGAAAAAGAGCAGCATCTGAACCTCTGATTTTTTTTTCATTTTTTATTCACTTTTAATAAAATCCTTGCTTATTAGACATTCAAGACACCAACAGTCAGACACAGAAGGACATGGGACATTTAAACAGATGGAATATGGTTACATTTAGTAAAGGAAAATTAAGACTGCAGTAAGGTTAACATCAAGTCTCATTAACTGCACTCACACAAAGTCCATTTCATAATCTGCTGACGCTGAATTGCATAATTTTTATACACAGCTGGCCCTGTATTAGCATTTCCCATCATCCCTGTGCCACAGCCATCCTTTCACTGACAATCATGACAAGCAGCCAAGTGAGACTAATACAGGAAGACAAAAGCAGCGTCAACAGTAACAACTTTATAAAAGGAAGCTCTGTGATTGGCTGCAGCAGACACTAAACCTCGTTCTCCTACTTTACCATCGGAAATCCCCTGCTGAGCATGATAACAACATGTTCCAGTACAACAAACAAAACAAAGCAAAATAAAAGAATAATAAAAAGCCAGAAAAAACTGTCACAATTACAGCCATTTTTTGGATGTGGTCCCAAAATCTGTTATCAGGCACCCAGTTTTCACACACTTAAGCCTCAGCCGGCCAGGCCCCGTCACTCGCCATCTTGTCCTGAGTGCTGAGAGTCCCGTGCTTCTGGTTTCCAAAATAAGTCATCAACAGGAGCCTCTCTGTGGGACCAGACAAAGGGAGGCTGATAGGAGCCCAGAGCTCTCACATTATAGGCCCCAAACAGCTGAAGACAACCGCGACAGGCTGAAGCCCGGCTGGACTATAGCACTTGAATGGGGATATTGGAGTCTTAAAGCGCTTCGAACCATGAAAAAGCCTTTAAATGCACCGCACCAGGCCAGAACAAGTACAGTACATTTTGTTCCCGAAATTTTCCCTGTCTCCCCCCACAACCAAATGCACCATAATCCTCCCACTTGAGCTCTTGGATGTGATGTAAACTGGTGTTACTGCTGTCCCTAATTTAACTAATCATGCATGATTTGTGTGGCTTTTCTTACAGTGTTAAACATTCAGGCTGAGTGCAGCTTACATAGAAAATAGTTAGTGGGGCAACAAGAGATTTAATTTACTCGACGCTGTGGTGCATAGTTTGAGTTTTATTTCCAAGCTCTAACCCCCCTAACATTGTGTCCTATTTGATCATATGTGAGTGACATGATTCCCCTTGATGTCATATCTCCATTTTCCTCTCTGTAACTTGTTTGGGATTAAGAGCAAGGAAAAAGAGACTTTTAAATGTGAAGGTGTGATTCTCTTTGTTTTCTTTGACTTACTTACTGCGGCAGAGTTTGTAAGTTTAACATTGCAAAGCAGTGAAGCTTTCATTTATGTTGGTGAGTAAAGTGATTTACTTTCACCTCTAACACGGAAGGAGGAACTTAGTTTGGCTGAGTATTGAGGAGCCTTTTGAGACTTGTCAATAAAATAGAATTTCAGATCTGTTTCTCCAACTGTTTGGTAAAAGCACTTGATGTTCTGCATACAAAAGGAAACAGAGGGCAGTGAATTAAGTTTTTGACCAATGCAGAGTGGACAAAAGTCGATGCTGTGCGATGCAACACAACATCAAACACTCATGCTCAGTCAGGACTACAGTTTGCATGATTTCCTGATGAAGTCTTGATGCCCACACACATCAGTGTTTGTTTTTAAAGTCTACACGACCATGCCATTAAAAGAAAGGAACTTTGACAGTATACAGAGAGTGCCTTGGAGTTTTTTCTTTCAGATTTAAGGACTGCAGTTTACTTTTACATTAAAACATTTGAAAAGTGATTGGACAGCACCCCAAACCCAATGTGCCAGCTAATGGCCAGAGATACTGGGGTGCCAAAGAGTTGAAAGCAAGAACGCAGTGCTGATGCAGGGCAAAGATGGTAGAGGTAAAGCAGAGATCACTTATTGTCAGTGTCGGACAGTGGACTAAAATTGAAGGGTACGGGACAATGGTCAAATGGTACTCCAACACAAGAGATTTGTGAACTACAGTTGTTGCTGAAGCCGTTTTGATTTCTTCAAGATATTTCTCAAAGAACCTTGAAAGGTGGTAAAGTTGTGCCAATCATCTCACTTTAGTTCACATGCAGCTAAAAGGAATAATAAATACCTTGCTATTATTGGATTTACAGCAATGTGTTCACTACAGTTGCTGCTCATGTGTGCCCAGTTGGCTCTAATTAGTTCACAGGTCTACTATGGGGGGTTTGTTCAGCTTTGCTTGGAGCCATGTTGTTAAATATTCTGCATTAATTCTACAGTCAGTGCACTTTGCCAGGCTTGCTAAACCAATGAGCTTATCCCCAAAATTCCACATATAGCACCGTGACAGCCAGGGAATCATAGCACTAGTCTATCAGAGCATGTCCACAACTGGCGCTTCAGTCCGGCAGCGGCGTGTGCCTGGAGTGCTAGTGCAAGCCGCTTCACTCGAGATATGCTAGTCTATTTTCAACTTCTTCAAGGAAGTCAAACATCTGGAGTATCTGGTACTTCGAAATGTCACACAATGCATAGGCTCCCAAATGTCAATTTCCTTAATAGGTCGCCATTTCTTCACAACTTTAATAATGAACATGAGGTCAACAGTTGGTCAGAGGGTCCCAGCGGCAACAAGACGCCATGGATGAAGAAAAGTTAATCGTGGAGTTGGAGAAATATAACATCATATATGACACCAAAAATCCTTTTAACAAGGATACAGGCAGAAAGAAGTTATACAAATCACAGGGTTATGTCGTTGGGACCAGCAAAGCAATCTTTGAGAAGTGATGTGTTGTTCATGTCTTTTCAATGTTTAGAGCTCATAGGGCTGCATGTTGCAGTGCTTACAGTCGGCGATGTTGCCAGGTTTTCAGTCAGAGCAAAACTGTGGTGCTTCAAAGTTAGGATGCCATACAAATTGGTCCATTTTTGGGGGCCAGGGGAACAAGAAGTTTTGATCACCTGAACTTCTACCTCATAAAAAGGGGGGAAGTCCGGATGCTGCAGACTTTTTGTCTTGTTCATTGAAGCGCTCTATCATGTGGAGAGGCCATGTTAAACACACTAAGGGGCATATAAAAGTTTAAAAAACTTCTAGACTACTCAGCACAGACTAGTTAGGTCACTTGACCGAAGTACCATAAAATCAGAATGGACAAGTAGTACACACTTCTCTCTCTCTGCAGTTAGAGAAGGAACTATTCTGACCTAAATTTCAGCCCTGGCTTCATTTTCTTAGACCAGAAGTTGCCACTTGATTGTATCACATTAAAGTGCTGTTAAGGGATAGCCTAGGTGGGTGGGTTGGTTCAAACCTCAGCTGATAAGTTGAAAAGTCTGTTGTAATGATCTTCAAACTGTGATTCAATCCAAGAGAGGAAAGAACTTGGCAGCCTACATTTAGAGACAAAAAGGAAGAAGCAGTCAAGAAAAGTAGAGTAAAGACACCTCAGAGAGGAAGCCAGATGCAGTCAAATGCAGCCAGATAGAAAGGGAGGAATGGGATAGATGATGCAGAGCGAAGAAAGGGACGAGCAGGGATGGAGAACACCAAAGAACCCTCAGGACGGCTGCTTGGACAGAAAGAGCCGCTCCTCTCACCAAGCACCTATTTGCTGCAGTACAAATCACTGCTAGCTCGGCAGGCCCAGAGGGGAGAGCACTTTTCTTCACCTCATCGTCAGGCCTTGGAATCCTGATCCACTTTTCCAGATGGCTTTAGCAGCAGCAGCGGCAGCAGACCGAGCCGGTCCTGCTTCCGTCGACCCGCCCAGTTATCCCATCTGTCCAACCCAAGCAACGCAGTCACTACTGCCCGCACGACTGGGAACTCAATCCCAGGGACTCACTGGAGACCAATTTGTGAGGTGGTTGATGGATATCCCTACCCCCTCCTCTGGCACTGGTTCTCTTGTACCCAACAAATCGACTAATTGATTTATGATTGTCCAAGTAGAGAACGATAAGGTTTTTTCCTCTCTCTCGGTGGCTCGAGTGTTGAAAGTATTAGTTCCCAGCAGACAGAATCGGACCACATTAACAAGAAAATGGTCCAACAAAAAATGAGCACATATTTTTTGGTATGTAAAAAGTTCAGCAATCAGATACCTACATTTGTGGCAAACCATCGGGGCCCTGCGGGTCTTTCAAGAGGGTCTCGTGTTGGATGTTCATTAGTTCCTGTCATTGCCTGACAATCAGTTACTTAACTTTTTTATTTCCTTTGGAGAAATAAAACCTTGTATTGGATTGTGCTGGCATTGAAAAGATAAAATGAAAAAGAACGTCTGTTACTTTATCCAAATTTATTCTCCTTTTGTTGATAGTAACATGTTTTAATCTCCTCCCTCTCTGAATGGTGGGTTCTTTGAAATTACAGAGGGCCTGAGTTGCATATCAAAATTATTAAATAATATGAAGTGACTGCTTGGCTTTTTGGCATGCCCCACATGATTAATCACATGACAGCCAAAAGCTAGCCAAATAACCAAACTAGCAGTCTCTTTCGATTGACACCTGGTGTTACTTAACCCAGTGTTTCTCAAATGCTGGGGTTTGACCCCTTATGGGTTATGGACCAATCTAAGGGAGGGGGTGCTGGTCTGGCTACATTGGAGACTGGACCCCCTTAAATGAATTAGGCAGCAAAGAGGCCGGTAAAAATCCTGGACTGTAATTGGCTAATCCCTTTGGATGGCTCCAAGAATCACAGAATCCATGTATATCCTCTCTTGCTGCATTTTGATAAATAAATGAAAAAACAGAATTCTACGCGAGAGGTTGGCAGTGAAACTAATTCTTTCCTGCAAATATAAAGTTGCAGACAATTATCCAGAAGCATAGCAAAATCTTTGGGGTCTTACTGGAGTCAGGTGATGCTCCTGTAATCACCATCGTCTTTCTCCCATCTAGGACTTGTAACAAAATCAAAGATTGTGTTTGTGGTCTTCATTCACATGACTTTTTTCAGAACTCGAAAACATCACATTTGCAACATCAGACAAACAGCAACAGGCTTGTAATGTAATAAGGGGAGGAAGGAGCAACAGCAATTATGGAAGGAGTAAAAAGATGGATAAAACTTGCTGAGGAAACTAAAAATACTAATCCTAATAATCTCCTGAAGGATGAGAGTTATTTACAGTTATTCTACAGTTAATTGTAAAATGAAGGGGGGTTTAACCATTAATTTACTTGTTTCATCTGCTAGAATCAGTTTTCTAATGATTGTGTAAAAACACACTGGACAGTCTGTAATTGTATGTTATTATTGATGGCACTGGTAATTATGTTGGAAATATAAATACAGATACAGTTGCTTCATGCAACATGCTATCCTTTGACTGTGTGTGCTCTGGGTGTACTATGAATCAACAGAGGCACTCTGGCTCTCAGCCCTCCATTCTGTGTCTGTCTTTCTTATTAGGACCTCTACGAAGCCTAGACTCTGGATGTTAGTCAAGGTTGTTCAGTCAAAGCTGTAGGCGTTTTTGCTAGCTTATGTCAGGAATACACTAGCTTCGTGTCAGACCATTCCTTGGTTTCAGGCATATACAGTAGAGGATAACATTTTTTGGGAAATCCAATGGGTCACGTGGGAGTCATTTTTTAATTAATCCTGTGATCAGGACGGGAAAAAAAGCAACGGGAGCGGGCAGGAGCGGGAGCAACATTAATCGATGATCATTTTCAGCCGTGTTAAAGCTAGGGTCTGCGATCTGAAAACCAGTTTGTTGAGACAGCCTCCTAACAACATATATATGTATATATATATATATATATATATATATATATATAGATAGATAGATAGATAGATAGATAGATAGATAGATAGATAGATAGATAGATAGATATACATATATATGTATATATATATATATATATACATATATGTATATATATGTATGCATATATATATGTTTATATATATACATATATATGTATATATATGTATGCATATATATATGTATATATGTATGTGTGTGTATATATATATATGTATATATATATGTATATATATGTATATATATATATATATATATGTATATATATGTATATATATGTATATATACATACAGTATATATGTGTGTATATATATATATATATATATATATATATATTTATATATATATATATATATATATATATATATATATATATATATATATATATATATATATATATATATATATATATACATTTTCCTTCCTTACTTCAGCCTTTTCCTCGAAACTTTTACGTTTCCTTCCCTTCGATGTGGAGGGTAACAGAAGTGGCCTCCCGGTTTCAGTGCTGGTCTTCTCCGGCTCCGTGATGCTTCAGTAGCTGTGCAGCTAGCTGCTCACTGGTACATGAGGGAGATAGTGGGGAGGAGGCGGGACCATGGGCAAGACAGTGCAGAGCAGGGGAGACAGGAGATTGGATGGACTGATGGACCAATCCGAACCGCGGGGAACGGCGGTTCGGATTGATCAACTATTATGCCGCTTTGCAGTGGATATACTGAATGGACTTTTTTCATTCTTTTTGGTCTTTAGATCCCGTAGATCGGACCATAGGACCATAACGGCCTTACAAACAGTGTTATTCAGATGTACCCAGCTTCTAAATTGTAGACCATAGCTTTAAATAGCAAGATGAACATATGTGTCCATTTTTGTAGTCATCTCTCAGTGAGAGCAAACACTCTGACCGTGCTAGCAGCACAACAGAACTACACGGGACAGGATTTTGGGAGTGGGACGGGATGAGTGAAAATCCGCTCCCGTGTCATGCTCTAATATACAGCAACCAGGAGTTGCAAAAATGGCAACTATGAAGGCCAAAATTAAGGAAAGTTCTTAAATTTGTATCAAATCCTTGGGAATTATTGTCTGAAACAGATTTGTTTTTGCTTCTTTATGGTTCTTTTTTTCATCGGACGATGACATTTTTGCAGTTGAAACCACAAAAGACCCTTCAATTGTACTGAGACTCACTCCTCTTAGTTCTTCTGCAAAGCTTCAGTGACTGCAGCTTCTGTCCCATATTACTCTTCTCAGGGAACCTTCACCTTGAGTTGTCTGTTCAAATGATCTGCCTCAGAACTGGTTTGAGAATTTCAAATAATAAAAACTGGTTGGCTACAATGTCAAATGTCTGGCCATTTAGCTAAGAAACAGACGAGTGGTAGCTCTCTCTGAAGATCTAAAAAGGAAACCAATATTTAAATTGACCCAACAAAGTTAAAACTTTGCTCAAAACATCTAAACATGATTCAGCAGGCAAACTAGGAGTTGTATATTAAGACGTACTAAACATAATCAAATTCAATATAAATGTAAAATGCCTGAATTTTGAAAACTTTCTTTTAGTTTTTGGCTCTGTGGCTCGTCAAAAGTAATAACCATCTTAGTGACAGACTTCTTGGGGCTGCTAATGTGTCACAAAAGCTTAATTGAGATGTCCCCCATTCTGCTGCTGGGACATTTGAGACTATTTATTGAGGCTAGTGGGGCTCTTGGAATCCTCTCAGTTTCCACCAGCTGAAAAAGACTTTCCAGCTTAGATAGGAGCCTGCTGGAAGGCTGAGCCAACTAAGAGCCAGGTTTTGGACTCGGGGCCAAAATTTTCTCCAGCTGCTTCCACCAAGCAATATGCAGACCCAGGTGTTCCGGCAAGATTTGAAATCCAAGCCCCTGCAGTTTAACTGTTCCACAACCCCCAATCCCATATCTGCTCAGTGTTTACCCCTCCACATGGCTCTTTAGTCCATATCTTATTCTGGCTGGCAGAGGCTGAGCAGTCATTAGAGTGCATGGATTTGTTGCACATGTAGATATGGTGTGCTCTTAAAGCAGCGCTCGGCCTTCATAAAATTTTATGGTTTCTTATCTATCAAGAACTTTTTTTGTCTGCACTTTATCTTTACTCAAAGAGGGCATGAGTTTGAGAACAAGAAGGAGCTCGGATTGTACCAAATCGCTGAAACAAAAGCAGAAAAACTTCACTTTGGAATTATTAAAAAGCAATTTTAAAAATTAAATTACATTTCTATAGTACTGGTGTTAAAAGGGGGGCAATTTTACATTTTATTAATAAAACAGGCAAACTCAAATCATTTTAACACAGGTGTTGACAAACCACACCACACTGACTAGCTGGAAAGAAAGTTAACATTGCCACCATGGGGAGCTTGTTCGGCAGGGTGGTTAGCAACCAGGCACCCATGTACTTGCTTCTGCTGGTCCAGGTTCGAATCACACCTGTGACCAGATTGCAGAGTGTCTTCCCCTACTCTCTTGCCCCCTTTCACAGGCCTATCCACTGTCTCTCTCCTATCAATAAAGGCACAAAATGCCCGAAAAATACATAAAAAAAACATTGCCACCATATTGTTTGTGTATAATTGTACTGATAGCTGGTTTGTTTTATTCAATAGTTCCATTATATATGTCATTATCTATGACAATTATCACAAAGATTAAAAATTTAACCAAGATGAAAATGTATATATATTCTTAAGTTTGGAAATGTTATTTCTGTTGATTGTTTCTTCCCTTTCGTAATACTAATTGGTGTTGTTTTAAGTTGTTGGAAAGCCTGATAACCCACCTTTACCACAAACCCAAAATCCGCCATACAACAGGCCAAAACTGCATCAGGATGCAGGTGTTTCAGAACACAAAGTGGCAGGATTATTTGGTGTCAGCCCTGGTACCATTTCAAAACTTCAGACCAAGATCTGTGAAACGAGCGAAATCAAAGATAGACCATAGATTATAGATCATAGATTATAGATCATAGATGGAACAACATCCAAAGAAAAAAGCTTTAGCTTAGTTGTTTATTTCACAAATACACAATCTTACAAGTTGTACCTCAAACTGACTAATCAGGCTTTCCACTGACATAAAATCAACAACAAGTGGAGCTTTAAGCAGAACTTCAGGAGGGGACCACACCTCAACCACGCCTCTTCCTGTGTTCCTATAAATCCTAACCCACCATTTCCCTCTTGTTTCGCACACTCGATGCACCCCTCCCTCCCCTTGTTTAAAACTTCTTTCTTCCTTCCTTCCTCAGGGCCTTAAAGAGGGAGTTCGTCATGCCCGGGAGCTACGGCGAGTTCCCCATGAAGTTTCCCCAAACCATTATCCGCTTCACCTGCCTACTATGTTGTTTGTTATCCACTGTATGCAGTAAATAATTGTCAAATTCATCCTGTTGATGGTGTGGTCCTTACTCGTGAAATGGTATTACAAATGCGGAGAAAAAATCAACCAAATTAACCTTTAAAGTTTCTTGAGTATTATATATATATAGCATAGCCATACTTAACAGATATTTTGTTTTAGACTGTTTTTTTTTCAGTCACATGAAAAGAGGTGCTTCCTTGTCACACAGAAAGAAAGAAACACTTTTATCAATATTTAGAGAAGTTATCAATACAAAAAGAGTGCTTGTGAAAGTATTAACACTTAGATAATCCATTTTGATGCTCCCATTCTAGACCAAAGTTGTTATCCAGGCTCTAAAGATACTTACCTCCGCCAAGGAGGTTATGTTTTTGGGAGAGTCTGTTTGTCTGTCTGTCCGTCCATCTGTCCGTCTGTGAACAAAATAACTCAAAAAGATATGGATGAATTTTGATGAAATTTTCAGGAAATGTTCAGCATTGGAAAAAAGAAGAAGTGATAAAATTTTGGTGTTAATTCGGATCAGTATCTGGCCTCCATGAAGAAAAATGTGATTTTGGTGAATAACTCCTGAACTAAAATAGATATCATTATGAATCCAATTGCTAATGGTGTGTTTTCATGGTCAAGGAATCTAAATATTTACATGAAATAAAGGTAGGACTAATACTTAGGGTGAAAATCACAATATGGGTGAGGACTGTGAGTGCTTTTCTAGTTAACCTTTAGTTTCCTGCACACAATCATAACACCTCCACGGTTTCTGAAGCTAGCCTCAAGTGGACACTTGTGGAACTGCAGCTTTTGGCACTTCAAAGTGGGCTTCCATTTTCTGCACTGGTGGTTACTGTCTGGGAAAAACACGGTTAAAGATAAACAATCTAAGTTAGCTCCACCCCTGGAGTATAACAGCAACTTCTCTTAATAGTTTACTCAATGAGGGCTGGTCTGCTTCAGAAGTAAACTGCTTTTATTTTTTGGTCTTTAAGAAATGTGTAAATATGGAATGATAGTTGAACCTTGGGTAACAATATATTTTTGAGAAAAGCATGATTCATTTGTGATTTTGGATTAACAAAACTTTGTTACTATCAACCACTACTTTTTAGGCAATAAAAGAAAGGGATCTTCTGCTGAATGAATACAAATTTTGTCCTGATTCTGAAGCATTTTTGTACTTTAAAAGGCTGCAAATTACAAAACCCCCTCACCAAATTGGTGGGTAATCAATAACACTGTTTAATGAAAAGAAAAAATAATTGTCGACAATGGGGATAGGAGATTTGTGATTGGGAGGTGTGAAATCTTTTAGGTTTGCTTTTTATGGAGACAACTAGTGGTGGGTTTTCATTCATTTACACCTTTGATAAAGGAGCGACATAGGCTGACATCCAGGTGACATCCGTTGAGAAAAACCATTGGAAGTAAATAAGTTGAATTTGTACACAAAAATGATACAATGGTTTGTAATAAGTTAAACAACATGTAGTTTCTCTTTGTAAAAAAGGAGACAATGATTACCTAAAATGAACTGATGATATTCATAAGATTAATTCATTTATACTGAGATGTTTATGGTTCAACAGCTTCCTGCCAATAGTTCACGTTGTGGCCCTTCCAGCTGATTAATGCAATGGAATGAATTAAAAATTCATGCAGACAAATTAAGTAATTCCAGCAAATGAATGACTAATTCATACATATAATGCATTCCATTAGGCATTAGTTGCATGTCATGTGTTGGATCAGGGAGGTAGTAAAATGTATGTGTGTGTGTGTGCGTGCATGTGTGTATTAAGGGGGGATTTGGGTTAATGAGAAAAGTTCACAGAAAGTCCACCCTCCCTGATTCCATCTTCAGCTTGTAACACAAAGGCAGGCAGAGTCCACATGCAGTTGCAGGGAAGAAAGACGAGGTGACAGGTTCAAAAGTTCAGCCACTGCTTTAGACTCACTTCGCATGCCACTACCATTCGGCACACCCGGATACTTTGGAGATGTCAGGGGGAACCTCATTTAGTGGTCCGTACCCAGTGCTGGGTGGCAAGACTCTCCGCAGGGGAATACCAAAGTAGGAGTGCGAGGAGAGGCGGGGGTTAGGGGCTGCAGTGAAACAGAGGCCTGTCCCTTCAACGTCCTCCCTGATGAATTTGTAAAACAGATCCATGATGTCTCACTGGAGACAAGTTGTGCCATGGCCCCCTTTTCAGATGGACTAATCTCTGAATGGTTGTTACCATCACATGAGATACCGTGAAATCAATTCCCTCACCTGTGACCTCTGGATGCTATGGGATGTTTAAGTGACACGCGGTAAATAAAACATATTTCACTCGTTTGTCTCAGTACTTTGCTATGAACTTTTTCTTACTGGTCCAAACCAGGAACTCCAGTTAAAATTGTATGTACCAGGTCTTTAACTTACCAAAGATATGAGGCTCTTTACCAGGTATTCAGGACTGTTGAGTCCATTAAATAGACCCGGTAATTTAAAGTGTTCACCACTTCACGGTTTTCTAACCATGGACTGTATGGAACATGGACTTAAAGGTGCTATGAGGAAAATCTATTTCTGGCGACATAAAGACTCTGCTACCCATAAGCATGCACAGCGACTGTCATGAAGACGTGACCCAAGCCAAAGCGTGTGTTTGTTGTGATGCTAATGAATGCAACTCCGACCTTCCTCAGAACTCTGCATTGCTTTACAAATTCTTTTTTCAACAACTTACAGGATGCAAAGTGACGAGGTAATGTATCTCTTTCTAGTTACGTAGCGGTAGTTTTTCATGTGTGACAACAAGCAATTTTTGGCAAACTTATATATACAGCCCAGTGCTCTAAGATGTGTACGATATAAATTTGCTCTAGTTTTAATTGTCTTGTTCCGAAGTTGAGTATCCAGGCCAGTCCAGCCCTGTCCGACCCGACCGCGAGGCTAAGGAATAACATTTATAGATAACCTATTTTGATGCAATAAAACACATCTTCAAGTGTGTATTTCGATCAGGCATATATCTAAAAGTGAGACTTTTTTGTAATTACTCAGAAACTCCTCATAGCATCTTTAAGCTAAAGTGTGGAAGATTTTGAAGCTTCGTAAGGGCCAAAGCATGATGATAATTATATAATCTACTCCACCCGGTGCCTCAGCAGAGCTCACAACATCATCAAGGACAGTTTACATCCCGGTGCCCAGCTGTTTGACCTGCTGCCCTCTGGCAGACGCTACAGGTGCATCAAAGCAAAGACAAACAGACTGAGAAACAGCTTCTTCCCGAGAGCCATCACCACCCTGAACTCGGATATACAACTACTCCAGTCATTAGCGTAATGCATATGTGCAATATTTATATCACTGCCACAACCTCGAAACGTATATTTATTTAAAAACTCATGTGCAATACAATTATATGTGACTTTTACTTATCTGTATATACCATCCATCATTTGCACTAAAAATTAATACATATTCTGGTGTGCGTGCAATACATATCTACCTCCTGTGCAATACTATGTGAACAACATAGAAATACTGAGAACTAGGAACTGGACTATTTTTCATTCATTAATATCTATCATCTACCTCATATTGTACACTGAGCCTCAATTGTGCTGTGCACAAGCCTGCGTCTCATCTTGTATATATCTTGCATATTTAAAGCCTCCCTGCAACTTGTTAACTTTTCTTTTTTGACTTATACTATTTTTGTATAATTTTTAACTTAACTACCTATTACACTGAAAGGAGAAGCTCTCCAATCTCGTTGTACATTTTGTTTAATGACAATAAAGGTCATTCTGATTCTGATTCTGATAATTACTACCACAATCCCAATGAAGTTGGGACATGTATTCAATTGAATATCCTTCAATGAATACAAATTTAATTTTGTTTTTGTGGAAATATTCCAATATCTTCTATTTGATGAAGGCAACACATTCCAAAAAATCTGGGCTGGGGCATGTTTACCACTATGTGTCAGTACTTTTCATTTCAATGCTCAAAGATTTGTGAACTGGGGACACTAATTTTTGAAGCTTTGTAGGTGGAATTCTTTCCCATTCTTGCTTGATGTTTAACTTCCACTGCTCAACAGTCTGTGGTCTATATTATTGTATTTTTTGCTTTTTAATGTGCCACACATTTTCAATAAGAGACAGGGTCCAGACTGCAGGCAGGTCAGTGTAGTATTTGCACACTTCTGCTATAAAGCCACACTGTTGCAATACTTGCAGAATGTGTCTTGGCATTGTCTGAATTAAGCAGGGACGTCCCTGAAGAAGCAGTCACTTGAATGACAGCATATACTACTTAAAATCTGTATGTCAACCTTAAGTCATTAACGATGCCAGAGTTACACATGCCATGGCCAAACAAACATTGCGTCCAATGAACAGAGAGAATCGTTGCTAAATGTAGCTAGCTATTAGCTCGCTTTGGGTATCCATGGTTATGAATCAATCAAATTTTCATATTCCACTGTAATTGTAATTATTGAAGGTAGGACGTCTGGAGGATTTCTGTAAAGCATTTCTGCTCTCAGTACAAGTCATTTAGTTCCTTCATTGCCCCACAAAAGCGTTCTCAAAATCCTCATTTTAGGCCATTATGAAGCTCTCGTTGAAACACTCGGATCTGAGGATGACCTAAAGTTACCTTGCAACGTCACAGCCCTTTGTGCTCTGATTGGTCAGTTCTATCGGGGGCTGAGCCAGCCTGTCCTTCTTCTTCTACTGTATTTTCCGGCAGGCTCAATTCAGCGACCGCGTATTGAGTCCCCCTACAGGCCAGAGCTGGCAATGAGTGAATGTGAGCTAGGGACCTATATACCCCTGCTGGTGGATGTGTTCCTCGGTGATGGTTTTGTGGCTAACGGCCATCACAGAGGAGGAAGTGTTTTATCAGATAACTCCAATAAAAAGAAAGGTACCTCGTGTCGTCACGACGATTTAAATCTTGCGGACATTTCGCAATGACCTATTTTCAGAGGCATCAAATCTCGTTCTAGGATATCAGAAAAAATACAATATCTCATTTTTTTAAAATGAAGGGGGTGTAAGGTCTTGTTTTCAAATTTATTATATTATATGTAAGTATTAAATCACGCATCAGCATGATATGTCTCCTTTAAGTAAAAGGCATGATGAAATCAAGATGACTGATAACATATAAATGAGAAAGAAACAAGAGAACATGCAAAGCAATAAACCCAAGAATCATCAGACAGAAATAAATGAAACACTAAAAATACAGTTTCAATACATAAATAAGTAAAAAAAAAAAACATGTTTAACCAAGATTTAATCTAAAATGATGAAGAGTTAAAAGATAAAACTTATATCTACATGATGGGATCTTTAAGCAAACACTAAAATGAAAGAAAACTAGACAATAAAAAAACACTTAAGTCTAATAGCGAATTATGGTAAAAATTGATATTCACAAATAAATAGATAATTATAATAGTCATTAAAGCTATGAAGTTAATGGCAAATAAAGGTTATGGCACTGTGATGTTTGTGTCAATGAGTCTTCTGGGATTTTGAAGTTGGCCTCAACTGGACCCTCAGGTAACTGTGGTGTTGATCACCTCCGTCTTGGCTTTTTACCTGCTGCTTTGTTCTTTCTACTTCACAGCTTTATTTATGTATTTATTCATTAATTTTGCAGCTTTTCATGTTTGCATGAGAGGCCAAGGTGCCTGGACTAAAGAACTCATAACCAATTCTGATCATGGACTTTCTTAGAACCATTAACACATATTCCATTAATGTCTCAGCGGTTCTTAGAAAGAGCAGGAACAAATTTAAACCCAAGGCACATCTGACTGGTCTCAAACCTCCTCGGGTCCTGGAGAAGGTCTCAGGGCTTGTAACAGATGCTGCTGGGGGATGCTCTCCGGGGATCTGCCCGTACAGAGTAAATTAACATTGATGTTTATGGAAAATACATGTTACTGACTCTTTCACAACTGCCAAGAAATTATGCACATTATATGAAGTCAAGAATCATGCACTATTGAAAACTCTACCTTTTTTTTTTTTAACAATGAGGGACTTGTTAGGAGACATGCTTTCTGATTGCTTTGGTTAACATGTGCCAACACACCTGTGATATGTTTACAGTTTGGTTAACTACAGATGTTCTGCTAAACTTAAAGCATGAATATGTCTTCCATGTTTTACACAAGATTTGTTATTTTTGCATCCAGTTATGCAGATGTTTTGTCAAAACTCAGTTCAGTAAAAGGTGATGAAACAGGACATTCAAAAGAGGATATTCAGAGGAACTTACTCCCCTTGGGTTTAAGATCAGCTGAAACAGTTGATTCTTCTAAAAAACAACTTAAGACCTACTTGTTTGGTCTAGCCTTTTCTTAATATGTTTTGTGTGCTGTGTTTTCTCTTATTGTACCTTTAAAATTTGCTTGTATTGTTTTTATTTGTTTTGTGAAGCACTTTGTGACTTTGCTGTTCTTGAAAGGTGCTATATAAATAAACTTATTATTATTACTATTAAATTTATCAACTGGAAAGCACTAGGAGAGCACAGACCTCCACCAAGGTCGCTCACATATTGCTGTTACATCTATAAGCAATAGTTCCATAATAAACTTGCCACCATTACATTATTCATTGACCCTAAAATAAAAACCCACACCTAGCACTTGGAATCATGTTGGTATCATCATAAGTGAGATAGTTATTGAACAAAAATGATTGTTTGCTAATGGGGAGTATCTGGATCACCATCAAAATCTTATCATTTTAAAGTAATCATTACCAACATCTCCTGAAAGTTTCAGTAAAACCCTTACAGTAGTTTCTGCATAACCTCGCTAACAAACAAAAATACACCATCAAAAACATAACCTCCTTTGCAGAGGTTTGTTCCAGGTTAGCTCCTTGAGATGTGGCATCTTGTTTTAAAGGAGGTTCTCATGTCTATGTGGTTGTAAAGTTCTTTTTTATGGAGGTAACCACTATTCGAAAGGCCATTCTCGGATTAAAGGTGTAGTCAGCGATCTTATCTTCTAATCTAATGCACTATTTGTCGAAAACACCGTATTTCTCCTCTCCATCCACAAGATGTCACCACTGACAGCATGTTATAAAAGTCCGGTTTCAATACACAGCCTTGGCTCTGAATTTCTGGGGCCGAGCCACCAAAACAGGGTACACCCCTCCAAATCCAGGGGGTGATCATACTCATGCACAGATCAGACAGAGGGGGAAGGGGAAGTCGTAGGTTGCGTAGCGTGCGCAGTTAGCATAAGAGAGAGATACAATATGTGCAGTAGCAAAGGCTGAAAAACAGCCCAAAAGAAAAAGGTCAGAGGAGTGAAAAGTGAAAAAGAAGGGCTATGACAATGAAAGAGCGAAGACCTGGGTCAACATTGGTGTTGCTTTCCGACGTTGGAGGGAACTCCGCCCATTGAAAGACCTGAAAATGGACGTGGATGTCGCCGTCTTTCTACTGGATAGGTAGGCAACATTAGCTTTGTGGTGCTTCACAAAACAGTAACAGCTGTTGAGCATTCATCTTATTGTCTAATCTGCAAGAAGAATGTACTGTTGTCGTGATGTTATCACTATTGTCAGTTGAGTTGTCTGACGAGTCGGGGTTACCTTAGCTACGTTGGTCAGCTACGCAGTTTCTTCGGCCCTTTCCATGACGATGCACGTCCATCAGTTTTTGGGGGTGGAGCCAGGGGTGAGGTATGAAGGGAGAGGCGGGTCTAAATTCGTTTATAAACAACCTCTCCACTCATTTTCTTCCACATCGCTGACTACACCTTTAACATCTATAATGATTATTATCTGGAGAGGACTGATGATGACAAATATAGCAGCATCCAGCTGAACTGCCATTAAATAAGATTTATCCGGTCTGAAAGTAAGAATTTGTTACATGTTATTTCTACTGATGGCTGATGTAGGACAGAGCACATCAATAATGCCTGATATTTGACAAATTTAAACCTAACAGGTCCAAACTCATCAATGGGACAGCAGCAAACTAATATTTCTTTCCACCTACTACAGTTCTATTAAATGCAGAACTTTTGGCTGAAAACAAAATTTGCAGCAGTTTAACTAAATTAATAAACACATAAAACAGGTGGAGTAAATTGAAAACTCATTCGCTGGCTGTTGTGTAGTTATGAAATCAAACCAATTCCCAAAGCACACTGAGACCTACTGATGTAGCTGTTGCGATGTGAAAATATTGCTCTGTGAGCCTTTAATCCCTCAGATTGCATGCCTACAGTCAATATATTATCACATGAGGAGGAGATAATGTAATCCAGGTGTGGACACGTGTGTTAGCGTTTACATTTGTCTTTGTCAGAGTCCACGAGAGAGAAAGCACTGAACAAAGAGACAGAGCAAGGAAGAAAAAGGAAGAGATCTGATGTTTCCATTACTCTGCACCTCTTAGCACGGACGAGTCCTCGCCACGTCACGGAGCCGTTGCCGTGTGGCCGACCTCCAGCCCCCTGACAGCCTGTCTCCGATCCTGCAGTGGCTCGCCGCCCACCAGTTCATTTCGAATTATCTAAGTCAAACTCACTGTGAGGCAGTCCAGCAGCACCAGATCAGAACTTCCTGGAGGTTTTTCGTTGCTTCAAAACTCCCTCTTGGCCACCTTGAAGAGTTGCAAAGTTGGTGAAATTCTGCTCAGAATGTTTTCACACATTTTAAATAGTTGCATCGGTTCCTGAGTTTCCCATTCGCACATTGCAATGCAAGGTTGTCTCAGCGCCGTGGAGTTGGATGGACATTTTGTCTCACTTAAAGAAGAATGTTGGAAAGAAGCCGTATTTTGATTTACAAAGTGATATGTGATTTGACATTTTTACCGCAGAGCTACTGTCAGGGCGCCACAGCCATTAAGCAACAACTGCTGCTCAGACAGATAGCTTGTGACACGCCACCATATCTGTCTACTATCAAAGTGCGTCAAGCAGAAAGCTCCAGCTGTCGAGTTTTATGTTCCTGTGTAGGCTCCAGATTTTAAATCTGTGGGCCATTAAAAACATCTTTAATTAGGACAATGAGCCTGAAGTGGGGCGGAGCTGTTTATATTAATGTCTTTAGGGGTATTTTATGTTTTAAACAAGGTTATAAAATCATTTAATTTAAAAATAAGATTGAAATTGCTATTCTACGTCATATTATGTCGTTTAATTGCATGTTTTGCATTGAAGAGCTTCCCTTTTGTACTGAACCTACGTTAGATAGATAGATAGATAGATAGATAGATAGATAGATAGATAGATAGATAGATAGGCCATCCATACGTTGTCACAATCATGAATTATTTTTGTGATCCCTTTGTGTGCCTTCTTCACCAACCATTTCCATCTCTCTTAAAACTAAATAAATAAATTGAATAAAATAAGAGACTATGGCATTGAACTTCTCTATTGTAAAGCGTTTTGAGATAACATTTGTCATGATTTGGCGTTAAAACGTTGACTGATTGATAGATAACCTTTAACTTCACAATGGGAAATCTGATTTGCAACATATACTAACAGGTAAAGGTGACTTCTTCAAATACTCTGGCTTTGTTCAATGGTTGAAAAATATACTGGTGGTTAAATGGTGATTCTAAATTCCTTTTTGGGATAAGCGTGTGAGTAGATGGTTGTCTCACGGTATTAGCCCTGTGATTTGCTTTTGGCTTCAGCCCCCACAACCCTAATAAGGGATAAGCAGAGTAGATAATGGATGGATGATAAAATGGGAAGTGAAAAGAAGTTATGTAGATCTAAATTTGCTGCATAACTAAACAAAAATGTAAATCAAAATGGCAAGAGCAACATTATTAAGGTTAACTATTTCATATAAGGTTTCTTTTGAGCCATCAACCGAGTTGTCTGGAAGTGCTTAAAATAGAGAAAAGGAGTCAAAGGAGTGGTAGTGTCCTTATTTCCTTTACTTTTTAATTAAATAAATGTATTGTCAGTATTATCTAACTTCTGTATTGCTACAGAAGAGCAACCATTGTGTACCTTTTAAAGACAAGTTTAATATCTTAAATAAAGTTCCACTTAAAGAATAGAAACACTCTGGCATGTAAAAACATGTAAAAGCAAATTGCTATAGATCAACAAGTACAATGATACATTCAATGAAGCAGTAGTGTCCTTTTTTTCAATCATTGTGAGAGCATTAAGGTGCTATGGTGAGTAGTATCAAGCTGTTGCCCAACAATGGAAGCTTAAGTGGCGCTCCAAACTGTGAAGAAAGTGTGCTGTTGATGCAATAACAAAAAAAGTAATGTGTCAGCTTTGGACTGGATCTGACTTGAATAAACCATAAATATGTCAGCTCTAATTTCAATGTCTCTGTGGCTTTATTATAGGTGACAAAGGAGCTCACTGGAATGAGTGTGATTAATTTTGAGTCTCTAAAACGATATGCCTCTTGGCAGTATTTTCCTCATTCCTGCTGACTTGACTGACAGCACAAAAACAAGAGAAATGAATGCACATAAACCCAAAAGACCTTTTATTGACTCCTGGATTAGGGCTTAATTCTTGGTGAGTCATCTTTACTTTGCTTTGCCATTGGAGCAAACTCCTTCCACCTACTCTTGGACTGAAAATGAATGCACACATCTCTTTCGTCTTATCTAAGAAGTAGGTTAAAAGCAAGTTTGAACAAGCACCATGGATAAAACAATAAGAGGGGAAAAATAAGTCAAAGTCTTAAGAGATGGGGGTTGTTTGGCTGCAAATCAGGTGAAAAACACATTATTAATAACTCATCATATTCTTTTGTTGACAGTACAGAGCTCCAAGAGGAGAACACTATTTTAAGTGCCTCGGTATGCGGTCGGAAGGCCAATTGGACTGCATGTGTTGTATGCTGAAATCAAGCAGCTGCAAATTACAGTAGCGTGCCCTCGCCGCAACCGACTGGAGCTGTGCAATTAATCAGAGGTTAACCCAACAGCCCCACAAAACTGGTGCATGATCTCTAATTTACGTACCTCCTCTCTTTACATGCACAAACACACACATGGATCATGTCGCTGAAGCCTCGGATGCAGACACAGACTGGAAATTCTCCCAGAAGAATGTGGGTAAACATGTCCTATAAGTAGATGTCATATGTTCTATAAGCGGACCACAGTACACCGAGCTATCTAATAAAAATGTTTTGGGATATGTCATGCAGAAAATAATAACTCTAGGAGGGTGAGTTGTTGTTTTCATACATCTTTAGCCTCAGATAAACTCCAAAATATTGTTGTCTATGAGCTCCAGTCTAGCCGTGAATTTAAAAAACACGAGCAGAACCCTCCTTGTTTGTAGTTTGTGCACGAGTTTGTCTTTCACTTAAAAAACCCATCATTCCTAACTCTTGATGGCTTTGTTATCTTAGTCTCACCTTCTCCTTTCTTTGTGAGGAAAGAAACTGCTGGACAATACACTCGCTCTGCATACAAAGCATCTGCAATGAACATTAACACGTGTAAAGGGCCAAGCCCAGCGGATGGTTTGTGCTGCTGCTCAGATTGGGGTCAAAGCTGCAGTGAGCGTTAATCAGATAAGGTGATTTAATGATGCACTGAGGGACACAAGGGTTTAATTATTCAACACACAAATCCAGATGTGTCTGCTCAAATTAAGATATATAACTTTTCAGATGCTGCTCCTTTCATGCAGAGAGACAGAACCTCTACAGTTGTGATGAGGTTGTCTAAGGTTACTGTAGCTTCAGTGTACTATCCTAAAAATGAAAAAATCCCCAAATTTGAAATAAAATTTACCAACTTAAAGGTTTTTAAGACAACCTGGACTGTAAGAACGTTTGCATTATAATTATGTCAAATTGATGAATCAATCGTTATCTGTCCAGACAAACTAAAGAAAAAACACAACACAATTTAAACAATTAACAAGCCTTCCCAGAACGAGATATGGTACCTTCAAGCCTTTAACCCAACACACAAGATGGACTGTGCAATCTATTGTGTTTTTGATACATGGTTTTAGCTTTGAAGGGATATGCTAACCTTTTTATTTTGTGTCTTCCTCACTCCTGAGTCCACGACAAGCAGATAGATTGTCACAGATTTCTACTGTGTGTGCAAGAAAGAGATGGGCAAAGCTCGACCACTGCTAATTAGCTTAGCTCAAACACTGGGAGTAAATAGGAAGTGGTAGCCTGCCTCTTCATGTGTTTGTTGTGAGTCTCTTTTTACATTATTTTGTTGTATCCTTGTATTATCTTAACGTGACATGCCAGATGGACAGTTCCATATTGAAAATGTATCACTAATCCATCTGGGAATTAGCCCTATGAGAATGTTTTCAGGGGCAGAACCTTCAAATACAACAGCAGCTTGTGATTGGACAGTCGTTTGGCTCAAAACACTCAACGCAGATCAATCCATATGAAGCAGTGCTGCTATGATG
Organism: Scarus forsteni; assembly: GCA_036419115.1. Lineage (NCBI taxonomy): Eukaryota > Metazoa > Chordata > Actinopteri > Labriformes > Labridae > Scarus > Scarus forsteni. Next base: position 17,233,444 of record JAZDUH010000033.1, on the reverse strand, counting down.
TAGCATATGTTGTGGCTAAATGTAGCAGCTAAAGGTTAGCCCTCAGCTCCTACGGCTAATGGCTGACAACAGTAAATGGCCAATAGCCGTAGCGGCTAACAACAGTTAGCCGCTACGGCCAACGGTTGTTAACACTTATATGGGACATGAACCTTGTCAAAGACAATCCCTACAAAGTAAACATATGAAGAGAGAATATTTCGCCAGCTATAACTGAGTAATCATGTTTGCTAACCGACATTCCGACATGACTTCCTTTCTGGCAAGTCACTTCCTGTTATCGTCACACCCGCAGCTCCTTCTGCTCCCGCCTCTCTTCCCTGATTGGACCGTTAAGCATTTAGCCAAGTGAAACTGTTGGACAATGTAGGCTGGCAAGACAGAGATGCATGATTTCAGAATCAGGCAGGTCCGTCTGCTCTGCAAGGCTATTATTTTCTTCTTCTAGTCTTTAAACAGAGGCTTTGTTTTGCAGACTGACTTCCCCAATGGTTTGCGCTAGTGACGTGACGTTTGCAAACGAGTTGAGTCTTTTGAACAGGTCTTTAAAGTGAAAGTTGAAAATGTAATTAAATGCAAATTGCCTCCAAATTTTAAGAATGGCTTGCAAATGAATGGCTCACTTGCAACTGTAAATTAGCTCTCATTGAACAGACAATGGCTTTACACAGTGATCCCGAGCCCACGTGGTAATAGCCTTTACAGAATGATATCAGGTATTAATGGAGTGCCACCTGAGGGATCAACAGTCATGGCCATACAGTGTTGCTTTTGGCAGAGATTTCTCCAGATTATCTAAATCTCTTGATGAAATTACGGACTGTAAATGATGAAATCTCTGATTTCCCCACAAGTGTATGTTGAGAAACATGGTTCTTTAACTGTTGGACTATTTGCTCACACAGTTGTTTACAAAGTGGTGAACCTCACCCCATCCAGGCTTGGTAACAACTGAGCCTTTCAAGACACTCCTTTTATACCCAATCATGACACTCACCTGTTTCAAAATTACCTGTTTACATGTGGACTGTTCAAACAAGGCAGTTCATAAGCTTTCAGAGTATTTTGTTATTCAGTTGAATTAATGTCAAAAAGGGTTTGGAAATCTCTGTATTCCCAGCTTTGTTGGTATTAGGGTTTTCCTTTTATTGGTTCTTTGACCCCAGTCATTCAGAATAAGATATATTACCGTACTTTGTTGTTAATGGCAGAGAAGATGGAGTAACTGCTTTGTTAGCAATTATTTTATATTGTTTGAAGAAACTTTGGTTTAAGTGGCTCAGTGGTATGGCTGTTTGTATGAATGAGAGGAATGCTTTCATTACTTGTCCTTGGACGTACCCGTGTTTAAGTTGAAGAGCCTTTAAGCAGTTCACTTCAGTCCATTTGTCCAGAAGGAAACCTTAATCTTCTTTAAGTTGGTTTCAGTGTTCAGTTTTGATTCTACTACAAAACACGGAGGAGGGGGCGATCCTTCAACATCCTGGTCATGGATTAGTTTCTTAGTGGGTGACATCACTTTCTGGGGCTCTTCCCTGCTATGTGGCATTGTGCTGGCCTTGGGCTGAGGGGGAGTACTGGCAAGGATACTCCAGGCCCACAAACAACATCAGTCTGGAGAACAGAATGCAACCTCTCAGGTTTTCCTCTGGGTCCACAACCGAAGTGGACTAGACAGCAGGTTGTAAAAGTATATCAATTTATTTTCCCCAAATGATGCGAAAGATGAAAGATTTATACAATATGTTCTACTCTTTGTTGTAATTCAGTCAATGTGAATGTCTGGGTTTTCCATTTACCAGGGGACTTGTACTAAAATAGGATGTATTTTTAAGCTAGACAGTCATTACATCACTCCTTTTAAAGTCACAAGACCCTTCAGACAAAAAAAGAAAAAGATTTATCTTACAGAACACTGGGTTTGTTACTGCTGAGGCCACTAAGGGTTAGTTTGTTTTCGGGTTTGTATGCCTCAGTGTTGGAAAGGATTACCTCTTATCCAACACAAGACAGTAACACAATCACACTCACTGGTCAAGGCTGATCTGGGTTGGCAACACGCTGGGAGATTCCAGGCCAACTCAGAGTCCAAGTCTTGGGTCCAGGACAGGCCCTTACAAGTATGATCAGGGCCTCAAGTGCTGCTGCCACCATCACACTGCATGCAACCTTATAAGGAATTAACCCTCATTTAATGAGTATTACAAACAGCTGATTGAAAGTCTGTCATTTTTTTTTCCAGATTAAACACCCTCTTGAGTGTTTGACATGATGGAGTCCTTCTATGCACAAAACAAAGCCTCCTTAAATTCCTTCTCATTTTTTGTTGTAGCAATCAAATACATCAATTTGATAACCTTGCACAGCAGCAAATCAATCTGATTTAATGTCTGATCCAACAACTGTGAGTGGGCCATGGTGGTAAAATCAGAGTCCTTTAGATCAGAAAGAGGTGGGAGATACAAGCAAGATGACAGCAAATAGTGACTTCATTTAGAGCTTCAGAAGGAGTTTGTCAGATCTCGGCAGCATCTCTCTGTTTAATAATAAGAAATATCAACACTGAAAGCATTTCTCAATAGAAAGGACATTTCTCTCTCCACTTCCAACATGTTTTGGTAGAGTCTGTTCTACAAAATGGCTTTTGTTTTTTGCGGCAGTAGCACCAACCTACTACATTATCTGATTAGCCTGTACTAAATGTGGCTGACAGAATGATGATCCAATTACTCACCAGATTTTTGAGAGGTTCTACCAATTCCTAAGAGACACTTTCTATGGTCTCTTCCCCAGATAGACAAGTGAAATATGCTGAATGGTCAATCTGGTGTGTCAGGTTATCAGTCCGACCCTCTGTTAGCAATCACAAGTTTTAATACCTTACCACCACAAAGCCACCCATCTATCCTTTCTCACCCAGCTAGATTCCCAACTGGGGCCTACAACCATGCAAAAGTATCAGGCCCCATCCACAGGAAGACTAAACGCTTAACAGTTTCCAAAACAATCGTCATAAAGACGAAGACGTCTCAGAAAATGTGTGCGTCTACATGAGTGCACTCGATACACATTAAAACACATGCCAGACCTCTAGGGGCGCTGTAACGATTTGACGGAAACAAGCGGAAACAGACAATAAAAAAACAGTGGGCATGCGCACTCACGGCAAAAGTTGTAAACAGAGATTGTGATAAAGTGATCATAAAGTCCCGCAATGTGTCCTCGATAATTGTTTGTTCAATTTGGTGGGGATTGAGAAGGAGATTTTGCTGCAACAGGGATAGTAGGGTCACTAGCTTCATCACCGCATATGCTTCACGTACGCCGCTTTGTTGTTGTCGTTGCCGCGTGTGGCGCATGCGTGTCAATGAAGATATGAAACTATGACGTAAGCGTATTTGAAAACTCGCGGAGAGCCAGTAATCACGGAGCTGCATATACGGCATTTCAAAATCTTTCCACTCTGGAACCTGGTTTCAAAAAATGATCGTTTACAGACCCCCAAAACGCCGTCTTCGTGTGGATGATACGCAGATTCGGCGAAAAACATATGCGTTTAGACCTCGGTTTGTCTTCGTGTGGATGGGGCCTTAAACTGTTGCATGTCTTTTGCATTTATCTCCCAGGTACACTCAGTATGTGATGCCATCTTGAGCAGTTGGTTTAATGAATTTGCCATAACTGCTCTTTGGATGCTCTTTTCCAAATGTGGTTTACTAAGCTGATGATTAGACTCATGCATCTAATGCAATTTCCTGGATCATGGTCTTTACTATTAAATAAATCCCTTAAGAATACGGATATTGAGCAATATTTAAAAATTGAGTCACTATAAAAAGGGTAAACCAGAAGGAGCTTTAGGAAATGGGGGGTTTAATGTTTTATTCAAGACTACCCCCCTAATTAAAACATTGCTTGGTGCTGAGAAATGCAATATTACGATATGCTATGAGGCCAAGTGAAACCACAGCTCTTGCGGTTCAAACATCTGCATTTGTTTGCATAGGGGTGCTATTTATAAGCATTTATTTGATAGGCTGCTGTGTATTTAAGGATTTATATTTTGTTAATTCAGGATAAAAATCTCTGTTGTGGAGAACACACTGTGGCTCTGAATCCCGTCCAAACAAGGGAGGGGAGTCCTGGAATAGTAATTGCACACATGCTGTGCCTGAGCAGACTCCATGAGAACCCACATAAATTTAGGATTGAAACTTCAACATACAATATGAAGACATATCCTTTGCTATTTATAACTTAATGTCAAGGACATTCCTTCAAACATTTTCACGGTCAGGGAATCCTTACTTTTTGCTGCTGCTGAAGTCTGAGTTTGTGGCAGATGACAGAGCTGTCATGACGGACACATTTAAAATATGTATGGAAATGACAGAAATGCTGCAACATGAAATATTGCTACACAAGGAAGCTAAACAGCAAATGAAAACTGAATGAATGAAACCTTTATTACCCCTGAGGGAATTTGTCTTGCACAGAGAACATAAAAAACACAGTCTACATAGGAAGGGCATCAACAACCACACAAGACAGCACAAAATGACTTTAAACAGTAAGTCAAGGATAACAATCTTGAAATAACAGTAATAGTAGTAACAAATTAGAAGTAAAAAAAGATCGCTAAGTGGTCTTAAAAGTGCAGAGTGCCAAGTTCACGTTGTGAGATCAGAGTTTACTTAGCAGCTGGATGCTCCGCGGTATAAAGGATGTGATATAAGGATGGGTATCCTGTACCTGTGTCCTGAGTTTAGGAGTCATTTTGAGATATACAATCACACTTTCACAAGATATGGACATGCCTGTCCTACAAGAAAACTGAGACACGAAAACACCAGAAACAGAGAAGTTTTTCCTTTCAGTTTGAAAAGGCACTCTGCATTCACAAGTGGTGTGACAATAATGTGTGTTCTCTCTGATCTGCAAGACCGACTGAAAATGTAGTAGCGGGCATGCCAGGCCAGTAATTGGTGGTGTAAGTTTCTAGTGGCCTTGGTGAATATAACAAATGCATGTCCGCTGGTCAGAGTATTGTTTCAGTAAATCCACATTTGTTTAAGGAGCGATACTAAACATAGCAAAGTTAGCAACACACATGTTGCTTGGTAGACAGCCATAGTTGTTGTTGTTCCTTGGTGTGCGTACTACTTTTATCTGAAAGGGTACTGTAAATGCGTCATGCGTCCCCATTTTCCCTGACAATGGCAATTCCTGTTTACACGGAGATGACAACAAAACATTTTCATGATTTTTTTTCACTCTGGCCCCCAGTTCCCAAAATTTTGCAGATTCAGATACTCTAGGCACCATTCTCCTGTAAACTGAAGGCTCAAATGCAACATAGATTCTGATTTTTTGCCCATTTCCACTGTCATGTAGATGGACCCTATGGCATTCACTGTCAGTTGGAGTATTAAAGATTATAAGAATCTGATGCCATCATTCAAAAGACTGAACAACAATTTTGTTACCTAGGCTATTTCACAAAAATATTGCAAAGTCATTCACATTTCTCCACCAAAGGATCTATTCCACACTTGAGACATTGAATAACTTGAGGCACATTTGTATAGATCCTGGAATCGCCTCAATAACAGGAGAAAGGTCCTCTCAGCATGTTGGTTGCTGTAAAGCAGCCATGCCTGGGAACTCTCAAAGATAGACATCCAAAAGACTGAATATGTGATATGGAATGTATTCTTCATTAAGATGATTGCTGGAGGAAATGCTTGAGAAAAAGGACCACCTAAAAGCGAGAAGAAAAGGGCATCGATCCTGCCTCCTAAGTTGAAGTACAGCTGTTTTGGGCATAAAAGATTCCAAAGCTTCGGCTTCACCAGATCATCAACTCCCGACCCCTTCAAAGCTTCTGCTACAACCAAAACCTGAAGTACATCGCACATGTGTTGAATGATCAATGATTCGATGGAGAACCAAGTGCAATAGGTAAAAGAAAAATGCTAAATAAAGACAATTTCGCAAAACTATTGGAACCCCAAGCCACCCACATGCCAAGTGGGCAACAGTGACGATGATGTGCTGCATTGTGATGGTCCATGATTATTACCCAGATTAGGAAAAACAGTCTGTTTCCCAAGACCCTCCATCCTGTTTAATTCTAGTTATTTACTTTTTGCCCCTTAAACTCTAAAACAGAGTGACCCAACTAGACATTTCTAAGTCAGAAAGAGAAGCGTCAGTTCCAGACATTGTATCTGCATAACCACTGTTCTTGTTCCATGGATGGATGCCACTTCATGAAGGTTGAAAAGCCATCAAAATTGCCCTTTAAGGCTGTTTCACACAGGATGTACTTTACTGGCATTTTGTGATCAAGTCAAAGCTTACAGGCTGCCAGCAGGAGCCAAAATCTTGAGAATTATGGATTGGCCTATCAATTCCACAAGCTGCACATGTGTTTCAGCCAACACGGACAGGAAAATGAAAAATAGAGAGCCACATTTACCTTAATGAAGCATGTACAGATGTCCACAGTGGTAGAATATGTCACAGAAATTATCAAAAATGTTCGATTACTCTTCCTTTCTGTTCTTGAATAGAGTAAGAGTTACTTGGACAATAAATCAGATTACTTCTGTGGACATATATTATGGCTCCTAATAAAGCTTCTATAAATGTTTATTATTGGGATGCTTTTAGGAAGAGATGATTGTTGTTGCGGAGGTGTCTCTATAATGTGTCCTTTAGTTGTTGTTTTGACTGAAAGCAGATTTTACACACTGGGCTGAAATCATATAAGATGGTGAACTTTTCTCCCTAATTTAACTCCATTAACGAATCACATGTCATGTGTAATTTCAGGCTTGAATGAAGCACACTCTTGCAGTTGGACAGTCGCTCTGTTGCCTGAACTAAGCCCTGGAGACGCACATGTAACAGGTTTGACTTGTAGCTGCTGAGTCCTGAAGTGGGGGGAAGGGAGGACCAGCTTTTGTGGTTGCCCAGACTCGGCAAGGCACAGAAATAAGTGTGTCTGCAAGTGCGTGCATGTTGGTGATTGAGTGATAGTGTGTGTTAATGTGTACCTCTGTGTGTAGTGTCTATGTGTGTGTGGTTAAGATGGAGATAGAGGGAGCAGACAGCGTTCACTGAGACAGAGGAGGTCACAGATGTGGGAGAAAGTGCACATTCAGCTTTTTCCCGATTGGGAGGGGGGAGTTGTCGGAGTTTGGAGAGCTAGAAGATGCAGGTGGTGCTGCTAAACGTGCTGGGAAGCAGCAAACCTGACAAGTCTAATCAGGTCGTATCTAGCCCTGCTACAATTTCATGGCTGTTTGAACCAAGTGGGCCATGTTCCTCAGATCTTTTTGGTGCAGGATTTTATCTCGGCATTGTGCTGCGATGTGAAGCTGCGTGTTTGCAAGAGATTTCATTTTTTATAGTTATGACTCAAATACTTTTTAGCACTGAGAAGAAAGGCATCCACACCAGGGACAAGGCAAGGACTGTGTAGCAATATGTGATAAGATTGTCTTCTGAACGGTAAACAGTAAGTCCCAAAATTATGTAATCTCATGACTTTTTTTTTGTATGACAGGGAACATTTTACCTGGACAAAGCAAAGGTGTTACTTGTTCATTCTGTCACTGCTCAACTACTGAATATTTGAAATAAAGTAGTTGTTAGATATACAGTTATTCAATCTGCTACAACTGCACTTGAAAGAGTTACTTTTTCAGTGCACAATAATAATGTCTGTCCATACCCTGAATCTGGCATTTCCAAATGGCGCACTGTGGTCCTAGTTTGGACCACATTTCCCTCCCTTCTGGACCCAGGCTAATTTCACTAATGTTTCTGATAAAAACAGCACTACTTATAGAGCTGTTGAGCTTTAGCATATGATGGCTACATTAATCTCTCAGAGGAGACGAGTTTGTCCAATGAGTTTGTCCAAACATTCAGAAGGGGTAACATGAGCGACAGTTTGTGAACAGAGGGAGAAAAGACAAACATTTGAGTGACACAGCAGGAGAAACAAAGAGAGTACAACAAGAAATGCTTTAATTGATTTAAGAAGGGATTGTACCGTATTTTTTGCACTATAAGGATTATAAGGTGCACCTTCAATGAATGGCCTATTTTAAAACTTTTCATATATAGGGCGCACTGCATTATAATGCTGTGTTCACACCGCAAGTGACCCGGCTACCAAAATCGTGTCGCCCACTGACGTAGTGTCGCGCGTCCATAAATACCTCATGTTGGTCACCGTTGCCATCGGCGACGTCACGTCCGCTTGAGTTTCACTGCGATCATATCATATATCATATAATAGGATGTATAAGCGGACATTATTCCAGCTGTATCCTTCTCATTCACTTATCAACCACAAAACATTGCAGCTGATGCCCTGCAGCAGCATTTTCTGTGAGTTTACCGCGGTCCGTCTAGGCGGAACTAATGTCCTCACTGACTAATGTTTCCCACACAGTCATGGATTGTTACTCTGTAGTCCAAATGAGTAACTGTCTGTCTAGGGTACAGTCACATATGCACACACCACTGATTGATCAACTTTTTTTTACTTTGACATCGCACGACAAGCTGTGTGGTAGTGTGAAAAGCAGCTGTCGCATGGAGGGAGGGTTAGCCCCCCCCCCATCGCAGCTGTACATTGACTTTGCTTGGAGAGTGATCGCCGAGGTAGTACAAGTAGCGTCCGGTCTAAACGCACCTTCAGGCGCATAGAATAGAAACCACCGCTGTGGCTGGGGTTCTGTTATGCATCCACTAGATGGCGCTGCGCTAAAGAGAACGTCAACAAAACAGTCAGATAAGTCAGTCAGTCAAACTTTATTAATAGAATACAAACCAGCGTTCTGACAACTCCATTCACTCCCAAAACAAGCTAGTGCATTCACATGTACCGGTAGCTCTTATTTGCGCCGCCCTAGTTGAAAACAATGTATTTCCAACTCCATTTGTCACAGTTCAAAGCTACATGAACAGCGCTCGAGCCACGCCTCCTTGTTCTTTTGCAACAGGATCCACAAACACGCCTCTGGCACACGTGAACAGCTGTTTTTTTTTCTTTTTTCAGTGACGTAATATTTTTTAGACTACGGTAGCCATAATTAACCAATGTTGATCCATATATAAGGCGCATTGGATCACAAGGCGCACTGTCGGTTTTTGAGAAAATTAAAGGCTTTTAGGTGCGCCTTACGGTCCGGAAAATACGGTACATGCTTATTTTCTGAAATGGCAGTTCAAACTAGAATGCTCTAAATGTTTTGACTCTGGCCTGTTGAGCAACTGAAATTGTACGTCCAGCAAGAATGAGAAAGAACTCCACATAAAGGTTCAACAATTATTGTCCACAGTTTGTAAATGCTGATTAAGTGTAGTTTTAAGGATAAGTGATGTAATATTGTGGACATGCCCCTGTCCCAGCTCTTTTGGAACATGTTGCAGGCATCAAATTCCATAAAGGGTGATTATTTGCACAAAAAAACCCAGTACATTAGTTTAACAGTTTGAACATCAAATATATTGTCTCTGTGATTTATTAAATTGAATACAGATTGAAACGGATTTGTAAATCATTGTAATGTGCTTTAATTTGCATTTTACACATCGTCCTACCTTCATTGAAATTGGAGGAGATTGATTCTGCATGTTAACCTTATTTTAACTTTATTCGAATACTTTGGATTATTGTTGTGGTTTGTATGGCCATTCATCAAGTGAAGCACGCACACAAACTGACCCGGAACACTTCAACTGTTTGACTCCAACTGTTCAAGGGCCTTTTGTTTTGCCTGACAAACCACATTCATATCTGGAGGTCAGCTCAATAAATATTACAAACATCCAAATACTCCCTGAACTCCAACAAAGCCGACATGGAATTAATTGTCTGCTTGTGCAACACCAGCCTCGCCATAAAAGTATCCTGCGTCTCTGATGAGTGCATAAGTGAGTGCATGAGTCTTCTTCTCATGTGTTTGCACTAAAATTTCATGACCTTGGCTCCCCTGTGAAATCTTCCGACAACCTTCTGACATCCCCGATAAAAAGCTCATGCATGGATGTGCACTCCAAGGCCTATTTACACTGCAGTCAGCTCAAAGTGGGACTCATAACCGCACCCAAATCTTATAATGCTGGTAATACTGCGGTCTTGGAAACCTAATGGAACAGAGGTGCGAGTTACAGGTTCCTCTCAAGCACCGCGTTGGGCTGCTTCTTGGGAAAGTATTTCAGCAATCTTGTAATATTTCAAGACATGTCAAATCACGGTGTGTATATAAGAGCTCGCAAGAGGATCATACAAAAGGTGCACTGTGTTCTTGGCAAAAAATCTTATTTCAAAATCAAATGCCTTTCCCTTTTTGCAAATGCAGCCAAAGAAAGGCTGACTGTAGCATCTCAAATCAGGCTGTGAGGAATAGCTCTGACATTGTTAGAACTGGCAGTCATAGAGATGAGGGTTTAGTTACAGTACTCACCTTTCAGTGTATTAATTATGAAATCTGGAATTTTGCTCATGTACAAGAGTTTGAGCTGATTTTGGTAAAAGCGAAAAATCTCAAGAGAATCTTGTGGATGAAAAATAGACCAGCACTTTCTCTTAGAGTTCAAACTCAGCCAGTTAAATGATTGCCTTTCTTTTTTAAATCACCATTCATTTCTTAACTTTAAAAAGGTAACAGCAGTTAATCATTTTAAGCACTTACTGATGCTGGAAGCAGAACCGAGTCTACAAGCTTACCATGGCTGGTCTCTCAAGTGTATTTAAGATCCAGCAGTTTGCCTGCACCCTGTGCTCTGGTCTTGACCATTCAATCCGATCCCCTGGACTTCCTTGTGCAGCAGTTTGTTCAAAGTATTTACTTGTTGATTAGATTTCACAAATTCATGCAATGCAAATTGTTATTGTGTAATTCCTGTGATCTGCTTTCACATTTTAGCCAATCTATGTTTTTTCCCATTTTGCAGTCATGTCTGCCTAGTGGTATGACAAATTGGGGGCTCACTCAGGATTGGGATATATTGGGACATTTACCACATTTTACAAAACAAAATCAATCAAGTTTACCAAAGTTCTGCAAAGTTGCTACCAAGCAGGAACAGAATGAAATAAAGATATAATAATAAGTAAGATTTAAAACCAAACAATAGAATACTATTAAACATATCAAACTAATTAGATACTGCATTAAAGACACTCAAATGTAAATATAGATTTTAAAATTAGGATAAAAAATTAAAGTTCAGTTAAAGCTGGGGTTGGCGATTTGATTTAGATACACTTTTTGTAATACTGGTTAAAATGGTCTTTATGACCCGATGGTAATCAACTCATAATGTGTTCTTAAAACAGAGCGAAAAATATCCGCTATCTACAGCAGGAGTAAAACAGGGAAAACCCCAACCAATAATCTTGCCGGGATACCTTTTTTTACACCAATCAAATCCCGTCGCCATTCTGCGTGCCTGCTGCGCGTGCATTTTCCCGGCGTGCACAGACAGTGCGTGTAGCATGTAGCATGTAGCGTGTAGGGAACAGACTCCGCTGGAGAATGCTTACCTTTCAAGTTTTGTCTTTGAAAATAAGGGAAGTCCGCTGTGAGCTGTCCCACAACACCAACCAAGCTCCAGTATCCCTCGCATTTTAAGACAGATGTACAAGAAATCTAAAATAAACTCTTTGTTTTTCTAAGTTTGTTCCGCTGTTGGCTGTAATCTCGCGAGAACTGCCATCCATGCTACTGCAGGTGGCAGTTCTCGCGAGACTTCTTCTTCTTCCATGGTTGGTATCCATCATTTTGGAGCATTACCGCCCCAATCAGGCTAGAGACGGAGCTCAGTTTGGAGAGGCAGAGGAGTGCTTTTATTATCATATCGTCACACGGGAGATTTACGGGGGGAATACTGATACAGGAGGACGGCAGAAAAGAGGAGAAAATACGGAAAATACGGTAGTTTCATGGCCAAAATGGGAGATTTGACAGCTATGTGGAGAATGTCAGAGGAACTACCTATACCCTGATCAACATCGGCTGTGAGTACTAACTGACTTTACATGTTTGTTTGGTGTTTTCTTCGTGCTGACTGAGACATGACTTGTGTAGTGTGAAACAAACACGTTGTGCTGAGGGCTTGGAGTTGAATCAGTCTTCTGGATATAGCGGCTGCGCGCGTGCATGTGAGCGGGGGGTGGGGCTAGGCGGAGCCCTGAGGAGATGCTACTTTCAAATTCATGCTAGTTTTCCAAAATCGCCAACCCCAGCTTTAAAGAAAGTAAGATACACATAAAAACAGAGACCTCACAACCCTCTTGCTGAATGAAAAGCCAGTAAGTGTCAGTAAGTCTTATAATAAGATTTAGAAGTGGGTATGGTAAGGCAATGATAATGCTCACAGGTAATAAAATAGGCTGTCTGGTGTGTTTTACAAACACAATAGAGAAAAACCCCCAAAGATTCCTGCAGGAAAATGATAAAACATGTTGCTTAAGGTCCACAGTTATTTAATGTTTTGTAAACAGGTATTAAATGAACATAAACCTGCCAATCCTGACAGTAAAAACTGGAGATTCTGATAATTAATCAGGTTTTATGTTAGTGTGCAGGTGTCTGACTTGCCTTTTGGATTGCTTCTTAGGTCATCAGATGCTTTATTGAGGAAAAAAAGCAATTTAATCCAAATATCAATATATAACAAGCAAATGTGTGTGTGTTTTAGTTTTGTGGCTCGTTTGAGAGATGGACTTCAATTGAGCCACATTTAATGAAATTAAATAATCCATCCAAAATACCAACCAAACATCTAAAGTTAGCAGAACACCAGCTGCCTTGCACACACCAATTCAAGTGAATGAGAGCTAACACTCTGATTGGTTTGATGTTACCTACAACACACCCATGCATAATCAAGGCACATTATTCATCCCCTTTTATGTTGCACCTGGCTTTATGCCAAGATCGCAAAACATAGCAAAATAAAGACCAGCTTGCACCACATGCTTTAGACAGCTTGCCTCTCGCCATCAAAATAGGACCCTCACACTCACAGCCCTCATTTGAACCCAGGAGTTTAAACACTTTTTACAATTTGGAGTCCACTTACCTGCTTTTGCTGAAGTACCTGCATTGGTTTTCTCATTTTTCCATGAGCTACTTTAAGTGCAGTTATGGGGGGAAAACATTATATAATAAACTGTGTTGGAGGTCCTTCTAAATTAAAAAGTTTGTGCGATCTCTGCTTTCTCAAACCACCAACACTCAGCTCTGTTTATGGAGGTGACATCATTGTAGAACAAGCTAAAGGAAGCGACTCATTAATGCCAGCCAAACCTCAGGATATTCCAAAAAGGAAAGGACAAGTTTTACAAGGCAGTGAAGGGAGGGCCGCAGAGCCTGTTAAAATGACTCGTCCAGATAAGTAATTGCTGCTGATTTTGCCAAAAGACGTAACATCACAAAAGCAGCATCCTTTTAAAAACTGACTTGGCGTGGACAAACATACACACACTCCTTCTGTCTTTAATGTGAACAATATGAGAGGGCCAAATCTGTGTTTGTGGGGCTTTAATACAAGCACCAGGTGGTCTCTTTAAATGAGACTTAGCCTTATAAATAGAGGTGTGCAGTCTATGACACACAAAGGAGGGAAAATCATTCACATTATAACTGTGACTGTGACTAATGGTCCATTTAATAGCTTTAGGATGTTGATGCTAATGGAACTATGAGGATGATGTTGAGTTGGTCACATAATTAGCACTGCGTTGCCTACATGAGTTTCAAGAATGCTTCTAGATTTTTACAGCTTGCATTTCTAGATTGCCTCGAACTAATTTAGACCTAAGCAAAAATCTGTGTTTATTACCTCAGCCGAGGAGGTTATGCTTTTTCCAGTATATGTTTTGTTATATATGGGAGCAAATGCCAGCTCATCACTTTGTCTAACCAACCTGGTCTCTGCATCTCTTTGGTACCCTGACAGCCTTCATCCAGGCTTGTGCTAGGCCCATGTTTCATTCCTTCTGTTATCATTTGAGCTTATCCTTCCGTGATGCATGCAGTTGCCCCATGGCCCGGTCCAACCCATCAGGCACCCAGTACGTGGTGAGCAGGTTCACAAAAGCACACCAGGTGCAAAGGAAACTGCTGCCACTCCCATGTCCAATAGTTGACACATGGTCCTGCCAATGATACAAAAAATGTGTTGAAGGAAAGTCAGCCATCATCTCTGAGAACAAGTCTATGTCCAAGCCTCACAAGAGTGTACCAAGTCTTGTAGGACCAGGGGCCTGAAGATTCCGACTTTTGTCCATACGCGCACATACTTGCTTCCTAGTCTGCAATTGATCTCAGCTTTACAGTAAGTAGAATGACACATCACATTGTAATTGGTAGCAGTGGTGATTGCTCTAAGACTGCAAGGGAAGCTCAGCTTCCCCTAAAATGTACCCAAAAAAAGTGGTGACATGTACTGCTGTGTGTACATTTCATTGACTAAATATGCGCTACAATATCTTCATCTTTTATTCAGAATCAGCTACTTATCATAGGTAACTGGCGTGACTTCCTTCTCATTCATCCCCGCTGCGTCTAAGCGCTTCAACACAGTCAGACGCTGAGCGTCTTCTGAATTCAATGGGGAAACGTAGAGTGGGTTGTTCCACTGTGGAAACTGGACGGTCATTGGATAAACGCTGGGCTTTGTCCCGCCCATCGAATGCTCAGCGTCTCTGGGGGTCTATGAGGCAGTGGGCTGGCCTGGACGCTCGGCTTCTGCATGATGATTGGATGATCTGTCTGAGGCCGAATCCCTTTTTGATTGACAGTGAAATGAGCCAGTCAGCGATCTTGAAGTCTAACCCTCCACCGGTTCATCTTCTAAGTTATATATTCAGTTGTTCTGGAAAGGAGCTTCTCCTGTTTAAAGCGGCTCAAGTCTTACACCCGCAACACAATGGACCGAAGTCGTTTAAGCAGTCTAGCTCTGCTGGCCATTGAGAAAACACTGGTAAAATCCCTGGAAAAGACACCATAGTTGGTACGACAGGGTCACAGATCATTTTTTTGAAAAGGGACAGAGGGTGCATTTAAATAAATAAACAAATTTATGATGTAGGCCGGAAAAAAAATTAGCTTTCCCTCCTTGACTGACCAGCAGCCGCCACTGATTGGTAGTTAGATTGTAAACAGATGAACTCAAAAAGGTATTTATTGAATTTGAATTTTAAGGATAGGTCAAAAATAGAACTAAGATTAATTGGTTCAATTGTTGTGGTGATCCAAATCAGGATGCAGGTCCAGGATTTTTTAAAATGACTTGTTAACATTATGAGACAGGGAAGTTTCCACATTTTTGCTGAAAACTCAATAAGTTCTCCGTGGAATTTAATGACATTTTCAGGGAGTGTTGGTCGTGGCACGAGAAACAAGTTATTTGAATTTGGTAGGGATCCGAAGCTAGATGAAGACTCAGGATTCTGTCCCAGACGGGGCAGTTTCAGGTGATGATGTCAATAATGTCAAAAAATAACTTGCCCCGGTTGGTGTTTGTACTCTTCGAGCACTTCCTGTTCTTACAGTTTCATTCATACCGGATCATTTTTATGGACACATTTCATGTCAAGTAGCTTAGGAGCACAATCACGTGTCACATGACTCTAAGCTGAAGCTGTGGGCACAAGAAAAAGACATAACAAAGCTCTGTAAACAAGTAAAGCATAAGTGATAAAAAGACAACAGTTCTATGCTTTGTTACTGCACAAAATATTTTCAAGAATAGGTCTGTATGTTTCATCTATTGTTTTATAGTATTTGTATTATGATAGTTAAACATTAGTCTCTGTTCATGACAATATATCATGTGAACTTTATTGTTTAATGTCAGAAAAGCATGCAAATGTGTTATTCTTTTGGACAAAAAGTTAAAATTAAAAAAGGTCTGATGGTCAGGGCTACGTGTTTCCTTTGTGTTTTTTTTGGTCATTGATAAAGACATATTAAAAAAAATGTCTCCATTTGAGGAAATGATTGGTGTTAGTATAGAAAAACTGCAGTAAATAGAGTCAGTATGATATCAGTTTGAAAAAGTTAGGTTTTGTCCATCACTGCTCTCCAGGTCATGCACATTTTACTGTATTAAGAACTGTACTTTTTGCCTTTTATTTTTTATATGATAATAACTGGTACTGTTCATGAGTGAAAATTCATTCCTCCTGAGACTTTTGTTTTCCATTGTGTAGGCTAAATCTAATTTCACATATTTAACATTATAACAGGGTTTGCTGTAGTTTGCCTGTCATGCTGTGGCCGCTGTTATCTGACATCTGTGATCCCCTACATTTTTACTTTAAAGAGCTGTACTTATGTTTGAATTAGAAATAATCTGAAGATTTGATGGATTGTAGTGGACCAATCACCTTGTTTCCAACACCGTAATTCAATTGCATGTGTTGCTTAGCCAAACATATTTTATATATTCATTGAGTCATTATTTTAACATTTTCCAGACCATGTTATACATTGATCTATAGAATCTGCCTCAGAGCCTCTTGCAGGCCAATCTAGCAATTCTTTGGTAATCATACACTGAACTATACCACAAACAAACATGACACTTGCTCCAAATTACACCACTCACAGATCCTCGCTTTCTCCTACAGCTTGAGGAGGAGCACAAGTTCGAACATGTGCATCTTTGGCTCAGATGAACGAGCTGTAACATAGCAATTACAGTAAATACAAATAGTTGCATCAAGTAATTTGGATCATTAAGGACCTCAAAGACTGTCATAAAGTTGGCCTGTAGAGCAGATTGTATAATTTGTTTCTATTTGTATTTTTTGCAGCCCTGACCTCATGCTACTCTTAAAAAGACGAATGGCATTTAGCTTAGAGTTTAAATGTGTACAATTACAAGCATATCCAGATATTTAATGTAGTCTGCAGCTGTTGGGACGTGGATGCTCTCATGACGCTGGAAAGATATTTCAGCACTGAATAAATGGAGTCGTGCTCTGAGTAGGCAGATATTATGCCTAATGGGGTAATACGTTTACATTGTAGTTCAAATGGAGATAAATCATATTGGAAGAGATAGATTTACTGTCCCATTTACTTTGATTTACTTCCATCTCTCGTCTTCAGGACATAAGCTTTTAAATTCATTTTTTATAATCGTCTGCCAATAATGTGTCAGCTGCTCTCCCTGTGATCTGTCACGATGGCCTGAAGAACACGATGATGGATGAGAACTGACAGCAAAAACGGACAGAGCAGCCTCACGCAGTCTGGTTCTGGTAGAACGTTTTATGAGCGTGTCATTACTGTTACTGAGGTTTTGTCAAGTGACTCAACATACAGAGTCAACATCAATCCTGGGACACCCCTATAGAGGGAAGCAACTCAAGAACAACCGCTAATGGGTTCACAAGTATACAAGAAAGGATAGGGGAGGGTCAATGGTTATATAACTTATTCTTGGCGATCTGCACTGGATGGGATTTATGTTATTGAGAAAATCAGGGAGCTACATAATGTCAGGGTTTAGCTACATAAATAAATGTTAGTAAAAAACAAAAGGTCAAAATGGAACAAACAGTTGCACAGTAGAAGCTTGTACATCCATCCAGTGCTTTTCTATTCTTTGACTACTTAAAGCTGGTTTACATGGAAGATCACACTTACCCATTCAAGTCCATTCACTCTCACATTCACCCATGATGGTTTGAAGTTTCTGTTAATTTTCCATCCGTATCACCTAACACATTCACACCTTTTCATGCCCATATACACGCCACTAAAGGTGCGTACACACTGCACGCTACTTGTGCTACCTCGGCAATCACTCTCCATGCAAAGTCAATGTACAGCTGTGATGGGGCGGGGCTAACCCTCTCCCGATGCGACAGCTGCTTTTCACACTACCACATTGCTTGTTGTCGCGCGTTGTGAAAGTAAAAAAAAGTTGATCAATCAGCAGGTGTGTGCACGTGTGACGGTACCCTAGACAGACAGTTATTCATCTGGACTACAGAGTAACAACCCATGTCCGTGTGGGAAACATTAGTCAGTGAGGACATTAGTTCCACCTAGACGGACTGCGGGAAACTCACAGATGATGTTGCTGCAGGGCATCAGCTGCAGTGTTTTGTGGTTGATAAGTGAATGGATACAGCTGGAATAATGTCAACTTATACATCCTATTATTGATATATGATATGATCGCGGTGAAACTCGAGCGGACGTGACGTCACCGAGCGACGTCCGACAGCAACAGTGACCAAAATGAGGTATTTATGGACGCGCAACGCTACATCGGTGAGCGACGCGATTTTGGTACCTGGGTCGCTTGCGGTCTGAACGCAGCATAATGCAGCAATTTGGGGTTAGGTGTCTTGCCCAAGGACAGATTGCCATGTGTCGCCCAGAGCTGGGCTTGAACCTGTAACTTCCCAATTACTGGCCAAGCACACTATCCAACTGTGCCAATGATCAGACAATCAACAACACTTTTCAATTTGATATATTAAAGTTCCACTCGAAATCATTGGAACATTATATGTAACAATTCATGAATGTTTTCAAACAAACAATTTCAAGTGAGGCCTCTAACTCCCTCCAAATTTATTTCATCAGTCACTGTTCTGTCTAATCAAAGGTCAAATTCCCCAAATAGGTATGAATACATTTAAATAATGACGTTACTTCATTCTGGTTTCAGACCAACAAAGAGAAAATTTTAACTTTGGTAACAGTGGCTTTTTTTATGTTGGCATATATTTAACGAAGATGCCATATGGAAGGAATTCCAGGATTTTTTCCTGCTTCCTCTGAGCTGGCAGTGCTCTAAAAGTGTCCCAAGTGCATCCAAGTCTTATTCCAAATGAGTGGGAAGCTTTGTATTAACACAAGAGGGTGGATCAGAAGACCTAAATCAACATGCTCTCACCACACAGCTATTCAGACTTAACAACGCATCAAGGTTTCACTGGAGTCAAACCAGGGAAAAGCCTTAAAGAGTCCAGTGAGTCTAAAGCATTCCCTCGGCCAAAGGTGGTCACTGACATGAAGAACATTTGACTTTGTCGCTCCCCTGCTGTCTCTGAGCTTTGTTTCCTACGACTCCTTCCTCCACCCAAGCTTGTTAATTCTTGAAGACTGGTTCCACATTGCCACACCATCAGTCCTAAACAAAAAAACAGAAAAGCATTGTTCAAAATAAGTAGGGACATTTTGGAAGTCTGTGTGTGGGCCTGTTAGCTAGCTCCGCCCCGTCGAATCACTTCATTTTGCAACATTTACAAACAATCAGCAACTTTTTACAACCTGACCTCATGTCTTCATTAGTCTTTTGTAACCATTAACTGTATGACGTGGTCTTAATGGGCGAACCGTGGCCATGGTGTTTGCCAGGTGCTTTGTCAGGCTTCGTAGCCGCATTGTGGTCAGCATGAATGTAAAACAATAGCTCTTTTTTGAGTCACAAACCCAGAGCTTTAAACCAGTGAATCACTGTGGGTTTTTTCTTCTTCGTTTGGTGAAAAAGAATCCAGACCTCTGCGGCTCATTTTTTAAACAAAAGCTGACACTTCAGATGAGGTCTGCATTTACATTCGAGCTCATTGGCTCAACACGCCAACCTCCGTCACTGCATGATAATGGAGATCTTGTCTCCACCTGTTTATCTTTGCTCCATCACTTGATTTGCTCTCAGTCAGGAATGCACAATGCATCCTTGTGCCCACAGAGCGCCAGGGAAGCAGGTCAAGGCTTTTTTTCCAGAGGATGCCAAGATGAATTAATGCTCTGAGATGTCAGCTCTAAATCTTATTTTCTGCTTGTTATTTTAATGAAACATGATCATGCCTTTGTGGCCTCGTTTCATGGACTCATGGTTCTCGAGCTGCAAAAACTCAGATCTAAGTGAGAGTATTTGTCCAATTTCAAGACTAAAATTCTCACTAGACCTATTCTAATCCACAATGTCCTGACATGTCTGGATTAAGATCTTGTTTGAAGATATAAAAAGTAAAACTAAGTTGAGTTTCTTGTAATAAAAAGTAAAATAATCTGCCAATAAGACAAGACAAATGACTTATACAGATATTAATCGCTAATTTACGAGCCTCACTGGCCCCGTTCACGTGGGTCAAAAAAATCCTATTTACAATCAGATTGAAAGGTCAATCAGATTAGAAATGTCTCATGTAAACACCTTAGCCAATCTGATTCACCCGGATCTGATTGTATTTTGGATCTGGTTGTAAGAGGTAGTCTATGCTGATTGATAATCCGCTCCATGCTTCATGTAAACGGCTGAGTGGAGTGGATTGGGTTGATAGAGGATTGTTCGGTCTGCGCTGGCACTCCGTAGTACGTAAGAGGCATGTAGTGATGTACGCAAAGCGTGCCCAAACAAACATGACGAACAAACAGAAGAACTGGACGGTGGAGGAAACAAACTTTTTCATAGGAACCCCGACAAAACACGACATGGATCCATCTTTCTAGAGGTAAACAGGAAGCAGGAAGTGCACCTCTTCTTCTCTTACACATTTGCAGGTAGTGGCATAGTGACCTTCTGCGCATGTAAAAAAAAACAATAGGCTACAATCGGATTCAGCTGGGGCCATGCAAACATGGATTGAACGTGGATCTCTTTACTCAAAGTTCAGGTATACAGATCGAATCAAATTAACTTCATCTGATTGATTTCAATCACATTTAGGAAAACTACCCATGTAAAAGGTGCCACTGAGTCAAACTTTTCTTGTTCATTGGCAGGTGTTTTCACAACAAGCAATTCAGTGCCTTATTTCTGCCTTTGATTCCTTATAGATATTTATCTTGACTGGTTAAGTGAATGTGGATTTGAATAATGGTTTTAAATATTTTTGAATTGAAAATAGACACTTGCACAGATCTGAGTTTTTACAGTGTCTAAATGAAGGGAAAAAACTGCACATTTGAATATAAAATCCAACTTTTTTTTAATCCTTCCAGACAACATAAGATTCACATAAGCCACCATTAAGAAAAACAATAGCATAATTCCTGTTTCCACAGCTCACAAAGTGCCCTGGTTACACTCATTTGACTAAATTTGACTACTCTTTTTAAATGAACTTCTTTTTCATCAATATTTCTGGAGGTTTTTAGCTTCAATAAAAACCAGAGAGATTTCTGCTGAGTGCAGCAGAGCTTGACACATGTGCGTCTCACATGTTTGGCTCAACTGGTACTTTATCTTACCAAAAATACACTGACAAGATTACAGATAACTCCACAGAAGCTATCCTTCACACTGAATGGAATTGTGGTTGACCGAAATGTCGAGAAAACAGGCTTGTGACCAGATGTTTGCCACAACGATTATCCAGAGCTGTGATCAAAGTGAGGCCAAGCAGAGCAGCAAGAGAACACCACCATGGACCAAAAAGGGGCAAAAAATATCATGTTTTAGTTTAGTTGTGTTGATTTTGACCCCTTTTTTTTCAACAGAAAAGTCATTTTGTGAAACAAGATGTTTAACTGTGGCCCTGTGTACATGGGTAATTTTCCTCAATCTGATTGAAATCGATGAGATTAAGTGAATCTGATTCGATCTGTATACATGAACTTTGAGTAAAGAGATCCACGTTCAATCCACGTTTGCATGGCCCCAGCTGAATCTGATTGTACTGTTATTTTTTGACATGCGCAGAAGGTCACTCCACCACTACCTGCAAATGTGTAAGAGAAGAAGAGGTGCACTTCCTGCTTCCTGTTTACCTCTAGAAAGATGGATCCACGTTATGTTTTGTCATTGTTCCTATGAAAAAGTTTGTTTCCTCCACTGTCCAGTTCTTCTGTTTGTTCGCCATGTTTGTTTGGGCAGGCTCTGCATACGTCACTACGTGCTTCTTACGTACTACGGAGCACCTGCGCAGACCGAACAATCCCCTCTATCAACCCAATCCGCTCCATTCAGCCGTTTACATGAAGCATGGAGCAGATTATCAATCGGCGTAGACTACCTTTTACGATCCACAATATAATCAGATCCGGGTGAATCAGATTGGCTAAGGTGTTTACATGAGACATTTCTAATCTGATTGAGCTTTCAATCTGATTGTAAATAGGATTTTTTTGACCCATGTAAACAAGGCCTGTGTGCAAGGGGTAACTATAAGTCGGGATTTTGGACATTGTGTGAAATGTATATGAAAACAACACAATGTTCAAACTGGTATCATTGCGTTTGCAAATACTTTCTCATTTTAACACTTAAAACAATTTGATGATTCCTGTCCTCAGCTGACTTTCCCGCTTCATCATAAGGGGGGAAGTCAGGACAAGAACAGCCCAGTCGTCTTTATGTGTATACCCAACTTTAAGTGAATGTTCACCTGTGTTGCTGTGGCTTCAACGATTGCCCAATGTCTGTGGCTGGAGTTGTTGCCTGTAACTACAATAAACAAAATATAAGTCTGCTTCTTGAATGTGCATCTCCCTATTTCATGATCAGAAACTTTGGCAAAACTTTCTAATGTGTCTCAGTAACTCAAACTGTGATTTTCATCAAGTCCGCTCACAAATTTATGTTCGTCCTTGGCCTACTCTGATGCCGATCAAACATGAAATACACAGACAGTACAACTATTTCATGTGTCTGCCAGCATCGGATGAAGTAATGGCTAAAATGACGTGGTATGACAGGTCTTCTCTTCTTTGTTACAAGGATTTATTCATCTCACAGTGATCTATACATGCTGCAGGATGAAGTAAAACACATTTGATATATAGCGAAGGGAAAACAATGGGCCTTGGCCGTAATTCCCTCAGATGGATCCCCAAGGAGAGGAGACGTGAGAATGCCCAACTTGACTTCAAGGAAAGCCAACATGGTTTCTCTCCTCGCTTCAGCAGGATGCAGACGCATGTGCTCCTAAAACAATACAGAGGAGCGGTCGGCTTCATTTAGCGTGATAAAGAAAACACCGATTTCTCTAAAGTTTGGTGGCTGAGCGCTCTTCGGAGAGTGTTGCAGTGCATATTTCCACTCAGTGTTTCCATTACTACCTCTGATGACTAACAGTGCTTCAAGGGTGTCCGTGCAGTCATCAGCTTGGCCCTGTCAGAGACTTGGCCTCACCGCCATGCTACTTTGTCTCTACGATGTTCAAATATCCTTTCTTGGCTGCATCTTTCTTTTGTTTCTCACTCAGATGATCTGATGTTTCGTGTTAGCCCCTTCTCCATCTCCTGTACAAAGTCTGTGCTTGTCATCGCACCCACAGGGAGTATCGGGCTTCTAACATCATTGAGGTGTAACTTCTCCCCCCCCTGTACCAAGAGGATCTTGCTTCCGTCAGTAGGAAACAAAAGTGTCAGAGTCATAAACAAAAGAGCCATTAGGAGGGCTGTTGATGTAAAGTGAGTAAGCCTCTGAATCACAGTAGAATGATGTGACGCCACTGTTTCTCTGAGCAGGATTCCTCTGAAGCATCCTAAGAGAGCTGACGTTCACATGGTGCAGAAACCCCATCTGACATTTGCAAGTAAGAGTTTCATTATTCATTTATGAATTGCCAGTAGACTCTCTTACCGAATCGAAAACTGGCTAATGTGAACATAATGATCTGAAAGTATAGCCCAGGATAGCAATGTCAGCAGAATAAAGAAGTTTAGGTATATTTGTGGTTGAAGCAGCAGCTGCATTGTGAAGTGAAGGATGGAGGGATGATGGATAAGAAGAAGATAGATGTCTATTGAAGGGACAGTTTAGGTTTCTGAAATGGGGTTGTGTGAGGTAAAGCGTGGAACACACATAAAAACTGTCGAGCTGTTCCAACTTCCACATTCACAGCCAAGGACAGAAGATGCCAGATTATCTTGTTTTATAAGATTATCCATTGAGATTATCCTGTGGTCTGAGGTGTGTGAAGAGTGAATCTGTCCTATTTTGTCATGAATATTTACAACTTAAAGGTGTAGTCAGAGATCTTCTAATCTTCTAAACTAATGCAGTATTTGTCAAATTCACCGTATTTCTCCTCTCCATCCACAAGATGTCCCCACTGACAGCACGTTGAAAAAAAAGTTCGGTTTCAATACACAGCCTTGGTTCTGAATTTCAGCAGGTAAATACTGTGGCTCGGGCCGAGCTCCCAAAATGGGGTACACCCCCCCACATCCAGGGGGCAATCATACTCATGCGCAGATCTGACAGAGGGGGGAGGGGGAGTAGTCGGTTGCATAGCGTGCGCAGTTAGCGTAAGAGAGAGATACAATAGGTGCAGTAGCAATGGCTGAAAAACAGCCCAAAAGAAAAAGATCAGAGGAGTGAAAAGTGAAAAAGAAGGGCTATGACCATGAAAGAGCGAAGACCCGGGTCAACATTGGTGTTGCTTTCCGACGGTGGAGGGAAGTCCGCAAATTGAAAGACCTGAAAACGGACGCGGATGTTGCCGTCTGTCTGCTGGATAGGTAAGTAACATTAGCTTTGTGGTGCTTCACATAACAGTAACAGCTGTCGGGCATTCATCTTATTGTCTAATCTGCCAAAATGTACTGTTGTCGTGATGTTATCAATATTGCCAGTCGAGTTGTCTGACGAGTCAGGGTTACATTAGCTACGTTGGTCAACTACACAGTTTCTACAGCCGTTTCCATGACGATGCACATCCATCAGCTTTCGGGGGTGGAGCCAGGGGTGAGGTATGAAGGGAGAGGCGGGTCTAAATTCGTTTATAAACAACCTCTCCACTCTTTTTCTCCCACATCGCTGACTACACCTTTAATGAAGCTGTTCAGTATTTATGACCAAAAATCTTTATATCTGTTGGGAAAGCTGATGACTCCCGAGTTAAGACGTGGAAAGGAATGTAGCCAATTAAGGAGCGAATGCTGATCTAGGAATAAGGAGGCAGGCGTTCTTGTTAACAAGCATGGTTGACCTGAAACATAAAGTTCTGTGGACCTCAGAACCAGGGGACTAGCTCACGTGTTCACACTGTCTCCAGGATTTTTCCACTGTCTTTTATTTTTTTTAGTTCTGTATTTTCCATCAAAAATAGTCCCAAGGCCACCATCATTCCCTGTTCTCATATATCCTCTTTCATAATGAGTTTTCTGATTGTTGCTATGTCTTTCTTATTTCTTTTTGTTAGGTCATGTTTGATCACATAAGATTTCTGGCTTAGAGGACTAGATTCAAGATCGGTGGTGGGACAGAATGTGTGTGGTGTGCTGTGATGAGATCATCGGAGTAAACCACACAGTACGATCAAAACTGTTTAGTGGTGGATTTTTATATGCATGTGTGGGGTCTTTAACAAACAAATCATCTCTTCAGATTTAGAGAATCCTTATGTGTGTACCCAGATTGCATAGCATGAGCCTTAACACGTGCCACAGTGTCACAGCTTAGTTCTCCCTCTGGTCAGAAATCTCCAGACAGTTGTTAATGATATACATTGCTGTACATGGCGCCATAATTAAAAGAATTGTGTTAGAAAACAAGCCACAAAAACAGGTCATTACACACCACAAAGCGTTTGTTCAAATCGCTTCAAATTTAATTAGGCACTACTTTGAGACAAGGCACGGCCTACGTGTCCTTCTGCCAGCAGCATAAGGATCAAACTACAGTCTTGCTTGGATTTTGCCAAATACAAAAAATGAAACTTCATCCCAAATAAAGATTGACATGAAGTATTATTTTTTGCTAATGTTTAAAGGGGTATTCCAACTTTTTTGACAAGCAAATACCATTCTTTCAACTGTGTGTGCTGTTAGCTCAAACACTTGGAGTCAGTGGGTAGCGTTAGCCTGCCTCTGCCTACCACCATCATATAAATCTTCAGCAATGCTAAATGTGCCTGTGTGCCTGTTGTGACTTGTCATGCTCACTTGTTTGTTACTTTATTTTTGGACTAAGATGAGCACTTTATGTTATTAAAAAAAAAAAACGTATGAAACTAAACAGCAGGGTGTATAGGGTACATATATATATGCAAACCACTACAGACATGCTTGGAGGTAGGCCAACAAAACAAATCAGCCTGGGTGAAGTTTCTTAAGTGCTAATCTTAGTTTAAAAAAGATAACACAAAAATGAGTCACAACAACCACACAGGACTGTTTAGAGTTGCTCCACGAGTAAGGACCACACTATCAACAGGGTGAATTTGACAATTTTTATTGCTTACAGTGGATAACAAGCAGCATAGCAGGTACATGAAGCGGATAACGGTTTGAGGAAACTTCATGGGGAATCCACCTTAGCTCCCGGGCACGTCGAACCCCCTATATAAGGCCCTGGGGAAAGAGGGAAGGAAGAATTTTTTAAGAAAGGGGAGGAAGAGAGGGGTGCGTCAAGTGTGCGAAACAAAAGATGGAGATGGTTGGCTAGAATTTACAGGAACACAGGAAGAGGCATGGTTGAGGTGTGGTCCTGCTCCCAAAATTCTGCTTAAAGCTCCACTGAAGAGTTTATCTGATGACAGCAAGCAGATGCAGGCTAACACTACCCATTGACTCCCAGTGTTTGAGCTAAGCTAATTAGCAGTGGGCGAATTCCACCCGTCTCTTTCTTGTGACTGCGTGTGTGTGACCCAGTTAAAGTATGGTGTCTATCTGCTTGTAATGGACTTGGGAGTAAGGCAAGACATGAATACAACAACAACAAAAAGAAAAGTGGTGCGTGCCTGAAAATACTCACCTACGTGTGTGCAGTGCTCCAGCCTGGTCCCTGCATCACATTTTAATATATCTTTTAATATTAAAACCATGACTGTGCAAATGTCCAAGAGCTATATTTTACACTAATAACAAACACTTTTACTAAATGAAATGTTCTTTATTCCTCTACTTGCGGTGCTTAATACTGCTGCTGAAAATAGTGCCCCACAATTGAGTAAGAAAGTATATTTTACCATTCCAGTAGGGTTTTTTAGAAGGCTGTATTTCTTCACTTTGTGATCATGCAGCCCTTTAGACAGCACAGTGAAGTGAGGTAACATGTAGAGACTGTCACTTTATTAGAGTCCTCAGAGCACTGCTTTGGCCTTTCTTTAGGAATGTCGCCAAAAACAAAAGCCTTGAAAAGCGCCAGTCTTATCTCTGTCCCTAGGTTAGTGGGACAGCAAGGCCATGGATCATCATGATATGTATCCATTTTGTAGCTTTTGGTGTTACAGCACAGTCTGTTCCGGAAAGTCATACAAAAATAAAACCAAACTAAAACATGAAAGATTAAATGCTCTCCATGCAGTCCCTCTTCTCACAGTACAATCACATGTTTCATCAGGTTTACGTGGGCTCATTCTTTTTCAGATGATTATGTTTATTTGGAAACTTTAACAGATCTCACTGATCACTAACATGGTGAGAAAATCATCCCACTGCAGTCAGGTGTGCATGTGACTGATTGGTCCTGATTGAGACCAGGTGTGGCAGGCTTATGTTGGGACCAGCCATGTGGAGCGCAGACTCAGGCCTGCTTGTATTCACAGAAGAGAGCGGAGGAAAAATGGACAAAGGAACTACAGATCTCAATTCCAATGAAGTTAAGATGTTGTGAAAAATGTAAATAAAAACAGAATTTCATGATTTGCAAATCCTTTTGGACCTCTGTTTAGTTGAATACTTTACAAAAATCACTTATTTAATGTTCAAACTGATCAGCTTTATTGTTTTTAGGAAATATTTACTTATTTTGAATTTGACACCAGCAATGTGATCCAAAAAATCTACAACAGGGGCCTGTTTGCCACAGTGTTAGATCACCTTTCATTTAACAACGTCCTATAAGTGCTTCAGAACTGTGAACACTAACTAATATAAGATAAGATATACCTTTATTAGTCCCACAGGGGGGAAAATCAGCATTTCCACCTGCTCGATGGAACTCATTGCCATTTTTTCTTGATGTTTAACTTCAGTTTCTGAGCATCTGGGGTCTCTGCTGTTGTATTTTTCTCTTCATAATTGGTGAAAGGTCTGAACTGTGGGCAAGTCGGTCTAGTACCTCCACTCTTTTATTTTGAAGCCATGTTGTTGTAACGTACAGAATGAGTCTAGGCATTTTCTTGCTGAAATACGCAGGGGTGTCCCTAAAAAACGTCACCTGGATGGCAGCATGTTGCACTAAGCCCGTATGTACCTTTCAGCATTAATAGTAACAGATGTGAAGGTTATTCATGGCATGGGCACTAGCATACCCCCATACCATCACAGATGCTGACTTTTGAACTTTGCTCTGATCACAGTTTGGATGATCATTTTTCTCTTTAGGCTTGAGGACATGATGTCCATGATTTTTCAAAAACTGGTAGAAAAGTGGATTTAGACCACAGAAGACTTTTACGCAGAGTCACAAATCACACTAATTTATGAATAGCCTATTGTTCAGTTTTAAACCCCAAGATCTATAGATATCTTTGGATTGCCATTTTTAAGGTTGCATGTCCAATCTGTTTCTTCAGCAGTTTGTGAATCCTGACCTAACAACCTCAATCAATCAATCAATCAATCTTTGTTCCCAAACCAATTCACAAGTGTCATCTCAAGGCACTTTACAATCCATATAGCCTGTCATGAATCCCTCCATCATGGTGGCAAAAAAACCCTCTGTTTAGCACTAAGAAATTTTAAATGTGGATCCCAGTCTCATGATCTCATGATGAACACTACACCAGGTTGTGTGGACAGAGGAATGAAGGTAGGCAGAGACAAGTTGACTAAAGAAAGAACTAAAACTAGAAACAACTGCTGTAAATGGTCATATAAACAACCAAATCAACATCATAAAAGATGCAGAAAAAAAATCTCATAGTGCTAACAAAAGAGTGTGGGGCTGATAGAGTAGCAGACATGTCCCAAACAAAGTACTTTTAAATATCAAGACCTCTTAAAAGCAAAAATACAAATTTTTAAAACCCTTAATGCTGCGTTCACACCGCACGCTACTTGTACTACCTCGGCGATCACTCTCCCTGCAAAGTAAATGTACAGCCACGATGGGGCGGGGCTAACCCTCCCGCGATGCGACAGCCGCTTGTCACACTACCACATAGCTTGTCGCGCGATGTAAAAGTAAAAAAAGTTGATCTTCTCAGACGATGTCGTGCATGGCTGTGCAGCAACAGCCAATCAGCAGTGTGTGCGTGTGTGCGATGCCTGTGACAGACAGTTTTTCATCCGGACTACAGAGGAACAATTTATGTCCATGTGGGAAACATTAGTCAGTGAGGACATTATTTCCGCCGGAAACTCACAGATAATGCTGCTGCAAGGCATCAGCTACTGTGTTTTGTGGTTGATAATTGAATGAAAAGGATACACCTGGACTAATGTTCGCTTATACATCCTATGATATGATATATGATATGATCCCGGTGAATCTCGAGCGGACGTGGCGTCACCGAGCGACGGCCGACAGCAACGGTGACCAAAATTAGGTATTTATGGACACGCAACGCTATGTCAGTGGACAACGCAATTTTGGTAGCTGGGTCGCTTGTGGTGTGAACGCAGCATAAGACAGAGGTGTCCAAACTATGGCCTATGTCCACCTGTGACCCTTGGTCTACTTTTAGTAGGCCTGCAGCCAGTGTTGTGTGTAACGCGTTAGAAAGTAACGTGTTACAGTAACGAAACTACTTTTTCGGGTAAAAAGTGAAGAAACGCGCTACTGTTGAAAATTTGGTAACGAAACGTAGTTCCTTTTTTAATGCAGCGCGACGTTACATTTCCCTCGGACAGATCTGACACTGAAGCTGCCTTCTCAGCTGCTCGCACAGACACGAGCAGCGTTGCTAAGTCCGCTCGTTATAAACGCTTAAAGGCTGAAAATCTCTTGAGTCACGGCCGCAGGTCGTGTTTTTTTGGGCTTGTTTCTAGACGTGAAGTTGCTTCTTGGGGCTCTTAACTCTGTGTGTATCCCCCTGATTATCTTCCAGCTCCTAACATAAAGGAATACACGACTGCGGTAGGTAGTTTGTCCACTTCCTCGTTTCCTGGTTATATGCACGCCCCCAAACACACTCACGCACATGGCGCATGCTCCAGAGCCAAAGTTGCCAGGTCTGCTTGTTATAAGCGACGGTCTTTTCTTGAATAGATACTTAGCACTGTGATATTGAAATGTAATGTAGACAAAAATTAACACACTTTATGTAGACTTCTCTTTTTAAAAAGTAGTGTATCACATTAGGAAAGGAAATAGCTGGAGGTTGCTTATTTTGAGCTTATTTTTATTGACCAGGTTGCTTATTTCAGAAGCAAAATGTGGAAACACTGGGCAGGACTCTCATTCCACAGGGTATGTGACATTTTGTAAAATAAAGAGCACAAAAAACTATGTTCTCTGTAGTAGAACTTTTTGTAGGCCTTCACATTTAGGAATAGATATGGGGTTCTGTCCATGATCAAGCAATGTAAAAGTAACAGAAAAGTAACTTGAGAAGTTACTCTTCATAGAGGGTAACTAAGTAAAGTAAAGAGTTACTTTTTTCAGATGTAACGAGTAACGAGCAAACACTAGCTTTTAAAAGTAACTTCCCCAACACTGCCTGTAGCAAGGTTCAAAATTAAAGGATTTTTTTTCTGGCACTAGACTATAACACAAGCGTTACTGATCTTGATAACAGCATCAGAAGCAGCATTAGTTGCTCTCATTTGCTTTGCTACATATTCTCCATCTCTCAATCATATTCAAACAACTCCAAAAATCAGGCTTCCATCAAGTTTATTTTCTTGTGCAGTTTGCTCCTGTTTTGAGTCTGAAAGTAGAGATGAGCCATCAGCATCCCCTCTTTGTTGCACGGGGTAATTCTCATCTTGACCAGAGGCCTATCCAGTAGTAGTAGGATGCCTCAAATCTGAAAGGCCACTCCGACATCTTTTGTTATTAAAGACTAGTAGCTTTGTTAAAGTTTGTTATTGGTTATTGAGAAAGGACATTGCGCAAGAAAAGAGCCTGAAGGCCTGAAGAGTGGGCAACCCACTCAACCACCAGCGCATTGGCACGGTCATCCTCACGGCTATATTTATATGTGGCTTTTAGTGAAATAAAAGTTTGATCAATCCTTTCTTTAACACTGAATACAGTGCAAGACCTTTAGAGGATTTCAATGATTGTTTGATTCATATGCACAGATCAGAATGTAAGCATTTAGTCTTCTTTCTCAGGAAAATTACCAGCGAGAGTTCAGGGAACACACTTTGTTCCTCAATCAGCTGAATGTAAATCTGTCAGTGTCACAGTCAGATAACAGACAAAATATTATTAATAAGAAATCAGGAGGGAAAATAAACCTTTGCCTTCAGTTTCAGAGACGTGTTGCCACTATCTGAATACAAAGAGTATCGTGTTTCCTCATTGTATCCTAACACAATGAAACACTGGTGTGCAGAGACATATTTTCCCTCAGATGAAGAAACACAATCCTGGAATGTCTGACGATAAGAGCTAGAGAGACCAAATGAAACAAAGTCTTGTGTTAAATGGAAAGTTTTGCAGTTCATAAAAAAGATTTTGTTGTCCTCGACAATAAGTGTCAAAACCTTATTAGCTGCTCTATTGTGTGGAGACAGCAGTGCAATGCAGATATGGAAAAAGGGAGCGGGGTCTGTGGCATCATGTTTTACCTCTTCATGCTCAGTTGCATGGTACATGGACATTATCAGATTGAGATTAGCATCCACCCCCAGCTGTTCTCTTTCACACTGGCCCCCATTGCCTCCCTCCTATCAACTGTACTGCCATCAACCATCCCATTCCTTTCTGGGCTTTCCCTGACAGAGGAATGCAGAGCGAAAATGGTTGATTATTTTTGTATGTGTCGGCTTATCTTTATGGCTCAATGGTTCAATCCTAAAAACATGGTATAAAAGATGTATCAGAGCAGGTTTCTGCCTGTCTTGGAAAGAATTGACAGAAGAATCTTTGCTGACTGTCCGTCCAGATAAGTTTGCTCTTTTCCAGTCCTTCAATTTTACTCTGTTGGCTTCTTGTTATGTTAGGGCTCAGCAGTTTGGTGACTACACTAAGGCACTGTCTTATTGATAAGTTTGTTAAAATTATGTTAAACCAATATGCCATCATAACTGTGTAAGTTAAATACAGCACTGAAGACATTATTCCATGTACCAGTTTCATGTCAGATAGTATTTTCTTGAGTTGTCAAAAAACAAACACAACATGCCCAACAAATGGGGAACAACTAGATTTTTCCTCGACAACATGGAACATAAGGCTAATGTGTTTTCCAGGCTGTATTTGAAAGAGCCTACTGCAGTAACAGTTTAATTCATGAGTAAGGACCACACCATCAACGGGATGAATTTTACAATTATGCATTGCGTACAATGCATAACAAACAACATAGTAGGTACGTGAAGTTTGGGGAAACTTCATGGGGAATTCGCCGTAGCTCCCGGGCGCGATGAACCCCCTCTTCAAGGCCTTGAGGAAAGAAGGAAGAAAGAAGTTTTGAATAAGGGGACGGAGGGAGGGGTGCGTCGAGTGTGCGAAACAAAAGAGGGAAATGGTCGGGTAGAATTTATAGGAACACAGGATGAGGCGTGGTTGAGGTGTGGTCCGAAATTCTGCTTAAAGCTCTACTTAATGTATAATGTGAATGTGATGCAGTAAATGTAAATAGACTTGAGCTTGTATAGATTTTTTCTAGTCTAGTGACTACTAAATGCAGCTCTACGCTGCAGGTCACATCCACCCATTCACACCTATTCATAAATTCACTCACGGATAGTCGCAGTTTTCATGTCAGTTGTCCAGTTGTCCTAAAGCGGGGCACACACATAAAGATTATCGGCGTGTTTTTGTCCCAACTTTCCCTCTTCATGACCAAGGATGGCAAATGCCCTATTATCTTATCTCTTGTAAGATTATCCTTTTAAGATTGTCCTGTGCTATGAGGTGTGTTGAGAGTGAATTTGTCCAGATAATCGCGCCGAAATGGGTCAGGGCCGACAATTGTAAATATTAACCTTGTTCAATATTTATGACAAGAAATCTTCATGTGTGTGGGGAAAGCGAACAACTTTCAAGTCATGAGTCCATGAATTGTGATGTGGAACAGAATGTAGCCAATCAAGCTGACAAAGGAACAAGGAAGCAGACGTAAATAAAAACAAGCACAGCTATAAAGTTCAGTGGACCTAAGAAACAGAGGACCAGCTCACTTGTTCACATAGTCTCCAGGATTTTTCCACCGTCTTTTATTTTACTTAGTTCCAGATTTCCATTTAAAATAGTCCAAAGATCACCATCATTCCCTCTTCTTGTACTGTATGTCCTCTTCCATATTGCGTGTCATGTTTTATAGTTGTTGCTAAGCTTCTTCTTTGTCGTTTTTGCAAGATCACGTTTGTTTATGAGAGATTTCTGTCTTGGAGGACTACATTCTAGATCAGTAGTGGGAGAGAATCATTATGTGTGTGGTCTGCTGTGTTGTAAGCACACCACGGTAGGATCAAAATGGTTCAATGCCTGATTTTGTATCTTCATGTGTGGGGTCTCTAACAGATTAATAATCTCTTCAGATTTAGTAAATCCTTATGTGTATACCCCACTTAACACATCCATTCCCTTTCTTATCCATTCACACACCACTGACAAAGCAGTGAGAGCACCTTGTTAAGTGTCTTGCCAATCACCATGTGACAGCCGGAGCCGGCTTCAAACCTTACCAGTCACTGAGCAGACCAGGCGTGTATTTGGGACCAGGCGACTATTTGGAACAGGGGTTTAATCCTTTCCCACAAAAATCTTGCTTCGCAAAAAATGAAAAATATAGTAAATATAATCAAATTATTTATTTACACCAGTATGAATATCACCCTTACAGCAAGATTACAGTACTGCAGTTATACGCTTGTCTTCTTCTTTCAACTCAGCACTCTCTAAACACTCTTAAAACTGGTAAGGAACTACCTTACCTGTAGTAAGTATTTAAGTTAAAGTCTCCTTTTTTTGGCTGCACCAGGGCCATGGAGATAAGCAGCAATGTACTGCTTACTGACGTGTCAGGCCTCCTGACGTTAAGGGAAAATAACATGCAGCTGCAGTGGAAATGTCTTCTTCTTTGGATTTGTGAAGCCCTAGTGTGTAAGATTCCAGCTTTCTGCACTCTAGTGGCCTCTGTGGACGATGAGTGTAACTGCACTGTCATGAAACAGCGCCTTACACCAATGAGCATATTGTTGACAAGCGTGCACTGTCAGCAGTGAGCTCAGCGTTTGCATGTGTGTTCTGTAACTTCCACCGTAGCTCGTAGGCTGTGCAGAATAAATTACACTCAGCGTTTATTTGGAATGGGTGTCTGTTTTTCAAAATGTACTGCTACACTCAGCGTTTATTTGGAAACCGGCCATTAATTGGAACTCAGCGTTTATTTGGTAATTTACGGTATTTCATCAAATGCTGTTTATCCTTACCTCATTGTAAAGGTGACTAATCAATTGTGAACAGCAAGTTTATCTCAACTCAATACAAAAATGGCTGAATAAAAGTCATGATCAGGATTTTGACATCAGGTCCTGATGCCATAATATTCTACTTCAAAATGCATAAATTCCATCTTGAAACTTTGGGAACCATCATGTCATTAAGTGAAGAGATACAAGCTGTAAGTAGTAGCAATTTTGCAGGGTCTCCTTAAATGAGTATTTTGGATGATCCCGGGGACAGAAGGTAAGAAGAGCTTGGACATACAGTCGAATCTGGAATCAGCTTTGCACTGAGTGAAGCCATGATGAGGTGGTTCATATTCCCGTTTAGGAGGCCCCCTGGATGCTTCTTTGTGGAAATATTTCAGGCATGTCAAACTGTAAGGAGACCCTGGGGTAGATCCTGAACATGCTGGAGGGATTATCTATCTGGGCCAGGGACATCTTAGGTTCAGGTCAGATGAACCAGGATGTTGAAGCAGTAAGGAGCATTGATGCTACTTTTTCTTTGCTTGGTACCACTATGATTTTGAATGTGAAGGAAATTAATGGTGGAAGACACTAAGGGTCTAAAGAAACAAACTGTGTAAAGGTATGAACAAAGAGCCATTGTCATTGTCTTGAAGTAAATCTCCTAAACAACCTCAACTCAGTCTTCTGATTCTCTCACTGTCCAACAGCCCACGATCAGGGCTTCGTATAAGAATAGATGGAAATATTCAGCTTGACTAAGCTGATGTTTTAGCACTTAGGGGTTTAAACTTTGACAAATTGCCATATAAAATTGCAGTTGCTTGGGTTCCAATCAGATGACAATCCAATTGGCCAAGGCCTTGCAGTTTAAGTTAATGTGCTTGAGGGCTTAAGCCAAGTCTATTGTGTAGGATTTTGAGGAAAGGACCAAACCTTCCAAGGTCCATCATCGCTGACCATTCTCTTGGACACAGTTTTGTTATGCATACTGTGGTCTGTCAGGGAGGTAGTTTGCAAAAGAAGCATCCACCTTTATCACTGGCAGCTTCTCTCCAGCTGGATGGTGTCAAAGGCATAAAAAAAGTGTAATAGGCCCTGAAAAACTAGAATCAGTTCTGTAAAGACTTGGGCTAGGATTGGCTGGTTCAAGTCCTAATTGAATTATGTTTAGTTGGATTGGTAGTTGAGGTGGAGCCAACTGACCTTCTGGGAAACTAACAGCAGTCAAGGTAGTTGCTTAAAAAGCTGATAAGGGTTGGCGTACTTTGCCCTTGAGCCATTGGGGACAGGGTTTTCAGCCCTGGCCTCTTAAAATGCATTGCATGTAAACACCTACAAATGAAAAAGAGTTAATGTTGCTAGTTGTGCAGATCTATCAGGAATGGTGAATGGTGAAGTTCAATGCTATTTGATTTGTTTTGTTAGTGAGAAAGGGGGCCCCATATAAAGTCTTGTCTGGGTGCCAGATTGGATAGGGTCAGCTCTGCTGACAGTTAAACATAGAGTTGAGATGGAGTACTTCTGTAGCCAAAACAAAAACTTATGCCCTATTAGGGTCTCCTCTATTTGCTGCACCAGAATAGACCTACCAGTGTGATGTAATACCATTACGTCCTTGTCAATTTTAGCCAATAGGGGAGAGGTCCTGGGTCCGAATACCGGACGAGCCCCCAATTATGTTACGTCCCAGGCTCTTAAAAGGGGTAAAAGGTAAAAGGAGGTAACATAAAAACTAGATGGAATGGTTAACTGAGGTGTTTAATGAAAATAAAGAGGGTTTTCTTACAAAGAATTGATTATCATAAAACTAAATTAACAGAATACCAAACAAGATAGTTTCAAAGGACCAGCTTAAACTGCTAAACAAATTAACACAAATTACACAATTAGATCAACAATTTGCAATATCTGGAGCCGAGCCAGACGAGGTCGAGCGACAGACCACGCCAGACACAGCCGGTCCCGACTGAAGCTCCAGCCAGCCTTTTAAAGGGGTTGCCATTCACTGGTCAGCTTCCCATTGGCGATGCCATACACCCCTGATGGTAGGGCGCTCCAATCCTCCACCTTCACCTGGCAACCTGAGGGAAGAGGGAGGGACACATCCCCACATGCGCACACACAGACACACACTCACTCACAACACCCAAGCAGCAGCAGCCATAACAGTGGTAGAGAACCCGTTGTAGAGTGTAGATGTTAAAATGAATTCAAAGTTGTTGACAATATGTCATTGAGCAGTGCCTAACTGACTATTAACCACAGAGTTGACCTGTTAGCTAATCAGAGGTGACTGGGGAACCATAAAAGGGCAGGAGCTCCAACAGTGTTTCAGACACAATACATCTGTGAGTGGCAGATTTTCTAACAAAAGTGATCATAAATACACCCTAGATTTTTTCAAACATGCATTTATGAACCCGATTCAATGCAAAATGTGGGCTCATTCAAAAAATGTTAAACATGCAGGCTTTAAGCAGTTTGTTGCTGACAAATCTGAGCATGCAGTCTTGACTCTCGAGTCTCCGCAGCTGTTTTGCTGTTGAAAGCAGCAAGAGTTGGTGGGAGTCTTCTGCTTATACGGAGGTTTTGGAAAAATGTGTAGACCATGTGAACATTCTTGAAGTATGGTGATGATACTGTCTCTCTTCAACACTCTCCTGTCTTTAACCTCAGGCCTTTAACCTTCAGATGCGGCTTTACACCTTCACAGTTTTACGGCGTGACTCCCAGGTGTGATGCATGTAATCAGATCAATGTGGATCAAGCAGGATGTTGTTGGAAGGCACCATACATGCTCAGCAAACCCGCTGTGAATACGTTCTGATTTCTTTTTTTCTTTCATAAATTAAGTTAGGAGAATTTGGATCAGCCCTGTAAAACTTTTACAGCATGCATCACGTCATCCAGAAACAACCTCGTAAGAATGTGGAGCACATCCAGAGAAGCATGAAACATTTTGTTTTTGTGGACAGTGAAAGAGAAATAAACCAAACACCCCTCCCTCCTCACGCATTGTCAAGTTATTGTTCATCAAAACTCCATCTGGGCCAAAGGGAAAATCTTCAAATTATTCATGAAGTAAACCCAGCAAGTATCATCTGCACATCTCCCAAATGTAACTCTCCCTCTGGGTGATTATTAGTGCTAATTAGATTATCATCAAAATGTCATTACCTCAGACTGACTGTCCTTCATTTTACTTGATAACATGCTCTATGAAACTCCAAACACATAAATCATCTGAGCATGCAGACTCAAAGGCACTCCCATGAACATAGGTGCTGGACATGTGACTTGGTGTTACCCTCTCATGCCAATCATCTATAAATAAATGGACTTGAGCTTATATAGCGCTTTTCTAGACTTTTGACTACTCAAAGCTGCTTTACACCGCAGGTCACACCTACCCATTCACACCCATTCGCTCTCACATTCACTCACTGATGGTTCTGAGTTTCTATGTTAGTTGTCCATCAGTATCTCTAACACATTCACACCTTTTCATGCCCATTTACACGCCACTGACGCAGCAGTGGGAGCAACTTGGGGTTAAGTGTCTTGCCCAAGGACACATCGCCATGTGTTGCCCGGATCTGGGCTTGAACCTGCAACCTCCCGATCACTGACCAAGCGCACTATACAGCTGCGCCACCGACGCCCCAAATAAGTATGTTTTCCTTCCAAACAGTTTGGAAACCTTATTTTAGCTTCTTATTTCTCACTTTAATAACACCAGCCATATTCCTTGGAAAAGCCTGATTAGCCACCTTTCCATCAAAGTACAGATTGTTAGGATTGTGCATGTATGTGATGAACTACACAACTGTATACCGCAATTTCTCTATTATAACAGCTTTTTTGGTCTCAAATAAGCTCAATTATTTACTATATTTTGTCTTGCTAACATCCCAATTGCAATACATCTGGTACAAAAAGCTGAAATATTCTATTGTGAAAATAAAACAAGACAAACACAGAGCACTGCCATCTTGTGGGAAAGGGGATGCAAAGTAGCTGTGCTGTGATTGGTCGGAGACATCAGCATGTTGATACCTACTCTCTGATTGGCCGGTACACTATGGCAGAAATTGAGTAAGCGCATGCATGAAACAATGATATTTCTGCATCCTTTGACAGAGAAAAATCGGGTATGGTGATTAGTTTAGAATACTGAAACTCAATTGATCAAAACTGAATATAGGTGATTTTTTAGTTGCCTGAAGGAGTAAGGGTTGGAAAAAATTTGGATGCTTGTTACATTTGAGTACACCGTTTTTTCCAGTCAGAGTCCTTCAGAGAGGGAAGCTGTGGGAGCAACCAGCAAGATGACAGCAGGTGACTGCTCAGAGATTAGCATAGATGCTAACAGCTGTAGTAGCAGTTTTGTCCGATCTGGGCCACATTTCTTTATCAAACTAGAAAGCACTCAGAGAGCGCAGACCTCCGCCAGCACCACAGTCCTCTCCCATATTGTGATTTTTACCATAAATAGTCCACCCTTTATTTCATGTAAATATTTATATTCCTTGACCATGAAAACATACCATTAGCAATTGGTTTCATAATATCTATTTTAGTTCAGTAGTTATTCACGAAAATCGCATTTTTCGTCATGGCGGATCCAGACGGTGATCCGGATCAACACCAAAATTGAATCAGTTCTTCCTTTTCCCATGCTGAACATTTACTGAAAATTTCATCAAAATCCATCCATAACTTTTTGAGTCATTTTGTTCACAGACGGACAGACAGACAAACAGTCTCTCCCAAAAACATAACCTCCTTGGCGGTGGTAATAACAAATAAACAACACTGAAAGTATTTCTCAATATATACAAAATATATAACTTTGCTCCACTTCAGACGTGTTTTGGCAAGAGTCCATGACATTGCCAAGGGATTTTTATATTTCACATAGCAGTAGTGCCTGCCCACTACACAACCTGATTGGCATGAATGTGAGTGATTGATGAAGTGATTGTTCACTCACCTGCTTGGTTTGCCTTTCAAAGGTTCTGCCTATTCCCAAACATTGAAATATTTTGAACAGCCCACCTGGTGTGTCCGATTAGGGCAGCAGTGGATTAATTCAATACATTGAAATTTTGAAATATCACACAAGAGCTTTGTCATGATCCCACTTTTGCCTTAATTATGTTACCCATTTTGTTTCCATGTTTTATGTTCTGCCTCTTACTTCCTGTTTTATTTTGAAAAGTCTAACTGGCCCTGTTGCACCTGATCTCTGATTCTGCCCCAGCTCTTTCTCAAAGTCACAATTCATGCTCACAGTCGTTGTTCACTGCCTCTAGCCTAGCCCTTCCAGATCCATTTGCCTAGTTTGTTTTTGCCTTTTTTGTGGTCCAAACCTGGACTGCCAATAAACTTTGTCTTTTGCCTCACAGACTTGTGGTGTCTGCATTTGAGTGTCTAACTCCTGAAAAGCTTTACGTTATTAGCTTGAGGCTATGCTATCTGGGTTTTATTTGACAAGAAACTCAATGTTAAAAATCATTTGTGACATCTGATTAAGCTTCATGTGACTTAATTTGCCATGGCCCTCGATGCACGGAAGGAAAGAAACTAAAACTGGTTGAAGTTTGTCTTGTTATTCCTTCTGTAATTGCTGGAGAGAAATGCATATATTCCCATTCTCCATGCCCTTTGCATCAGTCAAGCAGTCAGCTCTTTAAACAATTACTGGATTGATTCAGAAAGGATAAATCTTTCTAGAAGAAATCCAGCAGCCACAGAATTATGACTGCTGGAGGACTCCCTAAAACACAACAAAGACAGTTTTTGGAGTATGGGCTCTTTTATCCTGCCTGACGACGGCAGTGAGAGAAGTTAGCATGTCAGCACTTTTGTGCTGGAGCGCCTCATCACATCTTGTTGTGGCTTGCCAGCGTTGCAGCGCCTGAGGTGCAGTGAGCCTGTCACGAGAGGAGCAGATAGTGGCTCACATGTGTGTGTGGATCTGCATGGCACAGTCTGCGAGTGCAGCTCGGTAAAGACGTGCATTTGTAATGGCATGTTGGTGAAGAACTCTGTTTCT
The DNA here is from genome assembly GCA_036419115.1 of Scarus forsteni. Taxonomy (NCBI): domain Eukaryota; kingdom Metazoa; phylum Chordata; class Actinopteri; order Labriformes; family Labridae; genus Scarus; species Scarus forsteni. Next base: position 17,192,947 of record JAZDUH010000033.1, on the reverse strand, counting down.
CCTCAGTGATGGACATTTTTATAGAAATTAATTTCAGCAGAGGACCTCAAACCATAAATTACCACCTGTTAATTATAGATGTAGGGCCAATTTTAGTTGAACATGTGGTTGCATGTGTGAGTTTTCTATACAGGGTGGATACTGCCTGACTTTTTGGACCACCAGCCAAGTGCAAGACGGCTTTCCTTTTCTAAACTCACTGGCCATTTTATCAGGAATACCATTTTGAACTCTCTTAATCCATTAAAGCATAGATACAAGCTCCTGGGAACATTCCTCAAAGATTTTGGTCCAGGCTAAGATCATAGCATTACATAATTGCAGCAGATTTAGCAGCTGTACATCCATAAATATCCTGTACCACCACATCCCAAAGGTGCTCAACAGATTGAGATCTGGTGTCAGAGGGGGCCACTGGAGTACTTTCAACAAAATTATTCAGCGTTAACTTTGACAGCACTTTATAATTCAGTTTAAGTCATAGCCTTTTGCCTTAATTATATTTTTGTTTTGGTCATAATTAAGTCATCTAAATTGTGAATCTGAGTCCAGTATTAGTTGATAAATGTCACAACATTTTAGTCAACAAAATCTACTGTTAATTTAGTCTACTAACATGAAATGGAAAGTGTAAGGCATTTTTTGTCAGCTTAAATTTTTGTAAAGAAAATATCTGATAACCCCTTATTGGGTGCTATTAAGGTTTGAATGTATAGATAAACAGAAACAAATTTAACTTTTGTGTGAAATGCAATTACCCCTTTTAATGCTACGGCCACACTGGACGCGTATTGGCGAATTTAAACACGCGTAGTGCTTGTGACGCGCTGCACGTAATGCCCGAGGCTGGACGCTGGACCTTTTTGACAAGCTGAGTGGCGACGCGCGTCACTGCGCAGGCAGAGTAGAGAGCCGGAGCCAGTCAGGCTCAGTGATGACCCGTGCAGGCAAATCCAGGTGGAAGCGAATATTTACAGAACTTCAAAACCTGTCTCCTCAGCAACTTTCACCCAAGCCTGCTCCTTTTTGTTCCAGTCTCTGTAGAGTACACACGTCGAATCGTATAGCTCCGGATGATAGCAAACAGCGCAGATCAACCTCTCCTCCATCTTTCAGCGGGGTTTGAGCCGGAGCAGGTGGCCGGAGCGTCACACGTCATCAAATCAATGATGTCGGGGGGGAATGTCATCGCTGATTGGGTGCCGCGGCTCAGCGTCACGTGAATTTGCATCGAAAGTTCAATATTTTCAACTCGAACAAAGAGGCATTTGACGCTCCAAATGTGCCAGACACTCCATACGCACCGCGCCAAACGCATCTTTGCATTGACTTTGTATGTAATCTCAACACCGACTTTGCGAATTCGTTTCGGGTGTGGTTTTAGCATAAGGCTTCCTGGCAGAGCATCTCTGCTACAACACCAGAATTGACAACAAACAGTGAACCTGCTCTACATGAATATATCAATTCATAAAGAGAATAGCTATGATTGCATCACTACCCAACTTATCCTGCCATCACAAAGCTAAGGCAGCAGTGATTGGATGTCCCTCTTAACTCTTCCAACCGTTCCTTAATTATAGTTTTGTCTATGTGCACTTGTTTTTATTTGTAGTTACAGTCTAGTTTTTGTTAAGGACAAAAGGTTGGGAAAACTATGATAAATAGAATTACTCAATTAGTTTAAGACTGCAATGATTGAGATAAGGGTCAGAAATTAACACCTGCCAAGCACCAGTGCAAGAAGATTTTCCATTCAGCATGTAAATTTCAGAGGATCATGCACCAAATGGCAGGTAAATATTTGATCCAACTGAAGCATGTTGTGTTTTAGTCTCTGTAGGTGTGACTGTCTGCCTGTTGAAGCATCACAGAGTCTCACTATAGACACACAAACATACATTGACTCACACACACACTAACATTCACAGAAACTACCACATGCTGCTGTTTTCTTTTGTTGCACCGGTTCACAGCGGATTTGAGAACCTTGCAGGCTGAGCTCAGTTTGTATCTATGTAATCGCCTTACAGAAGGCATAACCAAACTTTCATAAGGCTGGCAACAAAACTAGTCTGATCAAATCATCGAGTTGACTTCTCTGGGTTTTCATCATTTAAAAACATCATGCAGACCTATGCCTTACTGTGCACATCCCCAGTTCAACACCTTCCTGGTTTAAAATATCTCCTGAGTTGTGGTTTGTGTAAAATTTTCATGTAAGAAACTAAAGTGAGAAGATGGAAAAGACCCACAAAAAACATCCTCTCATGATGACACAGGTTTGGGTGAAGCAGCAACACGTGCAGCTTTACAGGACATGGCTGCTGTATATCTTTCGTCCCTCTGTTTCCCTCAACGGTGCTTTAACAGCGTGTTTCCTGCAGCCCGAACCGTCTCATAAAGTTGGGATAACATCATGCTGCAAAGTGCAGCAGGTGTTTGCACTGGTGGCCATTGGTCACTGGTAGATACATCGCATAAGTGAACTAAATAAAATGCCACTGCAGGAAATACATTAGTAATATAAAGATAAATCAGACACTTTCTTTGGGTGCTGGTATGGCAGTGTGGGTGGCACTTGCTGTGCGTTGATGCTCTCACCTTGTGCGGGGGGGCAAGGTTAAGGTCCAACCCTGCTGTCTCCTCCTCCCTTCCGAGAATATCTATCTCTCTACTTTTGATAAGAGCAGGAAAATTATTTATATATATTTTTAAAGATAGCGTTCTTTGATGGCTGTTTCTTATGTTAGAAGAATTTGACATAGCTTATAGGGGCTAAAGATGGTACGCATGTCACCCACCAAATTACATGATATCATGTAGTAGCTGACTCAAATAAAAAACTTATAAAGGTTGACACGGGGGCAAAGTGTGGACAGCAAGAGTGGAAATTGATGGCCAATCACAAGGATGATACTAAGATACAAAGACCCTCATACAATTGGGAACAATTAAGAGTCACCAGCTATCCTTTCAAGCATGTTTTGGGCCTGTATGAGGAAGCTACGTGTTCACTGGAGGTCACTCAAGCTCCACACAGGAAGATTACAGCCAAGATTTAAACCTGGAACCGTCTTGCTGTGAACCGGGAAAAAAAAAAAAAAAAAAAAAAAACATGCACTGATGTATGGAGCTTTGTTATGTACTTACATTTTCTACATTTTTCATGCAGTGAAGGGTCAGATCACTCCATCACAATGTACAAGGGTAGAGAGTAAAAACTGATATACAAGTGCCTCCGATGTACCCAAACACACTGTTGTTTTATAATAAATGTGTTTCAGAAACATTCAGCGTGTGCCATAGATAAAACATAAAGTACAAGTAATCCCTTCAGATTCAATCGGACTCAATTGCCAAGGTCAATTGTAAGGTCCTAAATATGTTTTCATAACCAAAGACATCACTTAAATCACTGGGTGACACCTATGATAGGCAATCAAAACAGACCCAACACAGCTGTGTTGACTTATTAATAGGGCCCGACCGATATGGATTTTTTGAGGCAGATGCCGATACTGATATTTGTCAGAAAAAATACCGATTACCGATTAATCGGGTAATTAATTGAAAAAATATCTATCTATCTATCTATCTATCTATCTATCTATCTATCTATCTATCTATCTATCTATCTATCTATCTATCTATCTATATATCTATATATATATATATATATATACAGTCATGGAAAAAATTATTAGACCACCCTTGTTTTCTTCAATTTCTTGTTCATTCTAATATCTGGTATCACTAAACGTATAATACAATGAACACAACAAAAAATGCAGCTGGTCACATAATACTTTATGTCCTATTTGACATTCTTAAGCTTAATTGACTCCCAGGGTATATAAGAGGCCATTTCATGTCACAAGCAGCACTGCACATGCAAAGGCCTAGAGTGGTTTCCTGCTTACATTCAAGCCGTAGCACAACTCAGAAGTTGTCAGCTCTCACATAATGCCTAAAACAAAAGAATTATGTGAAGCCACAAAGGCAGCCATCTTGGCACTGCTGGAAATTGGCATGAGTGAGAGACAGGTAGCGAAAAAACTGAAGATCTCCAAGACAGCCGTTCATTACAACAACAAAAAACAAGCTGAACATGGCACTACCAAATTGCTACCTGGCCGTGGCAGGAAACGGTTTTCTACCCCACAAGATGACTGCGTGCACTCATCCGTTCCTGTGTCAGGAATCGCCAGACCTCCAGGGACCTTAAAAATGAGTGGGCACTGTCGAGAAATGTGACTTGTTCAGCAAGGACAGTTCGAAACCGACTTGTTGAAGCTGGTTTGAAGTCACACAGAGCACGCAAGAAGCCCTTCATCAATGAAAGGCAGAGGAAGGCCCGGTTACTCTTTGCTCGAGACCACAAGGATTGGACTGTTGATGATTGGGCTAAGGTTCTCTTCAGTGATGAATCCAATTTTGAATTGATGCCCACTCCAGCCAACTTACTGGTTAGGAGGAAGCCTGGAGAAGCTTACAACCCAGACTGTCTTGCCCCTACAGAAAAACATGGGGGTGGATCAGTCATGATCTGGGGTTGTTTCAGTCTGAGTGGAACAGGGCAAATGCAATTGTGTGAAGGCCGAATGAACCAGGTCATGTACAGGACTACCCTTGAAAACAGTCTTCTTCCATCAGCTGGAAAACTCTTTCCTGCCTCGAATGACTGGATTTTCCAACAAGTAAATGCCCCTTGCCACACGGCAAGGTCAGTTAAAGCCTGGATGGAGAACCACAACATTCGCACCATGCCTTGGCCTGCTCAATCACCAGATCTTAATCCAATTGAAAACCTGTGGAAAATCATCAAACTCAAAAACAAAGAAAATTTGTTTGAATTTGTCCAACAGGAATGGGCTGCTGTGACAGCAGAACAATGTCAGAAGCTGGTGGAGAGCATGCCAAGACGCATGGCTGCAGTCATCAAAAACAATGGTTATGCAATCAAGTATTAACTCTTGTGTGTATCATGTGTTTAAAGCAAACAGAAAAGAAAACATGGAATGCTTAAAAGTAGTGTTTTTGGCGGTACAATGCCATAGCTATTGATGTAAGAATTTAAGTAATTTTGGTTATTATCAAGAAAACCATGGAAAATGAATAGTTCTTAGTTCTTAAATTAAACTCTCATGAGCTATTTTTGTTGTTATCATTATAATTGTCCAAACAAATGTACCTTTAGTTGAGCCAGGCATTAAAATTAATCGGGTAATTAATTGAAAAAATATCCATCCATCCATCCATCCATCCATCCATCCATCCATCCATCCATCCATCCATCCATCCATCTATATATATACACATATATATGTAATGCTTTGTCCTTTAGTATTTGTTAAACTTTACACCAGGGAGGAAATTTGGAGTACAAAAAACATGCAAAATCACCTTAAAAAAATAGTCATTCCGTGTCTTGCACTTGTTGATGAAAATTAGAGGAACATTATAGTAGAGAGAGAACAACTTTTTAAAGTTGTAAGCAGGAACGGAACAAAAACACTTAAGGTAACATTCTTTTCATAGGCATCTTTTAGTTCCCTTATCTGCAGCTTTCAAATACAATATAAAAGAGTGTGTTAAACTGAGGCAAATTCCTGCAAAATAAAACAAATTACCTTTTTAAAAATGTAAATAAATAGATTGTTTATGAACTATTTGTTACATCTGCCTTTCAGTCCTCATTACTTTATCAGAAGCAGGTTTTAGTTCAGGTAGAACCACTTTTTTATTGTAAACATGAGGTAATGTGTGTGAGGAAATCAAAATATGTTGTGGGACACTGCACATATTTCACAAACTTATTTAAACAGGCTGATTAAAGTCCCCAGCAACGATGAAGCCTCCCCTGGATGAGTCTGCTGGATGTCCGCTAGCATTAGCCCGCTAGCTAGTTAGCTTAGGTGCCATGTCAGGAACAAGCGGATAAAGACGGATTTCCGTCATAAACACAATAAAACAGTCACGGCTAAACTGATCCCCTGCCATCAGAAGGTCCAATTCATCAGTAGTGACAACGACAGAGGTGACGTCGGTCAGAAAACTGTTCGTGTCTGTCTGTGAGGCTGATCTGTAGCGAGGCAGAGAGCGTGGTTGTCTCTCTGTGTCCAGCAGCAACGGGACATTGTGCACTGCGGAGAGTTGCTCATCATGTCGGACCCTTCCGGCTTAAAAGAACAACTCCGTGTGAGTGTGGGCGAGTCATTTATACACACAGCTTTAGCAGAGAGCTAAAAAGAGCCACCACCAACGCACGTCGCCATCTTTCACGTCATCGTTCTGCGCGACTTGGACAACGAACAGCATTTACTGTTTTATGAGAAATTAAGAATATATCGACGTACATCGGCAAAACTATGGCCGATATTGATTACTTTGAAAAAGGCTAAAATCGGCGGATTAAATCGGCCGGTTGATGTATCAGTCGGGCCATACTTATTAATGTAAGTGAGTCAGAAATCCTGGCAAAATGAAAGTTATGAGAAGTTTACCCATTTGACCCAGGTCTTTATCCACAGATAATGGAGCTTTAAGAGTTTCAAAACTACTTTAATTACATCACTGCACGATGTTATCAGACTAATATTGGTATAAGTAAATATTTGTCTTAAAAGCTGATCATATGGGCATATAACAACATTTTTTATAACAATATGTATTGCTGATATTTTGGCCATACAAATCCCATATATTGGCTTAAATATTGTCATAATGTAATACATGCCAAATGTACCTTTTGCCATGATTGTTTAACTAATTGAATGCAGTGTCCACTTTTATAAATCAATAAACTCATCCAGTAATCCATTATTTATTCTGTTTATCTCTTTCAGCTTCAAATGGTGGGCTGGAGCCTGTTACAGCTGACATTGGGCAAGAGGCACCCTTAACCAGTTTCATGCCAACTGCAGGGTCACAGAGACAGACAGACCACTATTCACTGTCACATTCTTACCAAAGAACAATTTGGAGACACCAGTCAACCTAATAAGCATGTTTTTGGTCTGTGGGAGGAAGCTGAACCCACGCATGCAAACTCTGCACTGACAGGCCCTGACCAAAACAGGGATCTAACCAGCAAATTCTTTTATTAAAGAATAAAATGTTTTCTTGCTTTACATCTGTTTGTAACACAAGTGGACGGTTATCATGGAAAAACAGGTTCATTCTGGTTAAGAAGAGATTTTGTGAATATTGATTTAGGTGATAATGAGTTTAGAGTTTGTTTTAGCTCACTCCTCTTGTTGTATCTTTGTTTATTTCTTTGTTTTTTTATTTTTATTCTTTTGATAACTCTTTTCTCCTTTGTCAATGTGTTCTGGAATATTGTGTCAAACTTGCCTTTCAAGAATTGGCCATAGCAAGGCAACCGGAGACACCAGTCAACCGTATAAGCCTTGCTTTTGAATCTTCAAGGAGAATCTACATGGACGAAACTGCCATATCATATTACTCCAAAGCACAAGTTCTACCAAATTTCTCTTCAAAGTTGTTCAAACCATGCATAGCTTCAGTTAGAATGTTTCCAAAGTTTTGTGGGACATGTGAAGCATCCAGTCCACCCTTAAAATCTTAGAAATCAGATGATGTGCAGTCCTTTGTACCTTTGCTCTGTTAGTAATTACAGTACGCAACATTTCAGACCTCGATTTAATATGAGCTCTGTTTTTCAATCAAGATATGAATATAAAAATCCTGGCATCCAAAAAGTAAAATTGTCAAATCATTGGGAAATTGTTTTACGGATACTTGCCAAAAGGAAAGATATTCCCTTTCTGTCACGTACAAGTTTACCTCATTATAAAAACAGTTGGATAAACTCAAAGCCCTCCAGACTCTGAACCTCTCCTCTCCTTTAAACTGAAGGTCAACTGTTCCTGATAAACCAGCGACCGCGGCCCTCTGCCTCCTTAACAGTTGATCTACGGTCTGCTCCAAACCACAGAAACAGATGTTCTACAGGTTGCCCTCCTCTGAATGGGGCCTATTGTTGGGGATTAGAACAGAGCAAGTGTCCGCAGCAGGTCGAGGGTCGAGGTGGGCAAAAGGCACCAGGTTCCAGGAGTCTTGACCTTTTAAATGACTGCAATGTGATACAATGCACGGGTCAGCAGTCACATGCTGAAAGCAGGCCCACATGTTGATGCCTTAACCCAGCCCCCTACCTTCCCAGTATGTGTCGTGTGGCTGCTGAGGCTCCGCTGGGAGAACAACTCCCCGAGGCCCCTGAGTCATCAAGGGACTTAATCAGGCAAACCTGGTGTCCGGGCTTTTTTTTTTTCAAACAGTTTTTGTTCTCGAAATTATTCAATTTGAGATGGAAATAAATTCTCTTTGGTTTTTATTTCTTCCAAGTCGGTGGACCAAAATGAAAAGTATCCAGACACAAGCATTGATTCATGGCTCTGTTGTATTGCTGTAATTTGACAACAAATGAGTCCAGAGAACAGCTGAACTCTGCCATCACGTACAAGCTAGAGTTATTACCTGATGATTTTATGCCTCTAAAAGTTTAAAACTGCTTCACAACGGAGAAGCTAAAGGGCTGGGGTGGCTGCTGTGCTGGGATTGGCTGAAGTATTGTTGCTTTTAGTGCTGCACATTTGCACATTTTTACACAGTCTGAATAAACTGTCAAGTCCCTCATATTATTCTTTTTTATACAAAATTTGGTAACACACGTTTTTTCTTATTTCTTTGAATTACCCCTGAAATTTCATGAGAGCTTGGTGAAAATTAGCACGTAACTTCTTTAAAATAATGTCCAAATGTATTGTCGCAAGTCATAATTGGTAGGTTACTGTTTTTTCCAGTGTCTTTGAAATTTACTCCAAATTGCAAGGTAAGAAGGTGACGATTAGCAAATCATTTATTTGAAATTAAATCACAACCCACCACAAACTGTTTTTAGAAGAATCCCAACATTTCTGCCAGAGAAGCAGGTGATAAACAGCTGCTTAGTTCTTGAATTCAGAAGTTAGGCTCATTGTTTCCTGTGATAATTACCTTTGAAATGTTAAGTGAATAATTCAATTTCCCACTAGGCAGTTAATAGTTAGTTATTTGTTATTTAATTTCACCAAGTTCTTTAGTACCGAGTTTGTTGATATGCATAACTTAACTATTACTGACAACTAACTTCCACTGATCCAGCCAGTTAAATTTCCTACTAATTTCTGCAGAGCTGACATGAACAAAAATATTAAGAAAAAAAGGACATTGACAGGCATTAAAAAGGAACAATATTAGTTACATGGGGGTTTTAAACGTTATTCAAAGACTATAAAGTAACCCCAGTTCATAGTAAGGAGTACAACATGAATTCCAATGATGTGAATATGCTTAAGACAGTCCAACAGGGGCATCATTTGATTCCTTCAAGTATGGCTTCCATTTAGTCCATCTTTTTAATATACAAATCATCATTTTTTGCTGCTACTGTAAATATTTTCCACAAGTATCTATCAGGTCCCTTTATTTCCTCAGGTAGATCTCCTAAATAAAATGATGTAATAAGTCAGGGGGAACACCTGTCCAAGAAGCAGTTGCAAAAACAGATGTACCTTCATACACCTCCGGATTAGGGTTAGGGTTAGGGTTAGGGCTTCAATATTTCTGTAATTTAGGAGGAATAAAATAGCGTACATGGTTTTTCAAGCCGAACTCACGCCAATACTTAGAACAGGAGGTTGTGAATATGGTTTCACACATATTTTCCCACTGTTGACATGTAACCCTGATATTATTCTTATGTTACTGCATCAAACGTGAGCTACACACATGGGCCAGCTGACCCTGACCGTAGACCTCTAATGCTTTTTAAGTTGGTCCTTGTATCAGAAGTGAAGCAATGTGTTAATCAAACAATGTTCCCATTCAGTGGATGAAGATGAGGCTCATTTACTTTGACTTTTGACCTGAAATATCTACTTACTTGATTCATAAACATGTTTGTAAAGACTGAAAAAAAACTTAATGATTCTGACACACTTCATTCTGAACTAAGGTTGAGACCAATGATGCAAACTTTGACTTATGACCTCCCAAACCTGCTGAGTCCATCCTGAAACACTTTCTTTGAAATCATGTTTCCATGTAATGGTGCTCATGAATTTGACCTGTGAAATATGGAGTTCACCCCTAAGTGAGCATTGACATTTGTGCAATATTTGGTTTGGAGCTAGCACTGAGTTGGTGCTACACCTCTTCTGCTACACCAAAAAATCGAAGGAAGCTTATGCATCCAATTTTGATTTTAAAACTCTTACATGACAAAAACTCAGATCTTAGCAAGTTTATTTGTCTAATTTCAAGTCAAAATATCCTATATTACTTATTAATCTAATTCTCATTTAGGAGACCAGATGGATATCTAAATACAAGGACTCAAAAACAAAAATAAAGCTCTGAATAACTTGTAATCCTGAGAAAATATCTGCCAATGGAACAGGCAAAATTTTACTCCTTGAATGTTTTAAAATCACATACAGAAACTACTTAAGAATAGCAAATCTCTTTCCAAGACATTGTACAAGTAAAATTTGTCTTGCAACATTAGCAGATTGACATTGAAAGACATTTCAGCTCATTGCAATCAGCCCAGGATTTAATTTTTTTGTTTCTAAGTACAGAAATAAGATTTTTAGCTGAATGAGTCAGGTATTTTTTCTCACATGAGCTATATGATTATGTCACCATATAACGTCAATACATCACTGCATACATTTCTACTTACCCAGCAGCCCTCACACCAGAGCACCAAAACAATGAAAATGGAGGAGCTTGTTGCAGTTATACAGGGGCTGTTTTTGTGTTTACAAGTTTACATTAATGTAAACTTTGTGAAAAATTGAATTGGAAAACGCCTACAGACCAGTTGTTTGTATTACAGTTGCAGACAATTGTAATTACAAGCTAGGAGACAAGTAATTATCATAGGCAATTTGAGTCTTAACCATGAATGTAGTATAAAATTCCTTAAAATGTCCAGGTTTTGCTCAGCTTGTTCTATAGACAAAGCTGTCACCAGCAACAGAAAAAGACTTGCATGATTAAAATTACTGTAAATCCTCAAAAATCAATGCTATACAAATATTTCCAATGGATCCTGAAAGCTGAGAAGTGGAGCATTCCAGTGATGTAAGTACTTTATGATGAAAGCTGGATTGCCTTGGGGAGAGGGACGGGAAGTGAGCTGACTGAGCCCGAAAGCAAAGACAGGATTCAATTTAAAATGTGACTCATTTATCATGTACTATTTATCAGTGGTTTTTAGGTATTTTCTGTGTAATAATGTAAACATATTGTACATAAATACATAATTATAATTATAGATTGTTATCTTGCCATTCTCTTCTCTTTGCTGAGGTTTGCCATATTTTTGCAAAATTCATCTTTTCTGTGATCGTCTTTTTCATCATAGAAATCTAATTACCGGTATATAAATAAATAATATAAGTAGGTTGACTTTCAGTTTTGTCTTCTCAAAAGTGTTGTACATGCACATTTAAAATTGCTTATAAAGAAGAACCTGTTAAAAATTCAAATCTCTTTTTTTTCTTTACTTGTAATTATGTGCTGTTTTAAGCATTGACAACCTAATAATGACAAATACATGCTAGAATGTTTATTTTTACCTAACAATAGATTTACTCAAATGGCCTTTTTGAAAAAAATAATTGACAAAAAAAAGCAAAACCAAGTGGCCATTTATATTCATAGTAGTAAAAGGGATATTATTTATAATGAAGTGTTGTACGGGCCCACTGGCATTATTCCAATGTACCTACCTGTCAAGAAGTTGAACGTCACACAAGGGTTCCCTTATTGGGTTTTCAGAATATGGTCACCCTAGCAAATGGTAACCATTACCAAGCTTTAACTATACTTGCATACCATCAGATTAAGTTTTGTTAACTGTAAGACAAAGAGACTAACTCCTGTGCGTAATAACTCAGTCCCCACTCCCCATGATGTAATTGGTTCTCCCTCAGGCACCAGTTTAGAGCCTGGGACTAGCGCTCAGGTGGTGGAAAAACAAAAAACTGACGCTACGTCATGCACTGAGGAAAAGAGCTCAAAAGTCATGAATTGTTACCCTTGAGTCAGAGTGGTCATCACTGCTAAGTTTAAAGAAAATCCCTCCAAGAGTTCTTGAGATGTTGCATCTACAAGAACCACCCTGACTGACGTACGTACTTTGGCCTCTTGCTTTGGCTGCTGTTAGCGAAGAGCTATTAAAAACTTTGATTTGAGCACGCTTTGTGCAGGACCTGGTGGGGTTCCTGACCAGACCTAATAATTTCTCTGAGAACATGTCCTTGGCTTCAAACGTATTAAAATTGATGAGTATCTGGAGCTAAAGCATTGGCTCCTTGCAGCTCCATTGGTTGTGAGGAAAACCTCCTCTTTTCACATGCATTCATTACGACGGGATCGTATTCACCACTAATTGGGGACTCCGAGATGACGTATGGCAAATGTTTGGTGTCTTGTGACAAATCTATTGGTCGAGCTTGGAGCTGAAGCAGAGCAGATGCAGCGTGGAGCGTCCAAAATAGCTTCACCACACTGGAGGCTTTTCTGACTTAATAATGTCAACACCAGAGTTCTCACAAAACCAGATGGAGCCACTTTATTTGTTGGACTGATTGCACCTACTTGAGTTTATCTGCAGCGCTGCACATGGCAGAGAGGAGCACAAAGGGAGAGATGTCTGGTCCAGTCAGTGCCGTAATTTATGAAGTGGTTTTAAAAGCCAGGGTTGCCACAACGCTCCATGTAACAAAGCACACAAATGCATGATAACAACAACAGAGCAGCACATAAATTAAAACACATGAGGCCACTTTCTTTCTTTCTTCTTCTCTGAGTTGAAACACATGAAAGAAGAATATTAATGGACACAGAGATCAGAAAAGGACTGATATAAATCAGTAAAAAATGCAAGCCAGCAAAATTTAAACCTGCATTGTTTATCTTCTACTTGGCATTTGACCTTTTCTACCGTATTCAGCAGTGTAACATAGCCTGCATTTACTTACAGACCCTGCTGAGAAACATTTTAAGAACTTGAGCTTTTTCGGTCAGCTGAAAATATTTAACCAATTAAACTCCTGTGAGAATCTCAGAGGCTGTGTTGAGTTTGGCGACCAAAGTGGAAAAAGTAGGGTGATTTATGCCCCAGATGATTGTGTCCTGCATGGGTGAGATGAGTTTTTTTTGTTTGTTTGTTTGTTTTTACAAATATGTCATTCTGTTTCTCATTAGGGCAGTGGTTCCCATCCTTTTTTTCTCAGAGCAGTGGAGCCCCTCCAGGACCAAAAAAATGTATGTTTAACTGTGCAAAATAATCACAGATTTTAATTATTTTTATGTCGCAATCAGGATAGATGGAACATTCTTATGCAAATTACCTTACAAGAAAGTGTCCCTGTCTTTAGCAGAAAGAAGCAATCTGCAACCTACCCTCTCCTATCAAGCTGTAATTTAGCACCGTATTTATTGTATTAGTTATTATCCTTATTCACATTTTATATAAACATTTTCTTCATTATTATTGTTTGCTTTTTATGCTAATTATATTGTTAATTAATCTATTGACTTATTTTATTTACTACTTGTTTAGTATTTATGTATTTATTGATTTATTTTATAGTTATCATTATTTTTATTATTATTATTATTTTTATTATAGTTTTTATTTGAATTATTTTACTGAATTCATCATCATTGTTTATGTTTGCTGTATTACAATTGCTATATTTTTAATTGTCATTATTACAATCCATTTTAGTGTCATTTTTAGTATCATTGCTGCTATTGTTATTAATAAGTTTATTTTAAAATTCATAATAAAAAGAATAATCAATATTATTTTTATTTTATTTCATTATTATAAGTATATATTTTTTTCCTTTATTTTTTTATTTAATTTCTTTATTGTGATTTTGTTTACTGGTGACCTCTACAATTCATGCTGTTGACAACAGTCAAGCTGACACATTCCCCTCGTGTGTGATGTGTCATTCTTGTTTCATTTTGAAAGTCTTATTCTTGTTTTTTTTTTCTTTTGTTTCTTGCCCTCCCCTCTCTGTGTCTCCCTGATTGTTGATCCCCTTCACCTGTGTTTCCTCCTGCCTTACCTGTGTTTGATTACCTTGTGTGTGTATTTAAAGCCCACTCCCCCCTTCTGTTCTCCTTCAGATTGTTGTTGTCCCTTGTGTCTTTACTCTACAGCACTCTCCTTATGTGTCCCTTCATGAACAGATCTTATTAATGTATACTATTGACTTCATCTTTTTGCCTTCCAATTCTGACACCTCTACCTGTTCTGATTACCGAACCCCTGAATGCATTAAAAACAATTTTTGAGTTTGTGGACTTGTCGAGTAAACATTTTTGTGGAGTCAAACATTCAATAAAAATGCTTACCTATCAAAGCATTTAATTTGAATTAAAATCAAGTAAGCCAGACTCACTTTCCTGGGAGGTCTGTGTAATAATTAACATCCCATAATACATGGTGCAACCAGCAGCACTGGCATTGTTCACCTATGCCAATGGTGAAAACTCAATCCCAGAAGGGGCAAAAATTTAAAGGCTCCATCCACACGAAGACAAATCGCTTAACAGTTTCAAAAATGATCATCATAAAGAAGAAGGCATCTCGGAAAATGTGTGCGTCTATATGAATGCACCCGATACGCATCAAAACGCTGTCAAACACATGCCAGACCTCTAGGGGCGCTGTAACGATATGACGGAAACAAGCGGAAACAGACAAAAAAACAGTGGGCATGCGCACTTGCGGCAAAAGTTGTAAACAGAGATTGTGATAAAGTGATCATTAAGTGCCGTAATATGTCCTTGATAATTGTTTGTTCAACTCAGTGGTGATTGAGAAGAAGGAGATTTTGCTGCAACAGTGATAGTAGGGTCACTAGCTTCATCAGCACATATGCTTCATGTACGCCGCCATTCTCATTGCCGCATGTGGCGCATGCGTGTCAATGATGATGATCACGGAGCTGCGTATACGGCATTTCAAAATCTTTCCACTCTGGAACCTGGTTTCAAAAATGATCGTTTACAGACCCCTAAAACGCCATCTTCGTATGGATGATATGCAGATTCGGCAAAAAACGTATGCGTTTAGACCTCGGTTTGGCTTTGTGTGGATGGGGCCTAAGATATGGGCCAGAGAGGATTAATATTTACTCAACAGTCTAAAATGGATGACGTTTTAATTTGAAATATAAATTTGAACAGCATATTAATTTTTTGGGTTGGCTTAAAAGTCACTGTAAAAGCACTGATCAATGCATTCATGTTCTTAAGACTGATCGGAGTGATATTAAAGCAAAGGGAAGAGATGTTTGCACACAGGCTCTGCATGGCAGCTGTTACAGTGCATTGTGGGATTTGTAGTGAGTGGTGGCAGAGCTATTTAACTGAAGACCATGAATACTAGACATAGAAAATTATCACGTGGAACATTTTTTTTAATATATCCCGGGCCAAATTTGGCCTACAAGCCTTGAGTTTAATATGTCTGACCTATGCAGAGGAAACAGCAGACTGTGCAAGCCACCTTTCCATACAGCAGTGTGAGCATTAAACTAGGGTCTTTGTTAAAGCCTTTTATTTTATCATCTGAATCAGAAAAAAGCAGAGAAGCTGTAGGTGTTAAAGTGCCTTAGTGACCTGCTTAATCAGGGTAATCAAGTTGCCGGCACACAATATTCTTTCAAATACAAAGCATGACTTTGAGCTTCATGCTGACTTCATTATCTAGGTCAGCTTGGATTGATCTTCCTCTCAGGGCCACATGTCTCAGAAAATGTGTGAGGGATACACACCTGTGTTTGGTTTGAAACACCAGAAAAAAGAAACCCCTGAGTGTTTGTACCTTTAAATAGCTCCATGAGTATCATCTGCAAAGTACACCACACAAGACAGCCCTTTAACATCGACGGTAAAGTACTCTTAGGATTTTATAAAGATATTTTATGAGTCTGATGATTAAGATTTATCTTTGCTAATGGGCAGGGGCATTTGGTTTCCTCTCTACATACAGGCGGTTTATTTAAAGTCTGTGATTTCAAGGTATGTTGTCAGTGTGAAGATGGTTGAAGAAGGTTTGGAAAAATGCAGGTGAACATTGGTTATATCAAATGTTTCATTGGTACAAAAAAACAAGAGAAAACTGCTACATTTCAAACTTTTAAAGGACTGATTAATACCACACTCTTTTCTACAGAGGGCCTGGAGTGCATGCTTTTAGCACTATGCAACTCGGGAAGTGGTTCACAGTTCCAGTAAGAAGCCCATGTGGCTTTCAGGCTGGTTCTTTATCTGTATTTTCATTGTTTTAAAAGGATAGACTAAGGTTTTTTTCTTTGTTTTCTTGTCTTACCTCACTCCCGATTTCACAACAAGCAGATACACACCATTCTTTCGATTGGTCGTGCAGTAACAAGGACGACAGGCGGAACTCACCCACTGCTAATAAGACTACAGTCATTAGATAGACTCTTCAGCAACTCTAAACAGTCCTGTGAGCTTTTGTAACTTGTTTATTGTACCTTATTATGCTATGTTATTTATTTTAGACTAAGATTGCACTTTATGTAATAAAAAAAAACATAAAAAAAACTAACACAAGCACAAGCCACCATGGACCTGCTGGTAGGTAGGTCAACAAAACAAAGCACGTCCACGGTGGTTTTTGCATGCGCCCTGCAGTTAAGAGTTGCTGAAGAGTTTGTCTGGTGACTGTAGGCAGAGGCAGGCTAACACTACCCATTGACTCCAAGTGTTTGAGCTCAGCTAATTAATTGTATGCACAGTCAAAGAATGGTGTTGATCTGCTAGTAGTGGACTTGGGAATGAAGGGAAGAAAACCAAAAAGTTGGCACATCCATTTGAGATGAAGAAACTTTACCAGCAGCAGGAAGCTATCAAATAAATGTGACTAGGCTAGTGTCAAATCAAATAAATAAATCTAAGTTACACAAAAAGTGTTATTTGTTCCCTGTTTAAGAGACCATTTTGTACCTTTTTTAAGTTTTACATTCCCTTTAATCTGTTTAACATGCCTCAGATATGCTACAAAACAGTAGCTGTCTGAAACAGCTTGTTTTCCATATAGACCACTATCAGTGTTACAAAGAAACAAGTTAATCACCATTGATTCTCACAGTAAATTCAACTTATTTGTAAGCCGTTCTTCAGCTAAACTAAACATATTTTACAAATTCTTAAGGCACACATGGACTTGGCTCAAAGCACGACGTCACTGCTGTGGAGGACCAAATGCAGCCCTTTTGCTCCCCTTTGGAAACTCTCAGAACTGAGGGGGTGGGAGGGCTAAAAGAGGCCTTGAACTCTACACTGAATGGGTGCCCAAATTATGTTTAATGGGAAGGAGAGGGGGTTACAGGCTGCAGAGTGGACTTTCAAAATAGTCATGGCGTCTGCCTGTGGCGAGCAGTGGTGGTTTTCACGAGAGATGTGATGAGTCTTGTAAGCAGCTCTTTTAAGTGAACGATTAGAACAGATTCATAGCTGTTAGTGAGCCATTTGTTGCCTGCAAATTGCCTGCACATCAAAGAAATGAATGGCTCACCCACAGCTGTGTCACATCTCTTGTGAAAACCACTGTGGAAGTAAGTCAATTAAGCAAAGCCCCTGTTTAGGAGTAGAAGAAGATAATATGAAGATGTCAATAACATAGATAAAGTAAAATAAACAGGTAAAAATGAGTCACAGCAAGCACACAGGGCTGTTTAGAGATGTTGAAGAGTTAATCTGATGATTGTTGGCAGAGGCAGGCTAGCTCTGGCTCTTGAGGCGTCCTTGCTGCATTTGGGTAGTGCGCCTGGTCAGTAATCGGGAGATTGCAGGTTCGAGCCTAGCTCCTGGTGACACATGGTGATATGTCCTTGGGCAAAACACACCACATTTCTCCCTCTGCTGCATCAGTGGCGATTAAATGGGTATTAAAGGGTGTAAATGCGTTAGTTGATACTGATGGATAATTAACATAGCAACTCAAAACCATCAGTGAGTGAATGTGAGGGTGAATGGGTAAGTGTGACCTGTGCTGTAAAGCAGCTTTGACTAGTCGATAGATTAGAAAAAAGTCCATTTACTCTACCTGTTGAATCCCAGTGTTTGAGCTAAGCTAACTGGCAGTGGGTGAGCTTTGGTCGAATTGTTAAATTTGGTACCTGCCTGTCATGGACTCAGGAGTGAGGCAAGATACGAAAACAACAAAAATGTTGGAGTGTTCCTTTTAAAGAGTAAGAGCAAATGTCTCCATGAGAGTATGGGAAAATGGCGTCATGTTCCTCTGCTCCCAACATTTGAGGCAAAGAAAGTTACATTTTGCAGGACAGTGGAACTCTAACATAAAGACAATAAAAGGAGATGAATTATATTCCAAACGGAATCAAGACCAAACAACTCAACCCATTCTGTTGATTGTTAAATGATGGCCGACCTATGTCGACCGATGCATTCATTTTTAAATGAGAATGAGAGCAGACGCTCTGATTGGTTTGATCTGTTTTGCAAAATGCACATTCATGTAAAATCAAGACACATAATCCATACCCTTGCACCTTGCGCCTGCCTTCATGCCATCACAATAGGGCACTCTGAGTGCTGTAAGAACATTGGGTTTACTGACCAGAAAATTTCAAACAAGCAGGTTGCTAAGACATGTTTGCCAGATATAAAGTGTCAAGTACTTTGACTTTTCACATAAATTAAACTCGTAAAAGTGCTATTCAATGAAATTATACAGGGAGAATTAAACTAATTTCCCATATTTATGCAAAGTCTTCTCATCATTTTTGTGCTCAGGTTCCAACAAGAGATATAACCCATTATAAAAGTATTAAATCGAGCAGCGAAGTTCATCTCAAAGTTCAGAAATTAGAGGTATAATCCAGTAACAATAAGCACTTTGTGAGGTAGAAGATGTTCCAAAGAGGAGGAATGCTGAAATCATTTTGTGCTTCATTTTAGTCTCTTAGAAAACGTGATCCAACTGATACTCTCTGCCTGTACAAACACAGTGGTTGGATCTGCTTACACAGAATCCAAATCATGGCCAATCCCTTCAGAGTCACGTAATATATCTCCCTCTTCCTCTTGCTCTCTTTCTGTCATCACTGAGCTTCTGCTGTCACTTTTATGGTGTGCATCTTGCTGCAGGAGGAGTGATTTTACACCATCATTTTGACCTCTCGAGCCGATACAAGGCTTCCTGTTCTCTCCTGCAAAACTTCATCCTTTCTCACAAAAACAATAAACCACATCCAGGTAAGTGGTTCCAGCATACGTCGAGAGTCTCCATTTTTTAAACAGTATGGCTCTGCACTGCCAGAGGCTCCCTTGTAAGCTGGTTTTGAAAATGAATGCCTTTATGTTTTGGTTTGGACCCGCTGAATAATTTACTATGTAATTACATACTCTGCAAAAGCCTCTGTGTCCACTCGGGCCCATTTGGGATTCTCCGTTGAACTGCAGTCACAACCAGAGCCTTGACCAAATCAAAACTCAAACCCACTCTCTAATCAAAAGAATGGAAAACGCACATCCACAGGCAAAGTTTTATGTCTGCAGTTTGCTAAATACCCTTGCACCAACAATTGGGTTGTAATTTCTGATTTGCAGCCGAGCCAACTCTGTTTTTTGTCATATTCGAGCTGCTGCAAAACGACGCACAGCTGAGACGCTGTAGCCTGTGCAGAGCTTTAGCAAAACAAGTCCCATCATCAAAGTTGGCAGGGCTCTTCGAAGAAAAATGAAAAAATGCTGAGGCAATGGTGTCCCTGTGGTTAATGCCAGGCAGCCATGTGACAAATAAAGGAAAATAATGCTTCCAACTATCCAGTACTGGAACCCTGATGGGCACAGTGCACGGAAGGCCCACTTTCAAGTTGTTGAAGTGGGTTGCCTGGAATTTACAGGCCAACCTCTTCACCCAGTCCTGGTCTCTTGGGTTATTTGTGGACCACAGAATAGATAGCCATCAAGAACTTCTTTAAGGCATCTTAGAGGGCTTCCTATTGGCTTGCTTCAAGAGGGTTGTCATGGCAGGGTATGCAACAGGTTATGTTCTGTTCAATTGAAAGCTCATTCAAACCTAGCGCTTATATTTCCAAGTAGTCGAGATGGTAGGAGTTTGGTGCCTGTCTGCTGCACAGATCATGTTTGTTGGCACTGGGTAAGCTACTGTGTGGTGCTGCTACATCTGTCAAAGTGTTCAAAGTGTGAAACGGTTGTGTGGAAGGACTGTTTGTTCTCTCTCTTTTTTCTTTTCTGTTTTCAAGTCTATAAAACCAAAAGCATCTGGAACAGTTAAAGACACAGCTGCTTCGATTTCCCCTCCCAGCTATATGCTAGCCAAATTCCAGCGACTAGGGGTCCCCCCCCCAGCCAATTTCAATATAAACAAGCTCATTTGGGCAATTTCAAGGTGAGGCTTAAGTCACTAGAACACATGCTATGGGCTTCTATACTTGCCCTGAATGGGGAACCTTCTAAATAATAAGAGATCAAGCTAGCACAATAAATTTGCTCAAACTTGTTCTAAAGATTGGAGTCAAATGTCGTAGGATGCCTTTTTTTTCCTTGTGATAAGCCAAAACAGAGTTGTTCACATGACTGCATTTATCTTTAACGGAAACTGTTGCCTGTCAAGTCATTTATACACTTTTCCAATAACTTGAACTCACAATTAATTACTTTTGTTCTGGGCTGCAGCAAGAAGATTGCTACTTCAGTTTGACTGGTGACCAGTTCAGGACGTACCCTACCTCTTCCATATTGTCAGCTTGGATAGGCTATAGCAGTATAGGTTAAAGATGGATGAAAGCTTCTCAATTTTCTTCAATACTGGTATTTTTTATGCTTACCTATATTTTCATTTGTATGTCCTATAGAATATCTGTGAAAAGTGTAATGTGTCTATAAGGCTTTCGAGGGGGATCTCATTACAGCTATAAGGGTGAACAGGTCCCAAAATGTTCCTAATATGGACCAGCCAAGGCTCTGCAGATGAAAAATTCATGTGGCATCTGTATATAGCATAATATGTTACATGCAAGGATGTTTTGTTCATTATGCTTGGCAAACCTTGATTGCAAAATAGACCCACAAGGTGTTTTTTTTTTGAAAGAAATATAAAGCAATTGTGCCGCAGCAGTTTGGAAACCTGGTATGACTTGAACCACATCTACCAACAGCCTGCAAAAATAATGAAATATTCATATTTTTATTGACTTGTACTACCTTTAATCGAGTTAAATCCACAGTTTATCAATCTTAATCTGGTGAACACCAATCATTCAATATTCAGTTATATTTTGTGTATTGGCCATTAACTCATACACTGTATTTTTTTTATTTTAAAACTATGGTCTAATTCAATTTGTGTGAACTGAACACAAAACAGGGCCTGGTCATCCACATCAGGATCCCCTGGGTGCAGAATAACCAGGGTCACATCACTAAGCTTGTGTCCACGCTGTGCCACTACTATTTTTAGAAAGTCAAGTTAATGATATAAGGCCAAGGGATGGCAAACATCTATTCCAGGCGACTTCTTCTTTTTGAAAGAAAGAAAGAGAAGGATGATCTTCTCCTGTTTTAATGACAGGGTCTTAAACCAAAATGGTAAAACTTTAAGAAACAGAGTATCATGCATCCTGTGTCCTTTAGGTCTGTAATACCTCATAAAAGTGCAGCCTGTTTATGTTATACAACCTCTGGTGTTTGTGCTTCCAATATTGCATGTGCATCAGAGTTACTGTTGTTGACTACACATGTGGGCTCTTGATTTTATAAATAACAAGGTCTGGTCTTACCTGAGCCTATTGTTTTTCTTTTTCAACTCTTTTTCTAAAGACTTTTCTCCAGATGTGCACCAGTGTAAACCCAAAGAACAGCTTATTATACATACTGATTGGTGGGAGTAAAATAGTTTTGTTAGATTTAAGGGTCTTTTTTATTGGCTGAGTTATTCATTGCATCAGTGGTTACCAACCTTTTTCAACTGATGATGCCTATGATGCTGATACAACAAGATCTACACATCCAAAGCCATTGAGAACCACTATTTAAAGGTCATTTTCAATAAACAGTATATCATTTTACCTATATTTGTGCCAGTGGACCCAGCGAGGGTCTCAAACTCAACTAACCTGGGCGAGATAGAAATTTAAATTCTAAAGGTGTTTTGATAACTGAAATGAATTTATTAAATGAATGAATAAGCAAATAAAGAAAATAATGAAATAACAAATACAATAGCAATAAATTGATTAATTTCTTAATTTTCCTGAGGGAATCTTCCCAAGAGATAAAAAAAAAAATCAATCTTATCCCTTATCAAGTCTAATAATCAGAGTCAACAGGTGCTGCTATCTGAATTTTAAGGTTTAAATATGATTTGCGGCGCCAGACAGATTTTATTTGGCAGTCAAAAATGGCACTTTTGGTTGAAACAGTTGCAGACCGCTGCCATAGACAAGAAAAAAATACATACATATGTGTATATATATATATATATATATATATATATGTATGTATATATATATATATGTATGTATATATATATATATATATATATATATATATATATATATATAAATATATATATATATATGTATATGTATGATCAGTAACTTGGCAAAAAGGTGCATTTGAGGAAAATGTGGGGGCTGCATATCACCACTCTTTGATGTCAAGTAGAGGGTAGCAAAAAATTGTAACATGGGTTGCAAGTTTGAGACCCATGAGGCTCAGTCTTCAATGCTATGATGTAATTAAAGCAAGAAATGAAAATACAGTTAGTGAAAAGTGTAAAGCATTAAACACATTTAATTCTGAATATTTTTCTAATACTGAAAACTACTGAGTTAGAGGGAAGTCTGTGAGACCTAATCAAAACTACAATGTAGCTTGATTCCCCTGATCCACGTTTCTCATTGATATGTGGAAAGGTCTATCCAGCATGTCAGGTACAGACATAACCGTCAAGTCTTAAAGATTTAATAGAAATGTCTTGAAGATCTACCAGCAGATCTATATCTGCAGGTGGGAGACCATGAATAATTTTATTAAGCCAACACACTTAACCTAAATACCCTCAAAAATTATCTGGTGATATTTAAGTAGTGCAAAACCACTCCTTAGATTTCTATAAAGTTAATAGCATCAAACTATCTCACAGAGAAAGTTTTTGTTTTCACAGGAGCTTTAAAAAAGAAATGCAGTCCAGATTTGATAAAACTGCTACTTGTGCTCATGGATGTATTATAAGAACTGGATAGCGTGGCTCCGCCTTCTACCATGTAACGGTTTTGAAGCCATAATATCCCCCGTCAGGGCGCCACCATTGTGCAGCCAGTAGAGAATCTGGACCATATCTGGACGCAGTTGTAAATGCAGATGCATAAAACTCTGCAGCATACAGCGTACACAATCATTGTGAAACTGCCGTAAACCGTAGTTATTTTTTAAACTCTAATAACTGATGAAAAAGAAACTTTTCTGAAAAAAGAGGACTTGGAGAAAACGCAGCCCAATAATACTTTCATATCACCACAGCATACGGATGGCAGAAATATTTCTACGAGGTGTATTAATTTTTTGTAGTTTCACTACGGCCCCGTTCAGATGAATGGGGGAGACGGAGAGTTGACCTATACTGCAGCCAGTCACCAGGGGGAGCAGTTTTTGTGGCGACTTCACAAAAGCCCAGCAACATGACGTCCATGTTTTTTACAGTCTATGCTTGTGCTGTTAGCATCTATGCTAATCGCTCTACGAGCAGTCACTTCCTGCCATCGTCTTGCTTGTAGCTCCCACCTCTTCCTGCTTCCTGCCCATGCCACTTTGGGCCAAGATTGGACCTTGGTAAGATGGATTTTCCTGATTACAGCCATTGAATCAGGTTGATCCAGCTGCACTGCAAGGTTAAAAAATATCAGGAGCTTTAGAAAACATCTGAACATCATTATGAGAAAGTGAAACAAATGAATGGATGCATTTCCAAACTTAACTGGACCTTCCATGAGTTGTGACATTGCAGGGATCATTTTTCAGCGGTAGAAAACTTCTCCATATCGGCCCTCTGTAGTTCATCCAAGCAAAGCTCCGAGCCACTAAACCAATCTTTCCAGTCTAACTCTCCCTCCCATGGGTAAAAGACAGCTAATGTTGAAATTATAAACCAAACACTTGCATGTAGCTGAACTGTTCTTTGCTCTGACAAACTTACAGCTGTGCCAAAATGTTCAGCACATCAAGTTTTGAGGAAAAGAAAACCTTCCAGTTACACATTCACTGAAAAGCTCTCCAGCAGATAGGTGGTTTAGATAAAACTTGGCAGCTGATACCTCTTAAACCTCACTGACCTGCTGGTGTGTCAATGATTATAAGCACATGCTGTGCAGAAAAACTGAGTTCAAACCCTCAAAATTTTATTTTAAGCTCTGAATATCCCACATTTCCAGAGATATGGCAGAGAGTGAATAAACAGATGCAGATTGTATCTTAAATCTTCTAAATTGATGGAGTGGGGCAGCAATAAAAGGAATGGAGTCAGGGTTGAAAAGTTTTACTCAAAGTTATATGCAACTTTGACGAAGGGCTGATCATGGCTGCAGGCAGATACGAAAATAATATGGATCTTACTTTTTAAACACTGCATGATAGTTCTAAAAGGTTATCAACTACCATGTTGAATTAGGAGGAAAGACAGCCATGGATTATGTGTATACTACATCATCCAAATACCTTTTTCAGTCTTCCAATGGCTGCTTCATTCAATCCACTTTTACACTCTCAACATTTCAGCCGACGCCTGCTGATATAGAGGTAAATGTGAAGCTTTGTCAGGACTAGCAGGACTAAGTTAAAGTCAGTTGAGCAACCCTTACTTTTAGCAAAAATGTGTACTCACGGTTAAAAATGTCCAATGTTTGATTCAACAAGCTTGCAAACACCAGCATGAGTTGATCTCTGCTTACCTTCACCAACCTCAGTTTTATCCTTGAGCCACGGTGTTAGCATACTGAGACCATCTGCAGATGCATGTGGTGTCTAGTCTAGTCTAGTCCACTGTCTACCATTGAAAATGTGTGGTGCACTATGAAGCACAGAATAAAACAATGGAGACCCTAAACTGTTGAGCAATAGTTTTGACATCAAGCAAGAAGAGAAAGAATTCACCTACAAAGCTTCAACGACTTTTGTATTTAAATAATTTTGTGTGTTAAAAGGGCAGTTGCTAAGTAGATGGTAACAAGGACTACGAAAATGGCTGGGAACCCAACTGCAAGCAATTCTGATTGTTTTGTGATAATCTATAATTCATATACCATTGCCACAGCCATTAGGACCACCTAAATCAGGTCATCTTTACAAGACATTACACATTGGAAATGCTGTTGTTGCTTCTAAGTTAATTACCTCCGCCAAGGAGGTTATGTTTTCGAGAGAGTTTGTTTGTCTGTCTGTCTGTGAACAAAATAAGTCAAAAAGTTATGGATGGATTTTGATGACATTTTCAGGAAATATTCAGCATGGGAAAAGGAAGAAGTGATTCAAATTTGGTGTTGATCTGGATCACCGTCTGGACGAAAAATGTAATTTTGGTGAATTACTACTGAACTAAAATAGATATCATTATGAATCCAATTGCTTTTGATAGGCTAGAAGCTTATCAAAAACGTTTTACTCCTGATGATCAGGTTTATGTTAAAAAAATGTGAAATGTAGGTAAATTCATTAAGATTATCACCAAGAGCAAAACATAGACCTTGTAAAGACCTTAATATCAGCAAGGATCTAAAATACAATACAAATCTCCATAGGCTTTTATATGTCTGTGAACCAGCATGATGCTAACCTGCATACTGGCATGCAAAAGTATGTTATTCTTTCTCCACTGTATGAAATCCTCCATGAAAATATCAACATCTCCGCACACATTGCTATGAAAGAGAATAAAACCAATGCTCTAATTTTTTTATTCATGTTTAAGGATGGAAAATGATCAGAATTTATTGATGCCAGTGCCGTTATCACTTTAGCCTATCATTTCAATTCATCATCAATTCCCTTATCGGTTCCCGAGGTTTTTTGTTTTTTGGTCTGGAAAATGGTTAATCTGCACATTTGTTCAAAGGCAACTATTTCAAACACATTGCACATTTGATATTTAATGCTGTGTTTTTGATTGAGTGCTGGTATTGTAAGTATTTCTTAAAATCATACAGCCGTAAACCTGTTGGAGGAATGATGTGCAGTTGGTGTCAAGTTCATTGAAATCAAGCCAGAATTTTGACTAACTCGGTATAGATCTTTTCAACAGTCAAAGCAGAAGAAATTCTTCTGTTTTGAGTTTTTGAAATCGGCTAGTCTTTATATACTTATATTAGTTGTTTATTCTTGATTAAAAAAAATGGCCTGAGTTGTCGACATGGCATTAAGCCTCTATTCAACCATCCAGCCATGACAAACTTTTGTTCACTGCTTCTGATTAGAGCACAGCTTTTTTCATTTGCAAAGCATGAAGAATTTAGTAAAAGGGATGAAAAAGGATTTGTTAAGCATAAACGCTAATGATCTCCATTCTTGAGTTGGTTGTTATTGATTCTCGACATTGGTTCCAATAGTTTCCCATTTACTTTTAAATAACACCACATGACATCAAAGCAGGGCCCTAGGTCGTACTTCAATAACTTAACCAACTACTCGTACATCCATGATACATTGTTTGACCTCATAGGAGTGTATTTAATTTCTGGCCAACAGGGGGCTGCTTTGTGTCCCCTGATGCCTCTTTGGCTCCTGTTAGCATATGAGCAATGATACCCTTGTCCACTGTTGGATTAGAAGGCAAATAAACAGACACACACTCACTTAGACAAAGTCTGGCGTTTCATTTCAGTATGTTAATGTGTTTGATCTGCTTTCCAGCCGAGTCCTGGTACTGAGCTCTCCTCTGCCGGCCTGTCATTCATACCCGACGTTGGCACATACCTGAGCTGCCCGGTATCAAAGTCTTTGGCCTCAGGCTGTTAACGTACCAAGCAAGAGCTGGCACAGGAAGGGACAGGTTGGCAAAGCCTAGCTTGAAGTGGTGTGATCCAGCTTTAGCTCAAACATGGAGTGACAGGAATAAAGCTCGCTGCAGAATGTTTTCTTTTCCCCTCAACTGTTCATTTTATTAAATTTAGTGGACTGACAGTTTTATATAAATGCATAAATGTATTTGACAAATGCATTCAATTTCAACCCTGACATTTACTGCCCACTGTCTTAATAAATCAACTCTGTTACAAAGGAAACTCAACAAGAAATCATGCACTAAGAGCACTCTCACACAAGGCCAAGTTGTCACATACCAGGCTAAAGCACAATGAACCTCGTTGACTTGAAACCTGTCATAACACCACATACATAAGGCTTTACATTGCTATGGGATGTCCTTTAGTCGACAGGAAACAATCTGAAACAGCACAAAGGAGAAGAAAATGGACAATGGCAGAGTGACAAACTGTGACAGAGCCCACACATGAATATTTACAGATTCATCTGTTTTGTTCTTGTAGTGCCATGAAGAGAGAGAAACAGTCTTTCACACATCAACTGGTTCATTCACCAACAACCAGGGCCTCTATTCTTGCAGCATGTAGTGGAGCTTTAAGCAGAATTTCAGGAGTGGACCACACCTCAACCATGCCTCTTCCTGTGTTCCTATAAATCCTAACCGACCATTTCCCTCTTGTTTCGCACACTCGATGCACCCCTCCCTCCCTCCCCTTATTTATAACTTCTTTCTTCCTTCCTTCCTTCCTCAGGGCCTTAAAGAGGAGGTTCATCGTGCCCGGGAGCTACGGCGAATTCCCCATGAAGTTTCCCCAAACCGTTATCCCCTTCACCTACCTACTGTGTTGTTTGTTATCCATTGTACACAATAAATAATTGTCAAATTCATCCTGTTGATGGTGTGGTCCTCACTCGTGAAATCCAACTTAATCAATCACCACTTTAATGGACAAAAAGCATGGCGGACAACATCAGAACGAATTGCTAAGCTAAATGTGGCAACAGTTAGTTTCCCAAGACATCCTTGGCAGTTGTCATTTCCATCCAGCTCCTCCTCTTGTCAGTTTTTATATAGAATTTACACTGTGTAGAGGCTCATATTAAGTTGTTCCTCCATTTCTGACATTAATCTAACTTTATTCTCCACCTTAACATGGCTATGTTGGCTTCCTTCTTCAGCCATCTTGCTCCCTGACTGGCTCTATTCTGGTCCATGCCACAAATCTCTGAGGACATGCTCAGCAGTCCTCTGTCTACTCCACCCAAAAGGATTTCAGATTGTAAATGCTAACACGATACGATTTCAGATCGGAGGTGCTCTGATCCTCTTCCAAGGGATAAAATGTCTCTTAACACACCTCACACCACAGGAGAATAAGGTAAACTAATCTGAAGGACCACCAGATAATTAAAGCCTGACACACCAGATGGACCCTTCAATATATTTCAATCTCGGGTAGACTTCAATTGAAGCTGTTAGCATCTATGCTAATGTCTGTATGAGCAGTCACTTCCTTTTGTCTCTCCCATAGCTCCAAACTCTTACTGCTTTAAGGAAGTCTGCTTTTAGCCATGCACAATTGTTATATATTGGAGCTTGGCATAACGAGTCTGACTGATAAAAGACACTGAATCAGGTGGATCTATCTGCTGCACAAGGTTAAAGTAATCTAGTTTGCTGCTGACTTTGGTCAAAAGTGGCAATCCGAGCCGAAAGGCTACTGATTGTCATGTAGTGTGTACTTTGTTTTAGACGATGACGACCTCACTAGTACAACAACCTCAACTTCAGGGATCAAGTGTGTTTAAATGTATATATAGCCTATATATGTATATATAGATATAGATATAGATATAGATATAGATATAGATATAGATATAGATATAGATATAGATATATATAACCACAATTAAATATATGAATTAAAAAATAACACTCAAAAAACTTTTTTTGTCAAACAGAAAAAATCTAGGTTAAGAACAGGGTTTTAATGTATGTAAAGTTGTTTAAGTGTGACTGTTCTTTGACTGAATCATTGCCAAGGGTGTTTTTGATCTGATTTCTTTGTGCTTATAATGATTGTATTCTTGTGAATTTTCCTTAAGGCTTCAGTCTTTGTTCTATGCCTCAGTCACAAAACTGACTTTTAGTTCTTGTCTCTAAATTTTATCCTGAAATGGGCAAAAGAAGTTTCAGAACTGCCGCTCCTGCTGACTGGAATCTGCTGCAGAAACAATTGTGTCTTGGTAATCTTTTTAAAAAGTATATTAAAATCACCGGAGGAAGATAAAGCTTTAGATACTTTGATTGATCTTAGATCTTTTGCTCTGTGACACAGATTTGACGACTTCTCTCTGACAAGGCGTCTGATTATTTGCTTGGTAATTGGAAGGTTGCAGGTTTGAGCCCAGCTCTTGGGCACTAAGTTGCTCCCACTGCTGCATCATTGGCACGTAAATGGGTATGAAAAGGCATACCATGAATTTGTAAGCGAATGAATGTGAATGAGTAGACATGACCTGTGATGCAAATCTGCCTTGGGTTGTCAAAAAGATGAGAAAAGTGATTTATAAGTTCAATCATTTACTATTTCTGTGTTTGTAATTGTTTCATATCTGTAACTTTATAACTGCTCTGCTGCTTGTCTTGGCCAGAACACTCATGTTAATGAGATTCTTAGTCTAAATGAAGTTCTCCTTGCTATATAAGAGTTTAATGAGAAAAAATGAAAAATAGATTGACAGTAAACATGAGAAGAGAAGGCAATGGTTGACATCCACCAAGCACCAACAGGACAAGAAGCTGGATGAGGGCTGTAGCTGCTCACCTACTCCCCCTAAACCTAACCCTAACTATGGGGAAACTCAGCCTTACTGTGGAGTTGTGGCGTTGAGCTCGGATGAAATATTGAGCACATTGTTTGGAAGTGTTTGAATAAGCCTTAGGAAGTCGGTGATTCAGAAATTCCAACATTTGTTATCATGATTTGTCACCTTTCACCCGACTTGCACACTTGACCCAAAAATCCAGAGCATGTCCACGCATTTACAAAATCAAAATTCTTTTGTCAGGTTGATTGTGCAAGATTATCTGTTATTTGCAGGCTTGGATAGTAAGATAGGGAAATTTTCAAGAGGCGAAATGACTTGTCTTCCTGAGTTAATCATCCTTGGGGTTGAAGAAGTGAAACAGTGGGGAGGAGGGACCGCAAATACATCACCTTTTAACAAAACGCAGTGGTAGCCATTCAAAGCTGAAATTTTGGCCGCGGACCAGGCCACAGAGCAGAACTGTCCCCTGGTGTTCACACTCTCCCCACCTCCGTCTCCTTTTTCATGCACATGTTTGAATGGGCTTTGTTTTGGAAATGCTTTAGGCCAACCATACATTAATAGACTATAAAAAGACTCCCACTTGTGTCAGGTTTTACGCTTAACAGCCAGCTTATCTCGATCTGCAGAGTTTCCATCACAGTGCTCAGATAAGCCTTCACACCGTCTCACGTTACCAGATCATGCAGGTCTTCTCATGGTCACATTGAGGTGATTCGACGCTAATGGAAACCCGCAGCGTGCCCACCACCGCAAAGTTCACCATGCTGTTGACAATGCCACTATAGCAACAATATCAACTGTAGGTGGATCTTATCCAAGCAGGAGCGAGCTGAATTTTTCTCACTATGTTCTGAATTAAAAGCTTTGTACACACTTCCAAATAGCCAACAGATTTTTTTTTTTCCTCTCAGAGGTGAGTTAGGGTTTCTTTCATTTGGCCAAGGCTGAAACCATAGCCGCGGTCAATCATGGACCTGTTTTGTTGAATTATGAGGATTTCAGATGTTTTAAAGGTGACAGTGATATCAATGATATTATGCTTTTTTTCCCATAAGAGGTATTGTTTTCAGTTTTCTGTCCGTCTGCCTAACTCATTGTCAATTTATGTTTTGGGTCTTTAAAACATAAAATCTTCAGAATACTTACTGGATTTCCATCAGATTTTTGTCCAATTTTTTCAAACAAAAAATATAAACAAAGACAAAATGATGAACTTTAAAGGGTCAGGATTAAATTCATTGTTCCTCTTGTTCATCCCTAGATCACCAAAGTAATACCTCAAGATTTGTTTGAGGGATCTCCTTCACAAACGCCACCGCTGACTCAAGAGTTATCTTGGAGACTTTTCAGTGGTCAAGGGCTGAAGTCAGTGAGTCTCATGTGTGTTCTTTCTTTTGAGCTTTTGGATTTTAAGAAAAGCTTTGCACATTTAATCATTTCATCCACCAATGATCAAGCAGATTTATCTTCCCTAACTCCAATCTACACTGATTGTGATAAATGCAACGTGAGACGGACCAATCAAGGTCTTTTTAGAGCATGGAAAGGTGGAAGCAATGAGCAAGGTCACTTCAGAAAGTGACTGCTTGTACATTAGCATGGATGCTAACAGCTTCAGTAGCAGTTTTATCAGATCTGGATCTCATTTCTTTCTTAAATGGAAAAACACTGAACACTGAAAGCATAACGCAATAGAAACCATATTTATGCTTCACTTATATGTTTTGGTTAGGGTTTGTATTGTGTACTGCAACAGTAGCGCCTGTCTACCAAATTATCTGACTGGCCCGTCATTATGTGATTGACAAAAGGATCGTCCAATCACCTGTCAGATATGCTTTTGTAAGGTTCTGGCTTTCCCCTAATCCTCTCTATGGACTGTTTCCAAAACCTATTTGGGAAATATATTGAACAGTCAAAAGGCTCCAATAGATTTTCCTTAAAATCAAAGATCAAATAAACAGATTATAGAGGTCATAGGTCTTAACAGTTCACCCATGCTCATCTGTTGGTTGGAAATGCTTAGTCACTTTATCAAAACCCTCATTTTACATCTTGGATGCATTATGTCTGTTGTCTGTATTTATTTTATAATATTTTATCTTCTCAACACTTCCTGTAATTATATATTTTGATGTTGTATTTTGTATTTTTATTGAATTTTGTTAATTGAAAGTAGAGCACCTACATTTTTCTTGCTCTAAAGTGCAGTAACTATAGGCTACTGTATATTATTCCACTTGCTTGATGTAAAGAATGCTTTAACGGACTTTGGTCTAACTTGAAAGAAGTCTTCACTCAGACAAAGTTCCTCCATAATTTAGAGCAGTCATTCCCAAACTGGGGTACGTGAAGTGAAGTAGGAGGTACGCGAATACCTTTAACTGTTTCAGGTTTCAAACAGTTGAAGCCTGAAATGTTGGCAGAGAGGCTGGAGGATGGATTGGTGAGGCATCTTGGAGAAGGAACCCTGTCCTAAATTATCCAAGATTCTTATTGTAACATAAGTTCAGTCAGACAGCCATCTCATTAGAGCTGGGGTGAGTTTGTAACAGCTTCAAGTTCATAGCTGAATATGGTCCAGAAATGTACATTTCTTTTTCAAAAGTGAACTGCTGTTGCCTACTGACATTGCTGGTAAATAAATCTATATAGTGAGAAATTACTTCAAGAGATTTTACTTGTATGTAATGCATGTCAAATGTGGGAGGCGGGGTTTGCAGCAGACTTACAGACACATTTCTTTTGATAGTTGCTATAAGTGTGTGAGAGTAAGGGATACATGGCTGGAGGTCAAAGGGGTACAGGCTGCGAAAAGTTTGGGAACCATTGATTTAGAGGTTAAGGGTCATTGGGTTTCATCTTTGCTTGTGAACAGAAAGTTACAAAAACATTCAGAAATAATTTTCAAGGCAAACTGATGAGATTTTGTGAGTCTACAGTCAACATAACATGCACCTTCATTAAAGGCATGACAACCCCAAAGGTTATTTCCTGTGATAGGAGGTGATAATTTATATCACATAGTGTGACAGTGCTATTTTATTACTCATAAGTTATCCTAACAGTTGTACAAAGCAACAAGCAATGAACCTGCACCTACCCTTGTTAAGTTTTGAGTTGGAGCACCATTAAAGATGTAACTGGACAGTATGTTTTGCAAAATTTAAAGTTGTGTTTCCACCAAGTAGTCCGATTTGGTTTGGTGCAATATGTACAATTGGTTATTCCACTGTCAAATGAGGAGAAAGGTAACAACCAACCTTTGCCATCCCACTTTCTGGCACCCCTCTGAAGTTGACCGACCATATAAGGTGGAGCTTAAAGTGCTGCAGTTTGTTGACTGGTTACAATAATTTGTTCACTGCTGTTGCTGCAAAGAACGAGGCAATTGCTGCATAGAGCACAAGAGCACTGGAAGTCCTCCGTTGTTCTTGTGTTTACAATTCATTTCTACCTTGACGTTGCCACACTGCTGTGTTGTCACGCATTTAAATCGCGGGTGCTGCCCTTTCTTCCTGGCTCAATTCCCCACCTTTACAGCAAGTGGTGGAAATGCAAACAAGATCAGGGCTATCCGCTCCAACCATACCAGAACCTAACCAGACCACTTGCAGGAAACAAGTGCCTGATAAATACATAAACGGGCTAAAATCAGGTAAAATATTCTGTTTATATTTGTCCAAACTCTCTTGGATGTTTAGTTTTTACTCAAACTTTACTACAGCCATCTTCAGTTAGCTTTTTTGTGTGTAAACTTTGTCTCAAATAGGACATAAAAGGGTTTCATAACCACTTTTTTTAAGCTGTTTTGACTTTCTCCTGTACTTTTCCTCATGTTTTCATTCATGCCTACACTTACTCATCTTTGCATCCAACAGTTCAAGTCTGGAATCCACCAAAAGGAAAAGAGATGACTCGCAGAGTGACAAATTAATCCTGCAGCCGCAGAAACTGCTCCGAGTGAACTGTGCTGGTTAAACTTCTCACCCTCCAGCTCCAGAGCGAGAGCCCTGTGGTGAGTTAGTGTTCCCTCCAAAACCAACAGGACCAACAAAACCCAACGAGAGCAAAGTGAAACATAAATCTGAACGACTATGTCCAAACCGATGGGTGATAATGGACAGGATTTAGACAGTAAAACAGGACGGATTAATGAGGGATCATTGAGAATTTCTGCCAGGCATGGCTAGACAAGATGACAAACGACAAGAGGAACATCCTGTAGGTTCAAACTCCACTTAAGGATGTGAAATATTAGTAATGATCACTGAGGGTACATGCTGTTCTTGTTCTTTTTCCTCTGGGCTTGTTCATTTACTAAACATGAAGCCTAATTGCCCAAAGACCCATTCTCCAAGATTCATCAATTCATCTACCCCTCCCCTTGTCCCATTCCCCTTCCAGGCTTGGATCACTCTGATTTTAAGGCGCAGGAAGTTGAGTAACTCGGGAACAACTATGTGCAAATTCTTCATTAGCATGTTATACAAGTACTGGTATAGACACTTTGGCCTTATAAACACTCTGACGCAATGAACTAATCACATCACTAGCAGCTGGTCAACACACTATTTCTACAGGAGTCTTGCAGGGCACAGACTTCTGTAGAAAAGTCTTAAAAATGTGGGTTCTTCTACCGTTTTGTTTATATTTATACAAAACTTCAAGAAAACTGAGAGACTGGAGAAGAGAGTGGAATTTATTCCTTTTCTTAAACCTTATGTAAACAGTGCATAATGACCGCATATTTAACTCAATGTAAAGATCATCTACGGTGTCTACGGGCAGTTGGATAGTGCGCTTGGTCAGTGATCGGGAGGTTGCAGGTTCAAGCCCAGCTCTGGGCGACACATGGTGTTGTGTCCTTGAGCAAGACACTTAACCCCAAGTTGCTCCCACTGCTGAGTCAGTGGTGTGTAAATGGGCATGAAAAGGTGTGAATGTGTTAGAAACTGATGGATAACTATCATAGAAACTCTTAACCATCTCTCAAGTGAATGTGAGAGCGAATGGTTGTGAATGGGTAAGTGTAACCTGCGGTGTAAAGCAGCTTTGAGTAGTCAAAAGACTAGAAAAGCGTTATATAAGTTCAAGTCCATTTACCATTTACATCTGTTCCATCAAATTGGTCTTGTTGTTAACCTTCGACTCTGAAAGCTGATTCTTTGTAGTGATTCAGAAGAATCTGAGAGCCGGCTCCCAGTTTTTTCCTTTCACTGCTTAGCTCTCACAGTGCTCAGCCCCAGCTCTGAACTTTGTTTTGATTGGTCAGCATAGCAGCCATCTGGACAATCACATGTAAGGATATAGGAGTCAGTGGGACAGCAGACAACAATTAAGAGTGTGTGAGTGCATTGTATCTTTCTACACAAAAAACTATGTATTTCTACAATGTTTAGTTAACATATAGGGCTTCAAAAGATCCTAGATGCAGAGCCGTACCGGAGTCAAAAGAGCTGATGCTTCTCTGGAAGTTGAGCCAAAAGAGCCGACTCTCTGAAAAGTGCTGAACTTCCCATCGCATTGACATGAAGATCGTTTACATGGCTGTTGTGTCAAATAAGCCCCTCCCATCCTCAAAAATCCATCATAGCATCCTTCCATATGTCTTGATGTTGATGGATGTCATTGTTATTCAGCACAGCATAATGTTTGTTTGTCCAGGGAATTTGGGGGGGCATTTTGGCCTGCAGCGTTGATGTCTTTCCCGTTTTACTCCTGATGCAAATGTCATTTTTACACATGATAAATAAGCATGTACTCCTATTGGTGAACATGGAGGAAAAAAGCATGACAAAGCAAGTCCAGATTCAAGACAATGTTGATGTTTTCTTTGATATTAAGGGTATCATTTTTAAAGAGTGGGTTCCAGAGGGGTCAATGGTCATTCAACACTGTTAAAAACAGGTTCTAAAAAAAGAGAGGAAAAAGTCTAAAGAAAGACACAAGAGATGTAGAGCGATGGTTTCATTCTACATCAAGACAATGTGCAAGCCTGTAAAGGGGCTTTTGGCCCAAATACAAATCAGGGTGCTTGACCACCCTCCCTATTCACTTGAAGTAACACTGTTTGACATTCTTCATTTTTCTTAAATCAAATCTGCGCTCAGGGGCACACATTTTGAGTCTGTGTCAGAGGTTAAGAAAAGGACAAATGTCCGAAGAAGACCTGCTGCGTTTCTCTGATAAGTGGAGGCCTGAATGCAGCGGTGTGTTGATGCAGAAAGAGAAAGGACAATGAAAATGTTGATGTTCAATAAAATTGTATCACAGTATTACTTTTGTTTTTAATAGACATACCTGGTACATGACCTTAGCCTCTGTCTGCGGTGCTTTTTACATTCTGATTCTGTCCTGATTGCATGCTACATAGCGAGCACTCTTGTGTGTGACCATCAGATTGTGCGATGTAAGCATATTAATCATGAGCTTTGGTTGCATGTCTCCAATGATGCAGTCACACAGTGTGAGCTGCCGTTTCATCATGACCTTTATGCAGTTAGCTCGACATTACAAAGTGTACACTTGGCTTAAGTTACCATGAACAGGGTTCAAGTCCTCACTTGGTTCATTTAGCTTGATAGTTCACTCTTAGTAATATAGGAGAGTGTGTGTGTGAGTGTTTTCATGTGGGCAGAAGTATTTGTAGTTTACGTCTTTGTATTCACCATAAATGGAAAATACCCATCATCTGAGAATGCAGCTTGTAATTTTTCATGTTCCACTTCATCAAGTCATCGCTCTGCATACACACAAAAGGAATGTGAGATACACAAACACTCTTGGGCACACAAACAGTCCCACTTCCAAGGACGTAGAGAGAAAGGTGTTGTTTTGTATAGACGCTGAGACCAGACAACACGGCTCCAGGAATGAACCTGTTGGCAGACTGAGGGCTGTCTTTTAAAGAGCTGCATAAACTTCCGTCCTTAGTAATAAGACATCAGAGACAGACATGAGGTTTAGTTTAAAGTAAGAAGGGAAGGAAGAAATCTGACGAAGACACAATAATTTACGAAGTTAGTTTATTCTGAGTGTGGAGGCGCAAGTGTATTTGTTCCAATAAACCATTAGCCAAAGTTGGGATATTAAAATGTAAATAAAACAGAGCACAATGATTTGCAACTCCTCATACGTTTCAACCTATTTTCAACTGAATACACTGCAGAGAGAAGATATTTCATGTTCAAGTTGATAAATCGTTTTGTTTTTTTGCAAATACTCTTTTAAATTTTGCAAATGAACCTACAGCAGGTTCGAAAAAAGCTGGGACGGGGCAACAAAAGACTGTGAAAGCTGAGGATGTTTGGAGCATCCCAAAGGTGAACAGATTCATCAGAAATGGGTGAGTGTCAAACTTGGGTATAAAAGGAGCATCCCTAAAAGGCTCAGTCGTTCACAATTAGGGATGGGTGGAGGGTCATGACTTTGTGAACAACTGTGGGAGCAAATAGCCCAACAGTCCAAGAACATTTCTCAACATGCAATTGCAGGAAACTAAGAGATTTCAACATCTACAGTCTATGACAACATTAAAAGATTCAGAGACTCTGGAGAAATCTCTGCTGACAAGCAGCAAGGCCAAAAACCAACACTGAATGCCCATGACTTTTGAACCCTGCATTTAAAACAAACATCATTATGTAAAGGATATTATCAAATGCAATCTGGAACACTGGCAGATTTGGCAGCACTGACTGTGCCATACAAAGACAAAGCCATATTTATAAAAAAACAAGAGACATTGCTTGCTTCTCTGGGCCTGAAGTCATCTGGGATGACTGAAGCAACTGGAAAAGTCTGCTGTGGTCTGAGTCCACATTTCAGACTGTTTTTGGACATCATGGACGTGGTGTCCTCAGAACTAAAGAGGAAAATCACCATCCAGACTGTTATCAGAGCAAAGGTCAAAATACAGCATCTGTGATCGTATGAGGGTGTGTTTGTGCCCATGCATGGGTAACTTGCACATCAGTGAGGGTACCATTATTACTGATATGTACATACAGAAGCAGCAACATATGGTGATGTCTTTTCAGTGACATCCTGGCTTATTTCAGCAAGACATCCTGCACGTGTTACACCAGCGTGGCTTCATAGTTAGAGTTCAGGTACTAGACTGAGCTGCCTGCAGTTCAGACCTGTCCCACACTGAAAGTGTGCGCTGCATATTGAAGCACAACAAACAACACTGGAGACCCCAGACTGTTAACCAACTAAAGTCATACATCAAGACAGAGCAGTAAAGAATTCCACCTTCAATGCTTTGACAATTAGTGTCCTCCATCCCAAACACTTATTAAATGCTGTTCAAAGAAAAAGTGGTAAACATGCCACTGTCCCTGCTTTGTGGATTGTATTTTGAGGCATCAAATTCAAAATAAGTGAATATATGCAAAAAAACAAGTTTGAACACTCAATATCTTGTCTTTGTAGTGTATGCAGTCGTATATAGGTCACAAAGAATTCGCAAATCGTTTGCTTCTGTTTTTATTTACATTCTACACAACATCCCAACTTCACTGGAATTTAGGTTTGTGGGTTGAACTATTAATCCTTCTCCAAATTTGCAGCTGTCCTCATCTGGACCCTCCTGGAATTGAGAGCTAAGCCTGTTTTTGCCTCCACTTTTGATCATCAATCTTCTGTTCTACGTCAAGATTTAACTCATTGATAATTTTGTTTTTTATTTCTTTTACTATAAATCAGAAAATACACTAACATACTTAATCAATACATGTGGTCATCCCTTAGATTCCTCTACAGAAAACCTGCCTCCATCCTCTGTGAGGTTTATCATTGCTAACAGCTCCTTCTAGTGGTCATCTGCTGAACTAACACAGTAAATCACCTCACCGTGGATCCCCAGCCTGCTAGGTGACTTGGTGAAACAATAGCCACATTTAAGAGAAGACTGAACGTTTATCAGGCCGTGAGTGGATCTGCGACAGATACAGCCTCCTGACACTATTACCTCAGGAAGAAAAACCTGCCTTGAAAGCTGCAAAGATGGGAATAACAGTCCCTGCTGTGGCTGATTTAGAGTGCATATGTGGTGCAAGCAGAGCACACGCTGAAGCAATCAAGCGTTATTCTGCACACAGGCTATAAAATAATGGAGCCCGGGTGCTCTTAAGTTGTCAGGATGTTGCCTCCAGTCTCGGGGTGCGTGACATCGTACCGTCATTTTCTGTGTCTCTTTTCTTGTTGTGACTGTCTCTAGGATTGTTTGGGACAGAAAAAAGCAGGCATGTTGTTGGATTTCCCTCCTGGCCCCATTTGTGACACAAACGGCGTCCAATGGATGCAACAGGTGCAAGTTGTATGGATGACGTAAAGACCAGAGCAGGTTGGAAAGAAGAGAACAAGTGAAGTTTGGGAAGTTTGTTTAAAGTGATCCAGGACTTGCATAAATGAATGATTCAGTGATGAACAATCGTTCGGTCACTGCAGTGCAGCGGAGGGTGAGACGTGCTTTTTTCTGAGTGCAAAGCTACTTTTCAGCCTACTTTTCCTTACTAAGAATATTCCATTCAAGCCATGACAATCAGGCACTTATGACTCAAGTAGGGGGTTACCAGTGATTTATTTTCTTGACTCAGCTGTGGAAGAGCTATGATGTAAAGCGATGATTTTTCCAGAATTTTGGTGCAAATTGGCAGGTTTTAAAAATCGACTCAGCTGAAATTTTCCCACTTTGTGTTTGAATTTGGTGACAAAGTAAACAAATATGGCCACGTGAATAAGTTAGGCAAGTTCACCGAGGACAAAATGTGGAATCAACTGCCAGTTAACCATTAGGTAACATTACAGGGAATATATATCTGTATAATACCTATTTAATATATTTTTTTAATTCTAATCAATAAACTTCTGTTTGATCACGATTCCATGTAGTCACTTAAAACGAATTGAAACTTAATGATGATCTATTCAACTACTATTTTGTGTCTCCTAGTGTTCAGTATAGCATCATAATGTCAACCAACACATAACTTAATGTAAGATTATCTATCAGTTAGTAACTCATTTGTTACTGGGTAGCTATGCTAATTTTATTCTAACTAGCAGTAGGTCAGGTGTCTTCCCCTTGGTTGACTATTTACTAAGTGAACTGCAGTGAACTGCTACCTGGTAATTGTGCCATTTGTTGGCCAATTATTTAACACTAAGTTATTAATTTGTAACTTAATTGGCAGGCAGTATGTTACTCATTCATAACCAAGCAGCTCTGGAGACTCTGATATCATAGAAATACTCTAAAAATAACTCCTCCACTTGTTACTATTGGTAAGTTAGTAAAAAGTTTCCTGGTTAACCCAAGCAATAATAATCAATTCATCATTAATTTAATCAATGATGTTGTTTAAGTAGTGCTTTAGCCTTAAGTTCATTTGTGAGCTAACAACTATGTAGTTTTGGTTGAGCTCTAACAGTAAGGAGCTCATTCGCCATGTAGTAAGCCAGCGATAACTTACTTTCTTATTAAGTAACTTTACTGGTTGTTGATATAGGTTAAGCTGTAACTTGCAACTAATAGTTTACAAGTAGCTTAGCAAATTTGGCAAAGACAACTAAGCTTCAAGTTACTAATTATGTCTCGGGTTAACTAGCAGAACATGTATCATTGGTTTTCTGGTTTAATAAAGTTGAATTGTGTTTGTTTAAACTCAGTAAACAAACCAGTTTGGTGTAGGTTCAAGCTGCACTCTGTTAATCAGTCACTGTCCAGTGACTATGCTAACTCGGCAGAGGTAAACCAGAAGTAAGTTGTTCACCACCCCTCATGTTAACTAGCAGATAGTAAGTAATATGTTTCCTAGTAGAGAAGTTATCTTCTCAATTTTGCCTAATAACTACACAACTTTAGAAAAATGTTTCCTTTTTGTCCTCTGAAAAAAAGATTAAATTACTCATACAAAACTAAGCAAGTATACGCTAAGGTTAGATAGGTTAGCCTGCAGCAGGTTACTTAACAGTTGTGTAGTACCTATTGCTAGTTTGTGTATGATAAAGTAAGAGCACTCACTGAATTTCAAAAACCAACAAGTCAGCAATTATTTGGTCACTCCTTCAATTTCTGGAAAACTCTTTTATACCAAGATGACCGTTCCACCTTCACTGTGTGCTATCTTGCAAAAATTAAAGTTTTTTTGTAGACTAGCTTGCTGTTAGTGAGGCATTTATTTCCAACTTAACTGTGAATTAGGTATTTGCTGAATGGTTAAGTGAGACTGAGGTTTCATTCTTTTGCTTGTGAGCGCCCCACTTCGGTGTAGGCTAACTGTTATACTCGTCAGTTCTCTTCTTTGACAGGCAGGTAGTTATTCATTACCTCATAAGCCTGAGACTTTGGTGTAAGTCAGCTTGCTGAAGGGTTACTTGTTTGTGCCTTGGCTGACCAGCATGAAGCTACTACTGTATTCACAGGTAGATTGGTGGTAAGTTACTGTTTGATTGCCTGGTTAAGAGGTCCTGGACTACTACTTTTTTTCCCTTGGATTTATATCTTCAAGTTACTGGTTGGTTGTTTGGTCAGAAAGCAACAATAGGTACGCTGCTTTGTGGTAAACTAGCAGCTCAGAAATCTAGCAGTTACTTTTTACTCTACAACCATACATTTGGTGTAAGTTAACCAGTAGTGAGTTATTCATTGATTCCCTGGTAAATACCAGACTCCTCATTTTCATAATAAACCCACAGTCGTTTATTACCTCCGCCAAGGAGGCTATGTTTTCGGGAGAGTTTGTCTGTCCATCCGTCTGTCCGTCTGTGAACAAAATAACTCAAAAAGTAATGGATGGATTTTGATGAAATTTTCAGGAAATATTTTGCATGGGAAAAGGAAGAACTGATTCGATTTTGGTGTTGATCCAGATCAGCATCTGGCCACCATGACAAAAAATGTCATTTTTGTGAATAACTACTGAACTGCTAATGGTATGTTTTCATGATCAATGAATCTAAATATTTAGATGAAATAAAGGTAGGACTAATATTTATGGTGAAAATCACAATATGGCTGAGGACTGTGGTGCTGGCAGAGGTCTGCGCTCTCCGACTGCTTTTCTAGTTCATTTATATTTTTATTAACAAACACTTCGGGCTTATTTCTCTGTGTAACGATACCTTCAAAAAAAGTTTGGAAATTTTATTTCAGTCAATTATTTCTTCCCTTTAATAACACCTATCGGCATTTTGTATTATATGTCATTCGAAAGCCTGATCAGTCACCTTCACAACAAGGTACAACTTGTAAGGATTTGCATTCGTAGAATAAGCAACACAGATAAAGGTGCGGGTAGTACCCGAGAAAAAGTGCTAAAATTCCATCTTAACCTGGAATCGAGCCTACAGTTCCTCAGCGAAGCAAGGGTGAGGAACCAGGGTGTTTTGGTCCTGTACTTTGTGGTCTGTCTTCGACTTCACCAGTCTCACTGGACTTGAACTTGGCCCAAAGTTCAGAACTGGTAGCAGGTAAAGTTGCCACTCTGCTTAACAGAATGGGAGTTTTAGTACTTTTTGTTTTATTTTTTTTATTTTTTTATTTATGGGGGGGGGGGTTGCAATACGTTTGTTTATGTTGCCCATTGAATGAATGCACTATTCTCAAAAGTTCTACCCTGTTGTAAAGATGAATATCAGGCTCTCCAACAGCATAAAAAAATGATACCAGCTGGTAGCAAGTAAAGGGGAGAAATAACTGACTGAAATAACGTTCCCAAACTTTTTTTTTGTTTTTAGGAGAAAACTTGTCTGATTAACGAGCAGTCTTGTCTGAGTCATTTTTCATGTGAGTAGGCCTAATTGTTTGCTCATTTATTACCTGGTAACTGCTGATTTTCTGTTTCTTTTGTCTCACAGTGATCCGGTGAATCAGAGTGTTTTCATCATTTCTTTGTCCCATTAAAGTGCCATTTTAGATTTGTAAAGAGCTTTTCTAACCCTGGACAGTTTGTTTATGGATCTCTTGGAGAATTCTCTAACACACTGTAAAAACAGCTTGACACACGAGTGAAATTTTACTGCTGCCTTGTTCTGGAGGTTCTTTTTCCTCGCAGTTTGGGGCACTTTAGCGCTCTTTTTTGGGGGAGAATTTGAAGCTACAGATGTGCAGACAGACAGTGACAGCCTGCAGCTTTTCTCTTTTTTCTCTCTCTCTTTGCTGAAATGTTTTGATGAGGGCTGCGTTGCTCTCCTGCACCTCGGCATCAGTTCAGCCTTCAGGGTGAAAGAGCGATCCTCCTGCTGCTGCTGAGAAGAAAAAAAAACTGTTTGGCCACATGCCAAGCCGTGGAACAAGTGCGCCTCCCTTCCCTTGGTGTTTAGCGTATTCATAGTTAGGGGTTTGGGCTCGGCTGTGTTTTAAAAAGGCAAGGCAGCTCTCAAGTTGATCAGTCTGCTCAGGAAACTTCTGCTGGAGAAAGTATTGGGAGTGCAAACTGAAGGGGAGAGAACTTTGTGCAAAGACTTGCCTTGCGCCTTGAAGACAGCACCTCGGGGAAAATTGCGCATATATTTTAAATTGAAGCGTTTTTGCGCGGTGCACTGCGCAAAGCCTGTAATTAATGTTTTTTAAATAGATAGCAACACTCTTGGATAAAGACTCTTGGCTTTAGCTTTAAAAATCGGATTATCTGACTGAGGCATTGTGCTCATTAGACCAGTCTACTTTTCACCCCCCTTCTTCTTCGCATTTGAGGTTTTATGAACTGAAGAGAACACCAACAATGTTTCTGAGTTTCTGCCTCTTGGTGACATTTATCTTGGGGCTGTCCGGATGTTTGGGCTCATACGTGCCGTGCGAGCCTTGTGACCAGAAGGCGCTGTCCATGTGCCCTCCGGTCCCGGTAGGCTGCCAGCTGGTGAAGGAGCCGGGCTGCGGCTGCTGCCTCACATGCGCGCTGTCTGAGGGGCAGGCGTGCGGCGTGTACACCGGGACGTGCGTCCAGGGCCTGCGCTGTCTGCCAAGGAGCGGGGAGGAGAAACCTCTGCATGCCCTTCTCCACGGCAGAGGAGTGTGCACCAACGAGAAAGGATACAAACCTGCCCACCCGCCCATAGGTAAGGCGAGCATCGGCGTGAGTGACTCCTGATTGCATGCGTAAAACCAAATTGTAAAATCTTTGTGAGGGTGCATTCATCAGAGGCATGGGACGTGGGGGTCTCCTCTTTCCTCCTGATCTGATCATGTTTAGTTTGGTTCAATTTAGAGGGATCTGCTGGGAGCTAAATCCCTGGAGTACACTATCATTTGCTTTTTACACCAGGGGCAGTTTTAGTAACTTTGAGGCCACGGGCCCCTTTTATAAGGGTCCCCTTCTCTATTTAATGAAACAAAATACATTTTGAAGCTCTTTTCCAGGACAGAGAGGTAACGATCTCAAGTCACAAGTCTGACCAGAAGAGGGAGAGCATTGTCTAAATTGCAAAAATTTGTTTCCAAAGTCGGAAAAAAATGCGAAGAATTTTTTGACTTTTCATTTTAGACAACACCAGGAACATTCCAGCAAATTTTTGACAATTTTTTAATACTATATATATTTTCTAAACTAATTGCCATATTTAGTTGTGGTATTACACAAGATACCAACATGTGTAAAAGGAAAATGACTCACTCTTTACT
Source organism: Scarus forsteni (assembly GCA_036419115.1). NCBI lineage: Eukaryota > Metazoa > Chordata > Actinopteri > Labriformes > Labridae > Scarus > Scarus forsteni. The sequence goes on along the minus strand of JAZDUH010000033.1, from coordinate 17,148,333 downwards.
TTTTTTTTACCACTGTTTAAAATGTTGCTAACCATTTGAGCTAATAGTTTGGATTTGATAAGTATTGATATGGTGTTGTTTTGTTGGCAACTGTTATAAGAAATGCCTGGCACACTGTCACCAATGTTTTTACAGATATGTTTGTGATGGTAATAAAACTGCAAAAGTGAGAAAAGCCAAATGCACAATTATTTATTCAATATATTATATTATATTATATAAATCAATATATTAGTGCAATTTGGACGTGCAGGAATATTTTCAACCAGAAGATTGTGAGTGCTGCCTGAACTGCACAAATAGATAAAAAGCCAAGTAATTCGTAAAATGAATCATAACATTTTATTCTATTTGTGCAATTAAAGACTCACTCTATTTTTGTTAAAATCTATCCAATAGTTTCCCAAATGTTGCCAACCTGTTTGTGTGAATTAAATGTCCATATTAGTCATGAAACTGCACAGTTATGTTGCCAACAGTTTAGGTGTACCTGACTTATCGTATGTTTTTTTAAGTATGTGGGAAATGCATTTTGTGAATTTGTTTGTGGCATTTAGTGGCAATATTGCACAAAAACGTTGTCAGTATTTGATGGAGTATGCAAAACTGGTTTTTCATACTTCTTCCAAAAAAATCCCGCAGGCTGCCAGCATTCTGAACCATTACAGTAGCTATTAGGACTTGGTCTCTAATATTTTAGCCAAACAGAAAGAGCATATCATCTTAATTGGACAAAAATGTGGGCAACATTTACACAAACTACTTGGGATTGACATTTCATGATTTAAAATGACTAAAATATGCAAGCTATTCCTCTAAAACAGTCTGCTAAAATGTTGGCAATCTTTGGACTAGTAAGTTAAACTGGAGAGGCCAACTATTGCCAACCCATTTGTTCAATTCAAACACTGTTTAGTGCATCTTATAGTCATGTCTTAATCATAATGTCCATTTTATAATTTACACCTTTCACTGGATGCTCACCTGTTATCACCTAATGGTAAAACTGCGTATATGTCACATGTTGAAGCCAAAGAGCTTAACACTTCGACTGTCCCATTCTGTAGTTTTAATTTATCCCATCCTCAGAAACTGGCTCCTATATCTGTGATATTATTGGTCATTCCCCTCTGTTTTGCCCCCTCCCATGGACCCCCACAAGCTCCCTCTTCTCACACTCCTGCAAGTTCCATCACCACTGCTTTCTGTCAGACCATTTCTTTGACAGATGGTATGAGGTGCCATCTCATTAACTTGTATCCACTGCCATGATTAAACTGGCTGCAGGAGCTTATTCTCCTCCTCTCACGTCCTTATCACGGGACCGAGACGCGCACCTTGATCGCGTCTCGCTCAGCATCCACAGCTACAGTCCCACTGTTGTGCCGTGCTGCATCATAATGCAATAACACAAGGTGAATGGGCTTGTGGTTGTGCGCCTTGGTCCCGGTTAAGCTGTTGCGGGTTGGCTCGGCGCTCACTCTGCGAATGCACATGCCATGTCCCGGCTGGTTTGAGCGTCTGGTGCGGGGCTGTCAAAGTGCTGTCCTAGCCGAGCCAAGAGGAGCTGAAAATGATCCAAAATGTGCATATGTGAGTGTTTACATCTTGAAGGTGGAGCCAATTATTAAATGCAGCTCTCTTAAGTGGTTTCAGTCCCTGTGGTCTTATCTCGAGGCTGAAACAGACCCCAAACTTTGGTTTATAAATGTATATATAATGGAGGGAAAATGTGGTAGCTCCTTTAAGTGGAGCTTATTCTGCAAATTACTGCCTTTAATATCCACTCCTGTAACAAGTGTCTGTCAAACCGAGCTTTTTTTCCACCCTTGTGCCAGGGAGCAGGAGCTTTTTCTCCTCCGTGCTCTGTAATGTCAAATCTATCCAGGAATGACAGGGGGAAAAGGTGCCACTTTGCAAACTTTGGGCCCCGTTAGATGAGAATTGAGACAGATTTAGGTCTGCAGGCTCACCCTAGCTCTGCGTTCAGAGTCGGATTACCACTAAATCTGCAGCCTGTGCGTGAGAGAGAGAGAGAGACGCGTTGAGAAAAGAGAGAAAGAGAAGACACACGGAGAGACGGGCAGACAGAGAGCGCGGCCAGCCAGCAGCTCTGAATGATTTAAGACATTTCTTAGTGTTGCAGAGAGCAGTTCGCTGTCACTCAGGAGTTTTAGCAGCTTGTCAACAACTAGATAAGTAGGTGGGAACCACAGAGGTTTTGGCTTGGAGCCTCGTTCTATAAAGCAGGGCTACCACTGGGCTCATTTGGGCTGTTGACAGAGTCATTAGAACACAGTGAGCAGCCCTCACCTCTGCTTTTAATGATATTACAGCACAATGTGGTTCCTTTGAGTGTTTTTGGGCAAAAAATACCCAGCATGCTCTGTGTCCTGCTAAGAGAACTGAACAAAAGTAAAGATAGGGTTTGAGTGGGAGCATGTGAGTGTGTTTGGGCGGGGCTCTGTAGCTGTCTGAGTTAGGGATGGGCAATGGCTTTTGAATATTCAAACAATTATTTATGCCTAAAAGAATAAAAACCTTTATTTGCCTATTATCCTTACTGAATCATTAGTTTTATCACTCGTGCCACATTTTAATAAATAATACAGCTGCAAGTAGGTAAATTCATGTGAAAGCTACATTGTAAAGTCTGTATAGACCAATAAACACTATCAGAGTCAGTATTTATATTTCTTTGGTGTCTTTATGACTCAACACCAAAAAGTGATCCTTTCTCTTTTTGGAAAGTTAATGCTTTAACTCTCATTAGTGTAATTTTTTTTTACTCTTTTTGGGGTTAAAACAGCTTGACTTTTGTTCGACACTTCTCGTGTTACTACTTGAGCATTAAATCAATATTAACACTGCAAAGTGTAACCACTGCTGTATCTATTAAACTTGTATGAAAGAGGAAAAGTAGCAGAAATAAAGATACCATGTTTGATTTAAGCACATTTATTTAAGAAATAACATTTGGAGTTTTCATGACGTACACTTGCAGCATCCAATGCTACTTGACCAAAAATGGCGGACAAGTGATATGACTGACTCTACAGGTGTCACTTGCAGATTCACAGTTCAGAGTGATGAATCTTGTCTTCAGCTAAGGGTAAATTTTCAGGGATTTGACTCCATCAAGTGTAAAATTAACTCAGCCCTCGCTGAAGCAGCAAAACTGTCCCTCTTAATTTGCTGTATACTCGCTAACCATTGTGAAGGAAAGATGGCGAAAATAGTAACCAGTCACACAACATATGTGTTACATTGATCTCTCATCTTCTTCAGATAGCCCTACTTTGAGTACATTCACTGGCAAATGGCGAGGGCACGGAAGGTCAAGCTCACGTGACGTTATAAGAACCAAAATCACCTCTTTATACAATTGCTTTACACCAAACCATCTTCCTGGCATTGACAGTTGCTGAAAATTTTCAAAAGTTGTGTAATCTTGAAAGGCTTGCTTGAGTCAGGGCACCCCCTGTGGTCATGCTTGGTAGATGCAAGTTCAGCTTCTGACCTGATTTTTGTGATTTCAAGGCAATCCTCTCCCGTAGTGGCCTTACAACATTATCAATAATGTAAGCCTTTGGTATGTGATTTCATTATTCTGATATCAAGCTGACTGCACTTCATTATTCACATCCTCACGATGCATTAGCAATACTTCTCTAAAGATGTCAACAAATCAAAACTCACTTCCTCACCCTGCATGCAAATGTCATTTCATACATACCTTATATTTATTTACAATAATAAGCAAGAACAAGCTTCTCTGATTACCTGTTGGGATTTATATTATCAAACCATTCTGGACAAATTAGCTAGCTAAGAGGCAAGCAGCACCTCTTTTACAGCTTTTCTTCCTTATTTTGGCTAAAGTAGGCTCAAGAAAGTTGTGACATTCTATTTTGGGAAAAGGTCTTTAGGGCATTGGCTGTAAGGAAAGAACTCAAATAACAAGAATTAGGATGACACTGATGTGTTAGCAAACAGAAAACAGCACAAAGTGAGCGCTGAGTGCCGAAAGATCGCAGATTTTGTCAGTTAATATTACAGTCTCTAATGTGAGCCCTCTGTTCACAGTTATAGGTTATTGATACAGTATCACACTGTTTTCACTACACATCAGCATATATTCACCACTTTTTAGGTACTACCATTCAACTGCTTGCTAATGCAAAAAGCTAATGAGCCAATCACATGACAGGAACTCAGTGCATTAAGACATGTTGACGTGGCCATGTTGACTTGCTGAAGTTCAAACTGAGCATCAGAATGGAAAATAGATGTGATTTAAGTAACTTTCATGGAATATTTGACCCACTAGGATTTCAACACACAACCATTCATGCTGCCGTAGATGATAGAAAGGCAGCAGTAGCTAAAAAAGAACACATGTTGCAACCAAGGTATGCAGAAGACTGGTTCTGAAAGCACTATATGTTGAAACTTGAAGAAAATGGGCTACTGCAATGCAAGATCACACCAGGTGCCACCCCTGGTAGCTAAGAAAAGGAAACTAAGACTACCATTTGCATGAACTCCAATTTGGACGATAGAAGTTCGGAAAAATTTTTGCCTGGTCTGATGGGACTGGATTGTGCTGTTACATTCAGATGGTATGGTTAGACTTTGGTGTGAACATGAAAGCATGGACCCTGGTGGTGGTGAAATGACATGAGGAATGTTTTCTTGGCACGCTTTGGACCCCTGAATACCAGCTGAGAATTGTTCAAATGCCATAGCCTACCTACGTATTATTTCATAAGATTGTTTGTATCAGTTTCTGCGAGTCGAGCAAACTTCATGGCAGGTCGCAAATGAGTAACAAGGTAGCACCAGCCTTGTGTCTAATATATTAGCAGTGAACAATTACTTAACTAACACAGATTATATAGTTATTTTTGTTTGTTTATGAGCTTACAATAATGAAAGTTGGACTCAGTTAAAAGTAGTTAAACCATGGCATCTCCTTTTGTTGCCTAATTTTGATAAAAAAACACATTTTTCTTGATTTTAAATACTGGAGCAAGACACATAATTGGCAGATACTCATTATTTAAAAATCATATCACAATCAGGGGCCAAAAAAAAGCTTATTGGGACATCCCTAATCCCTTTATGACCACATTGCACCCATCTCCTGATAGCTATTCCAGCAGATAATGCTCTATGCCACAAGGCTCAAATAATCTAAAATTGGCTTTTTCAACATGACCAGGAGTTCACTGTGATCCAGTGGCCCCCTGCCATCACATTTTAATCCAATAGAACTTCTGTAGGATGTGGTGGAATTGTCATGGATGTGCAGCCATCATGATTGCTGCAACTGTGTTGTACTGTTTTGGTCAATAAGGACCAAAATCTCTGGGGAATGTTTGCAGCCCCTGATGAAACGGGCAGTTCTTGAGGCAAGAGAGGGTCCAACCATATGCCAGCAAGACAGTTGTTGAATGTCTATCTAATGATCTCCCTATTTTAGTCCTGTCCTGCCAAAAAGACTGACTCTTTGTCATTTTAAACTAAATGCTAAATCTGGCAGCCCACTAATTTCAATCATGAGTTAGCATTGAGCTAACAAACAACATCTTAGAATCTTTAAGTTTTCTTTGCAGAATTGTCAGCAACTTTCAACAAGTACGTATCCCTAAATAGTACATCCCTATTCTGTGTGTGTGCTTGATTGTAGTGAGTGATGACACCGGGGGCAGTTTTGTCTCACTCGGGGCTTGGTGCGCACACATATACACACAGAACCAGACTTCTTTGTTGGCCCACAGAGGTAATCAGAGCATCTTTTCCTGCCTCTGGCGCTGCATTCATTGCATGGGTGCTCAGTCACAAGGCAGTGATTCAGCAGAATGCCCCCGGCTCTCTCTCCCTCTTGCCCTCTCTCTCTTTCTCCCACCCTGCCCCCCTCCCTCCTGAAGTGAAGGGCCTTCTGTCAAACAGCTCTGTGGACGGGTGAGGTGAGCTTCTGGTTTCCTGCGGTGTGGGGTTGCAGCTGTCTGTGTGCTCTACCAGCTGAGCAAGGCAAACACACAGGAGGAGGAGGAGCTCGAGTGTCTGCAACACTCGGGAGGCCATGGGAGCTGCAGCCCTACTAAATATTGACTGGGGCGGCCAAACAATGGGGGGAGAGGAATCCCACCCCTCCCCTCCCTTTACTGCTCATGTTCCTGGCCATCATAACGCTGCATCTTTGTCCCAGCGGTGCATTAATTTTACTCTTGAGCTGTGATGCCTGTAGGGCTGGGCAATACGTTGCAAAAATCACAACTTGATATTTCATTGGCCAAACTGCGATACACCGTCAGATGTCTTCTTATGGATGGAAATGTGAAATCATGCCACAATACTAGATACTAGAAAACAAGAAACATGAGTACAATTTTAGTACCACAGCAACTGATATATAAGTCCTGAACACTTATCTTTGAGCAATTAATCACTTTTCATTAACTAAAACTGCTTACTGTCTAAACCAGGGGTGTCCAAAATAAGATCCAAGGGTGGCCTTCCAGCCATGTTTAGCTAGTCCCCTGCTAAATTTAAAATAAAAATTTAATTTGGCCCATAGTAGAAAATAACACTAACCTCTATGTGCCAGATAACAAGTCTGCTGCTGCTGCATGTCTCCCTCTCTCCTCGTGTACAGTGGCAGTAGCTGCCCTGAAATGGCTGATTCCCTTAGCCCCCTCGTAGAGACGTGCCACTGTGATGTCCTATGAATGTTCCGAACCTAGTGAGTACAACAGTCAACCATGAGAAAGGACTGAGAATAGGGTGAGAATGGAGGTGGATCAGGCGTACTCGTTTTGTGGAAATTAGCAAGATTTTGAAGAAACTGTAGCTGTCATCAGTATCAAACATATGACTGTGAGACATATGATATAAAGACTTAAATGACGGAACTGGCAATAAGTGAGGGTTAATACATGGATGCTGCCTATTTTTGTGCTGTTTAGGCAGTGTGCAACTTTGAAACATTTGATAAGGGGGTGGACCGTGCAAGGATCAAGGGAATTTTTCACCAGTTCTATGCACAGTTGGTGCAACTGGCGATCTTTTCAATTCAATTCAATTCAATTCAACCACTTTATTTATCTTCAAGGGGGCAATTTAATTTTATATGTCATCAGCGTATTTGTGCTATTTATACAGTATGCAGGAGTTTGAGCATTACTGAATGATAAATGTTGGCATCATTTGGAAAAGTAGATGGAAGAGACTTTTGGTAAGTTCCCCCATTGCCCATTGCATTGAATGATAAGGACTCAATTTTCTGTTACTGATCAAACATGTCATTCGTTTTACTGATATATTGTAAATGCCCCTTTAATAGGAAAAGTAATAAATCAACATTTCTCCAGATGGACTCAACATTTCAAATAAATTATCGTGTGGTCAGTAACCACATTACCATTTTATCCAAACATCATCATGAATTAAATCAGTCTTAACACAACTGTCTAACTGAATCTATTTGAAATACATCGATACATCATAAAAAAAAAAAAAAAAACTTGATTTATTTCCCAGACTAAGTGCGTGCTTGACTTGTAAGCCACAGGAGTTGGTTTGTTCCTTTGGGGGCCCTCAGACTTTGTTACCCCCCCCCTTCTCTGTAAGTGAATCAGAGCCTGGAAAGCTTGCCAAAAGATATGACTTCATGGCAGCAGGCCCCTCGTCCTTCAGGCTCCTGAAAGGGCCTTATGTTTTAACAGATTGCTCTTTGCCAAGAAACAAATGATGATTGGGGAGTCGTTCCAAAACCCAGAATACCCTTCTTTAGGGCTGGGGGATGTAGGCCATGAATCATATCTAAATATTTTTAGCTGTATCACAGTAGCATGTACCCTGATGTTCTTTGGTGGACCTTATTACTTTATGTCAGGTTCATTTGTCCAAAAATTGGCTCAAGATTTCATCCATTTATAATTTTTCCATAACACTTTGATTTCTCTGTTTCCACAGAGGAATTCTGTACAACTTTAAGCAGCAGCGATGACTCACTGTCCCATGCTCCGTCATTCTCTAAATGTCAACCATGAAATATAATTTACAGGACCAAAATTTGTAGTCACAGCCACTTAAAGTGTGAAGGCTGAATTTACGGTTAATTCCAGCTGATTTTGAACGTTAGATTGTTTAAGTTAGTTACGTCACTGGTGACGCCCCTTAATATCCCACTGGGTTGTTGGTGATCAGTTAGACTTTTCCAGCACATAACTGGAACATGTTTAAGTGGTATTTTACATGGTATTTTATACTCCCAATTATAACTTCCAAGTTGTGAGAAAGATAGAAAGCAACAATTAACAGCACACTCTTGTCCTCCATCAACTTTAATTATTAGGACTTGGCACAGTGGTGAGATTTGAAAGTCCAATAAGTCCAAATGTCTCTGTAAAAAGTGGAATGATGAGACATTTTCTGATGCACGTTTTTATTGTACTAAAATTTTTCAACCCTGCAAAGCAGCTGGATTTGAAGATGGGGGTCAATAGCAAAAAGTGAGGGTAAGTCGTTGGGAAAACATAAAGTGACTGCATGCCACTGACGGACTCATAACAACTATGACCAACAAACATTTGGTCAATAACCACCAATTTTTTTCCAGAAAGGTTCTGCCCCCCTCCCTTAAAACTTCATATAAGATGCTGCCCTTATGGACTTGGAATATATCCAGTGGATATATAAAACTGTCCACCTGGTATGTAATGGTTTGCAGTGGATAGAAAAATGAACGCATCAGACTCAGTGTGCAGGGTTTGTGTCTGTGGTGGTTTTATTTTGGATAACCAATCCAAAATTTGGATCAAATTGGTTAAAAGGTGACGATTATGTTAGTAAAAGTTGAAAGATTCAAAGAAATTTGGAGGATTGAGGGATCTCCTTCAAGCAGCTAACCTTGTAGTGCAGCTGAATTTAACAATTTAATGTCCGCTACTAAGCAGATACATCTTGCCAAGCTTTAATCTACAGTGATTGTGAGCAGCCCAAAGCAGCATGGACCAATTATAGTCCTTTAGAGCAGGACCAAGTGGGAGCAAGAAAAAAGCAGGAAGTGACTGCTTATAAGCATAACAGCTTAAGAGGCATTTTGGTCAGATCTGGACCACATTTCTTTATTAAATGAAAATTTTCAGTCTACTTTTACATGCTTTTGCTAAAGTTTGTCCTACGAGGTTGCATACCTAGCAATCACCTGCTAGATATGCTTTTGGAATTTGTGCTGTCTGCAAACACTTTATAATGGCTGTTGCCCTGTACTATGTATTGAATGTTCAATCGAGTATGCCAGTCATGGATGAAACTCATGGCAAGTTTCATCCATGACTCCAAATGTCAAGAATTAAGTTTTCAATTTAGATAATGTGCTAAGTTTTCCCTCCATTTTCTGATGATAAAAAAATACTTACTCATGGTTGGCTGTGCCGGCCACTTGTACTGTGATATAAATATTATTATCCAGCCTTAGATCTTGTAAAAAAAACATAAAAAAATACCAATATGTTAAAAATCCCACATTTTCCCAGCCTTACTTTGACCCGATAACCAGCTGTGTCAGTGACGCTGAAGAGCAGCAGATGGCGGCTCTCCAACTTGAGTAGCTCTCTAAAAGTATGTGATGACAAGCGATTCTGTACGGTGCTTAGAAATGCAACAGTGTGACGGTACATGTGCAGAGCTCTCTGGCAAACATTAAGCATCAGAGGGGCTGCAGTTGCTTGACTTACTCATGACTGTCATCAATGACAGAGACATGTGACGTGTGAAAAATCACCAACTCTTCAGATTACCCCTGTGGCTCAAATAACTGCGCATCCACACTTGTGCAATGAGCCAACATGAATCTATTAAGGATGTCAGTAAATGGCACCAGGTTTTCTGTTGCTATGCTAATAGGGGGGCACAATATCTCTGGCCATGTGCGTGGACTAGGCATGGGCAATTCATAGAGTTCTTTGAATATGTCGGCATGTTTCCAAAAGACATACAGATTTGTTTTTTTAATAAAGTGTGTGTTTATTAAAAAAAATATGATCTTACACTCATTAAAAATGTGTTTAACAGAGAGTTAAATGAATTAACTGGAAATGTGAAGTCTTTGTATAAGAAATCACTATATTCTTTTAAAGAATTCTTTACAGTATTAGTCAAAATATAATGTCATTCCCTCTTTAATATCAGCAAGAAAAAAAATGGACATCCATAACATTTTTCCTTCAGTGTTCTAACCATTTTCACAAACAATGCTAACATAACTATTTCCGTGGAAACTCCCTATCACCATCAATATTGCAAAGCCTGTATTCTTTCAGCCTCACTTCCTGCCAGTTCCATCCACTTTTTATACTCATTTACAGTTTCCCAAAGCTGCAGACCAACTCCCTATAGCTATCCAAAGTGCAAAAATGTGTTAAAAACATTTTTAAAGGAGGTTGATCTTGCTATAAGCTCCCACTCTTCTCCCAGTTCCTCCTATTCCTGCAAATATTGCAAATATTTCTGTTGCATTATTATTCATTTATTTTTTGTTCTGTATCAGCAAGAGTTCAAAGTACTTTTTTGCACATGTTGTAGGCAACATTTTAAATAATAGTTAAAACTAGCAAGAAGTCCCTGCTCTTCTTGTAAGTTCCACCAACGTTTCAAATACTCATAACATTTTTGTCACCAGTGATTTGCTGGTGAGCTCATTCATGCTTTACCAGCTGCCTCAAATACCGGCAACATTTGGAAAAGTAGTTTGAACTTTAAAGGAATTCCTCTGCTCATTGACAGTTCTGCCAAATTTTCCTAAAAAACACCAATATTGTGCAGTTACAGACCAACTCCTAAACATGCATTGGAAACTCTTTTGGTAGATTAACCTGATGTCTTTTGTGGGTGGGACTGGTGATCATGTCCTTTGTTCATTGGTCGTTTCAAAGTAGTTTAGCAACTGCAGCCACATTTTGTATCCATTTAAATAACATTTGTGAGAGATGGTGAAACTATTACTAACTTCTCTAGCTCTTTGCCAGTTCCACATACTTTTACAATCATTGCAGGATATTACAGAACTGGAAAGAAATTTTCTTGCCTTTTTTTTTCAGTTTTACCCGTGTTTTTAAATTTGCCACCCAAATTTTTCCACTACAAACTTGCACACTGACTAAATGTTGCGAAAATGTTGGCGATACATGGAAAAGTGGTTGAAACCAAGGATGAGGTACCTTGCTCTTTGCCGGTTACACCAACCTTAAGAAATGTTTCCTACAAAGTTTGCAACAAAGTATTTGTGGGTCTGCAGAGAAACCCTATCATATTTTTCAGATTGCTTTTTTTAGTTACTATTTGGTAAATAAAAAGTGGTGTAGATGATGGGAAAGGACCATTTTCCTTCTACTCCCCAGTTACCCCAACTTTTCAAATTGATGGCAATGTATTTTTGCAATTTAAACAGTGCTTTTTGCTGTTGATTTTAAATAATGACTGGGGATCATCAAGTACATAGTTTAAGGTAGAGTATGGACAACTTTTCTTGATTTATTTTCCAAAACACTGAAGGAGGTTTTGAAGATAACAGTTTAAAGAAAAGCCAGACATCAAGCTTTTTTCGTTGCCAGGGCATCACTAAACATTAACAAACTTCGAATTCTGCTAGGTACTCCGAAAAGTTTTACGTTGTCAGGCATGGAAAAGGGCAGTTTATATATATTCAGCTATAACATTGTAGAAAAAGTTCCGTATTGCTTACTGTCACATTATATTTTGTCCATATTTCCCAACCCTATCCAGGCCAAAACGTAGAAGCCAAAGTAAAAAAATAGTCTGTTTGACCGCACTTTAAAGCTAATAACAACCAGCTTCTATGTTCTGTCTTCTTTGGATGTTTCGTGCTCAAACAGACATGCCACGTTAGATATAGCTTCGGTCACGTGTGCCAGCCCAGCTGCCTGACAGCTTCATGCGAAAGGAAAGACTGTATGTGGCTTTCCATCCGTCTCACCTTGAACATCTGAGACAGTGCAATGAAAGCTTAGCATGCTGCAACTGATCTGTTGCAGGTGCTGGGGAAGGAGAATTATTAGAAAGGTCACTTAGTCGCGATCCTGCATGAGGTTTCGGCTAAAAAGTGTGCAAATCACGGAAATGTGATGTAGAAACGGCTTTTTAGGAACGACACTGATACCATTGATGTGGTCCTGTCTCCTTAAAGCTTTTTGCAGCTCCATTATGATCACAGACAGAGGGAAGCACATTAAATCTCTTTGGCACACTTGCCTGATTTCTCCCTATAAAACTTTACAGTGGTATTTGTACAGCTTATTGGTCACTGACACCTAGCCTGCTGGTGGCGACAGCTGCGAAAGAAATCAGCACTGGCCGTAGTCATTCTAAGCCTGGAGCGTGGGATTCAAAAAACAGGGCAGCGATGGCCACATGCTGGAAAATGATGTCACATGTGTTGACACCTGACCTGTGCACTGTAAGCTCTCCTTACACACCTGGTTACATGTTAGCACGCTGCCAGAAAGGAGCAGAATCATCTCTTTGTGTGCAGAAGGATGTTTTTTTTAATTTCCACTTTCAATCTGAAAAAAAGGTCTTCTCAGAATTTGATGAACATTGGAGGCTAATCTGAAACTTTGGTGGTTCTAAGAATGAGACACGAGAAAGTTTCTGTTCCCTGTCATGCTTGGTAAGTTAAAAAGCCTTTTTCAAACACTTGCTGGATTAACTTTAGCTTCAGCAAAATTAGGATTATTGTTGACCTACAAGATAAAGTCCTAAGCAACATTTTGTGGGATCAGCCCTCTGTCCACATGTCAAAGAATTCACTGAGTTGCCATGCAACTTTTACAAGACTGGGACCTGTTTAAGACGGAGCGGCAAGAATCAAAATAAATTTCTTTATAAAGATTTACTGTGGAGTTTTACACTTTTTGTCTGATAGGACAGTGACACTGAAAAGGGATGAAGTGGAGAATGAAATGTCGGAAAGAAGCCACTTTTCATTTTGATAACTGCTTACCCTGAGAGCATGCGCACCAATTTCAGGAAATTTGTTTCTGATGTTTGTTAGCACCCTATATTTGAATAAAAATGCTGCAATAGGCTTATTGTCTGTCCTGGCCTAAAAGAATGTGTCTAACATAATTATGACCAGACAAACGAGTTAGCCTTATATCCCTGCTAAGCCTTAACCTGACATAGCAGATGGAGTGACAACAATCATAACTAGAAATATTGTTAAAGATGTTTTGGGGACTTTTACTCCTTTGTTAGTCTGAGAGAACAGTGAAACTGAGAAGAGATAAAGTGGAGAATGGACCATTCAATGTATTTCAATAGTCAATCTAGGAAAACCCCCTAAAAAGTGTTAGGGAATGGGTAGAACTTTTCAAAAGCATATCCAGCAGGTGATTGAATGATCATTCTGTCAATCACATTCATCACGGGCCAATCAGATAATGTAGTAGGCACTACTGCTGCAGTGTAAAGTACAAAACATGGGTCACTTTGGAGAACTATCTCTCGAAAAAACATGTTGGAAGTGGAGTGAAATATAAGAAGGCAGTCCAGATCTGATAAAAATGCTTCTAATACTGTTAGCATCCAAGCTAATATCTTGCTGGTGCCTCGCTCCCAGCTGTCCCTGCTCTAGAAGACTCTGTTTGTACTGTGTCACTTTTAAGCCACGCACAATCATTGTAGACAGGAGCTTTGCATATGGATATGCCTGATTACAGACATTGAATCTGGTGGATCAAACTGCATCTCAAGAACCAACCAGGTAATATATTGAAGTTACCTCTCAGTAGGCTGTGTATCTTTGCTAAATTACTTCCTAGAAACTTTCCAGAGGTGATACAGAAAAAGAAGAATTGCTGGGAAAACATGAGAAAAGTCAAGGGGAGTCGAGGGGAGTCAAGACTCAAGACGCTCCAGCATATTGAGCAGGACTTGTGAATTAATTTTTAAGGTAGTATGAGCCATGGTAATAGGGGAATTGTCATTCAAAGCCTTTTTCTTACCATATAACAGCTTCATCATCTAGCTGGAAATGTAGAACTGACTGAAACTACGACTGACAGTTTTTGGGGTTTCTAGCACAGTCAGCCCCACAGAAATTTGTGGTTTTTCAGTAGAAAAAAATGTAACGATAATATCTAACCAGTGCAATAACAATGGGACACCAAACCTCCAAGACTGGAACCCTTAAATAAACAGTTCATGCATCATCAGGTCATGTAGGAGGCCTATTCTCGGGTGCACGGGAGACTGTAAAACCAATAACTAAACAAAGATTTTACCCCACGTAAATGCTCAAGTTTTACCACAGTGATGTTACTTTATGCTGCTAGAAAATCAACTCCAAAAACAGTATATTCAGGGACGACTCGCCAAAATAGCTGCTCCTGCCCCTTGGGAGTTAGAACATCGTCACACCCAGCAATTGTGTTGTGGTGACGGTGACCCAAAGAGAGGTTGAGTCCGTCCATGCGGCTTGTTGCAAACCCACACCCAGATGGAGCATTGGACCTCAGACCGAAACGGAGGAATGTACAGTAGAAGCGCTTAATCTGCTAATGTTCTCTCATGTCTGCTTCCAGGGTGGATTGAGCTTTTATTTACACTGCGGAAGCTGTAAACAGTTCGAAGGCTTGCTTACCTACAGCAGCATTTCCCCTCTTGGATGGTTTTGCATCCCCTCATAAGTCTCTGTTTTGCATTTTACAATCCTTGAATTGTTCTAGTCGCTATTTATACCATGGATTCAGAAAAGCAGGAAACTTTTTGATTGCATTGAACATATTCTGTCTGCACAATACCATGGGAAGCGTTATTTCCTGCATTTTCAGAACAACAAATTCCAGTGAAACAACAGGACATTGGGGTCAAAACAGAAAACATAAATCCCTTACACTTGGGGGTGCTTAAATTGTCTCATGCACACAAACTTAGATGTTCTTCCTGCTCTGAATTTCTTTTGAACACGGCATTATTCTGTCATCGGTGTCTTTGTTTCCTCTTGTAACACTGCTGGCATGTGCAGAGGGTGTAGCTCCTCTGATGCCCTGCCCTTTTTATGCAGTTTCTCCACTGCTAAAGGATTTTTGGAGTTTGAAACACAATGATCTTCACTCATAAGGCCAGGATATTTAACCTTTCCACCTTTATTCAGCAGTTAAAAAGTCTTTGTGATAGCATGGGGGCATTTACCAGGGAAAACAGCATTTATTAGATATTTTTTTCACAAAGGCTGACATGTGTTCACTATGGTGTAACTTTGATTTGTCTTGCAGTTCTTGTATTAGAAGCATAAAGGCTTAGAGGTGAAAGTCCATGCATGGACCACCTACTCAAATGAAAAATGTCAAGGGAAGCGAGATGGATAGAAAGAGAAGAGGCGAGAAGCTAGGCTAGGCTATTGGACAGACTTACATTTCACTTAGCAGCAAGAAGACAGTGAATCAGATGATAAACTGGCTTTGTTGCGGTTGGTAATGCACGTCCAAGCCCATAAAAAGCCATTGAAACTGTTTGGGATATAGGTAGATGCTACTGCCATTGTATTAAGTACAATATGTAAGCCACTTCACACAGCAAATTAGCAAGCTAAACAATTGTATTACTCCAAACTGGGTGTGTATTTCCATCCAGATGGCGGGAACTAAGTCTGAAGCTACAGCTGCAACTAGTGGCAGGAGGCTAGATTACGCAACATTTGACAAGCCTGGTTTGCCTGACAAAGTTCAATGTGAAAGCAAAGCAAGCCAAGTGAAAAATTAGATAATGTTGCAACTCAACCATGAACTGAAGGGAGTCAGCTGAACTCCAGGTGTGAAATCAACCTCAGATTACATCACCTCAGCTTTAGCATGCTTTTGATATTTCATTGTCTTTTCATCACAGCACGAGAGCCGTAACTTAAGAAGCTTGATCCTTGGATGTTCAAGTGCAAGATAATATTCTGAAGTCTTCCTAAAATTGCTCTAACATAAGCATGGGAAGCTTTTTTTAACATGAGGCATTGTACTATAGCTTCTGCGTTTACAGCAAGGTCGTCATGGTGAATTTGGCTTTCTTATGCGGAAGTTACTACATTTGTATGCACTTTTTTGCCAGAAAAAGAGGAAGGAAAATGTACTTCCAAACATAGAACCAAGTTCCTTGAGACTGGTGGAGCACAAGACAGCCTACGAAAGGGGGCATCCAACACCCCAAGAAGACCAGTTCCTCATTGTTGCTTCACTATAAAGAACTGTAGGCTTTTCTTTAGAGAAAGAGGAGCTTTTTACAGATTTTTTGAACAGCATCCTCACATTTACCTGTGTCACTCATTCATCAAATGGGGGATCCATACAAGTTACAGCTGGTTGCAAAGGTGACTGTACAAGTCAGGCTTTCCAACAATATAAACACAATACCAGTTTGTATAATTTCAGTGGAGAAAATGGACTGAAATAACATTTCCAAACGTTTTTGAGTATATATTTGCAAGTCCAATGGCCAACTTATATGCAGAGGATGAATCGTCTCTAATAACTTGTCTTTATATTTGCTTTTATATTTGCTTTTTCTTTTTTCTTAACCTTGCAGTTCCAGCAATGCTATGAATTTTTAGCAGTATTTATGTGATCAAGACCAATCATTTGTCCTCTTGCACACAAACCCAGTCCTTGGATGACTCCACAGGTTAGTTCACACCTCCCTCTCTGCTCCAGAAACTGCAGGGTTATCAGGCCATGGCCTTGCTTTCAAATATTAAGTAGCGGAGGCTGCCCGGGGCTGATGGATGGTTTACTAATGTCTTGCTCCATAGGACACAGGCCCTCTGGCTCAGCTGTCCCTGCATTATCTTGTCCGACCCCCTGTGGAGATTAAACACCACCTCTTTTCATGACTCTCTTACTTTTAGCAAAGGTGTAATTTCAGACTTCGTCAAAGGCAGGACGTAACAAATGTGGTTGTAATGCTGGGAAATCAAATGAAAGGTGCAGGAATTTATTGTTCTGGGGCTTTTTTTTTTCTATCCAAAGGCTATTATTATAGTCTTAAAGATGAAGTGCAGGAAAGAAATCCAAAGATGTGGTAGCTTATCTTTCATGCTTGGACTGTTGCCTGTAAGAAACTTGGGATATTCATGAAGCATAATTGTGTGCAGATGTTAATTTTTAAACAGAGAAGTATCAGGTGCACCTCCTTTGGCTACTCCGCTCCTCTCGCCCTAATGAAATCCTAAGCTTGAGCAGAAAGAGAGAGAGAGATGGCAGCAGAGCTTTGGGCTCAGCTGAATGAAGAGCTGCACATGACTTGGCTCACTTGGCTCCTGGCCAGCGTCTTGGCAAGGTTTCAGGAGTTAAACACAGACCCTCTAAGCCTCCTTTACAAGCTGGATACCCTGAGCATGGAAAAACTGAGTATTGTGGCTGCGCTGAAGAGCCCACTTAAAAAAAAAGATGGATGAATCTTGTGATTTTGTGACTGCAGGAGAAAGAGTTGTCTCTTTAAAAGTTAAATGCTGAGGAAAAGCCATAGCAGACAACTCTTAAGAGCATGTCAGGTTTTACTATCAGGAAAAAGAAGCCAAAGAACTGGGTCAAGATAAATCATTATAGGTGTGTTAAATATATTTGGCTTATTCAAACATACTTTCAGTTTAATCCAGCCAGCCATTGTCTGTATCACTTATCTCTTTAAGGGTTATGGTGAGCTGAAGCATATCCTAGTTGACATTAGGCAAGAGGTAGGATACACACTGTCACCAGCCAATTACAGGGCCCTGTAAAGAGACAGACAATAACTAACACTCACACCTTTGGGCAACTCAGAGTCACAAATTAACCTACAAACAAACTTTGGTCCATGGGTGGAAACTGAAGTGCCCAAGGAAAGCCAATGCAATAAAGAAACACTTGGCCAACATAGGGAGTCAAACCATCTTGCGTGGCACAAGCCCCAACCAGCTCCGCCACTGTGCCACCCAATTTCTATTTAATTTGCTTAAAACTTCATTTAACCAGGAGAAGCTCATTTATGAGAGGGTCCAATGCAGGACAAGCAGAACAGAAATACCCACTGAGCAAATTCAAAGCATATCCAACCTTATACATCTTCCTCTAATGTATTTAATCTATTCTAAAGATAATGAAGATACCAGTTCTTTTTCCTGCAGCAGATTCCAGTCTGCAGGGGCAGCATATCTGAAATGTCTTTTGTCCCAGAATTTTGGGAACAGAAAGCAAAAGTAGGTTTGGTAACTGAGTCATAGAGCTCAGACTGTCACTTCCAGTACTTTCCACATGAACGCAGTTTGTTAAATATGTGGGAAGCAAATTAAGTATATTCTTTTGAATCAGGGAGTGCCAATGATTCATTCTATATTGATGCGCCAGAGCCTGAAGATTGGCTCCGAACCTTTAAGATTCGTAATGAACTGCATCTGATAATTTAAGACATCACTGTTATTAGTCAGAGGCATTAAAGTAGCTTCAACAAGGCACTTTTTTGGTGGAATGGAAACCAGACTCTCAGGTAAATAAGGACTCAAAAGTGAATAACATAGAAGTAGATTTATCTGGTCACAACCTACCAAGTGGGGGATGTCTGGCCCTTGCCAAACATTCTAAACACCTAAAATGTTTTCTTATGAAAGAATATTTAGAATTGGACAGATCCTTAAGGTAAACGTAGACATTTAACCACAAGAACTCAAATAGTTTGACACAAAGGGAGTTGTGACAAGCAACTCACTAATTCTGCTTACTTTTCCAAATCTTAATAAAGTTTATATTGCGCAAGCTGCAGTGCACATTTTTGCAGTTACATCCAAGCTCCTGTACATAAGAGAAATTTCATTAAATTGATGTCAATAGTTAGAATACTGGAGGAAACTTTTCAGGATTCGTGTAGTTTATCCAGCACTTTCCCTAACTTTGGTGACCTAGACCTGTTTGCCATGTATACACACGGGTTGACAATATTTAGAGAAAAGGAGGCAACCAGGAAAGTTTTCTCATTCCTTTCCAGTTCTACTATCTTTCATGTATGATACCAATGCGTTTGTTAGCAACATAAGTGTGAAATTGCAGAAAATATCCTGAAGATTGTCCAATTAACTTAATTGAGATGGCAATTTTGGCGGAAGAAATTGTAATTAGTAAGAAACAAGAGATTATCACCTTTTCTAGTTACTTTCCCAAATGCTTCCAAAGTGCATGTTCTTTTTAACTCCTGCCAACTAGCTAACTTGTGGAAGGATTGTAACATTTCTGATCTTTGAACTGCATTTAAAAACCTCAAATGACCTCATTTAAAGTACTTGGATGCAGCTTACAGACAAATTACCAATAACTGAAAGAATGCTTCACAGCCCTTGAAAGTGTTCGTTACTCTACAGGAAATGCAGAGGAAATAGAAGTCCTAGATAGCTTCTATTAAGGCATGTGATGTTGCTATAATATAAATTGTCTAAAAATGCAGACAAACTCCTGCACACTACTTAAAATGCACAAACACATAGGCGATATTTGGAAAAATGGGTGGAACTTGCAGGGTTTAACTTAAGTTTACTTGCATTTGCAACAATGGGAAGTGGGTTAAAATGGTTATATGTTTGTTCAATTGGCACAACCCTGCACATTGATTTACACTTGTTGTGGTTATACCACCCACTTTTCCAAATATGCAATCTTGAGTACAGTTCAGACAGTTATTTATTTATTTATTTATTATATTCTGTGTTGGGAGTGTGACTGGGGGCTATCACATTTCTCTTCCACAGGAACCCTTTTAAAAGCCTCAAAACATCTTTATAGTGGGACAGATCCCTAAGGACTTCTGGGCAGGGGTAAGGGGGGTCACATTGATCTTGGCTTGGGGCTTTCAAATCTCTGAAATTGCAAAGTGACAGTCTGGTAAGGAGAATGTGATTTTGCCATGGCTTGGCTTTATCTTCATCCGTTCATTTTTACACTCAAATGAGATTACCCATGAAACAAGAATGCACGTTAAAAAACACAGTCCTCACTTTGGAGGGCATTGCCAAATATGTGGCATTTTAATCAAGCGCCCTGAGAAACGATTGGTCTGCACAGCAGAAATAAAGAGTTTTTCCACAGCGGTCACATGCATGGTGTACATAGGAATGCTTGTTTGACATATTTATTTATAGCGAGTCATAGCCTCGTCGTCTGAGCGGGGGAGACACAAGGACATATCTAAACACAAACCAAGGCCTGCCAAGTCATGAGTTGTGAGATTAATTTCAAAGAGACGGTAGTGCGGCGCAGAAGCCAAAGACCCAATTCTGGTAATCACCCTGCCCCATCGCCCTCCCCCCTCCCCCGTCCCAGAGACTCCAGACGCTCATGCTGTGTCAGGCTCTTTGAACATCAGTTTCTCAGCACTTGTGTCCTTGTAACGTCTCACCGCCTTTCTCCGCGGTGGCTGTGCACTAACAGGCCGGTCGAGGAAGTCGCGGCGACTTGTTAAAAATCATATTTTCCAACTTATTCTCTCATGCCGCTTTACAAGTGAGGATTTGACTTTCAGCAGCAGTTGGCCCGCAGTCAGGAGCCAACATTCCTCTCTGGTTCAGCGAGTCTGGCCCCGAGCACCATGGCGGGTTTCCTTGTCAGATAAATATAACCAGGGTCATCCACTGGCACCGTCGCTCCGGCCAGTTGGGGCCTGGCAAAGTCCCCACAATAACTCTGTACTTATGGTACTGCTAAGCCAAAGGGGGGGAGCGAGGGCTTCTCTCTGTGGCCTAAAAGAACCTCTGGCTGGGGGTCCAGGCTTAAGAGGCTGAGCCCCAAAGATAGGAGGGGACCAGGGGCAGAGTTAGAAGGAGGGGGGACTAGGTTAGGATAAAAGAACTCAACCTGTGAACATCCCATCAATAGGGGACTTTCTGCTCTCTGAGACTGCAGTGCCCCCTGGGGGAGCTGATATTGCGTCCAATGTGTTCACAGAATGTGACAGAAAGGTACAAGCATTTATACAAGCCTGCAGAGCAACTGGATTTTCCTCAGTCTGACATTTGAATCAGTTTAATATGGGACACGTCGCAGTAAAGTTAATGACACTCAGAGGCCTTCAGTCCCGGTTGAGGTTTAGGAGTCCAGATAACGTGTTAGCTAATTTTCCAGGCACAGTGAAGGCAGCGTGTGATGCAGTTTCCCCAGGCTGTTGGGCCCTAAGAGCCTGGTGTCTATCTCTATTCATTAATGTGACTCCTTTTCACTTTTTCAAGTCTCACTTCCAGTCAAAGCCGTCAGTCAGCGCTGGGATAGTTGTTGTTTTTTCAGGCTGTTTTCATCAACTCAGACATGTCTGACATTAACACTTGCTCAAGGGTGACTTTTCTCTTTTGAAAGGAAAGGAGCTCGTGGGGTAGAGCTGTGTTAGAAAAGCTGAGTTGAAACTTCTGTGTTTGCTCTTAAGAGTGCATCAGCTGTCAACGGGGCTTCTCTATAAACAAATGGGAAGCAACAGTTGGTGGCACAGACCCTGGGAAAAGCACCTGCTTTTGTGCTTAAGTGAAAGAGAGAGGCAGAAAAAACACTGCAGAACTTCATTTTTAAGCTGAAAGTCAGCCTGGAAATTCCGCAAGATGAATATGCCAAGTATTTTATAAAAGATGCTGACAACCTATAACTTTTTTAGGGATTTATAAAAGTTTGGAAATATGAATCACTACATGCTCGTTGATGGATTTAGCGTATCTATGATGTTTGCAGTTTTAAGTTCTAGTAAAGTAAAGTTTCAGAACTTGTGAACGTGTTAATGCTTAGAAAAAACCTTCTTCTTATTTGGAACAATTAAAAATAACTTGCTTCTTGATTCTTTGTCAAATTTGGCTGAGGTGTAAAAATAAAGACACGATTAATGATTTGTAGAACACCAACTATTGTCAGCTTTAGAATGTTTTCTCTTACCTTCAGGGAAGAAACATTTTCTTTGTGATATTCAGAGTTAAAGTAATAAAGAGAAAAAAATCACCGAAATGCGTTAAAATAGACTCGGACAAAATAGAAAGTGATCAACTGGGTTTACTTGGCAACAGGAGCATTAAGGAGGGTTGTTATGATTCTGATTGGTTGGTCAGAGAGCCAACAAAGGGTCAATGAGATGGCAAGTCATTTAAGAAACTTAGACTTCCTTGTTTTGGTTTTGCTTGAATGTTCCTGTTGTTGTTGTTGGTGGTGGTGGTATCTGTCACTATTGTGCCTTAAATACGCAGACTGGTCACTTTCCTACACTGTCATCAGTTTCCAGTTGAGGGCAGGGACGACTTCTATAATTTATCAGTGCATGATTTACAAGCTGAATATATTTGTATTATTGCGACATAGCTGTTGCACCAACTGCTCCAAATTTGACATTTACAAACCATGCTTTATTTTCTCCTCCACAGATCATGAGTCTCGAGAACATGAGGACACCCTAACCACAGAGATTACAGAGGAGCTGCAGCCGGCCAAAGTGCCACTCCTACCCAAAGACATTGTGAACAGTAAAAAGGTCCATGCCCTTCGCAAGGAAGCGAAGAGGAAGCAAGGCAAGCAGCGCTCAATGGGCTCCCCCATGGACTACTCCCCCCTGCCCATTGACAAGCATGAGCCTGAGTTTGTAAGTCCACATTCTTAGTTTAAAGTTGGACATTTTAGCCAGTTCATGGTCATTTTCTTTGACTTTGGCGACACCTAGGGGTGGTTTTAGAAGTACATTCCTTCAGAAAGTTTCTTTCCAATTACAACAAGTCACCATGCCTTTACACTCAACTTTTGTTATGTAACCCTTGAATGACCAGAACAGTCAAAGACATTGCAACACAGTTGACTTCTTATGGCCTAATGCCGAGTACTGACCCTATTCTGTCTCTCTCTAAAGGGACCATGCAGAAGGAAACTTGACGGGATCATTCAGGGAATGAAGGACACTTCACGCGTCATGGCTCTGTCTTTGTACCTTCCCAACTGTGACAGGAAAGGATTCTTCAAGCGCAAGCAGGTGAGACACTAAATGAGCCTAAATTACCAACCATGACAGTCCTGGTTATTAAATGACACTAATAAGGGTATTCAGGTGTTTAGATTGGAAAAGTTTGACCTCGTATCACTTAGTGTTGACTGGATTGCTAAAATAATAGGACTGATTCACACATTCAGGTGAAGTGAAGGCTTTCTGCTCCTGTTAAATGGTAAATGGACTTGAGCTTATATAGCGCTTTTCTAGTCTTTGACTACTCAAAGCTGCTTTACACTGCAGGCCACACTTACCCATTCACATCCATTCGCTCTCACAGTCATTTACTGATGGTTCTGAGTTTCTGTGTTAGTTATCCATCAGTTTCTCTAATGCTACGGCCACACCGGACGCGAATTGGCGTATTTAAAGGAAAATTTCGGTTCCTGCAGCTTTTACATTGTTTATAGAATGAAGAACAACAATCTACTCACCCAGAAGGCTTTCCTGATGCAAACGGTGCTTCGGGAGATATTTAGATCCAAAATCGAGCAGCGGACACCGATATAATGGTAGCCTGTAGGGCATGTTAGCGCCGCTCCTAAAACTGCATTAATCGGCCAAAAACTCCTGTTTTTCACCAATATTCCATCATGATTTCCTCCGAATGGACCGCCATTGCAGCCTGTGTCTCTCCACACAGCGCTGTGTGGCTGAACTAACCTCTGAACTGACGAAGAAGACCGGGTACCTCTGCGCATGCGCAGTACTCTCCGGAGCGTTGCGATCGCTTCTTCATTTCTAAGAGCTCCTTATCTGTATACTGTGGCTCCAAACTGTAAGGACACCCATCATATTCAAAGTCCTCCTCCACAACATCTTCATCCCATAGATATTCGTCCATTTTGCACAAAACTGGAAGAAGAAAGTTGATTTGTAGCTGCCAGTCTTCCCCTGAAGCAATGAGCCGCACTGCGCATGCGCAAAGGGCATGTAAACAAAGCCGTCAGTTCAGAGGTTAGTTCAGCCACACAGCGCTTTGTGGAGAGACACAGGCTGCAATGGCGGTCCATTCGGAGGAAATCATGATGGAATATTGGTGAAAAACATGAGTTTTTGGACGATTAATGCAGTTTTAGGAGCGGCGCTAACATGCCCTACAGGCTACCATTATATCGGTGTCCGCTGCTCGATTTTGGATCTAAATATCTCCCGAAGCACCGTTTGCATCAGGAAAGCCTTCTGGGTGAGTAGATTGTTGTTCTTCATTCTATAAACAATGTAAAAGCTGCAGGAACCGAAATTTTCCTGTAAACGCGCGAAGTGCCTGTGACGCGCCGTGTGTAACGCCCGAGGCTGGACGCTGGACCATTTTGACAAGCTGAGGAGAGACGCGCTTCACTGCGCAGGCGCAGTAGAGAGCCGGAGCTTGTCGGACTCAGTGATGACCCATGCAGGCAAATCCAGCTGGAAATGAATATTTACAGAACTTACCTTCAAAACCTGTCTCCTCAGCGACAGTACACACGTCAAATCGTATGAGCAGGAGCTGGTAGTCAGAGCATCACATGTCATTAAATCAATGATGTCGGGGTCATCGCTGATTATTTTCAACTCGAGAACTTGGGGTTAAGTGTCCTGCCCAAGGTCACATCGCCATATGTCGCCTGGAGCTGGGCTTAAACCTGCAACCTCCCGATCACTGACCAAGCGCACTATCCAACTGCGCCACCGACGCAAAATCAGTGTATTGGATATCGAAAAATTCAAGTATTGTGTCCCTAAAAATAAATAATTAAGGTTAATTGCAGGGTAAGAAGGTCTAGAAGTTACCTGATCGTCATTGAAAAATACATTTCATTACACCACATTAAGTAAAAGGCTTTCAAGAATGCATTTCTTTCTCGCACTTGCACTTATTTTTATATTAACCTTGTCTTTCCTTCTGCCTCACAGTGCAAGCCATCCCGCGGCCGCAAACGGGGCATCTGCTGGTGTGTGGACAAGTACGGCGTTCAGCTCCCCGGCACGGACTACAGCGGAGGAGACATTCAGTGTAAAGACCTAGAGAGCAGCAGCAACAACAACAACAACGAGTGAATGTGGGGGGGAGGACCACCCTCGACCCCTGCTCCCCCCACCCCAAATCACCACGTGACCCAGGGCCCACGCCTCCTCTCCGAACCACACCCCGAACGCTCCGCCCTCTGTACACTTCAAGAGTTTTGTTTTTTCAAATTGAAAAAAAAAAAGGAAGAAAAATCTC
Source organism: Scarus forsteni (assembly GCA_036419115.1). NCBI lineage: Eukaryota > Metazoa > Chordata > Actinopteri > Labriformes > Labridae > Scarus > Scarus forsteni. Next base: position 17,123,093 of record JAZDUH010000033.1, on the reverse strand, counting down.
CGAACGACAGGACAGGCTGAAAAGAGACACCTGTAACTTTATTTACTTTTTTCTTTTTCTGTTGTCGACCAAGCACTCATCTCAGAATGAGGGTTAAAGTCCCAGAAGATTTGCTAGATCCCCTTGCCTGTTGCTCATGGGGACCCCTTGTATGAGGCGGGACCGCTGGCTGCAGATCCATGAAAATATATGCACTCAACGGATATATTTTTATAGAAGCTCGGGGGTTTCAACATTACGCTTTGTATAACGTAAAAAATCAAAAACAGAAAAATTGTGAAGAAAATCAGGCACATTGATGAAAACAGATCAGAACATGATGCCACTGTGGAACTGACAATTGGCAGAGTAATTTGGTTTTTTGTCTGTTTTCCAAAAGAAAAAAAAAAGAAACAATCGATAGGGGAATGCTGTAACAGTTGACTCTATCTGGATATGTGGTTCTGTCAGAGCACTTATGAATAGGGGAACCTGTTAAGAAATGTGTAACTTCACAAAATGACGCGTGCATGAATGTGTGTATGTGTACAGTTTGAGTGTGTGTTATGTATCAGCTGGTGTAGGTGTATGACGGAGTGAGCCTATTACAAAAAAGAATGTCCTTTTATTTCTTCTCGTTTGTTTGTTTTTGTCACAACGAGTATTGTTAGCGCTTGAAGTGGTCTTGGGGCTGGCCTTCTCTATAACCGATATAGCGTATGTCTCGGGACACAGAGTGTTTGGAAACAAAAGCAGAACGTCACAGATGAACCTATGTAAGTGGCTCTTCGACAATGAAGCTAGCCTGATATGCCAACTGTGCCTATTTAAACAGACACTGCCATGCAGGGCGACACAGAGCTTAGAGAGCGCTGACTCTACCGGTGAAATTTTCAGCATAACTGATGGGACTCAAGATGGACTTTTGTTTTTTGTTTTTTTTTCGAGTTGAGTGCATAATCCGAACTTGCCAGTCAGGCCGGTTGCTTCTCTGATTCAGTTGTGTGAAGTGTAGTTTTGTATGGTTTTGTTTGTGCTGTTTTCTTTGCCTTCAGTGAAGTAAAGACCGCCCACTTTTTGAGCCATGTTCCTTGATCAAGTGGTTTCCCCTCAGTACTGCTACTTCAGTGTAACCATGGTGTATTACATTACTTTTAAATATAGTTATTGAATGTTGTTTTCCTGTAGAAACATAGTATGACAACAATGTAATTGTGTTTGGAACAAAAAAAATAAGATTTTAGCCTGTAAAGAATTTGAATAGGTCCTTGTAGCCTGTTGGAAGAATGACCCCCGAGTCATTCAACAACAGGGCAGTCAGAGAAGCTAACCCTCTGAACCCTTCTGCTTCATGCCCCCATACAAAGGTTATCTACCTTCATCTAGCGGGGGCATGATCAACACAAAAAGGTTACAGGTTATAACAGGGTCATTTTACTAGAGTATTTTCTCTCTGTGTGCAAGTCACAGTGCCTTCCTACATGCAAATACATTTAAATAGTGACGTGAAAGTGACATGGATATCCTACGGGGCAATTTCCGTTCTCAGACAGCCCTTTGCTGGAGCTGATACTTGATACAATGATCAAGGAGTGCAGGTTAAGTTCTCACAAAAGAAGAACATTGAATGTGGTAGATCTTGTACATTGTAACAGCAACAAATCGCAAAAGCATTTATTATCTCTGCCTGTACCTCGGGGCAACTCTGGACGAGAATGATGTATGAGGAACTCCCTCTTCTCTTTCTTGACAACCAATAAGCTAAGACCTTGTTTACACCCTGCCTTAACATTCATGCTTGGTTGTAGCATTAATACTTAACAGATAACCTGAACTCACATTCATACAACCAGTAAGGTGCATTGACCCAATTAAATGTCTTTACCCTTTCATTTAGAGACATTTTAAGACTAAATAAAGGTTAAAAGTGGTTAAATAAGGCACTGCTAACGACTTAGCTTGTGGCTAGGTATCTTTGAACGCTGTGTGCAGTGAAGCCAGTTGTAGTACAGATTTACAGGATAAATTAGTCTCAAACTAAGAAACTTTCTGCACCTCTTTTAAAGTTTTCTCCCTTTTTTTCTTAAAAAAAAGCCTTTTAGTTTACAGCTGGGCTATTAGCCTCTTAGCTTGCCTTTTGTCATTGGACTAGCTGCAAATCACACGCGAGACTACCCATGTATTATAGAGGGGTGCAGGAACGAGTCCAAAAACATGTTAGCAAATTAGCTTTCAGGACTTCCTGGTTCTGAAGCCTTATGAGATTTAGAATACAGGTTTCGAAAAACGCTTGAAATAAGCTCGGTGAAAAACAAACATGCAAGATTTTAATGTTTAGTCTGAATAGCAAAAAAGGAAAAAAAAAAAAGGAATGGTTGCCAATGGCTTGATCAGTTCATCTGCCCATGAGAAAATTCTCAAACAAGAAACTACAACAAGACATTATGCATCAGAAATATGGTGATAGCTTCAAAGTCAAAGTGCCATGTTGTAGTTCCATGGTAGCTCAGTTATAGCTTTTTAGTACAATTACGTTTAGGTTTAAAATACTATGTAAAGTTGGTTACTTCGTTAAGATTATCACAAAGAGCAGAACATGTTAGTTTCATATTTTTTTGTTTTCTACAGTTTTTTTGTACTGATCCAAAACAAATTGGCCTACAAAAATATCCCTCCACCAATCTTTAGTGTTGTTTGCAATACAATTTGAATTGAAGTGGATTGGCTAAAGCTAACTAGCACATCTATACTAACTACTCCCCTTCATTCTTTTGAAATTGCTTTTAATGGAAATTGCAACCTAAATCAAAGCAAAATGTGACCAAGCTGGGTGCTTCACATCTTCTTGTTCATCACTAATTCACCTTATTCATTGTGTTGCATGTCAAATACTGGGATTCTTAGCCACAAGCTAAGAGGCTAGCTGTATAACTTAAAGGGTCTTTAAAGATCTTTAATAAGTGTCAGAACTGACAAACAGCTACATAACTAAGCAAATTTGGGAAAAGGCGCTCAAGATGTCTTTATGCACCTGATATCAAATCCTTGTGAGTTCACGTTGAGGTGCATCAGCATTTAGGATTACATCATGGTACCTAACTACCTAGCATGGTTGTTAATACAAGGCGTAAATGAGGTCTAAGACTCTTTCTTTTCATGTGAATGCCAATGTGTCTGATTGCCAGAGAGGGGAGGCCTGAAGGATGGTCGCAGGTAAAACAAGCATTTATGTTGCTGCAAAAAAAAAAAAAAAAAAAAAATCACTATCCTAAATGGCCTCTAGTTGTGAATATATTATCAGTTCCCCCTGCCCCAAGTCCGACACCAAAATCCCCACTACCACTTTCGAAAAGAAAAAAAAAAAAAAAAAAAAAGCAGCTTGCACTTATTTCAGTTACTCACTATTGATATTGACACACAACGACGTCCTACGATGTGGTATCATGAAGTTAGTGGAACATAAAAAAACAAGAAAAAAAATACAGCCACAAAAGCTAAATGTTGTGTTATCTTGTGCTTGCCTTTTTAAGGTGGTGCTTTGAGGTATTTTTTGTCGACAGGGGCTGTGCAGCCCATGCCTGGGACCTCCATTACAGCAGCATCTTTTAGAGGAAATTTTAAAAAATCAAAAGTAACACACAGCTAGAGATGTTCTTATGGCCAATTGCACAGAGATGAGAGTTAAGGTAGTGAGAGGGGAAAAAGGATGGAGGGAGTGAGAAAAAGAGGAAGAGCAAACGCCATGGGCAGTGGTCATAATCAGGGCCTAGCCACTACCCCGACACGGGGTCACCAATTGCATGACACTAGCTACAATTAGCAAGACAGTTTACTTGGAGTCATGGGAATCTGGGGGATGTTGCACTGTTACCAGCAATTTTGTTTTTGTGCTCTTGCGTCCAAAAAACTAAATACTTGGAACAATTCATGAATATCTGAGTGTCCTGGTGCTTGTTCCTTTGATTTTGGACAACAGGTTAAAATTCACGCTCTTGAGAAGCAACAAACCTGCCTGAGGTGTCTTCCCCAGGTTTCCCGTCTCCTTCTTGGTGAAAACTCATACTCACATCACAACAGTAGTACAGTAACGTCAGTACAGATATCTTTCTGAGTACATAATGCTTTCAGGATGTAATGAGACACTACAATTGGTTTTGCATAATTTGGTGTTCACTGGCTTGTGAAAATAGACCCATCGGTGGCAGGAGGATAGTGGGAAATAAAATGGTCAGTATTTGGAAATACATAAAACAAATAAGAAAAAAAAAAGACAAAAAATCTCAAATTATAAAGTGAATATCACTGTGTAATATTTATTCAACTTGTAATTTATGTACTCTTTTAACCTTTGTCTTTTTTTGTTATGACAAAGCATTTATTTAAATAAAGTTATGTATTCATTTACGCTCTCTGGCAAGGTTTTCTTTATTTCTAGGGTTGCATCCTTATGAGTGAGTATAGCCGCTAAATTGGCTTGAAACAGTTTGAAGCGGAATCATCCTGATAGTAAGCGCTGACTAATCTCTGAGGCACGAGCTGATAAACCTCTTAGACATAAGTCTGAGACACCCAGGCTAGCCCACAAGGATCTCATGCAGCATGCAGGATGTGACTTTATAAAGCCTCGCCCGAGGGCAAGTCACCTGGTTTTCAACACCATAGTCAAAAAAGATTGCACAGGAACAAGGAAGTCATTTAGTATGAGTTTGAAGTTCAAGAGGAGGGATAACATCTAGGGGGACTGGCTCACGGCTGAAATGACTGTGAAGAAGAGATTTAAAGCCTGGAGGAAGCTTTGTCGTGTTGCGGAAACCTAACCCTTATTAGCACTTAAAGCATAACGGCCTCCTCTGAGGAGACACACCCCAATAAAAAAAGACATAAAGGCTGCTAATTCTGAGAGAACACTGAGGCCCAATATGGAGCAGAATGAGAAAAACTAACTCAAACATTTGTGGTAAATAAGGGATTTATTTGCCATTGATCTGACACGTAGAGTTGGTATTGCTTATATATGGCAAGTTGTGAACAGCAGTTTTAATTTTGACAGCACTTTTTAATTTAGTGTTAGTTGCAATCTTATGCATAAAATATTTTTTAGTTTGGTAATAATTTAGTAATCTAAATTCTTCCTTAAATGTAGTCAACTAAAAATGAAGTGTAAAGGTAAGCCATTTTTTTTTTGTTTCCTTAATTTACTAAAGCCATGTTATGCTCTTGGATAAAATGGCACAGCTAATAACCCTATACTAAATGCTAGTAAAGTCTGATTATATAAATTAACAGAAAATTTTAACTTTTGTGCAAAATGCAGTCACCTTTATTTAGGCTACCTGGCAGAGTGTCTCAGTTACAATGCCAGAACTGACAACAAACAGTGAACCTGCTCTACATTATGATATGAATTCATAAAGAGTGCAGCTCTGATTGGATCAGAATGTTTTAAGGGAATGTTTTCATCATCAAAGACTAGTCTGCAATTTAAAGGACTTAAAGACATAACTACCTCTGATAAACCAAAGTAGACGCCAGTACCAAAAACTCCTTTGTTACATAAACAAGAAACCAGAAATATATCATTACCATCTTTAAACACTAAACACAGGCTTTTTAAACATATTCAACATTTCACCTTTCAGTGAATTCAAAATAAAGGAGAGTTTGCAAATTCAAAATGTCTAGCTTGTTATTAGGCTAACAGGTACAGCTCAGCTTGAAACCTCTACCAGTTTTTTTTGTTTGTTTGTTTGTTTTTACCAGCCTATGGGCATCAGCTAAACCGGAATGTTGAACTGTTTTTTTTAAAGGGTTGAAATAAAGAAAATACTGTGAGATGAAGGCAGTTTTACTTGCTATGACCAAACAATAACTTTAACTGTTGTGTAAAGACTTACATTTTCTCAAAATTCTATGTAGGGTTGTTTCAGAAAACCCCAGTCACACCCACTCAAAAATGTCAACTCTGATTAAATCTGGAATTAATCTGTTTACAACTCCGATGTAATGGTTTGAGCCATTTAGTCATGCTGTCAAAAATAATTTCAGACTATTATTTTCTCACTTTAATCATAACAATTGCTATTGTATTTAATGTTGTTGGCGAGTTTGGTAAGACACCTTTCCAACAAAGTTATAGGATCCTGCATTTTAGGAATGAACATCATAGTTTAATGTGTAGGTGGCCCCCAAAGAAATGAGCCAAAGTCCTGTGTAACTGGAAGCTGGTGTTATGGTACGCAGAGTGGCATGGTATTCGGTACCACCTCTACACGAAGGACCGAGACAGTCCGTGTAGTGGGTGTCCCAGGAAGACAACACCACAAAAACACCAGCTCCTCATTCGTGCTTTACTGAGGAGCCATAGGCTTTCTTCCAGGGAAAGGGGATTTTGGAACATAGTTTGGGGTCACCACCTTACAAGTTGTACCTTGTTGTAAAGGTGACTAATCAGGCTTTCCAACGAAATAAAACACAACACCAACTGCCTTTAATGGGGAGACATAATCAACCCAAATATTCTGAAACTTTCTGTTTCAGTTGGTTTGATTCAGCATTTTAAAGTACAAAAAACGCCACCAAAAGTCTTCGAAAAAGGGGAAATCCCAGTGTTTGAAATGGTGATGGTACACGATTTGAGAAATTTTGGACAAACAGTTATTATTCCAAATAAATTAACCCTAAATCCAAGATGCTGGGAAGCTGACTCGAGGTGTGTCCCAAATCGCAAACTTTCATACTCACTGCTTAAAATTTTGAGTATCCTCCACCAAAATGAGAAAAAAAGGATGGAAAGTGTGGGAACAAACAAGTATGCAAAAGTACTCGGATGACGTATTCAAATCATTCAAGATTTTGTGTATGTAACTCTGGACACTCACCTTACTCATTTTTTCAGCAACAATGGCGGCGGAGAGCTGTGGCTGTCTCTAAAGTGGATGTGGCTGCGCTGTGCAAATGTAAGTTATAAATGTTCTGTTTCATACGTGTTGTTCCCACCGAGCACCACCGCTGTTGTCGTTTTGAGTATATCTGTGGTGTAAATAGAATTTTTGGTTTGTTAAATTTGCTACCACGAACAGAATAGCAAATGCCAATGCTAGTTGGCTAACAGTGTCCAAATGGTGGCGGTAATTAGCGGCAGTGCTCCGTGAGATGGTCACAATTTAGTTGAAAGAAGACGAGATCAGTGTTGCATCGTCATTTCCAGTGAGCACACCGCACGGCAGTATGCGATTCGGCGATTTGGGACACACTATAGCCTCTAGTAACTTATAAAAAACAAATTCTTCTGAACATATTTATCTTCCAATAACTCAAAGTAAAATTGGTTTGAAATTAGCACATGAAATTCTAAATTTATTTGACTATTGATGGCAGTCTCCATTATGTGTTAGCATCAAGCTAACAAACTCTTTAACATACCATTGTTCATTTGATAGAACTTAATCTCATTTTTCTGTAATTGCAGTAACTTTAACAGGCAATACAGTCTTTGTCTGTAAGCAGTGCAGTGTTGCTGTTTTCTGACACCACATTTCTATCAAAAATCAAACCCAAGCCACTACTTTGGTTCACTAGTTGCTCGTGGTTGTGCTAGATCGGGGATGGGCAACATCTGTAACGAGAGCCACGTGAATTCCATCCTTACTTTTTGAGGGTTGTATTGTTATTCATTGGATACTTTAATTACATAAGCTCAAAAAACTAGTCAAAATTGTTTTAATGGCCATTTTATTCTATATTTGATGTGAGAAATCATCCCTGCTGTCAGTGCTTTCTCCCCTCTCCCTTCCTGCTCCTCTGCCAGCTGTGGGCGTGGGTACCTCACTCTCCTCTGCTCTCCTACCATGCACCTGCTGGGAATCACCTAAGGACACTCATCATGTTAGCTGCCTGGAGTCACCTTCTCCTCGCTGGTGGATTGCCTCTCTTTGAGTGGTTCGTTGGCTGTGTCTCCTCTTAGCCTTTTGTCCTCCTTTAAGGAGTTTAACCTTTTTTGGAAGAAAGTGTTTTGTGTGGACTGTGCTTGTGTTGACTGCTGGATACTTACCTGTTTTTCTGCTCCCTCTCTTCACAGTGTTCTCCTGGAGCACTCACCCTGCCACCTTTGTAAATACTCCCCTTAACTCCTCCACGTGCACTGGATTCCACCTTTCGTTGTTTGGAGCTGTAGATTATAAATTCAAACTGTTTTTTGTCTCGGCCTTCAGCTTTTGGATTCAACGATTATCTTTTAAGGGACTGTACTTTAACATTTGAATCATTAAATAACCTTAAAGTGTGCTGTAAAAAGCTAACGTGGAGATTTGGTAAGAGTAAAAGTAACATAATAACACTTATTGTTAAACCTCTAATGAAAAAATGCAAGCTTAGTAATTGTTTAAGTCCTTTATCAACACTTTGTCAAATGTGAATACGCAAATAATTTGATTATGTGTCCTTAATTCCTGCAAAGAACAAACCATGCATAGTGGATTCAAGGTTTTATAGAACTTTTATCACCGTTTTTTTATTTATAACGCATGGTGTTTAGACATCTTAGATCAAACAGCACTTGACCGATTTAGTATATGTTCTTCTTACTTCCGATCTGCTGACATTTCTAAAGGGTTGCGGGCTGCAATGAGGGAGCAGTGGCCCATGGGCTGCCAGTTTCCCACCCCCATTCAATAAATGTTTTTTCCAAATAAAATACTATTGGACTCCCATATTAAATGGGAAGTCAAGACTACTATAATGGCTTGATAGGGAACTTGTCACAAGTAATGGAGCTTCATCGTCGTCAGTAACAAGTTTATTCCAGAGCTGTTTTGATGGCGTAATTGTCTCCCATATTTAAGCATGACCTGGTTACCTAAAAATCAAATGCTCATAACAAAGTAACAAAAGCATTAAATTCCCTCCTGATCAGCAGTTTGTTTTTGGTTTTGGCTGCTTGCACACAAACTAATGAAGAAAAAATACAGCTGGGATCTAAAAATCCGAGCTTCATCTCCACAGAGGGGTTTCTGGTGATTTTTATCCCTTCTCAGATTCCAGGAAGAGACAGAATGGGACTTTTCTTTTTAGGGGGCCACCAGAATCTTTCCCCAGGGACTTCAGGACTTTGAGCAGCTCCAGATGTGGGTGACTGAAGCTGGGCATGAAAGGGTGGAGGGCCCTGCAGTTCCTGTATAGAGAGCAGATCAAGGCTGCCGTAAAGATTGTTGTGGTGTGTATGTGTGTGTGTGCGTGTAGTTGGGAGGGTATAACATTTAGGAGAGGGAGGAGGGAACATGTGTAGAAGATTTGATTTGTGAGGCAGTGAACATGACAATTACTATTTGCCTTCAAAGAAACTGACAACTGCACTTAGGGCTTCAAAGCATTTATGCTCCTTTTATTACATAATGAGGCACACAGCGTCGTATGGCTCCATCTGACATCAACTCACGCACCTCCATCCATCCCAATCCCAGTCAAACTGCTCTGCACTCAGCCAGTCAGGTCAGAAAGCTCTGCTAGAGGCAGCTCATACTCCATCTTAATTACTTTTGTATATGAATACAATGAAAGGACTGAATGTTCCCTAAAAATGAGCATATGGCAAGGTCTGTTGTTGTTAAAGATTGTTTATTTGTTTTGGTTTTAGTTGTGTTTCTGTGTTGGCGTATTGATGCCAAATACAATGATAAATAACAATCACAACATGACAGAAGAAACAACAAATGCAGCAACATATAAAAAGACAGAACATAAATAAAAAAAACTCTTTAAAAATTATCTTAATCAAGTATAATAATATTTTTTAAACGTGAAAATGTAATAAAAAGGGGTCAATGAAAAGAAAGCAACAGAAAACAAAAAATCTTATTACACTAAAAAGGAAAAAGCAATAACATATTTGAAAACTTAGCAAATATAAGAAAAAAATATAGTAACAAAAACTTTTAAAAACAAGTGGCAGATTGGAAAAACAGTTAAAAAATTAGGAACTGGCGAACAAAAAGGCACATCAACAAATAAAAAGTTCATCACTAAAACAATTGATGGAAACAGATAAAACGGTCAACTTATTAAAACTGCAACAACAAACAGGAAAATGCTACAAAGCATACATAATTATAAAAACAGAACAGGTTTGATAAAGGAAATACTAAAAGAATTAAGAAAGACAATAAGTTTATCACATTATCAACACATAAAACTGTGACAATAGAAAACAATTTCCAAAACAAAAAAATAAAAACAGACAATTTTGCAAAATAAACCCAACAAAATAACAATAATAACAAAAGTACTGGTCAAAGTAAAAAAAACGCAAATATAAAGCACACAACAAAATTAGAATAAAACAACAAATAAATCAATACAACTAAAGATAAAAGGACATACAATTAAACAAAAGGCAATCAAAATGGAAAATAACTAGCAAAGAGCAAATATTAAAAACCAAAAAAGTAAAACAACATAAAACATCAGCAAAATGAATGTTACATCAAAATAATAAAAAGGAAATGAGCTCAAAGCAACAGATAAATGTGAAGACAAATCAACAAATAATTGCAGTAAACACAAATAAATGAATAAAGTACAAATACAAATATAGTCAAATAAAATTCACAATACTCTACATTAAACACAACGACCAGAAAAGACAACAAAAATTAGAAAAGCAGCAACAAAAATCAACAACTCAACAACTCATCAAAAACTCTAGCAACAAAGAAAATAAAAGTACGACAAAAGACAGAAAAGGACAATGCAACATCATTTTAGTAAACAAACCAACAAATAAGAGGAGGCAACAACACAATCAAGAAATGCAACATAATACATTGTCAAAATTGAAGATTTAAATGATACACAAAATTTAGAGTAAAATCAGCAAATAAAAAAACAAATATGAGAAAACGAACCACTTGAGTACAGCAAACAAATAAAAAATGAGAAAATGTGACAGCAGAGTTAAAAAAAAAAAAACAGCGACCATATGCAAAATGCAATAAATAAAAACTCTTAGATCAGTTTAAAACCAACAGCATTTTTTAGAAACAGAAACATAACCTTGGACAGTTTTTTTTTCATTTGTTGCTGTTTGTTTTATTTTTATGAGTTTCTATAATCAGTCATGATGATTTTTGCTTTTTTTCTGCTGTTTCTTTTTGGTTGTTTTTCCCCTCCTGTCCCCCATATGTGGCTCTTATCATTAAACATGACTTTTACAGTCACTGATGGGGCATTTAGCGTACAAATGGCATGCAGATGTTTACACTGCATAATTGCAAATCACTGCTTGCGCCGACAGTGTGCGCTGCTATCTCCTAAAGAGGTAATGGTGGCTCTTGTCATCACCGGGATGAAGATGAAAGGAGATTTGAAAGAATTTATGGCGGTTGAGGGTAAATCACTTGACTTAGCGGAGGAATCCTCCGATGCCGGCGGTAGAAGACGGCAGACAAGTGTCTGCTCGCTTTTCGCCCGAGCCCTTTCATCAAACACAGACTTAGACCCTGAATCCCAAATGGAGGGTTCTTCGGCGTGGATCGGATGTGACTGTGAGAACCACGACGGCATGTTAGGTAAACAAACTCTGAGATTATGATTCAACATCCTACAAACAATAAAAGGAACAGTTGAAGGCACGGATGTACTGTCTCTGTTTTGGCAACCATGCATTTCAGTGAATTGGTTTTCTCGGGACTACTGTAAATCACTACAGCTCTGGTCTGGAAAAGATGATGCAGAAGATTGAAGACTGTGGGGAAAAGATGTTTACTGTTTATTAGGTATTTTTTGAGCTTGTTCATCAACTCCAATGACTTTGTTTTGGTTTAATATGAGATCTTACTATCAGACAACGCAGAGCAAAGAGGTCTCACTGGGCTACAAGCTAAAAAGGTCCAACAGAAGCTGTGAAAAAGCACAATTACAAATCACAATCACAATTACTTACCATACAAAAGTGAATCATCCAGCTTTTCTGAGGTGTTGGGCAAGGTCCCACTCAGTGATGGGCGAGCCACATGTAAAATGCAGAAACACTAGAAATATCAGCTTCGTCACTCTAAAGCTGCACACTGGTGAAAAGTGGCAGAGGAGTTACAGAAACAAGATGAAAGTGCTGCATTATATTTTAACAGTTTTCCTTTATTAATCATGTAGAATATAAAAAACGATAATGATGACGATAGTGATATAAAATTCAAAGTTATAATAACAATAGTAATAATACCACTACTACTATTAATAATACTGTCATTTTATTCTATTCTATTAATTTTTAATTCCTATTGATAACAAAATAGTCAATGTTATTATGAATAAACCAGATTTATCCACAATTAGTGCTTTTACTTTCATCAAGGAGGTTATGTTCACTGGCATTAGTAAGTTAGTTTGTTAGTTAGATGGCTAGTTTGTTGGTTTGTTAGTTTGTCTGTTTGATTAATCTTAAGATTGTTATATTATTTGAGGTGCTGGTTTGGTTTGGCAGAGTGGTAAGCAACCAGGCACGTCCCATATACATATTTCTGCTGGCCCGTGTTTGAATCTAGCCTGTTACCAATTTGCAGAGTGTCTTCCCCCTTTCACAAGCCTATCCACTGTCATTCTCTCCTATCCATGAAGGCACAAAATGCCCCCAAAATACATAAAAAGACTGTTATATTTTTTATTATTTTGCTTATTGTCAGCTTTTTAGTTAGCTTTTTATATGTTTGTTAGTTTTTTTGCTAGCTTGTTTTATTTGTAAGTACGATTGTAAGTTGGTTTGTCGGTTTCTTATTGTGATTGTATTGTAGTTAGTTAGTCAGCTAGACCAATGGTGCTTACTAAAAGGAAACATTCAAGAAGGGTGATGAAACCAAAGACCCGAAAAAGTGGGCACAACTATGGTTCAAGAAACACAAAGGGCTCAAAACTCATTGGGCCAGAAATAACGACCTCACCTACAGACTGCCCACATCCAAGGGAAGCGAGGACTTCTGCTTCCTCCATATTCCCTAAGCCATACCAACTATCCAAGTCCACACTCTTATCTACACTCACTGCTGGGGTGTCAAAGAATGATAAGAACTATAAGGAATTCAATGCCAATTTATTTGCTGCAGCCTCTAAATTTACCAATTATTCACAACAAACTAACCTGACACACCAGATAAACTGTTCAGGATGTTTCACTCTGGGAAACAGCCCATAGACCGTGTTTAGAGTGTGAGCATCCTTTCTGATGAGAAATGCTTTCAGTGTTGTTATTTGTTTTACAATCAATAAAGAAATGTGGCCTATACCTGATAAAACTTCTGCTAGAGCTGTTAGCATCTATGCTAATCTCTGAACGAGCAGTCACTTGCTTGACGTCTCGCTCGTAGCTCCCTCTCTTCCTGCTTTAAGGATGCTGATTGGGCCATGTTGCTTTGACTTCAGCATGGTAATTGTGGATAGATCTGCCTGATTATAGATATTGAAACCAGCAGATCCAGCTGTGCCGCAAGGTTAACAAAACCTACAGGCTGAAAAAGCTATTTATATAGAGAGTATAAGGCCCTATCCACATGAAGACAAACCGAGGTCTAAAGGCACAAGTTTTTTGCCAAATCTGCGTATCATCCATAGATGGCCTTTTGGGGGTCTGTAAACGATCATTTTTGAAACCAGGTTCCAGAGTGGAAAGATTTTGAAAAGCTGTATACGCAGCTCCGTGATTACTGGCTCTCCGCCACTTTTCAGATATGCTTACGTCATAGTTTCATATCTTTATTGACATGCATGCGCAACACGCAACAATGGCAGCGTACGGTGTAGCATATGTGCTGATGAAGCTAGTGACCCTACTATCCCTGCTGCAGCAAAATCTCCTTCTCCTCAGTCACCACTGAGTTAAACAGTTATCGAGGACACATTACGGTGGTCTCTGTTTACAATCTCTGTTTACAACTTTTGCCGCAAGTGCGCATGCCCACTGTTTTTTCGTCTGTTTCCATCATATCGTTACAGCGCCCCTAGAGGTCTGGCATGTGTTTTACAGTGTTTTGATGTGTATCGAGTGCATTCATATAGACGCACACATTTTCTGAGACGCCTTCGTCTTTATGACGAGCGTTTTTGAAACTGTTAAGCATTTTATCTTTGTGTGAATGGGGCCTGAATGTGAGCTGTTCATCTTCAATCCCTGATGTTGACAACATGGTTTTAAGACAATGGGTGAAGTGGCACATGAGAGCGTTCAGCCTTCTGCTAATGATCTGTATAATGCTTGATTGGACTTTTACAGATTTTGAAGACACCGCTGACAAAGCCAGAAGACACCCAATAAGGACGGATAATGTACAATGCATCAAGCTCCTATTTTTTATTGAAAGTGTTAAAATGGACTGTGTGGATCAGAAGTCCTGGCCTGCCTTGTGTCCCACAAGCTGTAGTTACACAATATGTTTTCACATAAACATTTTTTTATCAGCCTTCCTATGTTGAAACATAACTGCTGGCTCCTTTGTCCATATTCAAAGCTAAATGTCTCCATGGTGTACTTCCTGTTAACACAGGAGCACCTTGTCATTTGAACAAAGATAAAACAACAATTATTTTGTTAACATTCAACAAAGTACGGCTTCCGTGAGTCTTAGAGCCACCATCAACATATCAAGGGAAGTTGTTGAATAGTAACAAAAGAAATACTTGCCTGAAAAGTAGGGCAGATCTTGGGCTCACGCACATGTGCTTTTGCACATACACACACACACGCAAGCACACACATGCTCACCCCCACTCTTATTCCCACTGGTGAAACTACCCTCCTCGGCCCATTGTGCTGATCTATCAAACCCAAAACAAAAGACACTTGTTTTGATTTGTTTTTAGAAAAGGCCAGATTCACACTAGCATTAAAAAGTGTCCTGGGACGCATCGGGTCCATGCGTGACACCACGCCAAGCTGTCAGAGGAACCTCGCTGCCAAAGATGCTGCATTAATAAGACAAATATAGAGGATTTTCAAGGAGAAAGTAGCATGTCACGAAACTGCAGAGCTGAGGCTGTGGAAGTATTTCTCAGGCTGCAGTTCGGCTATCTGGCTCATGTATAAGGTTGCAGGCCAAAGCCAGTCAGGAGTGGTCTCATATGATACCCGTCTGGCCAGAACTTCAAAGCTGTATTTCTTTACAGCCTGGTCCTGAATCATTTTGATCGCAAATCAATGGTGACTCTTCCTAGTGTGTGAAATATCAGCCATAAATCTAATGTACTCAGACTGTAGACTGAGAAATCTTCATTAGTCAGTGGAAAATCCAACAGAAGCTCAGTTTATCCTTCAAACTCCAACTGCTCATAAAAGTGATTTGACTTTTTAGATTTAAGTCTCAGTCATACATCACTTACATGTCAGAAACACATTTAAAGAACACTCTGTCCTTCCTGGTGGGAAGCACTACATGCCAGATTCAACAGTGTTTTCCAAAATGGGGGCCCTTAACCCCTAGGGGGTCACCAGGGGGTGCCAGGAGGGGGGGGTACAGAAACTTGAGGGGGGGATGGGGGGTGGGGGAACAAAATAGTTATAAACCACCATCATTACAAGGGTTAGGTTTGGGTTAAGACCCAGTTCGAGGGGAAGTAAAAGGGATAAAAAGCCTTCATTTAGTTTAGATGAAACACTGGCTGAGGTGGCTGCTCAGCAAGCTTTAACACAAGAGCCCGACACAGTGTTAAATTTATATCCTGATTATAATTTCCGTCAACAAGCTTTTTTGCTCTAATGAAAACTAGACAGAAACTGAATAAAACAAGTGCACATAGACAAAACCTAAAACTAAATTAACTGACATTTTCATCAACAGATAAAAACTAAATGAAAATGTTTGACAGACTTAATCCAATCAGACCCCTTTTTCATCATGTAGAGAGTAGAGACAAGAGCTACTCTCTTTATGAACTGATATATTCATGTAGAGCAGGTTCACTGTTTGTTGTTTATTCTGGTATTGTCACTGAGATGCTCTGCCGGTTAGCCTAAATAAAGGAGATTGTGTTTTATTTTATTTATTTATGTATTTATTTTGTATGTATTTAATAGGAACAGTGCACATTAGTGAAATATATTCAAGGAACAATCGATGTAAATATGCCGGATTATAGCATCAATGCCAACTAAGATCCGCAGTTGCTAGGTAGGTAACACACAAACACTATGGCAAAGACACCACACATACAAAAGCTGGACATGGAACAGGACGATAGATTATAATATGAGCACAACACAACACAGTTCATTTCTAAAAACCTGGATGTTAATGGTTACAGGACTGGTTTGCTTTCAGCCACTGCTTAACGTGTTTTAAAAGTTTGTAATGTGGTGAGTGGTAGACTGTACCAGATCTTACTGGCCTTTACAGGAACAGAGTTTTGTCCAAGGGCTATTTTTCTGTATGGCACGTCACAGTGCCCTCTTGATGAGGCCCTGATGTTGAGGCCGCTGTGAGCCCTTATTTTGAAAAAGTCAGACATGGGAGGCGGAGCAAGCCCACAGAGCACCTTATGTAATTAAAGGGACTGTAAGGAGTTTCTAAGTAATTGCAAAAAAGTCTCACTTTTAGATATATGCCTGATTGAAATACACACTCTAAGCTGAGTTTTATAGCATCAAAATAGGTTATCTATAAATGCTATTCCTTAGCTTCGCGGTTGGGTCGGACTGGGCTGGACTGGCCCGGATACTCAACTTCAGGAACAAGACAATTAAAACTAGAGCAGGTTTATATTATTTGGACACGTCTAAGAGCACCGGGCTGTAAGTGCTGATATATATAGCCGGCTACAAAACTACGATACTAAGTTTTCCAAAAATTACTTGTTGTCACACATGAAAAACTACTGCTACTTAACTAGAAAGAGATACATTACTTTGTCGCTTTGCATCCTGTAAGTTGTTGAAAAAAGAAGTTGTAAAGCAATGCAGAGTTCTGGGGAAGGTCCGGGCTGCATCGGGCTTCTGACTGGGGTGTGTCGCTCTAGATCAGCTGTATACATAGTATTGTTAGACTTATATTTACAAAAATGCTGCCATAGTGATAATCAAATTCTTCATGTGATATTTGTGAAAACAACGCAGGGCGTGCTAACAAAAGCTAACAATAGCCTGGTAGATTAGCATGTTTTTTTCTGACTTCAACTGGAACGCCCATAAGTCGGACGTGATGTCACTCCCAGTCCGGAGGTTCCTGGAACACAGCATTACGACAATCACCGTGCTTGCTCATGGGTAGCAGAGTCTGTGTCGCTAATCGATGTCGGTAAAAGATTCTCCTCACAGTCCCTTTTAAAAAAGCATATTGAAAATGTATAAAGTTCTCAAAGCTCATGAAGTCGTTCATTTTTAAAATGCTGCAAACGTGGAAAGATGCTGGTTTTCTATAAAGGATCATGAGTGATTTTTTTGTAGAGATTGATTCTATAATTTTGCACATATTTACACCTGCCAGTGACCGTCTTGTGATACAATATTCAATGTGTGGCAGTATCATTGAATGTAAGAACGTTCTAGCAGCACCCAGTGTTATTTCACACAAAAGTTAAATGTATACATTCAGACTTTACTAACATTGAATAAAGGGTTATTAGATGCTTCATTTAATCCAAATGTAAAAAACATGACACAGAAATTCAAGAAACAAAAAAATGCCAGACACTTTATACTCAATATTTAAGTTGACTAAATTAAAGTAGATTTTGTCGACTAAAAAGTTGTGAAATTTCAGCAGCTAAAACTTGACTAAAATTAAAACAATTAGATGATGAAATAAAACTTAATATTTTAGGCAAAAGACTTTAACTAAAACCAATTTAAAAAGTGCTGTAAAAATTACCACTGATTTGATATTCATTTAGAATGCATAAAATAGATAAATCCATCAATTTTTACGTGTGTAGCGCAGGTTATTACAAGTGTTATCTCAATGCACTTTACAATAGAGCAGGCTGAATCCATACTCTTCATTTTGTATATACACATACATGCATATACACAATCAATAAACATATATTCTTACATACACATACATATATCCAAAAATGTATTCATCAAGACAGAGACAAAGGGACCACAATCACATTTGTCTCTGCTGAATATAGACCAATAAATCCATCTTTCTTTCTATAGCACCATATTATTTGATATAAATTAAATTGAATGCTTTATTTCACACATACTAAAACAAACATGGGTAGTCACAATAAACAAACACATGTAGCAAAAACAAAAGAAAGCTATCAAGGTAAACCGCTGTCAACATCCATGTGCAGCAAGTCAACATGCTCAAAATGTAGTAGGAACTTGGAAGAAGTATAAACTTGTGCAATCCTATCCCTGTTATTAGTGTCTCCTACAGGGATGTTTTTAATTTCTACATATGAATAACATATACAAGATTCAACCATCTATTTAGGAGCCGATACTCCTTATAATTAACCTTGCATAGCAGATGGGCCTGCCTGATTTAGTTCAGTTCCTGAAATCCTGCAGATCCCCATCTTGTAGCGCACCGTAGACCAATGGATTCACTCGGCAAAAATTTTAACGGCCCAATCAGGGAAAAGAGGTCGGAGCTGCGGGAAGAGCGGAAGTGACGAGAAGGCATGATGTCAGCAGACGGCTACCTGATTTGTACTGCGCATGCGCGAAAACGGCGTCGCTTCCTCTCGAGCCGTGATGTGTATAAAAAAAAGATATCGATATATACGTGATGGATTCAGTCATAGAAATACGTACGGATCGGTCAGTGACTCCTGTCATAGATACTCAGTAAAACTTGGCGAAATCTGCCCTCCTCAGAAGTTTATTTGCAAGGATTGTCTTTGACAAGGTTCATGTTACATATAAGAGTTAAATGAATCATCTGTGTGGTACAATTTAGTGTAAGAGGATAGTATAAGGCCGTTAGCTGTTAGCAGCTAAGTTAGCGGCTAACGGCTAACTTTAGCCGCTACGCACATAAGCTACGTCATACCGGGGCTTGATGTGGATTGGCCTGTGGTGAGCGTGTCAATCAGAACGGTCGTCCAATCTTCTTCTTCTTTGGTTCGAACGGTCGTCCAATCGCCAGCTACTGATTGTTTTGAAGGTCCCGCCTCTGAAAGCTAATCAGAAGAGCAGCTACCCAGATGGACTTGTGAAATATTTCCGTGGCGGACATATGAAACTATCCATCTGGCGTGTCAGGTTACCTTATAATATATTGACAATAACATGTTATGAGTTACCTATCCACAATGACAAACATAATATTTCACCTATATTTCAATGCACATAATACACCCCTACTCGAACACAGAAAAAGACATTACATAACAAGACAATATATCTATAATTTCTTAGACTCTGCCATTACTGTCCTCAGTTAAACTGCTGTTGTTCATCCTTATATTTATCTAAAGTCTGTGTTTTGAGTATTTGTTTAAATTTGCTAATTGATAACAGTATGGATGTATAATCAATATAATCATTCATTGGCCTTTTTGTTATTTCGATTTATTTTTCTTTGACGGGTTTTGTTTCTGTTTCTCCCGTGCAGAGGCTGGAGGGGAAGTTTCTAAAAGCACCTGCAGCTTGTTCACACCTAATCAAACGCACCCTTAAAAGCTCATCCTGAGGCTTCCAGACTGCATCAGCTTCTTTGTGGGTTATCTGCTCACTCCTTTTGTTTCGAACATTCTCTGTTTTTAAATTAGATTTCTTATTTGTTCTTTGGTCTCTTACCCTGTCAGCCTCAGCACCAACCACACTGTTGAGCCTCACTCTTTCAAGCTAGCTTAACTTTTGTTTAAATAAATCTTTGAAAACTCATCTGGTGTCTGAGCCTCGCTTTGGTCTTAACCATCAGAGAACCTGAGAGGTATTTCACAAAATTTAGATTGAGGATTAAGTCGGATTTTCTAGTTATCCTGGATTAGAATTTAGTTGTAATTTGGTTTCATGAAAGCAGAGGCACATTGAGATTTATTCTGTGCAGGTAGCTTGCTGCTGACCAGGCTATGCAGCAAAATTTATTAGAGTTTATTAGATATTAGTTTAATCTGTGTTTTTGTTTGACCAAACAGAGTGTTTAAATATTCTGGAGTTTAGAAAAATAGGTTATACAGTAGCTCAAATGTATGATCTTCAGAGGTTTAAGATATTTTAAAGATTTTTTTTACATGGTACACAAGTAAATTTTAAGTGTTTAAATTCATCCAAATGACAGAAATTTCTGTTTGGTATATAGCTTCATTCACTATTTATCTCATTTCATAAAATTGTTTTCCCCGCTGTTTTGAACTTATTTGTGTCTTAAAAGATAAATGAACTGTAATAATTATGAGTGATGTATTTAAAAATATATGTTCCAGCATATCAACCTAACAATTTACTGCAAAGACAGCTGAGAAGATGGGCAGTGCTGGATTTGAAGAGAGCTCAATCTGAAATATGTGAATAAGTGCATGTATAGTTAAGGCTGCTCACACATTCATGCAGTCTGCTATTATCCACCAACCTTTCAAGCTTTTTTAATGCAGTGGCTGTATTTCTGTTTTATGCAAATTATACATTAAACTGACGTCATCGGCCTTGTGTCCATGATTTTATATGTCAATGCAATATCAAAAGAATAGAAGAAAACTAACTACAGTATGTGCAAAAATATCTACTTCAAAGAGAGAGAATGAGCTTAGAGATCACGATCAACTAAATGTGGTTCTTCCTTTGCTTTTAAATTAGTACTGTCAGGAGATTTAAAAAATTAATCTAATTAATTACATGACTTTTAATTAATTAATCTAATTAATCACATTATAATTTCATATCTGCTTATAATGTTATAACACATGCATAAGAACTTGTACCAAGGTTTAATGTGACATGTATAATGAAGCTTTATAATGTTCATTATAAAGGCTTTATAATGTAGGCTTTATATATATCGTTTTATACCTGCATAGAGTATGCAGGTATAAAACATTAAAAAGGCTTGATTATAATACATTATGTCCACACTTGAAATACTTTATAAACCTTGGTACAAGTTCTTATACATGGTTATACACCATTATAATGACACTTATGAAGCATTATACATGCATTATAACGTCTTATGCATGTGCTTCTAATGCATTATAAACTAGACCTTTAAGTAAAGTGTTACCGAATTGGAATTCTAGGACATCACAAAATTGTAGTGTATGACTAATCGAATCAATACACTAAGAAGAGAAGATTTGTAAATCCACATTTTTATTGGTGATTGAATAAAATCTAAGTCAGGGTGTCTTGTCCAGAAAATTCTGAGTTCAATCAGGCAACTCAAATTACACTTTCAGTGTGTTTCATAAATATAATTCAAAACAAGAAAAAGGTTGAAGACATCCAGAAAACCAGTTAGGCCTGATGAATTATTAAGAATGCAGTACAAATATAGATAAATAAATTCAGAAATAAAATAACGAGGAGTAAAGAACATCAGTTGTACCCAAACGCCCACACAGTTGCCACGCCGCTGAAACACAGACTCGCAGAAAGACTCAAATGTCACGGTCTTCTTCAGTCTCAAATAGGCCATGACTGTTTGATTTGACGAGTGATGCGTGTGTGAAGGACCCTGCCATGTGGCGGTCCTTCAACTGGACAATATCAAAACATTTGTGTGCTATAATTAATCTTGCGATTAATTTTTATAATGCATTAATTTGCATTGTAATGAATTAATCTAATTAATACACTGAAGTGACAGCTCTATTTTAAATATATCTTTAGAAAGCTTTGTGGAAATATTCCCGTAATTTTGAACCCATTAACATGGTAAGTACAGTTTAAATTTTATAGCACTTTCCTTATCTTTCTTACCACTCAGAGTGCTTTTTACACTTCCCACCCAGTTCTTTGCTTTTTCGCTGCGCAGTATCAGCTCAGCTCTGTTTGGTTTTCCACCTGGGGTCATACATTGTACCTGGTTTTTGGTATAATCTCCAGCAGGGTTCCAAGCAAGTTGTGCTATGGTGGTGAATTTGACTGACCTCTGGATGGCCTGAGTATTGACAGAAGACATAAAATGCTCCCCGTTGTAGTCTCTGGGATGCTGTATGACTGCCTTAACTCTCTTCTGCCTCAGTGGTAGGTTGTTTTGCTTTAAAACAATATCCATCTCCTAACTGTTGCAAAAAGACGAAATTATTTGGCTGCTCAATTTGTTTCCTCCTTTTGTTCTTATGAGGATGTCATTGTGGTCTCACTTAGTCGTGCTATAATCGCGTCGAACACTCGCATTGTCTGTCCATAAATACCTAATTTTGGTCATTGTTCCCGTAGCCCAGTGATGTCACGTCCACTCAAGTTTCACTGCGATCATATCATATATAATTTGATGTATAAGGTGACATTTTCCTAACTGTATCCTTTTCACTCACCTATTAACCACAAAACTCTGCAGCTGATGCCCTGCAGCAGCATCGTCTGTGAGTTCCCTGCGATCCGTCTTGGCGGAACTAATGTCCTCGCTAACTAATGTTTTCCTACACGGACATGGATTGTTACTCTGTGAACTGGAATAAAAGCTGTCCATCATGGGTACCGTCACACACCCACACTACGCTGATTGGCAGCCACACACCACATCGCCTGACGGATCAAATTTTTCAACTTTGGCGACGGAGTGACGGCACAATGGAGTGACGAATAACGTAAAACGCCTTGATTTCGGCTGTTGCGTAAGAGTCAGCCCCACCCCATTGTGACTGTACATTGACTTTACATGGAGAGTGGTTGCTGAGGTGGCATAGTCGCTTTTGTTGTGTAGGCAGCTTAAGACTGGTGCAGTCTATAGTGTAATAAAAACATAGCAGAGTAGTATCCTACTGTGCAGAGCCAAGCTAAATGGATAAAACAAATAAAAAACGTACCATTACATTCACTCACTGATGGTTCTAGGCTTCTGTGCAGGTTAGCCATCATTATTAGCGAACACATTCACATGTCTCATCCATTCACACAACAGACTTATTAATGGGAGCAATACAGTGGTTAAGTGACTAACGAAAGACACATTGACATGTGTTACAGAGAGCTGGGCTCAAACCCTCAACCCTGAATTGATGGTAGAGAGGCCTGTGCTCAAAATATCAATACGGCAAAATATCGTCATGCACTTCTTGGGGATACGTGTATCAATACGGATTCTACAGAATCGATACGGCCTTAATGTTTGGACAGTTGTTGTAAATACACTTTGGGTAATATTAACAATGGCACAGTTCAAAGTAGAAGCCATGCTACATGATTAAACACATGTTCCAAATTTAAACGTAGGTTTATGATCTTTGGGGATCTGCATTAAAGTTCCTAAGTTGAAGAATTATTTAAAACTCGTGCTTGTTCTTTTTCTTCTTGTAAGAAAAACAGAAGTTGCTGGAAATTCTGTTGAAAGCGTGGTTAATGTTCACAGTTTATGTGCATTGGGATACATATCGTATTGTGGCCTCAGTATCGGGATACGTATTATATCGTGGCGTTGCTAGAAATACCCAGCCTTAATGGTAGAGCAGACTAAGCCACCAATACCTTAAATGTGAGCTCTGATTCTAAGATGAAATCCCAAAAGTCCTTGAGGGGAGTTTCGTTAAAGTTTTGACAAATGTCACCACTTAATTAAGGATCAGCTGATACGATTTTGAAGGCCAAAGTTCAAAGTCATGGGAATATATTCATTCAGTGTTTGTGAATCAGTGACACTACCACAAAAATGAGCCAAACCCTGCGTTTTGACCCTTCACCGTACTTCCACTGTCCAGCAGTTTTTTTTAAACACACATTTTGTTTCAGACATTTTGAAACACCTTTATCTGCTCGTGCAAGTGCCACCTTAAAAATAACTCAATCAGAGCATCTTTAGTGAAGAACCACTCAGACTCCCTTTCAGATTTAAAGGTCCTGATGAAAAAATTCCCTGCATCAATTAAAATCTGGCAGATTTACGAGAACTCATCAAGAGCTTGAGGACCTGCCAAAGTATCTTCTCTCTCCCAGACATGTCAGCCATTCAAAGTATTTTCATGTTTGAAGCAGGAATGAAGATACACGACACAAGTCTCTATTTATGCTGCATCTGCTGAAATATAAACCTGCAGTGTGTTTTTTTGACAATGGCTGTAACGGATTATAGATACATTTTTCAAATATGACAAAAACATTCCATGTCATCTATAACTCATGTTGATGGGCTCGCCTGTTTAGGGGACAATAACAGTGAATTGCTTGCAGCCCAGGAATGAGGGATTGTTCCAACAAATCCAGGGGAAGAACTAGGGCTGGGAAAGATGGAGGAATGAAGACAAATTAGGTGTGTATTTCTTTCTGTCGATAAATATGAAATTGCTGAGACAATACATGATATTTGAACTTTGCCAAGAGTCTCATGGAAAGCATTCCGTACCGACACCTGTTCGATACTACAGAAAAAAAGCTTGAGAACCTAGATACTCAACATTCTTATGCTTATGGATTATTCTTATTTAAATGGCAGAAAAACCACAATGTGTCAAAATTGGACCAAACTATGTACAAACCCTAATTCAAATTTGTGACATGTCTTAAGTGTAAATAAAAACAAAATACAATGATTTGCAGAACTTTTTTTCCTTTAATTCATATGATAACACCGTAAAATGAAGGTATTTAATGTTCACACTGATAAACTTCACTGGTTTTCGCAGATGTTTGAATCTGATGCCTGCAACACATTCCAAAAATGCTGGGACAGAGACATGTTTACCACTGTGTTGCATTCCCTTCCTTAAACAACATTCAGTAAGCGTTTGGAATCTGAGACCATAATGGTAAAAGCTTTGAACGTGGGTTTCTTTCATTTTCTCTTTCTTGCTTGATGTACAACTTCAGTTGTTCAACAGCTTTACATTTCTGTTATTGTTGTTAGTGCTTCAGAATGCACCAATCATTTTTAAAGGGATGAGGGTCCTGGTCCCTTTAGTACCACCAACTGGCATGTTATTTGCTTTTTGGCTCATTCTACAGAAACATGCATTTTTCCGTCCCTAGCCTTAACAGATATATTACTCCTGAAGAAAACAATTTGTGTTTGATTTTTTAAAACTATTTCATTTAAAAAACATATTATTTCAGCTATCACACTATTTGGAGCCATCAGCTTGGTAATATTTGCTTTTTAATCAACTATTTAGAACCCCAACCACAACAAAAGTGCTTGTCCCCACAGTCATTGATGGAGAGAAAGTGCTGTATTTTGAGTTTAAAAATATGTTTTTCTGGAAAAAAAAGGACAAAAATGTATAAATAACTATCAAACATATGATATAAATTACATTTTAAAACAAAATGCCAAATAAGTATTATAAAATATATTTAAAAGTAGTCGTCCACTTCAGTCATGTCACTGGTGTTACCATGTGACAAAAGTCTTTTATTTTGGGAAAAGAAATCACTCTGATGACATCACTTGACTTCCTTTGACCTTGTTTTTGAAGATCTATGAAGAGGGTCCCTGGTAAGAACATTGTCCTTTTCAGTTTTCAGAAATATTAACATTTATCTCATGATTTCATATGAAGCTTTTAGTTGATGTCGCTGGTGTAACCAACTTTACTGGCAGGGAATTGCACACAAACGAATAAAAATGTATTTAGAAGACATAATTTTGTGAACAGATCAAGATTAGTAACATGCTGTGTCATGCTCTGCAGCAGACATTTTGTTAAAGGGCATTTTTTGTGAAACTGTCGCTGGTGTTACTGTCACTGGTGTTACTTTTCTTATGGGTAACAATAAGGAACACCAGTGACAATCAGTAACACCAGTGACAATCAGATGTATGGATACACTTTATTAAATGGTGTTTTGTGATAAATGTACCAAAAAAAAAAAAAAAATCATTAAGCTTTCATTTATGTGTATTCATAGAGTCAATGGCATATGTAACAATGTAGTTGAAGTTTAACTGTTTAAAAAGAAAACAAAAGACATTTTGCCATCCCAAAAATCCACATTTCTGTGGAATGACCCTTTTGTCAAAAAGCGTGACTGATCATCTTCACAAGATAAAACTGATTGTGCTTTAATGGCATAAGCAGCAAAGCTAACTATGAAGTTAGCAGCGAAAAAAAGTACTTTCTCTGGTCAAAAAACGAAAAAACATTAAGTCAATGCTCGTGATCCATAAAAACATCTAAGCTAGCAGGTGTCCTTACTGCAAATGTGCTGGCTGAATTCATTCACACATCAGCTCATGAAAACTGTCACGTAAGAGCTGAACTTAGACGGTTCTCAAACTCTTCAGTGACTTTCTTACTGTTTTTTCATCTCTGCAGTTTGGTCTCAGAACAGTCGACGAGCTCTGATGCTGACATGCATCATCATTGTCCATGTTCACTCTCATGGCTTCAGGCGTATTTGACTCAGAAGTTGGATATTTCCAACACCAGCTAAATTGGCAAAATTTGCTTGACTTGTACGTGACAGTTCCGTTACAAAATTTGCATCTTCCTTTCACTTTCATTGTATTTCCAGTGCATGACAAAGTAAATTTCAGGATTGTTACGATCAAAACTTAAAGGTGACTTATAAGGCTTTTCAACAGTATAAAATAAAAACCATTTGGTTCATCAAAAGGGAAATAGCCAATTGAAATAACATCCACATGTTTTCTGAGGGCTGTATATAATAAATGTACTATTTTATCCACTCCTAAACCCACAGGCTTGAACAAATTACAACTGAGGTTCCAATTTGTATTTTATTTAAGATGCAATCATGATAATGAATTACACACCAACATCCCTCCACTCCATCACGATGTCCTGTTGTTTGCCTCCTAAAACCACAATCTGCATGCAATTACGTGTTGGTGAGTGCATCTACGCAATTGCGTGCATTTGCTTACTTGCCTCAGTTTATTCATGGACACCTTTACCCACTTAGTATCACATTTGTCAATGTCAGACCCCCAACCGATCCCTCCTTATGTCAACACTTCATTAGTTTCCCCAGCAATACACTCACAAACACACACACACACACATCCTTCACACATACACACGCATGCCTGCAAACACAGCAGTAATGGGGAAAGTAATCCATGCAGCAATTTCTGGTGTTCTGACTGTAAGTGCATTTTTTCTTTGGTACATTAATTTAGATTTGACAAGGGGCTGATGGGAAATCTGCTGACAAATGACAACAGCCAAGCATGATGATGGGTGTGCAAGGACTGAATATTTGGAGCTTAATTGACTTGTAGAGTTTGCTGTGAAATGTCATAAAAATGTCACTCTGAAATCAACAACAAAAAAACCCATCAGACTTTATTTCAGCAAATGTCAGAGCAAAGTAGTTTTTAATTGATTTACAGTGATCACTGTAGGAAGCAAAGTTAAAGCCCCAACATGTACAAGATGTGATAGTGACAGTTATACAAGTTCTAATTACTTACTTGACATGTATTCACACAAAGCACTTTTTTCTACAATGCTTCTATACTGAAAAAATCCTGATCTTTTAAACTTGTGTTTTTTAATATATAAAAATGATCAAGAGCAGCACCTTCTCTGTCTCCCTCTGTCTGCCGCCACACAGCAGAATGTGGATTTGTTCTACTCACGCTAGTTATTTATTGCAGATTACGAGCTTTTGGTCAGCCAATGCCCCGTGAGGCACCGTGAAGTGTATCATAGAAGTGCTGTGCTAAGTACTGTTTCTATGTAATGTGCTATAAATGATGCCGATTGCTTGAGTAAATGAGCGTATGGACTTGGATTAGACGAGCAGGAATATTGCTGGGAATTTGCTGACTTTATGGACTTTTTGTGGACTTTTAAGGACACTGTTTGTTCGGGCTCTTACCGAAGTCATGATATCAATGTCAGTGGACAGCGAGGATTCCCTCAGATCTCCGGCTGCATCCTAGATGTTCCAAAACTACTCCACAGTGTTGTTCAGCATGAGGGTGAGTAGAAAATGAGGCCAAATCGTTGTTTGGGTGTAGTGTTCCTTTAAGCCAGGCATGTCCAAACTTTACTCACCGAGGCCACACAAAAAAAAGGAAGGACCAGGGTGCACCAAGTTGGTAAATCCTTGATTATATCCTTGATTATTAAAGAATGCTGCCTACATCTCTTTCCATAAACAGTTCAGGAAGGGGAACAGTCACTCAATTTAAACATTCTGAAGTGACCAATCAGATTTCAGGACCCTGGTTGGCCCTGGTTACCACTGGATGGAGCTGATGGCTCATTCCCACGTTCAGACTCAAAACAGGAGTAAAATGTACAAGCCTGCCACACTACTGCGAGCTACGAGTGAGACAACAGCAGGAAGTTAATATTTTGCAGAAATTAGCATAGATGCTAACAGTGTCAGTCGCAGTTTTATCAGATCTTGACTGCATCTCTTTATCAAATGAAAAACAACATAATTACAAACTTTTCTGTTGTGAGGTTGTTCTGTGAAGTAGTTCACACTCTGTCCTTCGTGCCAGTATTGCCAACTACATTATCTGATTGGCCTGTACTGATTGTGATTGATGTAAAAATTGTCCAACCACCTGCTGGATTTGAAAGGTTCCCCCTATTCCCAAACACATTCTACAGGCTCTTTCTCAGATGGACTAGTGAAATATAATGATTGGTCTATTTGGGTTGTCAGATTAGTCTGGCAAAAACATTCTCTGTCCATCAAAACTTGAGATGGAGAAGATGGTGAAGCAAATAAGGGAAATTCCTGATGCGTTAAATGTTGCAATTAGTTTGTCTAGTGTGGAACAGTTTCCCATTCATCTGGTGCTTGCTGCAGGACAACTTCAAGTTGACGGCAGTCAGCCCTGGGGCCATAGTTTGAACATCCCTGGGTTAAGCTAAATAGAAGCCTGTCCACTTTTTAAGTGAAATAAGATTCTGCCCCACTTCAAAACTGGTGTAGTGTCAGATCTGGTGTAAAAAAGTTTCAGAACAAGAATTTATCAGGATCAGAAGATAGACGGTCAACGTTTAGCTTTGCACATCAGTTTGTCAAGAATTCTGCAATAAACAAAGTAATGTGAATCCATTTTTTCATTTTAATGACAGTTTTGTGAAGTTTTATCTTTTATTTTTGTTAAACAAAGTGTATATAAATAAAAATTGCATTCAGACAGTGAGAGTCAACATATGTGTGTAGCCAAGCTTAATGCCAGAGTTTGGCTATGCAATTATTTTGGCCATTACGATGGTTAAAATGACAGATTAGGCAA
The DNA here is from genome assembly GCA_036419115.1 of Scarus forsteni. Lineage (NCBI taxonomy): Eukaryota > Metazoa > Chordata > Actinopteri > Labriformes > Labridae > Scarus > Scarus forsteni. Next base: position 17,093,859 of record JAZDUH010000033.1, on the reverse strand, counting down.
CTACAGAACCATAAAATGGTGGTGACTTTCCTAGAAGGCATGACAGACTACAGACTAAAAGCGGTCTACATTTAAACACTGACGTGATGATGGCGTGGGAGCAGGTTTGACACTGAAGACAGCAAAGTACTATACTCCACTACTTATGATAAGTGATATATTACTTCCATAATAAATGCAGGCTGTCTCACTAGGATGCTAATGTTCCTCTGTTGTTCATTTCCAAGCTCCAATCTACAAAGACTGTGTGCAGCCAAATCAGAATTCATCAGAGCAGAAAGAGCTGGAAGCTAAGACCAACAGCAGGAAGTGACTGCTTGAGTAGAGATTAGCATGAATGCTAACAGCTTCAGTTGCAGTTTATCAGATCTGTACCACTGTATTAAATGACGAGCAAATAACAACACTGAAAGTCCTTCTCTACAGAGGGGATTTTTTTTTTGCTCCACTTTGGATGTTTTGCTGAGAGTTTGTTTTCCAAAGTGGTTCACTTTCTGTCCTTTATACCACAGCAACAGTGCCACATTGTCTCACTGACCCGTAGTGAATGTGTCTGGCATTCATGAACCTGACATACCAGATGGACCGTTCAACAAGTTTCACTGTCCATCTAGGAAAGAGCCCATAGCAAGTGTTTGGGAATGGGCAGAACCTTTCAGAAACATGTCCAGCAGGTGATAAAGTAGAGCAAATATATCCTCTCTATTAAGAAATGCTTCTGTTGTTGATGTTCATTTTTCATTTAATAAAGAAATATGGTCTATATCTGATAAAACTGCTTCTGACGCTGTTAGCATCTATCCCAATCTCTTTGAGAGCAGTCACTCCTTGCTGTCATCTCACTGGTAGCTCCACCCTCTTACTGCTTTTAAGGGTGATGATCATTTTGTTAATCACATTCAGTACAGGCCAATCAGGTAATGTGGAAGGCAGGCTGTAAAGGACATAACATGAGCAACCTCGCACCAAAGCAGGAAAATGCAAAAAAATTTGCCAAGCAAATAAGTCTTTCATACAGAGAAGTTTGTAGTGTTATTTGTTTTCATTTTGACAAAGAAACATCATAAAGGTCTGATAAAACTGATAAAAACAGCAACCGAAGCTGTCAGCATCTTCCTGCTGTCCTCTCACTCATATCTCCCACCTTTTTCTCCTTTAAAGGACTCTGATTGGGCCTTGCCACTTTGAGTTGCTCATAGCTGTTGTAGGTTGGGGCTTGGCAAGATCGATGTGCCCAATCACTAAGGTAAGGTAACAATCGTCCAATCACCTGTCTGGTATGCTTTTGAAAGGTTCTGCCAAACACTTTCTATGGACTCTTTCCCAGATGGACCACTGAAGTGACCTAGTATCAAGCTGGTCAAGTTATCTGGTGTTATCTCCTCTACAAAACAATATAAAGACTGAGATATTGGAGCTTAACAAAAGGCTGGTCTTGGAGGATTTGCCCATTGTCGCCAATGGCAGTAAGCATATGGCAAAGGTATCATCACTAAATTAGTTGTGAACACTACCATTTTAAACTAAACCAAGAGGACAATTCGAGAAAAAGACCAGTTTGTGAACTTCAACATCAGCTACTTTATAAAGTTTAAAGACAGACATGACAAGACACATTTGTCTTCTGAAGTCATGATTGATGTGAGATCTTGTGATCTTTTGCTCAGCCATCTTGTGGGTGCATTTTAAGATTGTAACGTTTTTCGGTTGACCTACAATTGAATTGCACAAATGAATAAAGACTAGTATTATATAATAATTTAGTATGAGGTCAGCCTTAGGTTAACCTTTGTTTTCTTCAGGTTGATTAAATCAAAAGGAGACAATGTCTTCAAAAATATTGACATCCGTTCAAGTTATGAGAATAAACATACAGAGTGAAAATTTGTCTGTGAGTTTACATGAAGACCCAGCCCCGTCACGTGTGCTGGACTGTGTTATTGTGACGCTGCTGCAGTGGGCATCACTCTGACCCCCTCCTGAAACTGGTTACAGTTGGGGTCCCCTCTGACTTTGGGCGTTGCTGGAATCTGGACCCCGGTCAAAGGGTTAACACACCAGCACTCGCCCCTCTGGCCGTGGGTGGACATGTTGCACTGGAGGAGAGGAGAAGAAAAACACAAACTAGAAGTTGGAAAACACTGGAAAAAAGAGGGAGGGGTAAGGATGCACAGTGGGAAATTGGGAGAAGGAGGGAAGGGGGGGTGCATTAATGAAGCATGGCGTACAGCTTGAGATGTGTGTGTGTGTGTTTGTACTTGAGGATCTGCTGGTGGCGGGGGGCCATTGGATGAGAGCGTGGGCCATGGTTTGGGTGGGACAACGCTCACCCAATAACAGCCCATCCTCAGGTCATGCCCCCGCAAGCACACATGCCATCACAGACTCTCGCACACACATACACAAACAGAGGCATGCCAGCAGACCGGCCCCCCCGCGGAGCCCCCCTCTACTCAGAAATGAGGTCGTAATTGAAGTGGACACAGTTTACGCCGCGCACGCGGGGCGGCAGCGGAGGGGACGGCGAAAAGAATGAGGAGCTGGGGGGAAAGAAAAGACTTTCCATTTTCTTCCTTCGATGAGAAAGAACAAAAAAAGTGACAGTTACAGTAATTACCCCGCGACAAGGAGGGACAACTCTAAAAGGGAGCCGAGTGTTGAGGAGGTACAGTGTTCCTCCCTGGGAACTGAGGACTCCACTCCGAAACAATGCTGTTGTTTGTGACCAGTGATGAAAATTGGCTGAGTGGTTGAGAGCCCTGCTTTAGGAAACGGTGGCGCCTATTCAAATCTTCTTTTCTGCTCTACTATCCTCGTAAGAAAACACTGGAAATGTGACCTTGTTTGTCCTCCTCTGTCTGATCTCTATGGATGAGCAGAATTCAAATTCAGGCCCTCCGGTCGGAACCACGGTTCATTCCTCGGCTTAACAAAAGTCTTCCCATGAAGTACGCCAAACAGTTTTATTGCCTTGTAACCTTGAGCTCAGAAGCTGTTGCCTCATTCATGATGACAACATCTCCCCACACATTTGTGTGTTTCTTGTGTGCTGTGTGTGCGTCCTAGGCGGAGTGTTAAGGGAAAGGAGGGTGTGTGCGGGTTTATAAAAATGGGGGAGGGGGAGATTTTTTTTGTACAGAGGGGTGGCAGGTGGGAGTGAGGGGGAGGTTATGTATTTTCTTTTTTTTTTTCCGGGGTGATTTTGCCAGGCTGATACAACAGAGGTTTGTGTGTGTGAAAGAGAGGAGAGGGGAAATCCGAGGGGAACTGAACAAACTGATACAGTATGAGTGTGTGTGAAAGACTAATTCAGACGTTCTCACTCCCTGATCATCAAACACAGAAGCTACTGTGGAGGCACAATGACTAGGAATACAATTACAAGGTGTCCCTTTGGTATCACCTCTCAATCTTTTCTTTTCTTTGTGAGTTTTTCGCATTCCATCTTTTCCTGGGTGCCTGCAAAAAACGTCCAGGTCCAGGTAAATAGAGTTCAAGGTAAGAATGAAACAGAATGTGGGCGAGCAGCAGGTGAGAGAGGAGTGAAAGAGAAACAGATGAGAGATTAAAATAATGTTCGGTATCATAATTACGTAAATGCACGCCTGCCCTCAGCCTTAACCATCACGGTAGCGTGCTGCACCCATTTGCAGTGACAAACATAAACATTGCTGGAGAAATCCCTTTTCTGAATCTTCAGCAGCAAATACTGTCTCAGAGCTGGATTTTTATTGGATAAAATCATGCCATCCATGTGGACCGGACAACAATCTTTAAATGATGTTGGACTTACATGGAAAGTATTTCTAAGTAATGTCCTGTTTGATCCTTGATAATTTTTAGTAAAGTTTTAACTAGGGCTGTCACTTTAGTGCATTTATTAGATTAATTAATTACACCGCAAATTGGTCTTATTTTATTTTTGAATTTATTTATCTACATTTGTACTACATTCTTTAATAATGCATCAGGCCTAATTGGTTTGCTGGATGTCCTCGACCTTTTTCTTATTTTGAATCTGATTTATGAAACACACTTAAAGTGTAATTTGAGTTGCCTGATTGAGCTTGGAATTTTCTGGACGAGTTGCCCTGACTTTGGTTTTATTTAGTTACCAATAAAAATGTGGATTTACAAATCTTCACTTCTTAGTGTATTCATTTGATTAGTCCTGCACTACAATTTTATAATATCCTACAATTCAAATTCTTTATTTGGATACTTAAAGCAGATATGAGATTGAAATGCGATTAATTAGATTAATTAATTATAAATCTGGTAATTAATTAGATTATTTTTTTTAATCGTCTGACAGCACTAGTTTTAACACAAGGTCCATAATGACAGTTTGTTTTTTCTCGGCTACTCTGTTAAAAAGTTGCCAATAAATTTACAGTAAGTTCAGGGCAACAAGGTGTTAGAGTTCCTGTGAATATTTTTACAGTACACTGTAAAAATGTAAATTTTACTGTCAAGTAGATGACAATAAGTTACTGTACATGTCTTTACAGTAGCATTACTCTATTTTAACTTGTTAACTTGTTTTCCATAATTATTTTACTGCTGTATTTTTGATTAGTGCTGAACAATTAATTGCAAATTAGATTAAATCACAATGTGGCTTGTTGCAATTTTCAAATCGCAGACAGTACAATATTTTTAACCCAAAATGTGTTGAACATTTTGGCATTGTGATATAGTTTCTTGCAATTTCATGCCTATTTCAACCTTTTTATGCCTATCTTGCTCCCATTCATCTTTTTTTTTTTGGCCACTGTCAGACCATGTTTGGAATTTTTAAATGGTTTTTGAAATTTAATCCCAATTTTGCTGCTATAATCAATTTTCCTCAGTCACTTTTGAATTTTTTTGCCTTTTTTTTTTTCAATTTCATACCTTTTTTGCTTCTGTTCTTCACTTCTCCACTTTTTCTCAGATCTTTTATCCTTAGATTAATTTAATGTCATATTGGTTGTACTATAAAACGATCTACTGCTTATGTTTGTTTAAGAAAACATAAGATGAGGAACATTAAAACAATCGCAGAGTAAATTGCAATCGCAATATTGGGGAAAAATATCGTAATTAGATTATTTTCTCAAATCGTTCAGCCCTATTTTTGATTATTTATATCATTACTATATTCCATTCTACAACTGTTTAAAGCAATTTAAATTACAGCAACTGATCACTGATTGGCCAAATACAATTTGAAAAATCCCATACATTCACCTAAAATGTGAAACATTTAATTAAAGAAATCTTGCCTGCAGTTGGACCGTTTACAGAGGGTAACTGTAGCTTTTATGGCACAATTCTGTGAATTTTACAGAAATCATGCATTCCTACAATCTTTTGCCATTTACAGTTATTTACTGTATAGATTTTCAACAGTAGGTAGCTGTAGATATATGGTAAAATACTGTTAAGTTTACAAAAAACAGTTCCCGTGTAGTATTTCAGTAATTATGAATCAAATTTTAACTTTGTGTTTTTACTGATAGTTTCATGGACTGGTCATTCAATTCAAAAACATACTTACTGTATATTGATTTATATTTTATTTATACTACTGTATGTTTAACTGTTTTTCTCACTATACAGTTTTTGTCCAATGAAAAACAAGACCCGAACATTTAAAAAAAGAAATTCTTCCTCGCTTCTGCCAGTTTTCCCTTAAAACATGGAATTACAGTTAAATATTCCTCTCAATCCACTGCCATTAAAGATATAGACTTTTTGCTGTAGGTTCATATAGATAATATAGTAAAATACTGTGAAGTTTATAAAAATCCGTTACAGTGTAATGCTGGTCTGTTTAAAGTAAAGATGCTTTGTCCCTTTTAAATAGATCGATGCCTGCTTTTCGGTTGGCACGTTTTTTGCTCTGTTTTGCACCTCTGATATTGTTAATAAGTAAATACACAAACATAATGCCCAGAGAAATATGCCTGCTGTCAGACTGTGCTTTACTGTCAAACTCTGCCTTTCAGACAAACAGCACTGACATATTTATATTCATTTTGTAAATTTGGTTAAGGTTCATATTGTGAATTCTTTGGCCTTATTTATAGTCTCACATCTTAATTACTTATTTTCTTCATGAAGAAGTCGTTATTGCTTTAAGAATCTGCATGTTGCAACCTGTCTACTGTACTTTTATTTCATTTTATTTTATTGTAATTTTTTGTTTTTTTTAATGTCTTTTTCTGATATTTCCTACTGCCATGGTGCATATAAAAGCAAACGGAAACTACCAAATTTCACCTTGAGGATTAATGAAGTATTTCTGATCCTCTCCATCAGCTCTGCAGGTTGAAGCAGTCATGGTGCTGTTGGCCGGCAGTGTCTGCGCAGTACTATGCGTGAGGATGTTGTAGTGGCATTTTTTTGGGTCTGCTAATAAGATTATAAACTACTTCAGATATAATGGAACAAGAAGGATAATGACCAGTTGGTTAAAGCTGAAATAGACCACAGGCCTCTCCATTTATTAAATAAACAGATCCAAAGTAAGTTACTCAGCTGAAGTCTCTCTCACTCTGAGCCATCTACGGGCTGGCCTTCTGATTTATGGCCTTGTTAGTTCTTATCCACAGATGACTGCGTTTCATATCTGCAGTCTTAAGCCTCATACAGAGTGAACCAGAGCATGTGTGAGTGGGACTTTCCCTAATGCCCCATCTCACTCCCTTTATGCCACGGATGACACACACACACTTGATTCTGCCATCGCACGGGTGTATCAACTGGTGCTTTAACCTTGACTCCTCATAGGACTATCTGTCCGTCGTCAAAGAGGGTGATTCTCAGACATTTCTACTCCCCTTTGAGGAAAACTTTCAGTAGAGCTGCACAAATCGCCTGGTTCTCTAATCGATCACTCTCCATGCAAAGTCAAAGCACAGCCACGATGGGGCGGGGCTAACCCTCCCGCGATGCGACAGTCGCTTTTCACACTACCACATAGCTTGTCACACGATGTGAAAGTAAAAAAAGTTGATCTTTTCAGGCGATGTCGTGCGTGGCTGTGCCACAACAGCCAATCAGCGGTGTATACATGTGTGACAGTACCCTAGACAGACAGTCATTCATCTGGACTACAGAGGAACAATTTATGTCCGTGTGGGAAACATTAGTCATTGAGGACATTAGTTCCACTCACAGATAATGCTGCTGCAGGGCATCAGCTGCAGTGTTTTGTGTTTGATAAGTGAATGAAAAGGATACAGCTTTATTGCCCGCTTATACATCCTTTTATATTATATATAATATGATCACGGTGAAACTCGAGCAGACATGATGTCAACGAGCGACGGCCGATGGCAACGGTAACCAAAATGAGGTATTTATGGACGCGCAACTATATGTCAGTGGGCGACGCAGGTTTGGTAGCAGGGTCGCTTGCAGTGTGAACGCAGCATAAGGCCTAATGGGGCAGGTGTGTGCCATCCTTGGATTCTAAACTTTCTCTGTCAATCTGTCAAAAAAGATCTAGTTTATAAAGTAAACCTATCACTGCACCAGTCGACCTCTGGGTCGTGCTTCAGGGGGGATAATTATTATTATCAAGAATCATAATTATGACACCACTCAGAACTTCCAATCAGAGAATATTATAAAGAAAAAGGGGGGTTGTCTTTTTGTATCTTGTGCGACCATGTACAAAAAAGTATTTTAAAATGTATTTCAAAAATGCTGTCTCGCCTTTGTTGGAGTTGACTCTGCAGACCCACCTCACCTGTTCATTCGTTGACTGAATAAAAGTTGCTGCAAGTTAGTTGGACTCTTCTCTGATTTTGACTCTTCTCCTGATTTTTTTCTTCAACAAAGTTTATCACCTCTAGAAGATTAGACTAAGTTTTCATTTCATTTTTGCCTTGCGTTTACATGGAAACTCTATGCTGATTGCCCGAATCTGGAAACTTTTGAAACCAGTCTCCAGAGTGGAGAGTTTTCAATACACTCCTCCATGTAGCACCGTGTAAACCCAAACCAGAGTGTGTGTCAGGGTGAAAAGCTGACAGCACTGCATGCACAGTACTCTTTCACATGAAGGCTGTGCGTGCATAACAGGAACAACAACAGTTTTGGCCATCTACTGCGTAACGTGTGCTGCTTAACGTGCTGGATTTGTTGTCCAGACAAAACTATCTAGACGGATTTGTTGTCCAGACAAGAAACTTCTGCACCTTTGTGCGTCCACTCGCCATTGTTGTGTGTATTGTGGCAGCGCCTTTTCTCTGTAGACCTACATCGCCATCTACTGAACCGGCATGCATACTACAGCAGTTTCATTCGTCGCCAGCATCTCTGTCTGAACGTAAATCAAGTTTGAATATGCAAAGGAAAAATCTTTGCGTTTTAAGTCACAAAGTCTCTGTGTAAACATAGCCTAAGAGCAGCAAAGTGTTTGAGTATAGAGGTCATAGGATAAGAAAGAACCCTGGAGCCTGGGAGGCCCGGTGCCCAGCACTATGACCACAACCTGGACACTACAATGTCAGTGAATGTTCAGTATTATCCTCAGCAACAGAGGTGATTGTGAGGCCTTGTTGTGTATTAGCGAGTTAGGTCATAACTGTCATGTTCACTGGATCAGGCGTGTGCACATTTGACTTTAGAGAGGTTGTGGGTAGCGAGTTCAGTTACATGCTGGTTGAAAAAATTGGACTCATGCCGAGCTCTGGGGTGTCCCTGTACATGTTGTTGTGCCTAAAAGTTTACATTCTGTGCTGATGTCTCCTTTGTTTGGTGTCACACTGTGGAACATTATCACTACTGTTTACACAAGAGTGACACTCAAGCCAAACACAAACCTCTGGTGCTAAAGAGAAGCAATTGCAGAAGTGTCCAAAATTGCAGTTCTTCAAGTACTAACTCATGTTTGACCAACGAAGGGGATGGTTAAGAACATAAATTTGCAGCAAAGAAAGTTCAATGTTTATGAAAATCAAGCTAAGACTTATGCCTGTAGTCTAATTTTTTCTGAAGAGTTTTGTGCTTGTACCTAGGCTGATGTGTTGGCAACATTCAGCAGCTGATTCAGTAAAAGCAGGACAAATAAAATGCTCTTTCTCTGATTTATATGAGAAAAAATCATGAGCAGACATGAATGTGGACATAAAATTTGTCACGTTACAGCAAGATCTGCTTTGGCTGCATTTGGTCTCTTTAGACCTCCTAAGAAACTGGATTCAATCACAGGAACTCTTTCAGCAGGGGCCCAAGACGTGGTCATAAACATCAGTGAGGAGCTGCTGGGACCCCTGGAGTTCTTTGGAAATCTTTCCTCCTATAATGTTCCTTCAGACAAATTGCTGAAGGCGAGGTATGCATTATTACATACTGATGTAACAGCTGATATCATATGGACCACACCGTCCTTCACATGTTTTTATTTAAAGATTGGCAACATGTGGTGCAGTTGCACAAAGATTCACCCTAACAGAGGCTGCTGGTGGGTTGAAATTTTAAGACTGGATCTTTAAGATTTTTGATCATTAATCTTTTTGTGATGTATTTAATGATGATGGACCATGTTTCCATGTGGTATCCATATGCCATTTGAAATGATGCATTCTTGGAAGTCTCATCTCTTTCCAGGTATGCTCTAATAACTTTTGATAGTTTTCTGTGTACTGTAATGTTTTATGTATTTACTAATGGTGCACAGCAGATCCACATGTTTTTTAAACGATGCACTGTACTGTAATTGTATACGATAGGCCAAAACATCATCATTTGATTGAATAAGCATGTAAGTACTTGACAGGAATCATTATGTGTTTTATCAAAGTTTGCAAATTTTCTCAAACTGTATTATTAAAAAAAAGGTCACACAGAGTGCATTGGGTTCCAAGAGTGTAAATATTTAATTATCCACATTGTTTCCAATATTTATTGCATATTACGGCCATGTTCGTAAATCAGAAAATATATATTTTCAGAACATTTCTATCACATTTCAGGACAGACTGTGTAGATTTTTGTATCACTAAACACAAAAAAATCCCAGATCTCAGATGTTACAGGGAAAATATGTGTTGGAACTGTTAAGTTTATTTATTTAAACTGTTTTAAATGAATTAAGACTGTTGGATAAATTAATGTATGTTTTTTTTTAATAGTTTTTTAAAGTGCCATATCAGCCAAAAGAAAAAATAAACTCTTAACACATTGCATCCCAAAAGTAGCTGTATGAAGGATCACATAATCACATACTGAAATTAATGCATCAAATCTTCTTTCATTGCATTAATTATTCCGAGTTACTGGGTTCTAATTATAAATTTATTTTGTTTTATTTTACAATAAACTTTCAAAGCCATACAAGTGTTTGAATTTCTATTGTCCAGATTGTGTAGCTTTCAATCATTCCAATTCTTTATTTTTTAAAAAAGGAAAAAACACTGAACAAACACAGTCTGATACATGTCAATGGTCATAATTTTTTCCTTTTTAATTTGCAGAAGTTTCTACCAGCAACCTCTTCCAGTGCACACAAGCTGCAGTACCTCAAGTGTCCACTTGAGGCTGCCTGCGGAAGCCCTGGAGGTGCTATGACTCTGTTCAGGAAGCACACTTTTTTTTTTAGGCCGCAATAAACATATAAACAGTTTTGGTTAAAACTATAGTGCGTAACTTCTACATGTCTGTGAATGTCCGTTTCAGCCAAGCCACTACTAGAGGAGATGACACAATGCAGATTAAGCCGATCGGCTCCTCTAACATCTTGCGGTATTTTTCAATATATAATTTTTGCTTTGCTTGTCGACCGGCGACATTCCCGCGCTAGGGCAGGAAATTACGCGTTTTATGTCACAACAAGAAGGGAGGGGGAGGTCGAGCGGAGAGTCTCATAGCAACCATGGTAGCAACAAGCAGAGCGCAGGCAGAACGAGGAAGCGACATGGCGGAGAAGCCAAAGAAATGGCCGAGACACAGTCCAGAAGTGAATCCTACCACAAGAAAAGCCTGGACGTTTGGCTGAAGGATTGCTAGCGAAGAAGGAAAGTGACCGACGGAGAAGGCAAACGTAGAAACGCAGAAATTGGGCTGAGGGCAGACACAGATATTGCCTTGCTGCTGTTGGATAAGTAGGTGACTTGGTTTATAATTATATAAGTACTTTATGAGTTTAGCGACCGAAGTTACGCACTATAGCTTTAAAATTACAAAAGTTCTCTCACTGAACAGGGAGCATTTTTTTGTATTGTTGCCATTTTAATTTGATTAAGAATATATATTTTTTGAAACTACAATTATGGACATAGTTGATATGGTTACAAGTCCATGTGGAGCTCCTTATAGTCACAGCCTTAAGTTCTACTTCAATAAAGCCCTTCTGTGTGTAATTAGGGTGATCTGAATTTCAGTTGAGATGACATGCACAATGTGGAAGCGTCCACAGATATGTGTCAACATGTCAGAGGCCCATGTACTAATCAAACAACTGACTCATCCAGTTCTTCTAAGATCAACTATTTTTGGGCAAAAATGCAAAAACGACAAAAAATATTGATTTAAAGCCTGGTGGATGAAAAAAAGCGAATAGTAAGATATATTGTGTTTATGCTGCTAAGGATTGTATCATCAAAGTCATGGCTGAAATGGTATAAATGTGGCCATATTTAACCCTTATGGGCTGAGTGTGGCTGTTTTGGTTACAGATATAAATAACTGCCTAGTTTGACAAACAAACATCAACAACAACATCCAATTAAAATCAGTGATGGGGAAATTACTCAAGAATCCATGTCCTAAAAAGGGACCATGTGGCCCAAGGGGTTAAGACAAAGTAGTTTCTAAACCAGGTCAACATCAGCCTCATGTCTAATCATCCTGTTTTATCAGGAAATCCATCCGCACTGACCAGTGGGCATGTCCTGACGTCAGTTCTGCTTAAAAAAAAGGAAGAACAGAGTCCAGCACCCAGAATTGACCTCATTGGACAACCTGCATAGTGATCTGCTGACTAGACTTCTATATTTGACGATAAGGGAATAAGAATGGGACAAACATTGGCTCTGGTTGTTAACAGCAAAATGTAGAGATGTGTTCTTGGCATCCATGACTCACCTGTTTGAGATTGTACTGTCCAGATTTGTCACAGTTTGGAAACTTGAGCTCGTACAGATTCTCTAACGGGCCCCTGTTATCCTCTGAGGTCATTTTGGAGATCTCCTCTAAGACTTTGTCCAGCTCTTGCTCACAGGTACTCTGAAAAGTCAAGAGGACAAGATGAACCATTACTGGGAAAATGAAAAAGCAAAGTCTATTTAGAAGTAAGCTGAGAAAATTGAAACATGTCATACAATCCTTTGACCTGCATTCAATCGGGTACACTACAGAGACAAGATATTTCATCAAATCAGTGAATGTTTTTCCAAATATTCACCTTTTTTCAACCTGATACCTCCAACATGTTCCAAAAAAAGTTGGGACAGAGGCAACAAATGACTGGGAAAGTTGAAAAAAAAAAAAAAAAACCTGTTTGGAACATTCACCATGTGAACTGGTTAACTGTAAACAAGTGAGTGTCATTTATCTACAAGTTTAAATTAAAACTCTCCAATGCAAAGACAAAGCCAAATATCAACAACACCCAGACACACTGCCAACTTCTCTGAGCCTGAGCTCATCTTAGATTGACTGATGCAAAGTGCAATAGTCGCTGAGGTCTAAGTCCACATTTCAGACTCTTTTTGTAATACATGGACGTGGTGTCCTTGCAGCTAAAAAGGAAAAGGACTGTCCAGACTGTTAGCAGGGGAAAAGTCAAAATCCAACATCTGTGATGGTGTGGGGTTTGTTCGTGCCTATGGCATGGGTAACTTGCACATCTGTGATGGCACCATTAATGCTGAAAGGTACATACAGGTTTTGGAGTAACATATGCTGCCATTTAAGTAACGTCTTTGAATGCAAAGCCACAATCTGCACATATAAGAACAGCATGGCTTTATAGTAAAAGAGTGCAGGTACTAGCTTGCTGCCTGCAGTCCAGACCTGTCACCCATTGGAAATATGTGGAGAGTCTTGACTGCTGAGAAACTGAAATTAAAGAAGAATGTCAAAAAGTTTCACCTACAAAGCTTCAAAAATTAGGGTCCTCAGTTTCCAAATGCTTATTAAATGTTGTTAAAATGAAAGTTGATGTAACACAGAGGTCAACATGGCCCTGTCCTAGCAACATTTTTCTGCTTTATCTAAGTCTTTGTGAATCTTTTTGTTATACAGAGTCACAAATCACCTACATGTTAGCTAATGGGCAACCAGCTGCTAGCTTCTCATTGGTTTCCAGGTTGACTTGCAGTTAGTTTTTCATTCCTGACCAAAAGATTTTGCCACTTCAGGTGTTGGTTGCCCAAATTTTTACACGAGGGGATGATGATGTATCTCTGACTTAAATTTTAACATGACGTTAGGTACTCATTAGCCTTATAATGATGCTTGTTCACTGTAGGTTCAGAGGCTGGTAATTACGTTCCCAACAAAACGGTGACCATATGTCCTCTTTTGACATGGACTTTTTTGTCGTGAAATTAAGTCTGGGGGGATTTAATAAAATGTCCTCCAATTTTTCTCTGTTTGTTCTACAGAAAAAGCTGTCATTAGTGACAGAAACAGACATGCATGAAATAAACTATCGTAACTCCTCAATTAACCATGCTATACAAATAATTTCAACAGATTCTGAAAGCTTAGAAGCAATGCTTGCCAGAGATATACAGTATGTTAGGGTAAAGGCTGGATTTTCTGTGGGGGGAGGGACGGGGAGTGAGCTGACTGAGCTGGAGAGAAGCAAGAGGAGTTACCAACATACATCTTTTTATGTCAGTCTTTATCATCATAGTTTGTGTTTTATGGATTTCATAAATAGCTATAATATAATAATATAAATCATATTAAATCATATTAAAAATAATAATATAAAGATAGAAAAGGTTGAGTTTCTGTTTTGTCTTCTCAAATGTCGTACATGTTCATTTAGAGCTGTTTATAAAGAGAAACCTGTTGAATATTCAATTCTCAAATCTAGAATGTTATATTTTTACCTGACAAAGATGCTAAATGTTCATTCAAAGGGGATTTGCTTACACATTTATTGACAAGAAAGGCAAGAAAGACCATGTGGCCATTTATATTCATAGCAGTTAAAGGTTTAATATTTATAATAAAGCCCCGCACTAGACCTCTGGCATTATTCCAATGTACCTGCCTGTCAAGATGTTGAGCATCATGACGCAACACATGCTGCTGAGGGTCCTTTTGTAGGGGTATTCAGAATATGGTTACCCTACTCACCCAAAAAGTGATTTCAATTTAACTTTGTGACATAATCAGAAGGCAAAACAAACACTACACATAAGTGTTAATTCTGTTTGAAGGCAAATTTGTTCGCCGTCCAAGAAAAAGAATGAAGGAACAAAATACTTCTGTGCTTCTTGTAAAAATGTCAAAAATCCACACATTTACAGCTAACGTTTTATGAGGTGTGGTTCGGCAGGCAGAAGGTTAGCCAATATTACTGATGAGAGTCTGCTGGAGTGGAACACGAGCGACTAGACTGCTTAACATAGCAGGTGGCCATTACCACACACATGCACACACAAATACGTTTCATATAAACAGACACGTGCGGGCACATTTTGTTAAAGAACATTATGTTATAGTATGCACATTTTTCTGTTGCATTGGTTTGCATGTACAAACATTAACCCTCCATCATATCCAGGTGTGTATGCACAAAGTATAGCAGCACACACACACACGGACACACGGAGAGGACGGAGCTGCCGGTGGGATCAAAGGGGTCCGGTCTTATGATTAGTTGGATGAGGATGAGAGAGAAGGGCAGGAGGAGGTGCAGCCTGCCATGAACCTTATCAGACATCTGAACATATGGATGAAAGTAACCTTTCTTTCATTCCCTCTGTCTGTCTGTGCATCTGTCTGTATTTCTTTCCTCTTAAACTTATCGCTGCAGTCTGACATTATAACCTCTACATAAGAACTTAAGAGTACGACCCTAAGTTTAACAACTAAAAACCCCAATTTCATTGAATTTGGGAAATTTGAACCTTTATTCAATTGGAAATTTGATGCCTGCAACGTTTTCCAAAAGAGTAGGGATGGGGAACATACAGGGAAAGTTGAAGAATACTCAAAGAACAAGTGTTTAGAACATTCCACAAGTGAACGAGTTAACTGGGAACAGGTGAGTGTCAGGATTGAGTATAAAAGAAGTTTCCCTAAACGGCTCAGTCATTCAAAAGAAAGGTTGGGGCAGGGGTCACCACCTTGTGAACAACTGTGTGAACAAATAGTCCAACAGTTTCAGAACATTTATCAATGGACAGTTGAAAGAAGCTTAAGGATTTCATCATCTCCAGTCCATAACACCATCAAAAGATTCAGAGAATCCAGAGAAATCTCAGCATGGAAGTAGCAAGGCCAATAACTAAAATTGAATGCCCATGGGCTCAGGGATACTGCAGAAAACATCAGTTAACACAGCTCATTGATACATCTACAGCGTCTGTGCCACGCAAATCCAAACAACGACAAAACACACTGTTAGCTTCTCTGGGCTTACCTGAGACCTGTTACACGACAACAAAATCAACTAAAAACTGAGAGTTTTTGTCGTGTTTGCACCTTAAGTTTACACGAGAACAGTGCCCTGACAACTGAATCAGCATATTTTGAAACCAGACTACATTGTGAAAAGTTTCAAAAACATTTTCCTCTCCATCTTCGTCTAAACCTGAACAGCGTTTTCAGGGATAATGGTGACATTGAATTGTCCTCCACAACCTCACCTTGCTAACAGATTCTGACGGTTCCTCACCTAGTGTTAGCCCTCCTGCACAGCTATTTTTGTTTTACTTAAAGGTGCTATGAGGAGAATGTATTTCCGGCGACATTAGGACTCTGCTACCCATGAGCACGCACGGCGACTGTCGTAATGCTGCGTTCCAGAAACCTCAGAAACGGGAGTGATATCATCTCCGACTTATCGGCGTTCCAGTTGAAGTTGGAAAAAAACATGCCGATCTACCAGGCTATTGTTAGCAGTTGTTAGCACGCCCTGCGTTGTTGTTCACAAATATCACATGAAGAATGTGATTATCACTATGGCAGCATTTTTGTAAATATAAGTCTAACAATACTATGTATACAGCTGATCTAGAGCGACACACCCCAGTCAGAAGTGCAAATAAATGGATTATTACAGGAGCTAAATAACTTTTCACACTTGGGGTATCCATCCATTGTCAACTCAGGGGTGGTGAGGTTTCACCGAGTTCCCAGTCAGAAGTTCTGACTTCGGGGGACGTTCCAGTTGCAGTTTCCTACTCGGAACTCAGAAATTCCTACTTCTGACTCGAACTGGAACACACCAAAAGACGTGACCCAAGGTGCGTAGCGGTAGTTTTTGATGTGTGAAAACAAGCAATTTTTGGAACACTTAGTAATGTAGTTTTTTAGCCGGATATATATCGCTACTTACAGCCCGGTGCTCTAAGACGTGACCGAATAATATAAATTTGCCCTAGTTTTAATTGTCTTGTTCCCGAAGTTGAGTATCCAGGCCAGTCTAGCCCTGTCTGACCTGACCGGGAAGCTAAGGAATAGCATCTATAGATAACCTATTTTGATGCTATAAAACTCATCTTAAAGTGTGTATTTTGATCAGGCATATATCTAAAAGTGAGACTGTTTTGTAAGTACTTAGGAACTCCTCATAGCATCTTTAATGACTGTGTTTCAACCTACAAATGAAAATGATAATTAGCATGCTTAGTGTAACAGGTTCATCATACACCTGACTAAAGTCCAACAAAATCCCTGTTCCCTACAAGAACTGATGCTGGTTTACAGGCAAAGGGGTGGTCCCACTAGAAATGGATTAGACTTCAGTTTGTCTTGTTTGCTCTCTGCATTTTTTTAATGAATTTTTAAAAAAGTACAATTTGAAAGCATTCTACCCTACAACATAATTGCACATGTACCAACCAAAACTGCTTGACACACATTTTTGAAGATTCAGTGTTTGATTCTTGGACCTTTTGGTCCTCACACCCTTAGTAGGCCTCCTTAAAGCTATGGTCTACGATTTGGAAGCTTTGTACATATTAATAACACCGTTTATAAGGCTGTTATGGTATTTTGATACTTGTTACCTTGAGCAACTATGGTCCTATCTACACAGTATAAAGACCAAAAAGAACGAAAAAAATCCATTCAGTATATCCACTGAAAAGCTGCATACTAGCTGACAATCAAACCTGAGAATCAAAAAAAAGAAAAGAAAAAACTGTAATCAGGCCAAACAATTGGAATATCGGGTCAAAGTGCCCATGGTCCCGCCTCCTCCCCTCTACCTCCGGTGAGCAGCTAGCAGCGTTAGCTACTGAACTATCATGGAGCCGGAAAAGCCTAGCGCCGAACCCGGGAATCCGCCTCCCTCTCCCGCGGGGCCCAACGGAGCTCTGCCCGCGGGTTGAGGCCTGTTAGCGGGCTAACGGCTAACGAATAGCCTCAGCCGGCCGTCAGACCTTCAGCATCGGCCGTTTCGCCCCTGGTTGATCAGGTAATGGCTTTGTTTACTACAGTGGGAGATGTCTGCTGAATAACTCTGGTTAGTTTGTGCCTGCACGGGCTAATAACTTGTAGGGGAGCGGGTTAGCCTGTTAGCCGCTAATCGTTAGCACTGTAAGCTGAGCTGGGGAGGACAGGTACAGGAGTGTTTGATACTTTCAGTTGAGCTGAGCTGTTTTTGATTGAGTTTGCTGCTGATATATTGTGCTAGTCGCTCGTAGCTCTGCCGGAGGGGGCTTATATGAGGCGACACGAGCTGGGGGCGGGATCTTGGAACAAGGAGGGGAGAGGTGAGGGAAGAAGGGGCAGGCTGCGGTTTCAAATCGTAGACACCAGCTTTAACATAAGCAAACTTTATGAGAAATCCAATTTTTATAACTTATTATTTTAATACTTGTTACCTTGAGCAACATCAAGTCCTTGTTTACAATATAGGAAAACAATGTGGATGAAATGCTGTTCTGATGACATGTACAAATGTTCATATTTCAAACCTGAGAATCAAAAGAAAAGAAAGAAAAAACTGTAATCAGGCCAAACAATTGGAATATCGGGGTCAAAGTGACATGACGTCCCCTCTGACAGAAATGTGCACTTTGTGTACAATATCTGACCCCACATGGCCACCCACAAAGATGTTCATCCAAGCTTGACACCAGCTGTCTGACGTCCTCCGCGGGCCCAGCTGCATGACTCCTCTCTGTGAATTCTTTCCTTTGTTACTTCTAATGATCCTGACTATTGTTTCGTCCCTTCTGCTTGGGATTTTTGATTTTATTTTGTTTTGTTTTGCTGCAAACGAGCGCGTTAAGTGAGGGAGAAAATGAACAAGCGCACGTATGATTATCGGGACATACATGGGCCTCTGCATTCTTAGCCCCCAGGACCCAAGCTCATTTACATGAAACAGAAAGAATATTTGTGTTGGGACGTCAGCCCATTCAGGCTTTACTAGGAACTGTTTTTAGTTTGTACTTTTCACATCTGAGTCTTTGAAATGTTAAGTGGGTGTTAGAGAGTGAACAGCATGAGGGTTTAAATCAGTGGACTGCTCTAAACTGTCAGCACACATGCCACTTTCAACAGAATAACATCATCTTTTCACTGTTACAACTGCCACGACAGTGTAAATTCAGGAAATGTTGCTTGTACAGCTATATTTAAAGGGATACACCAACATTTTTTTGTTTTGTTTTTGTGTCATGCCTCACTTTCTAGTTCATGACAAGCAGATAGACACCATTCTTTT